>OY783216.1:8584433-9784433 GCA_963678705.1 Panorpa germanica | reverse complement strand
TGATTTAAACTACTGAATCGACTTATCATGTTGGCCTGAGGGAAAATATATTTACTACGATTTGCGGAAAGCCTTTTTGAATATATGATGATTATTTGAGTATTTCTTACATTTATAGTAGGGATGGTGATGCTTCTTAAAGAAGATCGAATTTTTAATCGATTCAAAAAACATCTAAGTCCAGAAAAATCGATTTTTCAATTCTTTTTAGTTTTTAAATAAAAGAACCAAAAAAAAAAAGAAAACGATCTTGTATCGATTTTATTTTTATAAAATTTGTAAAAGAATATAAGCCTCAGAGCCGGCCTTAGGGGGTGGCAAGCAGGGCAATCGCCCGGAGCCTCGCATTCTCGCGCAACAACCCAAGTAGAAAAATTCATTACTATATATATATTTGAATCTCGCGCCTCGCTCTTTAGAAATCCCACTAGAATCACTGCGTATATCTTTTAAGGCATTCATGTACCTTAGTTTATCATCATTAATATTTGTCGTCTTTGTGCTTGTTAACTTTTATAAAACTTCCAATATAAAATTTTATTTCTCGTCAATTATCAACAAAAATACTTACTTACAATTTACATAAATTATACATAGAACAAGTGCCTCTATCTAATATCTCTAAGCGTATGAAAAACTGGGTCAAAAATCTTGAGAGTGCTTAGAAAAATATGTTATTCAGTAGCCTGTATTTAATTTTAAAGAGTAGGCTATCGTGTGTGTACTGTCAAATTTAAAAACATTGATTAAACACCAAAAAAACATTAATATTTCGACTGTAATGAAGCAGTTCCTTATTTTAGAGCATAGTAGATATATATACATAAAAATATTTCAAAGAAATCAAACATTAAAAAGAAATTCTATACATTTCTTAAACATTAAATAAATTCCAAGCAAACGGAGATATTCCAAATGTCTTTATACAGTAAAACACACCCTATTTAAACTAATATTCGATAAACGGTATCAGTTCAGGGTTATAACCTTGTTTGAGTCCCACTTGATATTTTAATCCATACTTAGATATTCAAATTCAAACAAAATAAAACATTTAAATATAGATATTTGTGGACCCTGGCCTCGTTTAGTGACGAGTCGTGTCGTCGTTGAAATGGCGAGGGGGTTTGGGGAAAGTGGCGCCTCCATCAAACGACGCGCGCCACCCTTCCCTTCCATTGAAACCACCTCATCAAGTATTCAAACCAAAGGACGCCTGGGGTACGTCGCTCAACGTTGGGACGCGTATTCCGTCATATATTCCAGTAATTCGTACTCGTGGCAAAGCAGAGATTCCAAAATACACGCGTTGTCACTCAAAGACCTAATTTAATAGCAAATTCCATTCATTACTGACTTTGAAGGGAACTTTATTATTTATAAAGCACTTTTAAGTACAATTCGGATTATTACACTGAGTCACTTTTTACTCTTTGAGAAACCAACAATTCTTTGCTTGCTTTTGCCTCTCTTTGGCTTTTACAACATCCCAACTATACACAAAACGTGATTATTAGCTTAAATAAGTATTCACATACTTACAACCGAATACTTGGTTTGTGAAGGTACTGCATCTACCCCTAATATTGAAATAATCCAAAGATTGGTTAATGTTTCAACTTTTTTTTTATTTATTTATATTAATGTACAACATATTAAGTTTATTGTGTGAAAATTTGAAGTCGATTGGAATAAAACTGTCAGAGATATAGAGTTTTAAGCCTTCACCCCTCTGGTCTGATTTCGTCTTTCTTTGAATCTTTTAAACACGTTTTTCTCACACTTAGCTTTTTCAGAGTCGGTGTCCTCTTCACCTCAAAATCTACTGCACCGATCCTGTTGAAATTTTGCACACTCTTTCTTTACATAAATGCTGGTAGGGGGTAGAGGTAGTGCTGTCGAGTTTTTTTAATTTTTTTTTTTATTTTATCGTATTTTGAAATAACAAAGTTTCTGATTTTTTTCATGAGAAATCGATATTTTGATTTCTAAGTACTGTAAATAATTGAAAAATCAATAACATAAAAAAAAAACTCGAGAGTGTTTCCTGCAGAAACTTATCAACTAATGAAATCATTTTGGTTTTTCGATTTCAGAAAATCCAGTGATGTGTTATGAGTGGCACCGCAATGTTACTATTTTTGTGACGTCAGCGGAGATTCGCTGTCAATGCCTCATTTCTTGATATTTATTAATGAAAATTTCACAACGTATTCCTTAAATTCTATTTTATCATGTAGTAATTATAGAAATAATTATATATTATCTGTGTCGTCAAAAAACATTATCGAAAATATGCTATTTTTATCGTTTTAACCTCAAACTATTATATAACAGATTTTCCAAAAGTGAGTAAATGAGATATAAGCATTAAACAGAAGTAACAAAGGCTTCTCCACAAAAATAAAATATAATTTAATTTAATGAACAGAATTATGGTATTTATGTCACCACGGTTAAATTACAGCAATTAATAATAATTTTGAAGGCGGACTGTTATTCATCAACGTTAAAAACACAGCTGGTATTGTTAGTTGGGCGCTGGCCCCCAAGGATCCACTCCCCTTGCCCCTGCCCCCTCTCACCGGAATGTGTACGAGACCAACATGGACAAGTACTCCGCAAAGTCATGGGTAATCTAATCCACAATACGTGGTCCAGACCGTCCCGTCCCGCCCCATCCCATCCAGTCCACAAGACACGCTGCGAAGCAAGGACTTACTTATTACTTATCATTGGGCACATCTGACGGGGCCATTAATTAAATGAAAAAAAAACTTTTACAACTTTTAAGTTAGAAATGAACTATGAAGGATAAGAAATAAATGGATTGTATTGTGAATAGAAGATAAGCAAAATTGTAATTTAAAGAATTTCAGTTTTAGTGTGTCAGCATTTAAAAGCTACATGGTTTTGGCACGTTACCACATCCCATTTGCATACAATTATTTTAGAACCTTGGCGTTGTTAAGATTTGGGTGTCCCACGTTAAGCAAGGCCGAATTTACTACCTTAATGAGCATAGCGAATATCCTGTTACAATCCCATAAAGAAATAATTCTATCGATTAAAAAAGTAGTTAGAAGCGCCTGAATACTTATGCATCCACTATTACTCAGAGTAAACATTGCACGATTCAAACCGCGGGATATTTGAATTTGTGCTAATTAAGTTGCAGCTGCCTACGCGTAATTTTGTGTTTTAATTACCAACAATTTTATGCAGTAGCCCATAACTAAGAATTAATAGACGACGTCAAGATTATAGATACTTTATGACAGACTGCTATGTCTTCGGGCTCGATCTCCAGACCACCGCTATATTTTATTATATAGTAATAAATTTAATAGAGAGTGTTGTCCACATTTAATCGCTTCGGGTGTTCGTCTACGGAAACTTTGCCCTATGAAGACGTATTATGTTGGTAATTCGTAACAAATGTGAGATGTTAAGTAAACAGTTGGTCTTATGAAATGAGAATAGCAAGTGACAACGAATATTGCTTATGTACTACAAGTGTTATAAAATAAATTAAATATTAAATATAAAATATATCATAATGAATATCCTGATAATTAAAAAATATTAACATCACATCAATAACCTTCAATATCATTTTCTTAGGGGCCTATTTTGTAACTGCTTACCTGACATCTGTTAACGATTTTTACGTAACCCAGTAAACAATTTGGTGAAGTGCCCTATTTAGTGACGTTTCTCTCACTATTTCACTTCAATTATAGTTCGCATCTTCATTTGTATTCCGACAGGTGGAGTAATTCAGCCATCTGTAGCCGATAAAGTAGACATTTTATATGAAAAAATGTGAGAAACTGAACTATACATGAACTCTTTTATGACAAAAAAATCATGACGCATCTTCAATATGATGTCAAAGTGACTCCAAAATGTTTACTGGGAAGTTTACACAAAACTATCAGAAGAATTTAAATAAAAAGTAAAATGGATCTTATACTTTGAAACTGGCATAAGTAGCCAAATTTGTAAATTATAGGGCTTTCAGTCAAAATCGTCAGAAGTTAGTTAACAGACGTCAGTTAAGCAGTTACAAAATAGGCCCCTTAGTCTCTTCAAAATGTATAGTCTCTTTGCTTTTCAAACCGAATGAAAAACAACCGCGACGGTTGACGCATGAGAACGTTTTACGATTGGCTAATTTGTAAATAATATTATTTAAATTAATTAAGTACAAAGCAAAGAGTAATTGTATTCCACAGAGGAGACACAGTCTGCACAAACGGACTATAATAGTAGAGCTATGTATGTATGTGTGCCCCTATAATAACCCTAATTCAATCAACAAGAGGAAAAAACGACTTTCTATTGAAATGTGAATTAAGTTGAATATAAAACGCATGGGACGATATAGTACAATTATTTTGGAATGTTTATTCGTTATTATACAATTATGTTTGAACAGACAGAGCCTAGGTCAATATAATGACTCACTTCATGCTTATTATGTATGTGTGTGTGTGTGTGAGAAGCTGGATGACCGATGCATGTAAGTACCATTTGTACTAGCAACACAGTAGCCGTTGTTCAGCAGTCAGTACAATTCAAGTACGCTTGCACTAAATCGAGAACTCCGAGTATTGCCGAACAGAGCCGAACATTTACGTGCAACTATTGACAACAAAGTTGTGGATCTATTAATTGTATATCAGGGATGAGAAACCTAAAACCAGGATATTCTCACTTAATAAAATTCTTGGACAAGAAAAAACCGCTTTTGGCGACCCCATGGAATAATTAAGTCTTCTATTATGTCTAAAATTCTCGGTGGCTCAACATAAGAAGGGAATGAAGGACACCACGGAACTCTATGAACTAAAATTCTCAGCAACTCAACTTATATCAAAGTATGTAGTTCGCATGCTAAAGCGCGCAAAGCATGACAACGTACTACGTTACCAAGCTCGAAATATGACGTATGCTGTTTTAAGAAAATATCAACTTTAAATCTTTTTATCTTTTTGACTAATTAGTCAAACCAATCTAAAAAGCAATCAGAACTTTCTTGGATTATTACTTAATCAATATTTTAAAAAATCTGTAAAACCATTCCCTAGATATAGGGTAAAACGAACTTCTTTCCATTTTTTGTAGGCCTCCTGCATGTGGCTTCATAGCTGGTCAAAACCTTTTGAAATTTTATAAGGTTTAAATTAAGGACACTTATGTTGCCGTCATATTTAAATTTTATCAAATTCTAGAAAAGTGACCTGTAGTAGTTATCACATTCTCAAATTAGTATTTCTAAATCCAAATTAACATTTAATAAAATTAAATGTTTTCAAGCCCTAATTGCATCCGGTGTAGAAACTAGAAACACGGAAAATAAATATTGAGTGATTCATTGATGACGTCATTTTAATAGAGAAGTAATATAAAAACTCGTCATTAGATTTTACTATATAACTAAGCCAATAAATTTAAAAACTCGTATGTATTTCGATTACTCATCTCAAAACAGCGGCTAGATCTACTGCAACTTAACTTGCACCACGTTTTTTACATGGCCTTTAAATCTATGTAAATATAATGTTTCTGTTGCATTATTAATTTTTACTACATATTAATGCGATTAAAATCTCGAACCTTCTATGTTGTAGCTGGGGAAGAGGGGAGGCGTTGAATAATATTAGAGAAATTCATTTTCTAATAGCTAGTATGCTAAAAAATACACTATATTTAAATTACTTTAGAAGATTTAACTGCATATAACCAAACAAGGATGACACGGTGGGCGCACTGATGCTAACGCCACGCTGTTGTATCTTCCGGTTCGATACCCGGACCAGAAGTAAATTTTCTGGGTTTGGCTGTTATCAAATTAAATAGATTACGCACATACGTAATCGTAAATATATTGAACAATTGCGTAACCTACATATATGAGGTCCGACACCATAAATACTACCAACATAGTAGGATGTCGACGGTGATAAGATTTAAGTAACATCAGAGATAGGCCGGCCGATGTTAAATAAAAAATTATATAAATATGTGAAACAAAAAAACATATTATTTTGTATATTAATTTGAATTTAATGACCTAGAGTTCTATAGACTTTAAAAAACGATAAACCTTAATTAAATTCTACGCCTGATCAGTAA
This sequence comes from Panorpa germanica, assembly GCA_963678705.1. NCBI lineage: Eukaryota > Metazoa > Arthropoda > Insecta > Mecoptera > Panorpidae > Panorpa > Panorpa germanica. Next base: position 9,778,292 of record OY783216.1, on the reverse strand, counting down.
GCAACATAAATAACATTTGAAAATTATTCGATCAAATGAACTTTTAATGTTTGACCATATTATTTTAGAGTTCAAATCACAGATTATTCTTGCGGTATTAGATTATAGGTTCATTAATTTGTATTACTACAATGTTCATTAATTCAAATTAAGCAAAGAACCGAACCACGACTACAATCATTAAAGTATAAATAATTAATTCTTAATTCAGAGGACATTGGGCAAGAGCATTAACTCTGTCTTCGGGTTCGATCGCCGGACCAGATTTCTATTTTCTGGATTTGGTTATAAAAAAAGAAATGGGTATAGTTAAAGAAAAAAAATAAAAACTTATGCACTGGAAGAAATTTAATGAACAGTAAAAATTGGAAGACATATGGAAAGTAGTGCATAATAATAAAGTACAGTTCCTCCGTTAACAGAAGAAATTTTTCATAGGGTAGACAGAGTAGGCATGTTTATGAAAGAAGCGGAGAATGCAATGAAGAAACATCTTAGAGGCGATTCCTATGTTAAGTCGTAGTGCAGTTGTTGTTGAAATAAAAGTAAAATGAAAACATATAAAAAAATATAAAAGTGAAATACAAGAAAAAAAACATATTAGAAGATGAATGTAAAAGTGAAATTATAGTATAGCATAGTTGTTAAATAATTATAAATTATGTAAAGTGCAACAACTATTGACAGTTGATGCGCTCAAATAAATATATATTTTTTAAAGACCCTTTTCAATCAACTCACACGCAAAAATCTGCTAGATGAGAGAGTGTCTTGCAAATTCATGTGTACTATTATATGACAAATTCTTATAATTTATTTCGTCGATTTACGTTAGTTTGAAAGCCACTACAAATTTGTGAAATGACTTCAACGTAATATTAATTATAAGAACTTAATTTAAATCATGTTTACCACCTGTGTTACTTGTAGTATTCATCTCTTGCAACGCCTGTAAACGACCCTGAAATATTACAGATGAAATATAAACTGAACCTGATTTCTTACATTATTTAATGTGCATACAAACGAAAACAGAATTATTAACAATTTCTACTTACAATAGTATATATATATATATATATATCTCTCAAACATATTAAGAATAATATATTGTTTAAGTATATCTACATTAATACGTAACAAATATTAGTAAAAAAGAATTAAACAAAAATTTATTTCTTAAGAAAATTATCCTAAATTTATGAATCTGTTGTATAAATTTTTTAATCGGAAGTTAAATTGATTAGTGATGCAGAAACCTTAAAAAATAAAGATGATAGCTGAGGAAATGCATTAAATATAGATAATGAAACCTCAAATGTAAACAGCAACACTTGTTGGAAAGTAATCTCAATTTTATAAATATTTAAAAAAGAAACTTGTACCTCAAAATTCTTAACTACATATTATTACAATTGAACACACCGTATTAGCCTAATATTTAAACATTCTAAACTAATATATTATTTATTTGAAATATTAATGAAATCAGTCTGAATTAAATTAATATTTTGGTGTTCCTTAAATTTGTTTGTATTCTCTTAATGAATAAATGAATTATTTTCTTTTAGAAGCAAAAATAACAAAATACTTGTGCTTAATAAATGCTGTCAATGGATGTTTTAGTATATTTGTAATATCTACTTTACAGCGATCATTTTATTACAATTTTACGCTGTACGAAGAATAATGTGAACTCCAGAATCCGTGTCGACTGTGTCAGATAATTCACCGACTTTTAGAGAAAAAGCAGCTTCTTCAAAAGGTTTTTGCATTACTCCACGATGAAAAAGACCTAGATCACCTCCTCGTTTTGCAGAAGAGCAATCAGAATATTTTTCTGCAAGTTCTGAAAATGAAACGGCGCCAGATTCGATTCTCTCACGAAAAGCTGAAAGGAATGTCGTCGTTTTTAATAATATAATACAAATTGACATATCATATCAGAATTTATCATAGCTACTTACATGCAAGAAGTTCCAAAGCCTCGGATTTGGAACGAGTGATATTATCTTCGCGCCAAGACGATGGCCTCCGTGATCCAGCGTGTTTTACCAAAAGATGTGAGCACTGAACTTGCTCGGGACCACTGTGACTTCCTGATTCTGCAGGTCGATCTGGTACATCCCATTGCGATTCTTTTGTATATATGTTTAGATAATAGTGTTGACCTAGACATGAGGATAGACAAGAGTTAACCTTAATGATCAATTTATAATTTACATCAGATCTTTGCACAGAGTTCTAATTTAATAAATGATCCATAGTTCAAAAGTAAAGGAACATACCAGTGTAAAATAAATAATTAAAACCACATGCTAATGTCAAATAATACAATCGATTTTTTGACAGTTCAGTCGGCTATTATAAATATGCAAAATAATTTATAACACATAAAGTACTATACCAATTTGCAATTATATACTCGTAAAACAACAATTACTTTTTTTTTAATTTAAATTAAGAGTTATACAAACCTGTAGATCGACTTAATCGCTTTTCCCAACCAGAAGGTAATTGTATATTTCTATCGTCGTCGGCCATTTTTACAATAATAAGTAAGTTGCTGTGTGCACTGCGCAAGTCTCAACTGTCGCTACGTCGTTTACAGAGGTCGTTCAGTGTAGCCACTTTGTACAGAACATGAAATTTAGACTATCGCTATACCTGCCGCCATTTATGAGTTTCTGTAAAAAGGAGGTAAATTTAAACACATAAATATTTTTGCAATTGATAAATGTAATAACTGCTAATATTTAATTGACAACAATGTTGCTATTAACATACAATGTACCTAATAATAGTACCATGCATAACAAAAAATATAGACTTCTCGCAAATCATTTAAATAACTAATGTGATGTAATGTAATGATGGTGTTGAAGCCCCATATTTATAAAATTCAATGGTGTTTAATAAACTCTATATATAACTCAACTATAACACGAATGGTTTGATATTTCAATTAAAGCAAACCGCGGTCAAGATTTGAAACATTTATGGCTCGACGATCTTGTGTATAATGTTATTAGGCTAATGATAATTGTTATTAGGCAGCAGTGTGATTACATAAGACCTCGACACAATAAGCTACCCTTACATAACAAAATTAACTACAAAATTTGGAGGACCCTATCATCATTAAAACATCTAGAGAAATAATTTTATGGTACTGAGTAATATTTAAAGTTAACGTACCTGATTTTATTTTAAATACGAATAATTCCGATAAAATAGCCAAGAGATCTTAAATCTTTTTATTAAACTAATAGATTTTTCTAATCACACTTATTTTTATAATTAGCGCCTTCGATCTTTATTTAAACATGGCGGCGCCATTTGTATTTGGTTATCATTCCTAATCAATTCAATAGAGCGTCGCTATAAAACGCTGTTTGCTATTGGCTGCAATAGCAGATATTCAAGAAATGTTCAGAGCGCGAGCCAATTAAAATGTATGTAGCGTATGGGCACCGTACAGTAATATCACTCGATTTCGTTTTGCTTAGAATAAATATATTAGAAGCGTTCTAATATCTTAGCTAGGATGAAATCTGTCAGTGCTTTTTAGATATTTGAGGTGAGCAGTGGTTGATTATTTGTTTGGGCGGCGCCTTCATATTTAAACGTCACCAAGAATATATAATATTTATTTAAAAATATTTAAATTGTGTATAGACTATTATTTAATCCCTCTAATTTAAAGGTAAGTTTAATTACTATACATATAAAATTATAATCGCGTGTGCTAAATGATGTTTGGTGTTGTGTCAAATCGGAAGTAAACAAACATTTGACAATTTTTGATTAGTTGATAACCAAAAAAACCTTCAGTATGTTTTGCTGATAACATAATTTATTTCTAATTAAATTATATAAACAAATAAATGCAAGATATACAATCTTTTTAAGGTTACTTTTTATAATAATTAGTTTATTTATAAACATGTTATTATATTTGTTTTACACTTATGTAGTTATGCAATTATAAATATGTTCTGAAATATGAATCAAAAACTGTCTATATTAACGCTCTATTGTTTAAATATTATTAATAAAATGTCACGGTTTCTTATCAAATAAAAACGTTTTATAGATTTTTAGATTACACTGCAATGCCATAATATTATGATTATGATCGCCGTAAAAATTATATATTTATTTGTCAAAGATTTGTTAGTCTTAACCAGAGAGTAAGAAACCTTCTAAAGCATCCACTATCATGTAATCTATTCATGTGCTCAACACAAAACGTAGATATTACCTTAAATACATGTAACATTTTATTTAGCAAAACGTAGTGCTATTTATTCGAGAAAGGTTAAGAAATTTTGTTGCGAAAAAAAGTTATTTATTTATCAAAAAAGCATACGTTGTATATTAACTTTCTAGGTTTGGTTGTTGTTTCATTTAATTTGCAATAAATGAACCATAAACTTATTAGGCAGCGGTATGGTTCACATGTATGATTCCCACAGACTATACTAAATGACTCCTTGAATAAATGTAGGAGGCGGTCGTCGGTGATATGATTAGTATCGCAAATAGAACGACGTTTATTAAAGCAAATACGTAAAACTGAATACAAAAGACTTAACTGAACTTAAGTTAATTTAATTTGGTAGCAACTAAGCCCAAAAAGTATACAGCTGGTCCAGTGATAAAACCTGATGATACAGGAGTCTAACGTCAAGAATCAATGCTCTTGATCACTCTGACGTCTAATAAAATAAATAAAATAGATATTTTGAAATATTTATTCAACTTCAGAATTATTTTTTTCTATTATCGTAAAATGTATAAACTTGAGTTTATCTTGGCGGACACCATTTACTGCTACAAATACATATTTCACTGATATATTGAATTTTATATGTGCAATATTTATAATAATATATTTTATATCATTTATATAAATAGTTTACTTTTATCTGTAATAGTTCACAGTTATTTTTATTAGAAATTATTCTGATTTGTTTTCTGAACACATTGTCAAATATAGTCAAATGTACCTGTCATAAGAGAACTCAATTTTCTACAATTTGTGTATACTACACCTTTTGTATATCTGATAATTATTATTGTGATGCAGTAAAGTAGAGCACTTCACTGAAAATTAGTAATGATTCAAAATTGCTGATAACTTTCAACATTAAATACAATTTTGGACATATTTCTTAAACCCAATATGTATCGCATATTCCACAGTAGTTATGTAGAGCAGATACGTGCGTTGTGGAGAGCGCACGGAGAATTATATGATATTTTGTGGTTCTTTTTTCTTTATCAAGTTATAAATATTTTGTAGTACAGCGCACGAGTGCACTTAAAGTACAGCCGCCTCTGGCGATAAGTACTGGAGCATTCAAGAATAATATGCTTTATGTTAGTGGGCTGTTACATTCTCTGGAATATTATATTATTTATAGCTGGCGAATAAGTGTTATTATATTGTTTATTGCCTTGTAAACGGAATGCAATAAGGACGTAATGTATTACTTGTCAAATTCGATAAAAAGCACTTTGTGTTATTATATAATACATAACTTGTATAAAATAATTTATCTTGGCTGTCGCTATCCTTCAGCTACATATTTATCATTAAAATAAACAGAGGGGTCCCAGGAGTCCCTATTATCCCACCCTTTTCCGTTTGCAGTTGTTTTTAGATGAAGAAACGTTATCAAAAACAAGTGCAATTGTAGTAGAGTTTTAGTCTGAGATTGATCACTTCAATTCTGAGGGGTGCATAATATTTATAATGTCAATATAACAACCCCCTCCCTCTCTCCTCCACCAAGACTTGTCCTCTTCTCATGCAATATATGAAGTAGGGAGACAATTTGTGGGTTGTGGGATGAAAAATGGGGATGAAAAATGTTGATCGATTAACGATTTATGATAGGTGTTACATGGATTACTAGTACATTTCAGGGTTGAATTTCTGGAGGACTGTTCTAGAAAAATTCTACTTAGTGTATTTTAGAAAACTGTCTTTGAAAGTTTCAATATCACAAAAGACAGTCGTCGCTTGCGACGGGGGTAAACTTTAGTAATAATATAAAGTAAAAACAATTTCTAAAATTAATCCCGAAGTTATAAACATTTTCCGGCAGTCAACTTTTTGAGTTATAGTAGCACTAATTAAATTTCGTTTTAGAACTAATATTTGTTCAAAATTTTAACATGCTGTCATAAACATAATACATACATACAAAAAGCTAATATTGTAGAAAAAGCAATAAAAAGTTTCTTGGAGCGAACTAAGTTGTTTGCAAATGGGTAATTATTATGTTTTTAAGTGTTAATTAAGAAAAGGGTACCAGCTAGCAGCCTATTATTTAGGATAAATTATTATTCAAAGTCAGAGTTAACGGAAGTTTCCGTTATATACACAATCTCTGTTCAAATGCCTTTAAGGGTTCTGTAAGCTTCGTTTTTCATGATCATGAATAAGGGAACGCGTGAAATAATTCCTTATCAGGCTCCGGAAGCTTCTCCTCGTGATCTTACGTCTGGTTACTCAACGAATTTTAATATAAAACTAACTTTAGTAGAAAATTTAAATTTTATAAACAGAGATTTACTGTCAATGGCTCATTTCTTGTTATTTATTTATGAAAATTTCACAAAGTATTATTCAAATGTTATTTTATTATGTAGTAATTATAGAAATAATTATATGTTAACTGTGTCGCCAAAGAACATTATCGAAAATATGCTTTTTTTGTATCGATTTGATCTCAGCCTTTGCGTTAGGGTCGAATTCTTTAAGGTCCTGATAAAACTTGAACAGCAAAACATATTTCTATAAATCACATCGTGGTTTAACTCTTTTAAGTTTTCTTATTACTTTAACAACAGACTTTCGTTTTCCGTATTTTCTTCATCTTCCATTCAGCGAAGTTCTTATTTCCGCGCTTCGGTGACACTGACACTGGCACTGACACGGCATGCCGCTTTTCCAATGTTCAATTATCAGCTTCTGATAAGAAGGGTGGGTTTATAACTCCAAGTTATTTATTGATTATTGATTTAAATGTCACGGACTACGAGTAACAAAATTGGGGGAAATGAAGCATAAATTACATAGCCGACCGACCGACCCTGGTATCCGTTGTAAACTTTATAGGTACAACTCTCTATACGATGTACTAGTTCATAAAAAGGTCACTTGTAAATATCAGTAGATGTTCCAGTAAATGGAACCCTGAACTGAACTGCGAACTCCGAAGAATTGAGCGCAAATGTATTTCATATCAGAAGTGGGAGGAATATGGTAACGTATATTAGGATATATGAACGGGTTGGAAATTGTTTATAGGCCGATAGGGTGCCATAGTGGGGTATTAATATTCGCTAAGGGGTTATGAGGAATAATGCTTTGTCTGCTTCACTATACATATATAAATACACTTGTAGATACATATGGTATGTAAAAATATATAGCGATAAATAAATTTATCTTAAATTCTCTAAGCACTCTAGAGCACCGTCCCCCACCCCCACCCTTAATGCGGTTCTGAGGATAACCACAGTGTCTACCAGTTTCACCAGTATTCCCTTAATTCACCTGCTTCTATGGTATTCGATTGAGTCATTGAATCATTGAGTCACCGGACCCGGAGATAGCTAATCAAACACTGACGGACTGGCAGTTCTCATTATTATTCTGATTGTCATTACTCAATGCTTCAGTTGCTGAGGAATTAACAAGGAGAATCCATCATTACGTGTTAGGACTGTGGAATGCAGAGATCCCTAACACTGGATCACCACTTCCGCCATATTAGCATTTCGATTTAATAACAAACAACGCCGCGTATAAGTAATTATCCAAACAGAAAGCATTGGTGATTGGTTGGCTAGGCAAATGAATAATTAATTCAATTATTACATAGTCTGTTTTCTGGTAGTCCGTATTCTATTTGGTTGTACTGTATTGAAAATAGAATGAAAGCAGAGGCGTAGACATTTTATTAGTTGGGAGTCCCTTAAAAGTCTCAAAGTAAACCTCACAATCTGAAATTCATTTAATTAAGCTTATTAATTTGTTTATTAATAATAATTTAATAGATAATCAAATTATATGCTATGTAGGTCGAGTAGAAGCCAAGTGCAAAGGTCATTCGCACATGATAAGTGGAATTCGTTTTATGCAGATGAGTTCAATTCGTGATGCATAGATACTACACGACAAAGTACGTATTATTTCAACGATATAAAGCAATTACTTTATTTTTGAAAGCTTACCAATCAACGTTACCTTCATTTGTATTCCGACAGGTGGAGTAGTTTGACTATTTCTAACTGATAAAATATAAATTTAATATAAACTACTGTGAGAAATTGAACTTTTCAATATGATGGCAAAGTGACTCCAAAAGGTTTACTGGGATAGGGTCGCAAGATAAAAACAGCGCTACACTGTAAAAATGAGATTAATTAGCCCTGTATCTCCTACATAAATATTACGTAAATGTAACAACATTCTCAACAAACTAATACCTGTTATACTCAGAATCGTGCAGAGCAACCTTCCTAACGTGCAATTATTCGTACCTACGTCACTGGCAATTAGATGATGCCATTTAGAACTGAGTTCAACGAACAGGCACTAGCATTGTTTTATTTTGTAATACGATATTTAAGTACATTGTGTCATTACTAAACTAATGTGTCACTAATGAGCTTGTAAAAATATTGGAACAGCAGTCCAGTTAACTAATTAGTATCTCATGTATCTTTGTCCTAATTGCCCTTACTTCTCTTAAAATCGTCCACAAGATTTTCATTTTATTTTATCTTAAAATGAACATTAGCAAAGCTATAAAAAGACTAGTGTTAAATAGTTTTTCACAAGTGGTCGTAGTGCAAGCTATATATTTTGTTTTACACTACTTCACCAGCTTTATAGCTATGAAAATCTGTTCCTCTATTCTTAAGTAATATATTGTTTTTCATCTGCGCCCCATTAGCTATTCCATTACTTCATTCAGGCTCGTATGGTTCAGAGAGAACTAAAGCAATTAAACTATGTAGTGACTCTGTTTCATGCATTGCAAATGGAGAAGTGGCTCTGCTACGTATTGTATAACTTGCAGTTCAGTGCCGCACTCTAAAAATATATACAGAACAGGGGCGTCTGTCTACTGGGCTACTGTCGTATCAATGATACGGGCCCCGGGTTGTGTAATCAAAAATTCGTATTATTAAATATATTAATTTGTCAAACTAAAAAGATATCAGAGTCTCTGTGGCTTAAGTAATATGTTCGAAGTATTACAACCAGAGAAACTCTTATCTTTTTCAAACGAAATAATAAAAAAGTATGCCCGAAAACTGTCTGCTAAATACAGTAAAGACATGTCGGTTGATCTTTATGAACAATTAATTGTTTTGAAAACATGCTTAAATTGTAAAATCCATTAAGGAACGCATGGAATTATTGCTGATAAAATTCAATAGTCTTGCATCCAGTTTTCCGGAGGTAATAACAGCATGCTTTCTATTTTTTACCCTTCTGGTTACAACTGCAACAGCTGATAGAAGTTTTTCGAAATTAAAACTGATAAAAAATTATCTAAGGACTTTTTTGAGACAGGAAAGGCTATCAGACTTGTCACTATTGTCTATAGAGGCAGAACATTTAGAGAAATTAAAATCGTCTTCAGCTATGAATGATTTATTAAATAAGATATGATATATGATTTGAATTGGTTGGCTAGCTTAGTTTCTAGGAGTATTAATTGTAAGTAATAACGTATAATCAATATATAATTATTTTAATTCAAGCGTTTTTGTTGAGAAATCTTTACCCATCATTTGGGCCTCCAACAAATTTTGATACAGAGCCCGACTATGGCACGCTACGCCACTGATAAAGAATAGAGCAATTAATGGTATAAATCACTACCCCAGTCCAGTCCGAGCACTGAGTTTTAAGGATTAAGAACTTTTAAAATAGGTATAAAATAATAAAAGTAAGATCTGTTTAGATTATATATTATGTAGTAGTTTTGGCTAATCCATGACATCAAAATATACGATACTACAAATCAAAATATAATACCAGTAATAAATCAATTAAACAAAAACAATATTAATTATTAAATTGATTTGAATATTAATTAATTAATTTGATTGAATTTAAATGTCAGTTAAACGGAACAGGAAATAATTAATAAATGATTATTTTATATTGTTGTTTTGTAAAGAACCGGTAAATATTATTTCCACAAGACTTCAAACATCTAAATGTTAATCACACTTCAAAAAATATAAATAGAAAAAGAAAGTTACTTTTAAAGGTCTCATAATTATAATTAAAAACCTTTTTAAATAATGAATAGAAAGAAGCTCAAACGTTTCTGCAAGAGAAGGTAATGGCAATGGCCTGAATACGGCAATTAAACTTATGAAGCCTAAATGTGTATTTCAGAGAATTTATCGCGAATTTTATCTGTGCTGTACGATTTTAGGTATAGCAAGAGAACAATTAATACAGCACCTTATTGAAGGGGTTTGCGCACTAGAACTGTTTGTTTCATGTGTCTCTATTTTTCTACGACAAATACACAAGAAGAGAAAATAAGTTTAAAGACTCGTGTCTTTATTAGGTATATAGTTTGATTTGATATTAAAATATATGTAATCTCACATTGAACATGAAGAAGAAAATCCACAAAATAATTGTGTACATCTGGTTGCCTTTTACGGGCGTTACATAAAAGGCCCGGGCTTGAAACGTGTCTCCACGAAGTGCGGCTGCTCCGTTATCTGCTAAGCAATTATCATAAGGTTTTAGATATCCCCACTCATTTGCATATCCCAGGGATTCATTGACTTTAATTCTACTTCCTTTATTATTATGAATAATTATGTAATTATAAATATTATCATTCCGCATAATCATCTTAAATATGTCTTACAGTTAAGAATAATACGTACAATCTGTAGCCGACATTTTCTAACTTTCTTATTAATAGCGAAGATAAAGTGTTTTACATTTGCAACACTTTTAACTATAAGTGGTTATCATCTGCGTTTCTTCATGTGGTCTTCAAAGTGTGATACTTTAAAGAAACAAGTGTGAAAACGGTTTTATCTTTAGTATGCCTCTAGTTAAATTTCAAATACAACTATTTCCTGATTTGCATATATTTGAGTAGTAAATATAACCTAGCCATTAAATTAATTAAACTTCTTGTTCCAAACTCTAGTTCCTAAACAATCCAACTGAAACTCTGTATTGTTCTGGAGCTTGTGGTTTTGGTGGCGCCACAGTAAAACAAATTCGCAGAAGCTCCAGATGTAATGTAAAACGTTTTACCCATGAATTGCTGAAAACAAAAACTCATGAATAACATTAAATGGTAACAAAACCCCACTCTCTTAGTGACCAATCCGCCATTGTTAGACGTAGCTGCTGGTGAAGTTTCGGAGTTGACTTATTGAACATGTTTACAGTGCTCTTTTTACCAAATTTTAACCAAAGGCCCCGGTGCAAAAAAAAACTGGGGCCTTAACTCAACTGTTTAGGTTTTATCAAGTAATATATATATATATATATATATATATATATTACTTGAGGGCCCCCTGAGCTTGACTCAAAATATATATCTAAGTGAATTTATTTAAAAATTCTAGGCCAGTAAATTTTGAATTTGGCGCGTATATCTCTATATAAGAATTTGACACAAGAGTTAAAATAATGAAACTGCACCTGCCCCTTACACCTCTCTTTCCACACTATCAGCACCCACTCGACAATGGTTTGTCGTTCAAGTTTCGACTTGCAAACGAATCAAATATTTTTTTAAATTCAAATAAGTACGTAGTTCCTAGTTATTCTATTAGATTGATCTGGAAACTATATTCATCTCTTTTCTTCAACTGACAATCATTATTCAGTCGAATATGTCTCAGACTCGTGTTTATCTGCAAGACAAGCACCGACATAACATAACCCTAACATTAAATACAATTGTTTACTTTATAAATATTTTTAAAATAATATTGCTGTCTCTTTCTTTTACATATAAAAAACTTAAATGAAACTAAGCACTGCTTTAACACATTACAATAATTTTTCTCTAAAAATAAGTCGTGTTGCAACCTATTTTATTTACATTCCAAAGGTTGGAGAATTTTTAGCTAGTACAATATGAGGTTTGCTGGTCTTGGTCCGAGGGCCCCCTGAGCTTGAGGGCCCTGGTGCCCAGCACCGACTGGCCCATACCTAGCTACGCCAGTGATTACATCTGCTCTGTACCAAAGTACATGAAACCATCACCATGCTTGGTTTGATCATAGAATGTTTGAGAGGTACTACACTCACAAACCAAGGCACATGTTATATACTTTAAATGGAAATAAAAAATAAATTAAATTTAAATTTTCAATTTACATATTTTATATGTATGGTGTACTTTGAAGGGAACTGAACTCTAATTACGAATAGGGAAGTGGCGCTAGTCTGCAGCTCTAAATTCTGAAAGGGTAGTAGGTACACATACCATACTTCATATAATCAATAAAAACAGCGAATTCGAGATAACGTCAAATTGATATATGCAACTAGGATGTATCTTCAATGAAAAGTCAATAGCTATATAACATTCATTTATTAATAATCAATTTCAATCGAATATGTATATTGTCAGGTCTCTTAACCGATTTATATGTGTCGAAGTTTCAATATCGAGTCTTCAAGTGTTGTGTGTCCAATGTCCCGTTGTGAACTCTCATCTAATTTTCCGTGTTCAGCAGTAGCTCGAACTGCGTACGTCCCTCAGACACGAGCCGTAATTCATATGTCCCAAAACAGTAGCATCAGCATCCCTGGTGAATGAGCACCTTTGTATCTCTGCATGATGTCATCACTAGTCTTGTGTTGAAGTCATAGAAATGTATGAAGATTAATTAAATAGTGCTAACACTTGAGTTACTCGTAATAGGTCATTGGGAAAGGTAATTCTTATTAAACAATTTGATGAAATGTCCTGTTTTGTGACGTTTCTATCACTATTGCACTTCAATTATAGTTCGCATCAACTTTATCTTCATTTGTATTCCGATAGGTGGAGTAGTTTTGTCATTTGTAGCCGATAAAATAGACATTTCATATGAACAACTGTAAAAACGTGAACTGTAAATGAACTCTTTCATGACAAAAAAATCATACGCATCTGCAATATGATGGTAAAGTTTATTAGGTTTATGAAAGACACATTGTAACCTATTTTACTGCTTTTTAAGAAATAAATCTACCCTTTTGCGCAGTAACATATTCATAAAACTTCTTAAGAACTCCTTTTAAAGAATTATAACATCTGAAGAAATGCCTTTTAAGGATTCAAGGCTTTTAGAATAGCTATAAAGTAAGATTCTTGATATCATATTAAGTTTTGCAGGTGTCCTTTTAAATTTTAAAATACATTTTTAAATGGCAGAGTATTGCATAAAGGCACGTATGTTTTGTTTGCAACCTGCTCTTTATTTAATTCTATTTAAAACCCTTTGTTATTGTTTACTGATGAAAATATGCAGCAATGAAAAAACAATAACAAAACAAGTCGAAACTTGTCTGACTTGGTACGCGTAACTCGAACTGCGTTGATTTGTGTAACCTGATCAACGTAGGTACGAAATATGACACCGCTAATGCATTAGAAAGAAAGGGACAACACTATATGAACACATTTGCAAATATTTGTAGATGAATTTCAAACAACATAGTTTCGATTTTATTATTAAAAAAACTGTAGACAATGAGTAATAATGTTATAATAATAAGTTTGTTTGGCCTTGAAAGAGTCAAACAGTTTTACATTCCATGCACAAAGGTGCAATAAACTAATAAAATGGCGCCCAAAACGGAAATATAGACACAAACACGGACGGATGGTTATAGAACTGACAATGTTTTAGGATATATCACATTAGAACAGGTAGAAACTATATAATTATAACAGGTACATTAAGAAAGTACACTCATTAAAAAATACATCATTTTATTGTAATATTGTAAGTATTTTTACTACAATCTTTATCTAAATGCATTTAAGTTGCTTAGATAACAAATTTAGACGTATGTATATTAAAAATAAGTCGTATTTGAAATAGTAAAATAGTCACTATGTAAAGTACATTGACTAATATCTATTAATGAGTAAGCGAAAGAGGGCACAAGCCCATTGCGGCTATATTTTCTTCGCAATGCAGTCTACGGTTAAAAACAATCTATAGTCACACATACTTTGTTCCAGTGTCAAAGCAATCTAAAACGAAATATCCAACGCAGATATCCAATATCATGCATAGTACAGAGTCTGATCGCTAACGACCTCCGTAACCTAGAATTTCACTTTTATACACATTTATGAAAGTTACTGCTCCAAATAATCTGAAAATGGCAGCAATTGAACAACTGGTGTATTGCAAAAAAATATACTTAAAAGAACAAGTTTACATGTTGTATATGATTATGACTAAATAGTTAATAGGTAAAAATTAATGTTTTATAGGAGTAATAAAAAATATGAACTTTAATAGACGAAAATAAATATTTCTCATGTGTTTTGTTAGGTTTTTTATGATTCATCTTCAGAACCAAACAGTTTTTTTTAAAACTTGTTTTTCATATTCGAGTATGAGTATATTGCATTCACGTAAACGTGTTTATTAATAGCTATTAGATATAATTACTATCGTTTCTCATTTTATAAGTTGACTTCATCTGCAAATGTCACCGCGAGATGAATCATCCTGCTAAGTAGGTGTGGAAGTGTTACTTTACTTTCATCTACGAATTGGAAGAGAATCTGTAGTAGAAAATCAAAAAATTGGAGTAAAACTGTCGGAGATATAGAGTTTTAAGTCTTCACCGTTTATTTTGACTTTGAAGTGCTCTAAAAAATTGAAAAATCAATAAAAAAAACAAAAACTCGACAGCGTTACCTGCAGAAAATTATCAACTAATGAAATCATTTTGGTTTTTTGATTTCAGAAAATCCAGTGGTGAGTTATGAGTGGCATCGCAAAGTTACTCTTTTTTTGTGACGTCTACGGACATTTACTGTCAATGGCTCATTTCTTGGTATTTATTTATGAAAATTTCACAAAGTATTCTTCAAATGTCATTTTATCATGTAGTAATTATAGAAATAATTATATATTATCTGTGTCGTCAAAAAACATTATAGAAAATGTACTTCTTTTTTAACGTTTTGATCTTATCTCCCCCTTAAAATGACAGCTGTTGTTGAAAAATTCCATATAAGTAATCTACTTAAAAAATAAATACATACCTGTCTTTTATTATGTAAACAAGCCTTTTATATCAAATAAGTAGTAAATTAGATTAGGCATGAGGCACATAAAGTTGCTTTTGGAATTATTGTGAAGTTGGACTGATTTCAGAAGTGGGATAATGGTATGAGGAAGAGGTTGGGTGCGTGAATGAGGAGCGAAACTAAACTTTATTTAATTGGTAACTAAACAAATTAGTGCGAAAGGTCACAATGCTTAGAAACGACAGATTATATCCTTACTAAATGAAATATTAACTCTTTCTTTATCTCCATGTTCCAATATCCGTCTCTTTCTCTCGTCTTTGCTATTTCCAACCGTCTCAAAGTTATTTGTAGAAAACCTTAGTAATTTATTGAACTTGAATTACACATAAACTGTAACAATTGTGACATAAATGGTTCTTTGCTATGGTTACCTTTGAGCTTTGACCCTTATCTTGCCTTGACTAACCAAGGGCCATTCGGACGTCCGCCTCCCTTATGTTCTCATGAATTTGTAATACGCGTATCTTAGTGATCCCAGAAGTAACTGGGTCACCGGAGATTTGTTGGACATGTACCAAAATGTCAGAACGTCACGATAAGCAGAAATATATTGGAGGGACATGGAAGAAACAAGCCAAGGGTTAAAAACCAGGCATTACTTTACTGTAAGGAATGGGAAGTACTACACAGAATAGGGTGGTAATAATTAAATAACCCGGTAAAAACAGTTACGTGTATTTAAGCTTTATTTATCATTACAATATTGTTTTACGTATAGGCTTAGATACCTATAGTCAATAAAGACAATATCTCCAATTTTATTAGGTATTGTAAATTTTTAATCAAACTTATGTGTTGCTCTGAAATCAAAGACTTTTATTTTAGTAATTTACATACACATTATAATAATTACATTGTTTAACTTAAATCATACTATCTTAACTGAAATCAAAGAAACAACATTTAAAGTTTATTATTTACATTGTCAATTCCTTTTTATCTAATTTTCTAATACGCACAGTGAGTTCTATCAACTCCAAATATCAACTCTGTTGGCCGTTATTCCTCACACCGTCATCTATGGAGTCTATGAGTATATGGTCACTGTTTTACCGACAGACTAGCTTTTGTACCAACTAAAGAGATACACTTTCTTTACATATATACTTTATACACATAAATTAATCAATATCTGTAATGTAATGTTTCATCTAACTAATATTTTTGTCTTTTCAATTTCAGGTGAGTTGTCATTGCATTTCTCTGCTTCTAAAGATCATTATTGTTGTGAAGATCATTGTTATAACACATACTTTGGTAAGTAAAAGTTCTATATGCATATAACAATGTGTTCAATAACACTTTCTCCTTACTTGTTTGCCGCAAGCGAGTCTTCTGTTGGAGCAATTATTGAAATTTTTAACTTTCACGGTTAAATACAAGAGATTAAAACAATCACTTTTTAAAAAAACTGCGGATTTTATTTTTCGCCTCAATATTTTATCCGAATTTACTTTTTTTAACACCCCCGCCAAATCAATTGCATCTACTCGTAATTAAATCAAATTTTTGGGGCGTCCATATCTAATGTTCTGTAATAAGATATTCTCTATAATTTCTACTTTTTAACTCTGTGATGATTTTGAAATCCAGAAGCGTACCGAGAAGAGTGGCCCCCTATTACTCAAGATACGCCACTGTTAACAGCTGTTCATTTTCAAGGGTTAACAATCACTAGATTTATTTATAAATACTTTGATATCTTCAAGTAGTCTACTTGCAGTCTACTGCAGTCTTTAGTTTATTTTAGTGTATATATTTATTTATACGATATATCGTGCTGTGAATGGTATACAACAAACGTACAGCTTTAAATAAACCGACATTAGATGACTTTATCTCAACAAGATTCTAATAGTTTTTATTTTAAGTACAATTCAAATACATTAAGAAATTATCTTAAGTATAGTTGAACGTAATTTCTCTTGGAATTAATGGAAATAAAATTGTAGTGCTTTTAGAACTACAATATAGAGAAATTATCGTTATACAAAAGATGTCTTAATTTCTATAAACCTGTACTACATATTGATAAAGTTGGTTACAAGAACTTCAAATGTTCAATTATTTTTTAATAACTCCCTATATATTAAAAGATATTAATAATTAAAAAAGTAATTTTTTCACTTTAATTTTTAAAGGGATTCAACGTTATAGAACATTCCAAGACATGTAACATCACGTCCACTAAGTTGCTATCTCTTTTATACAACACTGCATAGAAAAAATAACTGACCTACATTTGTCTATTAATTTTTGTATTAAAAATAAAGAACATTTCTAACAGTGTATTATACACATACCATAAACGGGCATTTTGTCTGAATCTGACACAAAATGAAGATCTGATCTTATTGTGTAAAAGTCCTTTAGTCAGATTCTATGTTCTCACACATGGCAAACGATAATTAAATACATACAATAAAATTCGAGTATTCTTTTCCTCTTCTGACATATAGTCAAGTTACAGATAAAGAAAATGCATGAGTTAAGTTTCTTCTAATAGAAACTGCTGCTATTTAATATAATCAAAAACGTCTTCAGCAGATGGCATCCGTTACAGCATCCTACTCTCTCCTCTCCTCCTTTCGTTCCTCTCCTTCACTTCGACGGCCGTCATTTTCACATCATAATTCAATTCATTAGTTCCGGCTGAGATGCCGCTACTCTGAGAAGAGTGTTAGTTGATGTAACGGCAAGCTCATTTGATTTATAAGATTAATGAGGTATTAATTAAATTAGGATTGATACTGTTTTAGAGCAATATGATCAGATAATTAGGTGATACTTATTTTATGATTAGCAGAACCGGAGATTATTTAAGAGGGTTGTACATTTACATAGTTATTTAAATGTAAACTTAAAAGCAACAGTTGGGGATATTTCATAATCTCATTTTATCTTAAAAGAAAGGATACTTGGCCATTTTTGATCGCGAAATATAGATGGCGATACTATACAGTAGGTTAAATATTATCCAAAAGAAAACATGTTTTTTTTATGTTTAAATCGTTTTATGTAAGTAACTATAAACGCGAATCAAAATCTAACGCTGCAACTACAATAAATAAAGGTTATAGAAATGTTACCAGTCATATAAAAATTGGAATTTTTCAAAAATTATGGAAAATATAGAAAATTTATTCATTTTTTAAACTTATTTTTGCGGTGTAAAAGCTTAAAATGTAAAATGGCCAGCTATCTAATGTCAAATAATTCGGCAGTACGCAGACTAAAAAAGAAAGTACCTCAGGACCTATTAACCAGCTAATCAGAATCTAGGACCTACTGAAATTGAGGAATGAGTCGATGGGTACACCCCGCGCAAGACACTTTATTTTTTCATACCTATCACTGAATGTTCTCTAAGCAGGACAGATTGTAATCTTTAGTAATCAAATAAAATTAAAAAAAGATACATAATTGCTACTTTCTTGCTTATAGCAATTAGTATAACAAGAAAATGTAATAAATAACGATAATGAGATTTAATATATTTTTAATTAATACCAAATTAAAAAGACTGACTGTAAATTTGTGAAGTGACCGAAATAAAACGGTGCGTAATGAATAATTTTAATTAAAAACATTTATTTTAACCTTGACATATTTTTTTAACATAAATTTAATTCTTCTCCGTTATCTTAAGTAAATATAATTAACAAATACCCTTGTACAAAAGGTATTATCTATGAACTAAGATATTTGTTTTTCTTTTTAAATATATGTCTTAAGATATGTTTTATTATTTTCTCAGATTTTATAAAATTCTTATAATTTATTACTCAGTGTTATTACTTTTTACCCAAGTGACTTTCCTGCACCATTAATATATTCTTTTCATGTTATTTTCTTTATGACTTTGCTCTCACAATGCAGAGGAAGGAAGTTCCAGGAGTCTGTATTCTAGTGCTGGTGCAGCTGTATACTCGTATTTTCCAACAAGCTTTAAAACTTTTATCAGCTTACCGACATGGACTAAAATTTATTGAACTTCCAAACACTTAAATTAGATATTGTCTCTTTGGTCGTACATTTATTATCTTAAGTACAGTCTCTACTGATACCACATTTTTCAATGTTATTTCTTTATTAGCTACAGTAGCTAGATAGTTTAAATATTTTTTTATAATATATAAATAATAGTTTTTATTATAAAAACTCTGTTTCCATTTCAGAAATATAAAACATAAAATTTAGAGTTAAGTAAACGAATAATAAAACAAATGTGTAGGAAACCGAGTATGCGTAGGTGCTGGAGGAGGCGGTGGGAGGTAAGGAGCGGGGAGAGGGTCTATAAGAACTCCCGGTTATGCAAATTTCGTCGAGTGTTCTGTGAACTAAATACAGTTGGTTCATGTATTTTATTTATATAGCAAAATGTAATAAATATTTGCTAGAACATAAAAAGGAAATTTTATTGTTGTAATATTAAGTTATTTTATCGTTAAATATGGATGACTTGTAAAAAGGGAAAATGGAAAATGAAAAACAAGGAAATTATATAGTTACGATAAGAAATTTTCATTTTAGTATGCCATTCAGTTTCCTTTTTATAACGTTATCCTTGTTTTTTATGTATTCCACCCTTTTTTTTCTTTAGTGCCTAAAACGACATCGACTGCATGCTTAATTAGCGTTAAGTCATTGTGTTTTAATTAGATTTATTGTTAATACACATTTCATTCCGTTCAGAGGATCATGCAATACTGAGAAAAGGGTAGTGCGAGCGACACTAATTGTTTTTAACTAATATTAATTATTATTTCATAAATTTTGTATTTTCATGCCGAATAATCACCGTTCCGTTTTCTATGACATACCTGAATTCGTAAAATATTCCCCACCTTTCAGGTGCACAAATAATTCAACTTTTTAGAGCCCACTCCAAAAACACTACATTCTTTCGAAAGCTTATAGTCTAAGATAAAAAAGTCTAAAACCGTTTTTCTTAATATTTGTTTGTAATAAAGTTATGAATTTTTTAACAATACTCCGTTTTTTCACGTTCACTATTTGTGAATTTTTATTAACAACGGAATTTGGCAACTTCTGGACCACGTAGTAGACACTTCAAGAAGTAATCCGGAATTTTTTCAGATTTTTTGAAAGCTTAGAAAACTGGAAAAACTCAAAGACCCATGACTCGAAAAATATAGTGTTGTCACGGAGGGTTGACCTTCGGCGGTCTAGACGTTAATAAAATAAAGACTGAATTAACTTCGAATGCTAGATAAGCGATTGTGACACAAAACAATATTCTAAGATAGCCTTGAAAATATTGAAAGAAAAAGATTTTATTTTTTATAAATAAATTTTTGATTATTTTGTAAAGTTTTTATTTCAAAATGTCACAAGGATCTCGAAGTGTTCATTCCATTATGAAAGACATGAAATTTGATGCCTCTAAAGGGCAGACATTATTTCAAAGATACCCAGAACTAGTTCGATCTGATGTATCCATCTATCCCAGCTACACCAATTTGGAGCTACCGTATAACGTTGTCTGTCGGCAGAGATATACCATCAGTCGCTTACAACAGGATGATCAGTTTCAAGCCGAGATTCGGTTGTTTGAGAAGCTGCAGCCTAAAGGTGAAGTAGGGTGCATACTGGTTGCAAACCTTAGTCCCGAATCTACCCGAAGCGAATGTGATTACAACTGTTGTTAGTGAGATACTAACAACAGTTGTAATCACATTCGGATTGGGCAGATTCTGGGCTAAGGTTTGCAACCAGTCGCCCCGTCTACGGACGTCCTATTGCAGATTAACTGTTGTTGAATTAACAATTGCAATTTTATCCAGTATTGATACCATCGTACTTTATTAATCGTAATTTATTTCGTATTATTATTATTACAGTTACGTTTATAAATTTTATATAGAGTTTGTTTCTCTTTCTACTTCGGTTTTCTAACGATTTCGATATTTTACAGGAGGTACGCTATGAATATTTGATAAGCCAAAATGGTTGAAGTGGGATCATATATTTAAAGCACCAATAATATACTTTGGTACTTTATGTACGAAGGGAATAACAAAATAAAAAGAAATATATATTTTTTGGCAAGCAAGAATCAATAGCACTAAAATTTTAATTCGTATATCAATATTATATATCACATGATGATCGGTTGTGGACCACATACTTCGTTCGATACTTTGGAACATTAATTTTGGTGTCGAACGGTGTCTGACGTCATTTTACCGTACGTTTAAAAATGACGTAGTACTTGTCTCTTTATTTTCTGTGCCATATAATTAGATATCTAAGATCCTCAGAGATTACTTTATTAGTATAAAGTGCAAAGGTTTAACTTTTTTAACGGTTCTTTATATTCCTAATATTCTTTTACGTTAATTTTATGTTCCTTTTTCGATTGTTTAATATTCTTCTTACCTTCAAGTTTAACTAAAAAGTTGACATGGAATTATATCCCGGAATTGAATCCCTTTCTATGTGGTGGTAGCGTATAACTAGTTTAGATAGAGTTGATAATCTGTTATTTAAATCTATATATATTATACCATAGAAATTGACTTGGACATTACTAAACACCCTATACATGAAGTCATTTACTATTAACAAGTAACGTACGTCTCTTCCTCTACATAACCCAATGGGAGGGGAGGATGGGATGGACCAGAAATTTAAGCCAGAACTTTCCACTTTACATTACTAAGATCAACAGAAAACACTACGTGTCCAGCATCTTTATCTTCGCTAAAACAAAATGTTGTTGTAATATTTTATTTCTTGGAGCTATTACTTTCAAGACAATTCACTGTTATTGTTTCTTCCTTATCAAATATTAAAAGTAGTACAAATCTTTAAAAGAATGGTATTTATTGTATAGCTATAGATGGAGTTCGTCTATTCCGGCAATTTACTCGGGGTGTTTTGACTCCCAAAATCACGAAGGAATCGAAATGGAATACCGCGATCCCTGATCCACTGACTCGTGAAGAAAGAAGACGGCTGAATGCTATGTTTAAAAGTTCTTAGAGAGAAATGGATCATTTATAAGCGAAGCGAAATCTCGTACGAATGGATGGAATTATAGAACATTAAATTCTTGTAATATATCTTTTTGTGATGTTGCTTTGTATGTAGTTTTAATAAAATGCATTTGTTCTCCCAAAGAAAGTTTCTTCATTCCTAATGCCTTGTACAGATTGGTGCGATATAAACATGCGAAATCCAACATTTATATATTTTCATTTATAGATTGACATTATTTAGACATGAGTGCACTAAATGTGTTGTACTTTTAACGTACAGACTAGTGCAACATAAACATGCGACACTAATAAAACAATTCTAGGTATAAATAGTATTTTTATGAAACAAAAATCTTTCAAAACGAAGTAGAAACATCTAATGAAATTATGGTTTTCAATGTGATCTCGAACGAAAGGGTCGGGTACCTACTCGAGTCTTCATTATAATCTCACTGTACGTTGACGTTTTCTTTAGTTGTGTTTAAAGTAATTGAAAATGGTGTTTAAATGGACAAATGAAATAGACCTGAACAATATACCTTTGTCAAACTGTGTTTTGTTTTTGTAAATATAAAGCTTCCGACGTATTAAATTGCATGTCGCACTTGTGTGGACGTGTTTATACAGTCGTGACTTAAAGATGGAAACTGTGGACACTACAATAAGGAATTTGCCAAGAGTCACCAGGAAAGACTCCAACAACATGTTAATGACGAAGTGGATAACGATGGAGAAACAAATAGAAGACTGAAAAGGGTTAAACCTTTTGAGTTAGTTTACATAATTTAAATGTAATCGTGCAAAACGTAATACATATTTATGTGAAATAATTCATATCATCTATTTCATTTCATTTCAATCCTTTAATATTATGTTAACGTTAAATTTCTTATTAGTCTTAAAGACTAGATTTTCATCATCTCCTATCTTGGGGACTTCCACACCTAGTTACTCCGCTGGTACAAATTACTTTACGTTAATTATTTAAAAGAAATAAAAAACGGAACATATTTTCTTCTAACGGAAATACTGTGAAGGCTAAGTCAATCACGCCATCTCTTGGCTCCCTTTCAACTTGATTATATTCTAAATACCAGACTACTAGATTGAACCCTTACAAATTATAATAATGTTTATTAACGTGAAGTTAGCAATTACGAGTTAAGTGATTTAAACACGAAAACCTAATTCTTGGATCCGAAAACATTACAGATATCACATCATCCATCTTGTTATCTTTATTCCTTATCATGGCGTAATAGCGCTCAGGGCTCTCTATCCCTCGTCGAAGCTTCTGTTTCTTTGTTGGGATAATTCTGACTTTGGGTGTGCAATCTATGATGACCGCTTACTTCGCAAACCTTGTGTAATAAATTTATTTGTGCCCCACATTTTCATGTTGTGATTTAAAGGGTCCCTTTTACGATTCAAACCCGGTTGCCTATCAAATAGATATGGTGAGGAGTGTGGAATGGAAAATGGGACAGTATTAGTAGGTTGTTCTCAGAGCCGCATTGGTATTTATAGCTTAATTATAAACATTATTTTATAGAACCGTAGGTAATGCAAAATCTGATTAGGTTCTTGCCAGGCACGCCTCTCATTCTAACAAGGCACATGTAAATAATGTCGGGATTGTTTCTATTATTCGCCATGCATTTCTTTAGTCTTATGGTTAAAGCGGTTACGATTAATGTGATTTTTAATAGCTAACTGCGTTTAGGAACCCAGTTCGGCACTGATTATCTCTCATTGCTACGACGGTGTAGATTGTAGAACATAAAAATCGAAATCCTGCGTAGGGACCGCGCGTGATATCAGCAACTGCTCGGGCTAGGGGTAGGGGGGTGTGATGTTAATAGGAGTCATAAATTTAAGATTTCACTGTTAAATAATACAGTAGATAGGGATGATAAAGAATTTAATTTGCGTTTAAACTTTCCCGTAAAGTTAATTCAAAGAAGGAAATGAAAACAGGAACATTGAGAAATATGCAGGAAAAAAAATATCTTTCCACTTATCATTAGATTTGTTTTTTTTTGTAATATAAACATAAAAGTACGCGTGGTGTTTTTTTTAATGAAAAAAATATATTATGAATACATACGCGTGTGACCTTAATATAAGAATGAAGTTCTCACGTGACAACACAAGCATAATATGTAACTCAATTAATTAAATAAATGTTATGAACAATTATAATACATTAATTAGTTGGAAATGGAGCTGCAAGTATAAACATTAAACACCGCATGACAAATTTCTTGAACTCTTTGTACTGACATCTAAAATAACTCGTTTCAAACTTTCCCCGCTGTGTGGCATGGTAGCGGAAAGCGGTAGCATAGTTTTCAGTTCGTAACTGACGCTGACGCTAATCTAAAGTCATGGACTAATTAACGGTAGATTTATCACCATAGCTTCAGTAAGGCACCTTTTGGGAAAGTCGACAGAGCATATGCTGCGTGAGGGAAACCAACTGAACGCAACCCAATCCAACCCAACCCAACCGCTGGGGCTACGTTGCGTTAAACCCCAAGAAGACGAGGTCGTCGGGGGTGTCGACGAGAGAAATAAACGATCCCGTGAAAATAAAGGGAGGTAAACAGGAATACAAGGGTACATATCCAGGATAAAGGAAACCTTCACTTTTATTTTAAAATTCTATTTTTTTTTATACGTAACAAATTTATCTTCGGATATAAATATAATTTACGTGAAAGTGTCAAAACTTGTACCTTCTTGCATGTTTTTCAATTTGTTTTAGGTATGAAACAATACAGGGTGCAATATACCCCCGCACCAATGCACCCCCGATATAAAAAGCGCGTGAATAATTAAGTTTTTTTTTTTCTTTATTGGCTACAATACTACAACTAAGTATAGATCTACTTATCTAGTGGCTTACATTTCAATAATTACACGGTGTGGTAGGGATTGCTCCAATGAACAATTCTACATGATTAGGTTACTAGGTCCGAGGGTTTAGTCCTGCGAAGTCTTCGAACATCATTACTATCAAGCAACATTTGCGTCACGGCGATGTTTTCGTGGTTACGAAGTCTCAACTCGTGCTTCACTGCTATAGATTTGATTTCTTCTCCGACTGTGTTAATCTTCAGGTCTCTATGTATGTTGTCATTGCGGTTGTCAACCTTGGTGCATAACTATTCCTCGCAGAACTTTATTCTGGAACGTTTGTTGTTCTTGGTGCAACCCCAGAGTTGCACTCCATACGTCCACACTGGCTTTAGCACTTGTGTTTATATAAGCAGCTTGTTTTCTATCAGAGCGTCGCCCAATTAGCCAACACATATTCCTGTATTTTATGTTATAATATAATTATTCCTGAATGTTATGTTATGTTTAATAATTGGATATCACTGAAGTGTGTTCGTCTTGAGGGGTAAGGAAGTAAAGAGTGAACCGAACACTGTCCACCGCTGGCACGAGGGGTGCAATGTTAACGGATTTTCTCTCATTCGCATACCACCTCCAAATCTGAATCGAACGAGAAGTGGTGCGTTTAACATGGTATGGCCGTAGTTAGGTTTTACATAAATAACAGCGTATTTTTTATATTAAATAAACATCAATTCGCAATCCTTTACAAATCAATGTCACAAAGGTTGTCCACTTTCTCTGTGAAACGCCTAAATTTCCATAACACCGGAAATACTTCCCATTCGTTTGTTGCCCCGTTTTTATGATTGTGTTTTCAATCCTCCAGGCTTTTCATTTCCTTCAAAAGCTCGTTTCAGTCGTATCGGCAGGTCTTTTTTATTCCATTTCGTTCCATTAAAAAGTTTCTTATTCTCATATAAAATAAATTATGTTATTTTTGCTTTTGTTTGTTAAAAAAAGCTTTCATTTTACATTAGTTTCAAAGCACTTTTACAACTTTTTTGTAAAGTTTTTGGTTTTCTCATATTTTGTGTTTTTTTTAACATTCATTTTCATGTAAATGAATTGGTTTTATCATTTCGCAGAACACTTGTAATATTTTCCTTGAATTAAAATTATTTTAACTCCATATTTTCTAATTACTTGAGTTATCTTTATGTTATTTTTAATGTGGCTAGGAATTAATTTTTACCAGTTTTTCTCATGGGATGGAATACGTAATTAAATAACTTTTAATTCGCGGCTTCAGACAACGAACGATAAACGGAAGTTTCAAAACTTTTTTAATACATGTAATATGCATGAAATGTCTTTAGAAGGCGGAGTTTTCCAGCCACCCCCCATTTATTGTGATAAAATGTATTTTATTAAAGATGTATAACTTTTTCATTTAGATAATAGGAGTTATGAATTTCTACAACAACAAAATGAATAATTGGAGCACATTCTCATGTTTCCATAATTGCCATAACTTCTATTATATCACTAGCATTAGGCTGATCTCACATTGAAATAGACTACGATTGGATCTGCTTCGCATTAATATAGAATAATATCTAGATTTAAGGATTAGCACACTAGAGACTCGACTGTCTTAAGGGGAGGGTCAAAACGATAAGAAAAGCATATCTATTTATGTTTTTTGACGACGTAGTTAATATATTATTATTTCTATAATTACTACATGATAAAATAACACTTGAAGAATACTTTGTAAAATTTTCATATGTAAATATCAAGAAATGAGGCATTGGCAGCGAATCTCCGCAGACGTCACAAGAAAAGTAACATTGCAGTGCCACTCATAACTCATCACTGGATTTTCTGAAATCGAAAAACCAAAATGATTTAATTAGTTGATAAGTTTCTGCAGGTAACCCTGTCGAGTTTTTCTTTTTTATTGATTTTTCAACTTTTTACAGCACTTAAAACTCAAAATACCGATTTTTCATGAAAAAAATCAGAAACTTTGTTATTTTAAAATACGTTAAAATTAAAAATTCTTGACAGCGTTACCTCGGCCTTTATGTGCAAAATTTTAAAAGAATCGGTCCAATAGATTTTGAGCTAAAGAGGGCACCGACTCTGATAAACCTAAATGTGACAAAACGCGTTTAAAAGTTTCTAAGAAAGACGAAACCAGACCAGAGAGGTGAAGACTTAAAACTCTATATCTTCGACAAATTTACTCCAATCGACTTCAAATTTTCACACAATAAACTTAATATGTTGTGCATTAATATAAATAAATAAAACCCCCTCACCCTTTCCCTTTAACAACACTGCCTTAGTTAGTATGCGGTTTGAAAACCTACTCGCCCACTTTAACACCATAAACAAAAAACGTTTGCCTCTAACAAAATTTGCTTCCTTTTATTCATGAAACACAAAGCCACAGGCAGTCGACGAACAGCGAGTGAGACATATTTGGAGATTGTGACGTCATTAGATACAAGATAAAACACGGAGACAAGTTCCTCGCATTAACGATTTTATTGTTAAGATTTTTTATTGGTTGATTTATTTTGTTGTTCGATAGACAATTTGGAACGGATGTTGAAGAAGGAAATGCTTGTAAAATACTGATGATGCCAATAAATAATTTAAAACTGTGAAAAAGATAAAATGTAAGTCGGATTTTGCTTGGAAAAGAAGTTTTTGTAAAAGAAGACAGATACAAAACAACAAAACACGAACAAAAACTGTTTTTCTGAACAAAAACACCAACGTTTATATGATAAATCTGTATGTTACCCTCTAAATTTACACTCCGGTTTACCGGTACAGGTATACTGCTCACTCAAAACTGTCCGGTAAATCGTTACGGTATACCCAGCATTACTTAGACGTGTCGGATAATTTAAAAATTTCAATAATTGCCTAAGCAAAAATTAGGTTGGCTGTTTTTAATTTTAATTAAGTGACTTGTTACTTTGTTCGTCTAGTTCGTAAATATCTCGGCGGACACATTGCGTGCTAGCGTGCAGGTTCTATATCGGAACAGTTACATCATAAACAAAAGTAGGTGTTGACTAATCAATTTAGAGTGAAAGTGTTTATAAGCTAAACATTGTAATTACATAACACATGCATATAATAGTTGGTCAGTTTGTCCATCTATGTCAATTATAGGCAAAAGCAGAACTGACAATGTTAACTTCATGTTTTTAAAAATCAATTATATATAGTTTTCCACTCTATTTGATTTCGCTCTGCTGAAACAAATTGAACGTGGCATTTCAATATCTTTAAGTTGTTTGAGGTTATTTATTAGATTATAGTTGATTTTAATAGGTTTTGATTTAAAGATGGCGCAGAGGTCTAAATAATGTTATATATAAGTTTTTTTGCCGATAGGTATATCTTAAACACTTTTAACATACCCCAGTAGTTTGATAATTCAGTGACTTTTTTAATTTCCCCCGTAGCTCCCGTCAACTGCTATCTAGTAATAGACTACTGTCAGAAATAATTGGGATTTACTAATTACAATAATACAATTACAATTAAAATTCTAGGTAGTATTTTTAGGAAACAAAAATGTTTCAAAACGAAGTCGATCTTTATCAAAGAGAATTCTCATAATTATTAAAAAAATTACATTTATAATAGTAACAAAAAAAGTATTCTATTTTTAAAATACGTATTTTGTATTTAAATACTAACATGAAATTTATTTTTTATTTTGTATTTGAAATAGGAAAATAACGAGGTATTATTTGCATTTTGTATTTAAATGCTTTTGAAAAGCATTTGTGCACATCTCTGGCTATTGATATATGCTAAAACAGCTGTAGAATCAAAACTATTCGCAATATCCTTACAAAAAATTAACAATATATTCTTAAAACCTATACTTTAGAAATATAAGAAATAACTGATTGTTTTAAAATTCTAGACCACCGTCCCCCCTTAAAGAAGGCTATATTGAAAAATAAAGAGCTATTTAAAAAGAAATGTCACTAAATAATCAAACTACCCTCGTGTCGTGTATTAATTAATAACAATTTATACATTGTTTAATTATGAAAACAACAAATTAGCACATTATTACGTACCAAGCGTGACTATAAAACAAACGGTTAAATAATATTCCTAACTGTTTTAATTCTTATCCACAATACGTGATAATCAAATTCTACTTGGCCTTATCAAACCGTTATATGTCTATGGTTTCAACAAATAAGGCACGTCGTCCAGTGATCAGTTCTTTTGACCGTGACTGTACCGCAACGCGAACATTAATGCAACCCACATTCACGAGTGAGTCACTACTTTTACTCGCAGTTTAGACAATACTGCGAGTATGTGGTGCCCGTACTTCTTGTACTTAAAAGCATATAAAAAATTGTCTTTGTACTTACTTAGTGAGATATCGGATCAAGTATCGGATTCTAAATGGTTACGTACTCGACACTTGACAGTCAAGTATACTCCATGCTGAAGAACGGAATTTTGATCTCTCATTTTATTGGAATTTTACATAGTCTTACTTTCAATACCGGTACACATACGCAAAGACTGTACCTGTATCAGTTGATTAGTTTCACGGTATAATAAATGTAAGATAACTAAAATATACCTGACTTTTTAATATGGAATTGGTAGAAAAAGACTGGCTTCTTTTATATTATGTTATTGTATTTATATTTAGTAACTTTCTACATTATATCTCATGTTAGAGTTTTCTTAATTAAAAGTCAATAATTATATATAATTCATTTATTAATAATCAATTCCAATATGTATAATGTCATATATCTTAACCGATCTATATGTGTCGAAGCATATATACTGCCACTGGCGTAGCTAGGTATGGGCCAGTCGGTGCTGGGCACCGGGGCCCTCAAGCTCAGGGGGCCCTCGGACCAAGACCAGCAAACCTCATATTGTACTAGCTAAAAATTCTCCAACCTTTGGAATGTAAATAAAATAGGTTGCAACACGAATTTAAGGTAGTACTGTCGATCAGAGATCAATGACTGGTAAGTCATATCAAATTCTATTAATTCTTTTGAAATGTTTAATTTAGAGAAAAATTATTGTAATGTGTTAAAGCAGTGCTTAGTTTCATTTAAGTTTTTTTATATGTAAAAGAAAGAGACAGCAATATTATTTCAAAAATATTTATAAAGTAAACAATTTATGTAACTATGGCAACGCATCAGTGTTTTGAACACGTGCTCCATCAAGTTATATTAATTATTTTTCAATGTTTCATTTTAAAGAAATATTTTTATAATGTGTTAGAGCAGTGCATAGTTTTATATAATATTTTTATATGTAAAAAAAGAGACAGCAATATTATTTTAATAATATTTATAAAGTAAACAATTGTATTTAATGTTAGGGTTATGTTATGTCGGTGGTTGTCTTGCAGATAAACACGAGTCTGAGACATATTCGACTGAATAATGATTGTCAGTTGAAGAAAAGAGATGAATATAGTTTCCAGATCAATCTAATAGAATAACAAGGAACTACGTACTTATTTGAATTTAAAAAAATATTTGATTCGTTTGCAAGTCGAAACTTGAACGACAAACCATTGTCGAGTGGGTGCTGATAGTGTGGAAAGAGAGGTGTAAGGGGCAGGTGCAGTTTCATTATTTTAACTCTTGTGTCAAATTCTTATATAGAGATATACGCGCCAAATTCAAAATTTACTGGCTTAGAATTTTTAAATAAATTCACTTAGATATATATTTTGAGTCAAGCTCAGGGGGCCCTCAAGTAATATATATATTAGTTGATGAAACCTAAACAGTTGAGTTAAGGCCCCAGTTTTTTTTTGCACCGGGGCCTTTGGTTACCTAGCTACGTCACTGTATACTGCAATGTTGTATTGATCTCTGCACATTGTAGCAAATCGTCCCATAAAAGGTATTTTGCGCGTAGGCACGAACACTTCATCATCGGTTATCGTTGTCTTTGAAATAACTACCTTATCAAATGTTAATTGTTTATAAAACACTTCCTTGAGAAAATGTTTAAGAATTTATAATAATATATTTTTTTATTAGATTTATTTATATTTATATTATTATATTATATTTATTTACCTCGCTATAACTATTTCTTTGTTTATATTTTATTTGTGATATGGATTGTGCAAAATATACACAAATAATATAAATAATTAGTATGCCAGTTGTAGAAATAACTAAACCCGTCACTGAGGATGATGTACATCTTTAATAATTTTATTGCATTCAAGTTTCTCCTTCTTTTTTAATTAGGAGTTCAATTTCAAAACAAAATTTTAGATTTTCAGTTATTGCCAGCAAAGCAATACTTACTTAATATTCTATTTACGAGCTGTACCATCTCGAACTGTTCTATAAACCCCCATTCCACTGCCCCTTTTACTTATACATATAGAGTATCCCCAGCAAGTTCAGTCGACGATTATATTGAAAATCCATTACTTCAGAATTCAGTTTATATTTTTCCTCTTAGAACTAATTGATCTGTTTTTGATACTGATATTAGAGTTATAAATAAGTCATTCAAATTATATATATTTTCACTCATAAGTTGACATTTCTTGGGCAGGAGTGTACTAAATATGTTGTAATTTTAACATTCACACTAGTGAAACATGCGACTCTAATAAAACTCTTACTTATGCTATTTTTAAAAAATTCTGGGTAGTATTTTTATGAAACAAAAATGTTTCAATCCTAAGTCGAAACTTCTAAAAGAAACTACGGTTTTGAATGTGATCTCGAACGCGTATACGTTTGATGGATATCTATTATATATGTTTTACAGAATATTGTTAAAAACTAACATTCACTATTGCGGGCAATTAGTATGTTAATTAAGTTATAAATTCAATATTTAAAAACGTGAAAATATTTAACAGTGTATGCTATTTGTTGTACTCCATTAAAATGTGGAATTTTCTTAAATTAACACAATCTATCTTATACCCAGATGCGAAAATAACCAATTAGTGTTTTAAATTACCCCGCTAATTACTACTACATGACTGGGGGCAGTTGCGTCGTTCTACATATATTCACAAAACACAATTTCAATTTTTGTAGCTTTATGAATTGTCTCGTTTCCGCGAAATATATATAAAAAGATATCTAATGGAAAATACATGTATGTATGTAAATCATTAGTTCTTCAGACTGCCACCAGGGTATTACTACAGAAATACGTGCTTTTATTTCTTTCTTAGACTTGAAATATACTTATAGAATATCTGTACTTTACAAAATAAATGTATATTTTGTGTATAAATAAAATGGTTTCAATGTAAATTCTAATTCACGTCGAATCTTTTTTGAATAATTTGTTAATACTAATATTTTCATTTTCTAAAACGTTATTTTTTATTTTTCAGGTAAGAATTTGACATTTTACACCCCTGATTTTACTGTAAGTAAACATTTTGTAATATGTAATATGTATATAAGAAATAATTAACCCTTACATTTATATTGGTTATATTAGTAACTATATATTATATTTTTTGGATATGTTTTAAAGTTAAAGACCAGGGGCGTAGCTACCGCCGTATCCATGATACGGCCCCCCCGGGCTACAGCGGCCCCAAATTCGTATTATTAGATATATTAACTTTTCAAACTAAAAAGATTTCAGAGCCTCTGTGACCTAAGTAATATGTTCGAAGTATTACAAAAGGAGAAACTCTTATTTTGGGTAGTACACGGAGCGCCACTGCATAATTATAATAATTTCTAAAGATGTTAATTGTTTAAATAATGAATGAGACATCTCGCATTAATATTAGAACAAGTGTCGTGACAAAAGGCTGCACTAAGTGCACATAATGAATGTGTCTGCGCTGCACTTCCCGGTACATTAATGGAGCGCCCTCACTGGTTCAACATTTGTTGAGTTTCACTCACACTGACTTCGTGACAATAAGTGCGAGTGAGATGAAAAATATAGTACGGGCATAAGTCATTGTCGCTGCCATAGGCGTCCACAGAACTGTAAAATTGGTTACAGATTTTAATCCATTCAGGTTATAATTTTAAATTAAAATAAAAATATAACTCGCTAAATACAGTTACGTATATGAAAGATTAAATAGTTTACATATAACTTTCGACATAATTTTATGTTTCGTGATAAAGATTTTTATATAAAATTACATATTAAATTAACATATTAGTAAAAATTGTTGATATCTTTGCATTTATTTAATGGAAATGTAGCAAAATTATGTTAAACAGCGGTAAATAATAAAACATAACGTTAGGTAAAAAATATTACTTTAAACAATTAAGTTAAGCGGAAATTTAATTTATTGGCCATTGTGATTTGAAAATAATTTCTTGTAAATGACAAGTTCTTATTTGAGGATAAGGATGATATAGATTTCACTCAGTTCCAGGGGGTGAAGAGTCTATTTCTTTCCCCTTGCGGACGCCCATGGTCTCTTTTCCATTTCCTCCAGTTCTCAGTTCGTTATTTCAAAAGTTGTTTCCGAAGAGTTCGAGCGTAAAGTCATTTTCAAGATACCGTGCACTTTAAGTGCATCTTACATCATAGAATAGAGCGGAAGATTTTGCTCAGAGAGTCTTAAGACATACGACTATGCAATAAGAACTGTTCTATGTTCTCCAAGAAGGTTTACTGTTAAAATTACACGATATTACAAAAGCGTATCTAACTTCATCTCGAGAGCTTTACTGTTATTTTCGTATAGTGTAATTATATTTATATATGATATATACTTACCCAGCGTAATTTAATTGTATTGTTTGAATTAATTTGTCTTATACGCATACAAGTGTATTGTCTTTGTTTAAGTTTAGGAAAAATATTCCGTTATTAATTACATACGTAGGAATATGTCATTTACATTTACATGAGTTTTATACTTCTAAAAACAGGCGCCCTTCATAAATTAAATGAATGTGCAGAAATGAATTTCAGACTTGCTCGGTCTTAGGTTCCGCGCTATTTTTTTCAGCCGGTTTTTACTACAAGATTGAATTTCTATTCTGACTACGAGGTGTAGCTATTTTTGAACGAAACTGATGCTACTACAGACGAACTACGCATCCGCCAAAGTTGTATGAGCGACTGTTGTGTAGCGTAAACTCTTATCTTTCGATTGCCGGCTCTTCCGAATTAGTCTGCCAGCAGCCTTCGTTTGTATAAGATCTATTTCTTTGTTTTGCCGGAAAAATGATAAGTGTTAATAGAGAATCGCTAGGAAAACTTATCTTTTATAAGAAGTGGCAGTGAATGCTTATCACGTGCGCGTTTTTGAGTGGCTTAAGTGTTTCCAAGATGGTCTAGAAGACGTAGAAGATGATGCACATCCGACACATTTTCTAGCGGGGTTCTTAGTCAACAATATACCACACATTTCTAAGTATATCATTATTTATTTATATATATATTTTCGTTCGTCTAAATATAAGCACAAAGCACCCAGTAAATCTCATAAATGTTCTATTCACGACCTATAACGCTGATATGAGAAAAACTAAGTTTGATTACAAAGAACTTTGTTTTTTCCTCAGTGAAAATGCTACCCTAATGGTCGAACGTCTTCCACGATGCGACGTCGCACAAAAAAACATAGTGTGACGTCGACGTCTTGTGGCGAGATAGCTTTATCTCAAGTTTTTTATTTCTTGATAAATAATCTTAGTTTTTCTTTAGCTGTTTCTAGACTGTAGTCTTTTAGGTTTAGAAGAAACAGGACTATATGTTAAGGAACTTGCACAGTGATAGAATGGCGTTGTAATAAAAACATTTGATGGATTATTCACTTGATAGAACCATGATTAAATTTGTTTACAGTTTTTTATGTTTTTATGGTCTATGGCAATAGTAGGTAGAAGTCGATTTAAGGTAAACGAGCACAAGTCCTCGTACTGATTGCAAACGCGAGCCCCGAATGAGAATGGAACTGACTTGTGAGTGAGAGAACGCACACGGCACGAATAAAACAAAACTGATTTGAAATTGGTTTTGAGTGACTGTGTTTCTAGGTCGCTGCACGCTTTTGATAGTGACACATCATAAGCAGAGATGTGCACAAATATTTTTCAAAAGTATTTAAATATATACATACATACAAATACCTTACAATACGACATAATAAAATCCACTATTATGCTATTGTTAAAAATTCTATAGAGTCACGAAACATGGCTCGAAATTATTTACATTTCAGTTAATTGCACTTAGAGTATTAGCTTATACATTAAGCTAATTAAAGCATTAAATCAATGATGTATCAGGAATATACCGACGCCATACAGAAGTTCATAATAGCGTAAATATTTGTAGAGCGATTGAAAATATTTTGAATGACAGAAATGGAATAATAAATCCAAATGGAATTAAACGCTATGGAAATGGAATCTATTCAACCAATATAACATTTCAATCCGCGAGTTTCATTTATTAATTTCACATCAATTGATAAATTACTGCAGAAGTACCAGTACCAGTATTTTCTAAAATAATCGAACCATGATTTGTACAGTCAAACAAACAAGATTATTTAAAAAAGTAATACATATTAAGATTTTAATTATTCTAAAGTTTTATCGTAAAAACTCAGCTTTATAAAAAGCTCTTACTTAAGTACGCTTGGATAATGACGTCCCCATATAGTTTCGCTTTGCTGTGATAACATCTTCAACTCGGCATGAATTTTTGCGAGTAATTTTGTGGAATGGGTGAAACGAACGGTTTGAATATTAAGTAGTGGATGCATCGAAGTGCAACAGCTTATATTATGCAGAATTCAAGCTAAATGTATGTCATTATTTTTATTTCTTTATAGTACTTGAAATTCATACGGAATCAAATGTAAAAGTAGTGCTTACATTACATCGGTATTATATGCAGGGTCGGATTTAGGCATAGTCTTTAATGCCGGTTTTACACCAGATAGACAAAACAACAAAACACGAACAAAAACTCAAATGTTTTATAAAAACTGTTCTTAAAAATTAACAGTTCAAAATCAGTACTTGCCATTCTTGTAAAGTTGTGAAAGAAGGATCTCAATTCTTCATTTAACACAATGTCGTCAGTACTTAAATCATGCAATAATTCTTCTGTGCCATAATGAACTCTCCTTCTGACCCAATATCTCCGTTTTTTTCTAATTGGTATGTCAATTATTTAAAAAAAACGCATATGGGACACATAGAAAAACACTAGAAACAAAATCAGTCTGTTCAGTGTGAACACTCTGTTTTAAAAGAAAACTGTCTATCTGGTGAAAAACCGGCATAAGGGCTGCAGGTCGGTGCTGTCATAATAAATCATTTATCACCTTTGACCTTGAATATCTTGACTCGTGAACACAGTCTTTAGACCATCAAAATGAACGTCCATGTCAAAATTCATAATTTTCTAACTTTCATTTCTAGGTTAAATCTTTATTTGACTGGGCTATTGCTTGGCCATTCTTTAACTGGATTATATATTGTTAAAAATAAACAACAATGATTATAAATATACTATCACTATAAATCATCGTTATATAAATTTGTACCATGCCGTAAGAAAATTACATCTTACAAGCTGACGCGCGCTTCGCTGTTTCTTAAATTGACTTGTCAACTTTTTCGATTTAAATTTATTGCATTGCAAAATTGCTCAATACATATTTGACCTTTTGACATAATACACAGTGCCATCTATTAATAAAATTATTGATTCATTTGTTTCGTGTGTAATTGGTATTCACGATGCTACTTAGTGCAACAAATTCATTTTTTATCCATTGCATCAGCTACCCAAGACTCTAATTTAAATATATATAATAATATCTTCTAAAACTTTACATTTTGTGAAAGAAACCACGCATAAGTATCAAATATAATTTCCTGAATTTATATTTTAAGTTTGTTTTCCATTTTACATTTTATTAATTTTCCAAAAAGTTTTAGAAATAAAAGAGAAAAGCGTGGAATGTTAAGATGGATCTTTTAATAATTTATTTTTACTTCATTTTATATAAAGTTTATAAGAAAGGTTATTTTCAAATATTAATTTGTTGCAGAATTCAAGGGAGTTATAAATATAAAGGAATTTTAAGAATTTATTTTAAATACAATGTATTTTTAAACCATTTTAAAGTAAAGTCCTTATTCCTGAGTTATTTATTTTAATCTTTAAATATATATTCGATTAACCCTAAAAACAAAATTAAAATGAAAATAATTTGTCGAATTCTGCTTATTTTAAAACTGAGATATCTCAATGTTGTGTTCTATAGATAGCTAAAATAGTCTAGCGTAAAACTGTTAAAGTACAGTGCAACACTTTACGGTGTTGACCAAAACAGTGAGGACCACTATTCTCCTGCGGCAGTAGGATTAATTTTCCGCAACAGCGTAAACTATTTCATATTTGCTTTTACCTAATTTACAGACACGGTATTTGATCGATTTCCATCTACGAAATATCTGAGATGAGGTTAGATTTCATAGAAGCAAAGCGAAATTTCTGAAATTCCTGAAATTATTTGTGTTCATCAATAACAGAGCGGTTGGAAGCTCCACCCACCATTCCATAGTTCCAGTTCCAGTTCCACTTCCAATCAGCCGATGGTCCATTAAAATAATTGGTCTGCCAATGTAGAATGCAACAAAACGATTCTAGTAAAATTCATCCATTAAAATAAAATAAAAGTAGTTAAAACAAATAATAAAATAGACGACTTAAAAAAAATATGAAACATAGCAATAAATTGTAGTAAATGGTGACATGAATTACCTTCTTAGTCCATGTCAACAACGGATTTAATTCCCTGCAACTGTCCCGTAACGAAATAACGGATTCGTTCGACGCTCGGGCCACCCCCATCGCCATCCCATCCCCACCCATCGACGCCGACGCCGGGAGATGGTGTTGGACGACATAACAGAGAAATAACGGATAGACATGCCGTATCGACCAGGGGGAGATCCGGTGGGATGAATCTCGCTCCCTTCACGAAACAGGGAGCTGCTGGCTTCCATCGCTTAGATGAGTAGAATTTATATAATGGTACATTGCAAATACCCCATCCCGATCTGTATTACGAATACTGCGATAAAGAAGATGTGGAAATGTGGAAAAGGAGTTTTCATATGTGGAGCAGATCAGTCTATTGGTGGTGGTGCGGTTTGTGTTGATAAAACTTTTGGGAAATTCAAGATAAGAAAAATGATTGATTATTTATTTGGGTGATATTAAGGAAAATTGTTTTCTTTATCTTAAATTGTTTATGGGAGGATGGTTAGCCAATGAGAAACTTTAGAGTTCGTATAAATCAAGATTTAGGTTCGTTAAGTGATAATAGATAACTTGGGATAAATACCTACAACAGATTTTCGACACATTAAATATAGATCTCTTGGTAATTTATATTAAATGTAATATTGATGTAACAAAAACATTTATTGGTTAATTCAATAAAAGCGTAATGCACAGTATTTTCAACAATGGTATTTTGACTTGTGATCCATACCCCTTCAGCGTTGACCCATATACCTTGTGCTTGTTTCTGTATTGGAAAAGTTGATGATGAAAGCAAACCTAATGAAAAAACGATTCGATTCTTACGGTACTGAGATACAGACACCCACTTCTGACTTAGCGCTATTCTTATTGCATTCGGTGGATACGACACGTACAGTGACTTCCATGCTGGTCAGAGCACGCCATCGATATTTATCTATTTTACGTAAACATTTGCATATGCAAACAATATTGTCACTTGCCTCACAAGAAAATATATTTAATATTAATGAGTAGGTTCGCAAGCCTTACCTTCTAGATATACCATTTACTTGTATTTACTCAATTACTATGCTATGTTTGCCTCTATTGGTAATACACCGTAATAACTTTATTACTAATGTTGAGTAATTACAAACTATATACATATATAAGACATGTACATAAATAGTTTATATACTTTATTCTTTCTATTATTTCTTTTTTATTTAATTGATTTAACGTCCACCTATTTCCAATATTAAGATCTATCACACCCAGAGGCGGCTGTACCTTAAGTGCATTCGTGCGCTGCCCTACCAAATATTTATAAATTGAAAAAGGATAAAGAATCACAAAATATCATATAATACCCCAATTAAATACTGACTTTAGACTTATGAAGTTGCAAGGAATCAACTTAATCTCTATGCCGAATTAATTAAAACTTGTTTTCGCTCGAAGAAATATTTCCCGTGCACTCTCCACAACGCACGTACCTGCTCAATGTAACTACTACGGAATATGCGATACATCGCCTAGCGCGTGAGAGAGAAGATACTCAGTGCAAACTATATGAAGAATCTGAGGTTGATCAGTGCACCGCTCTAGATGCGGCCGCACTTGTGACGCGTCAGTTATTGTAAGATTATTTTTGTTTACATAATTAGGGATGGTATTTGACTTGTGACTGTAAATAAGCGTAAAAATGAGTATAAACTTTAATATTAATTATATTAAAAACAACAACAAATCTTTAAAGAAACTTTAAAAAAAAAAAAAAACTAGTAAAGTCAGTCACTGTCACTGGCAAGCTTCTACTATGTTGACATTATTTATGGATCTCGTGATAGCAGCCATACCCAGAAGGTAAAACCTTGATTCACGGATCGAACCCGAAGTCAAGTATCAATGCTGTCTTCCTATTGTTTCGATGTTTTAATTTCGACAATGTTTTCCCTCATTTCTCCTAGTTGATCTCACTCGACTTGACTCGACTCCACTGTCCCCCCGTCCCACTTCCCCCCGGTCCTTTTTCATACCGGTACCATGCCGTACGCTGTAGCATTCTGGAGCGCTGTAGCACCGTAGCTCTCACAATTCGTAGAGCTGTCCCGGGCACCGAGCATCACGTAGTAGTGCTACGCTTTGTTAGCTGCTACGCGTAGCTACTTATTCTACGAATTCTACGAGTTTATTAATTCCCCTAGAATCAACAAAGTGACGTTTCGATAAGTGTTAATTCGGGAGTGAAATTGTTTAACTCGCGGTTTACTAAATCTTCAATTAATTAAGCAGCTGTTTAAGGGTGTGTGTTCATTTATTATCTTTTGACTAACACAATCACAAAACTAAAACGGTTTGTTTACTACATTGTTTTTTTTATTGACATCACTCTATATTCTATATTCTAAATATAGCTTTGTTTATTTTCTTGCATGGTTTTAAGCAGTTATTGGGGCCATAGTAAAAATAAACCTAAACTTGTGGTATATGCATTTTTAATCACAATATATAATTGAATTTTGAGGTTATCTTTTCTTTTTATCAATTCTACGTAATTTTATACAGAATTGCGTAGGCGGAAAATGCTGAGGAAATGTTTATTTAAAAATTAGTGGGATGCTTGTTATCAGATATGAAAAATTAATTCTGTGAAATTGTTAAAAGGGGTGCGAACAGTATTTTGTATATTATCACGAAAGCTTACTTCATGTATGAATATATTATGTATACAGAGTGCTTCTAATCACAAATTTAATATAAACCCAGAAAAACATAGCACTTGTCTCAACCTTAACCCTGTGTTCGTCTTTTTCAGTGGGGAACGATTCTTTTTTTTAACTTTTTTGTAAAGGCTACGTGAAATTACTTTCTTTTCTCAGCTCTCACGCAAAATAAATTGTGTTTAGTCGCAATTGCATTGCAGGATATCTGAAATTACCTTTTAGCCCCGATATAATTTTCATCAATTAAATTTAAACCAATTTTATCGTATTTTATTTAATTAAAAAACGTATCAACCCAGATCTGAGTGGAAAAACTCAGACATGGGAGCAGTAGTCGAAATATTATTGAGCATATAAGCAACAGTTATGTTATGTTGAGCGCTGAAAAACAAAATTATTAACCAAGGTTTATAATAATCCTCAGTCAACTGTGAATTAGAAAGGACCCCTTAGAAATTTGTAATCTAGATATTGCACTATAAACTTGGCAGGCTATGACAAAACAATGAATTCATAAACAAATAAATTATTCGTGAATTTAGACGTGAAATTTTTTTTTGAAAATAAGAAATATAAATTATTTGTCATAAAAGAAATTGGAAATTTACAAAACTAGTTTCAAAATTTTCATAACGATTAAGAAAAAGTCGGGCAAATCAGGAAAGCACAACGCATTCATTTCGGGGCAACAAGACCAAATTTATTTGAACAAAATGCTCATCATTATTTTATTGTGTTTTTAAACTGCTCAAGAAAATTTTGATAATCATTTACTACGATAACGATGGTCTTGGTGCCTTGCGATGAATACGGTGTGTTGCCGCGAATTGTCAAACTTGAACCACATAAAAAGAACAACATTTTGAAAAATTATTAACAATTTCACCGCTCAAATTAAAACCCATAATCTATCATTATTTGTAAGAAACGACAACAAAAAGAGAAGCAAAGATAACGGTAAATAAATATGAATAGAAATTTTGAAATAGTAAGAATAATCATTTGTAGTTTGCTAGTAGTTTTATAACGCAGCAGATACAGTTTTTTTTTAATACAGTTTAATGTTTACTTAAATACTACCTGAAAATATTACCTACTGTATAATAAATCCTTAAACTAATATTAATTAACTTGTAAATAATTAATTCATAATCTTGATTCAATGATGTCGATGTCAAATGCGTCAAGCATTTAATTTACTGGTCCATATCTATTAAGAGACAATGACATAACAAATGAATTACTCTTACAATTATCTGTTCAAATAACCCAATCTATTTTTAACGACAATACAGATGTGAATCGATCCCAATAGTTTCAACCATGCAGGCCATCAGTCTTGTTACTCTATGTGGGGCATTATCACTGCTAATAATAGAGCAAACACCGTTCCTGACGCTTCCTGGTGTAACTGGGACATCTGGAAATAATTCACAACGGATATCAATATGTAATTTGTCACTTG
Source organism: Panorpa germanica (assembly GCA_963678705.1). NCBI lineage: Eukaryota > Metazoa > Arthropoda > Insecta > Mecoptera > Panorpidae > Panorpa > Panorpa germanica. Next base: position 9,736,105 of record OY783216.1, on the reverse strand, counting down.
GTTCATATCACTATAAAGGAGTACATCCCGGAGCATGTCAGGAAGCTGTAGGTTCAGAAGATGGAGTAAGAGGGGTGATCTATAGTGTCAGGTATATTAGATGCCTCATTTAATACTTTAATTGTATACTTATAGTTATTAGAATAGTTAGTTTAACTTGGACAGTTAAAGAGAAACCTTATAGATTGTAAAATAATTTACCGTGTTTTTTCTTTGACTGACGCAAGTTAACTAATCATTGTAATAACTATGACTACAGCAACCGGCCCACAATCTCTCATAAATTGAATTTTCTGTCTTTAGTGGGCCAGTTACTTTAATATACAGTTACATTTGCTGTATTTGAAAACGTATCTAGATACAAAATGTTATAAGCATTGGCCTCTGTGAAACGTATCAGACCTGTCGCACACTGCAAGCGTATTTAAGCGACCGGACGTATACGCGCTACTACTCTTTACCTATCCGAATTCTGTAAATGTAATGAACTCACTCATTGCAAACGAAAAAACGGAATGCAATAGTCTCTTTCATAACAGTGGTGTATCGATAAAAATTAAAGTAAAAGCTTGCTCTCATGATAAATTATGTTAGTCCAAAACAACTCCAATATACCCTGCAGTACACAAGTTTGATTTGGCGTACTGTCGTATCGGTACGAGATATGTATGCATTGTGGCATAATACAGAAGTCGGCTTTAAATTATTAGCGTTGATGATATCTATGTCTTTCCACAATAAGGACAAATCTAATATTCGATTACTTGATTTTACAGCGCTGGAGGTTAGCTACAAAAATATATTTATTCAAAATGGAACCAGGCTGGAATAACTCATAAACATTCTAATTAATTTTTGTATTAATATGTATGTAATAATTAAACTTCTGAACTGTAACTTATTGCGAACAATGAATTCATTTTAATGCTATTTAATTAGAAATAAAATAACTTTTAATAAACTTTACAATAACAATATAACACTAATTAGAAACAGTCATTCCTATTGTTTACGTAACTGCTATGTTTTCATTTTCATTAGTTAATTAATAGGCTTATATTGTAACACCTACAGAAATTATAAGCGCATTTATATTCATTCGTTAATTAGTCTCAATCATGCTTATTCTGTTGTTAAAGAATGGAGCTAAATTTTACCTCACTTTGACGGGGTGCAGAGCGGGGCGGGGCCGGGTAACACCTGGGTAAATAGAAGAAGGTGTGCACTGTATTTTATCGCAAAAATAACGAGTAACCAGGGCTAGTCAGGCAATAAGACGGACTAAGAAAAAGTGTACCGTGATACATTTAGGCCTAGACCAGTGAATGCTTTACACACCTCTTTCTTAGACTGAGGCTGCACTGCAAAAAAGATAGCACGGAATAAATCCTTAATTCTATAAAACATTGAACCATATAAATGCACATTATTTTTTATATTTTTATTATTATTTTCGCGTGATTTGTAGCTTAAGAGTCATCTAAAGCATTTTCTCTGCCAATTTCTATTACCTTTGCAACGTATTGCGAGCTATCAACTATATGAGGTCTAGTTGCAAGTTGCTAGCTGTTGACAGTAACACATTTATAAGAGTAAACATGCAGATACATCTGCCTTTGCTGCATGCATTGTCCTTGTCTCCCAATAAACAATTTGGTGAAGAGTTCCGTTTTGTGACGTTTCTATCACTATTTCACTTCAATTATAGTTCGCATCAACTTTATCTTCATTTGTATTCCGACAGGTGGAGTTGTTTCGCTATTTCTAGCTGATAAAATAGACATGTCATATAACTGAGTGAGAAACTGAACTGCAAATGAACTCTTTCATGACAAAAAAATCATACGCATCTTCAATATGATGATGGCAAGGTGACTCCAAAATGTTTACTGGGCTTTCACGTTTTATTAAAAAATTAAATGCGTTGACTGCTCTCCGTGCTGAACAGTGAACGCACACCCTTATAATCCACGACAGAACAAAATCTGTTTGACATTAAAAGTTTGAAACTAGTTATTTAGCTTTTGACTTAGTAATTAGCAATTCCAACTCACGCTAACGCTAACGCTAACCAGCGGTATGTGACGTAATGTACCATGCATATCTAACTCCATAGTTCACCGCGTTCGTGAATAGTGTCGACAGAGGACTGACGAGGGCGCTTTTCAATTTACAGTACGTGTTTCGTCATGTTTCCGGAACCAGTGGTCCATCAAAAATGTGTTCATAACAACGCATATGTCAAAAACGATTATAATGAGGTAAAAATGTATTATATCACTTCGCCATTAAATGGATAGAACATAGAGCAGTGCTCGACAATTTTTCAAACTACGATTTGACATTTTCGATTTTTCAAAGACTTGTGTCCTATTGAATTTCTATAAAAGTGTACTATATATTGATAAAGTGGGTTACTGAACCTCATAAAAGAAATAAAAATTGTAGATAATATTATTTTCTACAAAAAAGCTCCTCACAAAATTTTTGTTGTAGTTATGGTTTTCAAGATAAACTAAAGGAACTGATTACACCTTTATTTTCAATATGATAGCCCATGCAGACGGGTCGGATTCCACCCTGAAAATGGACTACGTTGGCATGCTCTGATTTAAACAAAACGATCGCGATCATATATTTCAGTCGTATTGTTTTGACAAGCATTACAATAACGATGTAACTGTTAAAATCATGGAACCGGATGTTATGGGAGTCGTTACAAAACGCTGGTCGGCCATTCGATACGGACGTTATCCATATTACTACCGGCTATAACGACAACGACAACGAAAAACAGGCCTCGTTTATTATGTGATCATTACGACCACTTTTATGTGATTTTCGTGAATTATTTTGTGAAATAAAGGAAAATTTATGAAATTATAGGAAATGTGTTATTTGAAGGAAATTATATGTCTTTATTACGAGTAATAAAATTTTGAAATATTACAATACAGTTGAAAATGATGATATATTACGTCCTGACTTCCGGTTTAGGGAATATAGGGATCGTAAAGATTAAGTCCTTTGATTCAACGTTCTTTGAACGTTTGATTCAAATGCTTGTCTACAACGCGTGAATCAAATATTGGAAGATTGACATGGCAAGGAATGTTTTATCCGAATGATTTATTTATTTTATTAATTTGTTGATATTATTGACACTGACACTGTTTAACAAAAACTTTCAAGTATAAAACCTTCCTTTGTTGGACGATACTTTATTCTAAATACTCTTTTGGAAATTTCTAAAACCAATTTAGTTTCCATGACACTAGAGATTTATGTTATGAATCTGGGATGCGGTTTTCAGACTCCCCATGTTCCACCAACCAGGTTTCAATGACCCCAGCTACAATTTTCGATCACCCCAGTGATCTCGCGTGTTCTAACGTCCAAAACACTATTTACGTTCTTCTGTTCTTCACCCACCAACGGGAAAACAAAACCTTTCTCCCGTTAAAACAACTGCAGGGGGTATGGATAGGAATATACGATTTTGCCACATCGTTCTATATCCCCCCCACCTTCTACCACCGTTTGCAGAAAGAGGAATAGGGGTAACGATATTAATTGACCTCTGTCAGCAATAATAATGGTCCAGTAGCCTGGTTAGTATTTATTAGCTTTAGAACATTCAAGAAGTAGTTCTTTGCAAATTGAACACGACATGTGTTTATACAGGTAGCGATGTGTGTTTTTCCAGACAATGTGTTCCTCTCTGTTTATCTAGATGTATAAACATGAACAGATAGCTTATTATTTACTAAAATTATTAACATAATACATCGGGATCTGGATATACCCACAGTTAATGAAGAAATAGTGCTTAGAACCAAAGCATACAAAGAAGGAATACTTGAACATCCAAACAATTTGACCAGCTGTCTAATGTCCAATAATTCGGTAGTACGCAGACTAAAAAAGAAAGTACCTCAGGACCTATTAACCAACTAATCAGAATCTAGGATCTATTGAAATTGAGGCTAGATTCAATCAATTGGCTAGATTCAAGTTTAATAATTTTCTTAAAAATATTAAGTTGTTCCTTAAGACAGCGAAATGTTTTTTATACTACATCTCTCTTACTTTCTAATAGGACGTAGCTTACATTGACTCCAGCTGATCTTCTGCGCCATCTGCGTTATTCTTCCGGCTCAGTTATCACGTGCCGCACGCTCCATTGTCCTTAAGATACGCTGCTTGTAACTCGACTCACGTTAACTCGGCTCTTGATTGCTTTTGAGATGAGCAGGAGATGCTGAAACGAGATCTTGTTTCAACTTTGGGCTCCATTAACGAATTCACTTGAAGTCGAACGTATTGAAGGAAATATTTAGATTATCTTATATTTATTCTTCCTTTCCTTTTTGTTAGTGTAGTTAGTTTTCTTTTTCTTTTTGTTGTTTAATTTAATCATTATTATGCATACACTGTGAGAAATATACAGAAGTACATTGTGCTGTAAAGATTTTGGCATATAAAATTGAAAATTTGCAAAAATTATGGGTTTCCAGAAAATCTGAGAACCTCAAAAGTCCTAGAATTTGAAATAAATGATTGGTCATACGATAGGTGCTATACTTTTTTACTATTTAGACAAAAAGTATGGAATGAGAAATAAATTAGACTATGATAACATGAGAATAAGCTGTTAGTTCAAATGACCTACTGAAATGGTTTTCTTTTAGGTTTTCCATTAGGTGTAACCCTAATGACAAATCTAATTCAATTTATCTGTCAAGGATATTTAACTCCACCAAATTACAATATTATGTTTATACATATATATTTGTTCCGAAAATTGACCTAGTTTTTCTTTTTATTTGATGACATAAAATCTATAGATCGGCCTTGAACGAAACATATAGATAGACATCTATATAATACGTATTCAGATCGTTGAAGTCCAACGTTATAATAAGTAGAGCGTAAATGAAAAGGAAAACCTAATAAAAGAAATCTGTTAGGAAAATTGTGTCACATGTTGGAATTTATAAATGATGCATTTTGTTTAATTAACATAATTACTTAATACTGCATATTTTTTATTGCGTATATTATTATAGTAATATCGTGGAACAAAGTGTCTTTTAAGACGGCCACTCACGGTCGTTCCAAACATATAAGTAGGGCTTCACTCCACTCGATTTGGAAAATGTTCAGTTAAAAGATAAATGAAGTTGTATTTTCATCGTTAAAAACTTCATAAAATAAAAGAAATTAAGGTAGTTCTAACGAGAAACCACTATTCGATAGACTTTTTTAAATTTTTGTTTATAGTCTAAGAAAAACATTTACTATTAAATCCCGAAGCTTCAGAATTTTTGAATGTTTAGAAGCAATAACAAATTTACCAATTATCAGGCTCTTCTCAAATTTAAAGCATGTAAAACTTCCTGTCCGCCCAACCATTTTCCATTATACACAAAAGAACTCTCGATAAAATTTTATAACAATTTAGAAAACTAAGAAAAATGTTTTTTAACCTTCTAAAAAAAAGATGTACAGTTTTCGACTATAAAAATTAATTTATTATTAATAAACATTTATTTCTTCATTAACATTAACATTAACTTTTGTTCAAGGCGTTGCACAAGTGTTACAAATTAATATTGATATATTAATATATACTCTGTTCTAATTCTTCTCAACAAAGTATGTACTTGTACTAACTCTCGAAGCAATGTACAATGTACATAAATGTAAGTCAATAAACCTCATAAACCGTTTGGACGGTATGACCATTAACTGTGCCTGTGTCTACAGTATGAGCGATATCAAACACTTACTGTGCATCATATAAAAGGAGGGTAGTAAAACCTTTTGCCTAGGGTCTCACGTTCAGAGGTTCGCAAAGAAATTTCAATTGACAATTAACTAATAACTGCGCAAGCAACGTTGCCAAATTTTACATTCTGTTTGGTCAGCGGAAGTGACGGATGATTGTGCTGATATTTTTTATAAAAATGACACTTTTTTTCTTTGGAAACATACTATTTGTATTATTTGATTCGAAAGCTTGATGTTTTCTTAACCATATTCAATTTAAATAATAATTTTTTTCATTAGATACTTACATTAAATTTTCAATCAAATGCACAACGTAATGAATCCCCATTTACTTGTACGTTAAATTTCCATTTTAATAAAGTCATTATTTCGTTAAAAGTTCCAGAAACCTACCGTTACCTAATTTTTTTTAATTAATTATCGTAGAACAAATTTCCAAAGTTTCAGCAAGTTCTCCATTCTTTACTACTTCACGAAGATCTCCTTAAAGATGGCAATTAATATATCTTTCAATAAAAAAAGTTTGACTGTACCTGGTGTAAACTAACCACACATAGTGATATACTACGGGTATGTGTCCTACATGTGAACTGGCCAAACAGTTTGTACTATAAAGTATAAATATCTAATTAATTTAAGTGCACGCGCACTCGGTTCGAACCTCAAGCAGCTGATCGTTCATTATCTCAGTCGGAAGTAAAGAGTTGAATTAAGTGGAACTAAATTTAATTAATGTTATTTTAAAGAGAATCTAACTGTAGATACTTGATTAATTCTAATTCTAATTCTAATTGGTTTATTATCTCTGTATTTTTTAATGTATTATTGTAAAATACAGCATATGAGTGCATATATTAGTGATACGTAAATGTAATGTAACTGTTTTGACGTAGAAACAGTAATATTATTTATTAGGCATTATATTTTAGAATTTAAGTTTTTATGTTTATTTTTAATTAACATTTGAAAAGTGTTTTGCTGTTTTTAAGTATATCTTAATCTAGTTTTTGTTGTGCATTACTTTTATATAATTTAAATGATTATTTTAAATAAAATTGAAAATTTGAAGTCGATTTATCGTTTCGTACTCGATATAAATTTAAACAAAGTTCGAAGCATTGAGATTTGAGATATAACAATGGTAATTTTCTTACGATTGTTTTGAAAAACTTAGAATCATTAATTGAGAGTATGAGAAATATTGTGCTGTAAATAATGTCAGCAAGCAATATTCGTTTTTTCATAAAATAAGTATAAAGTGAACTACTTTTCATAGTTTTTGATCGTTCTCACATAACATAGGGTACGTTTCACTGAGCGTTCACAACAATCACGCTCACGACCTCAGTTTTTCCCGTTCCACTTGCTTGCAAGCGTTTTGAATAGTTTTGAGTGTTGAAAAAATAAGGATTGCGATACTTGATTAAATAGCTCTGTAGCAAAAGCTATGTCTTCAAACAAAATTAATTTTTCATCAAAGAAATATATTCTAAATGATAATGAACATTGTTTATTTATTAAGTTAGGTTATGGTATGAGGAAAAGTGTATAAATAGCAGTTAAATATGAATAATTGCAGGAAATTTATGTGACGTAATTTATGGATGGCCCCTAAAGTGTTTTTAGGTCAGTTTCATAAGGTGTGTTACGGATATGTAGTTCATTGTCTATTTTTACACTGAACTTTAAATTTGACATGAAACACCGAGTTACTGAGTCAACACTTTTAATGAACTGTCAACAATGCATCATGTAATTTACTCGACTTGGCTTCAATTACTTGTAACTCCATACTGCATACTTCATACGCCTGTACCTCTACTGCATTTGATACACGAATACGGGTCACTTATTTAGAACACTGTAGTATTATGTTATTGTTTTTAATTTACAAAATGAAATACCTGCAGTTTTATTGTAGTGTCGAATGAAGGAACTTGTTCTATTAGTGTGTGATTTTTTGTTTAGTTAGAAACAATACTTTTCAATAAATAAAATTCGGGACTAAGGTAAATACCATAGCCGGGTTTCATTTTATATTGAGGAATATTCCCAGTAAACAATTTGGTGAAGTGTCCTGTTTTACGACGTTTCTTTCACTATTGCACTTCAATTATAGTTCGCATCAACTTTATCTTCATTTGTATTCCGACATGTGAAGTAATTCGCCATTTGTAGACAATAGACATTTCATATAAATGACTGTGAGTAACTGAACTGTAAATAAACTCTTTCATGACAACAAAATCATTCGCATGTTCAATACGATGGCGAAGTGACTCCAAAATGTTTACTGGGTTATATCTTCCAGTAAAATAATTTTTCGTAATTAAATTTTTATTGCAATATTTTATTGGACCTTGTTTAAAATGTTCTTGAGTTAATAGAGAAATGCATATTAAAAAAAGAACCGCATGATCTGTAATTTTGGTTTCCATTTAAGAAAATTAATATAATTTATAAAACAATTCTATTAAAATGCACTGTATGCTATGAATATTAATATCCAAAATCTAAATATTTTTCAAAATACTCGTTCTAAAGTATGCTTCAAAAATGGTCTAAAATTTCATAGAGTTTTTTTTAACAGTATGTATCCAAAAGTAACGGAGATGGAATATGTAAAACAATAAGTAATCGATTTTATTTATTTTTGTTTATCACATTTATAATATCAAAAATGCACAAATATGTGTTTGCCCAAAATAATACCCCGAAACTCGTCTTCGTGTACGTATTACAAATATTTGCTGAATAAGAACAAACTTTGTGTCCACACATGTCTGTTTGTACGAATATTCGGACCCGAACACCACATTACGCATATTAGTATTCTTGATTTGCCTTGAAAAATTTCAAATATTTTAACTAAAATGAAAAGACAATAAAAATACTAAAATTATCATTAAAAATAACCACACTCGATAACGAGTAACACATGTGTACTTGTATATTTGTCTGTTTATCTAACAAATGTACACATTTACATTTAAATTATTATCATTAATCGCTGTATCAACATACAAAATAATTAAAAATAATTCCGTGGCTTTCGTTAAGCTAACAGCCAGTTAAAACACGTTTCACAATAATTATTTTTAAAATTAATTTGTCCTTCACATTGCAATCGTTTTCTTGGGAGTGTAGTCGAATTAGTACACTTTATCATGACATTTTTATTTTGATATTTAAATTTTTTATTACCTACTCATTGGGGGTGAACCGGCGGTTCTTAATAAGGTGTACTAATGCGAAATACTTAGAATACACTCTACTCAAAAAGTGTGACACAAACCTTAGGATATTCTACGATACCAGCGAGGTCTTACTCCTCTGATGAATTGAACACATCAAAACAGTTCTAATATGTTAATTAATTAATGAAACTTTTAATTATTTTTAAAATTATAATTACAGTGCATTAAGATCATACTTTTAATGAATGAACTACTCTAATGGCCGCACGTGTCGAACTAATTGTGCGTTTCTAATTAAAATAAATTAATTAAAAAGTGTTCAAGATTTTCTAATGGTTCTTTATAAGCTGGTTCCCAGTCGTTGGCAGAAGCCTAAGAAAAGGTAAGGTTACGATTTTAAAGCATGTTTATATTTCAGTCTTCTCTGTGTATCAAATTTTTTGTTCATTTAAAATTTAAGAAAATTTGAATTGAGTATGCACTTGTATGTTGTTCAGTACAAAATTAGTACAGAACATAAGATATGTCTCTGCTGACATTCCAACATTGTAATGTATTGTTGTCTCTGGTAGAAGTTATACGCATGGCAACAATACGACTATTATATACCGAGGCAGTCAGTCGTGTTTTGGCTTTTACACTGTCGCAGCATGATTCGCAACCATTTTGTATTATTAGAATTTTGGTTAAAGTTATTTAATAAAAAGTGTAAATTAATTTTATTGTTGAATAATTGAATAAATTATTCAATCTATCTTACTCGCATGGTTTTATTTCGTACATGCGAAGCTGGTCCTTCGAGCCTTACAAGCAAAGCCGGTCCTTCGAGTTTATTAACCGCGTGTGTTTTTAGTCCCCTTAGCGACTCTAGAAGTCACAATTGCCATTGATTGGGTAATGCTACGCTCTATTTTAACGGATTCACGGAGGATTTGGATATTACAATTACATTTCAAGAAGGTTTTAATTCCTACAAACAAAACTGGTCTTACAAGCCATTGGTAACCGCATGTGGTCTCGTTGTGTTTTGAGGTTACATCTATATAATACCCGACACGTGTACAAGCTATTTTTTACATTTACCCTATGGCGGCCCGGCAAGTCATCAATTGCCATTGATTGGGTAATGCAACGCTTGATTTAGACGGATTCACAGACGGTTTGATTACTACACATTTATATTTCAAGAGAAATTATCATTACGGAAGAGGATACATGGATGCTGGAAGAGAGTAAAATACTTCTTTACTCATGAAGGTACAAAGCTATTATTACTATCTACAAGTACCAATTTATTAAAAACTTCTTAAGTTGCTGGATTAACCTGGATTAGTTTTGTCATCCACGTTTCGTCTATCATACAAGTACGAGTTTATCACCTAAGCAAGATGGAGGGATTGAAAAGGCTTAGAAAGGCGCGGACGACTGCAAAAAGTTCAATATCAAGGATGGACAATTACGTCAGCGACCCAAGGGCTCTCGACTCCGCTACAGTGGAGGTGCTGGAGGTGAAAAAAGAAAAGTTGATGACTACATTTCAATCGTACGAGCTCACGCAGTACAGCATTTTAGAGATTGATGATCAAGATGAGGAAGACATAGAAGAAGTTGAAGAAAAGTATTTTAATATTCTAGCAAAATTAAATGCTAGCATCAATAGATTAAAAGAAGTTAATAGGCCTGACTTAGTTCCATTGAAGCTCCCAGCGGTGGAAATTCCAACCTTCGATGGCAAGGATATAACCAGGTTTAAGCCCTTTTATGAGCTCTTCCAAGCAGTTGTTCATAATAATACCTCATTGTCCGATGTACAAAGACTTTTTTATTTGAGAAAGTATCTCGTTGATGAGGCTCTCTCAATAATTATAAATCTGCCGCTTGTGAACAGCTCATACAAAGAGGCTGTTGATTTATTGTTAGCGCGGTATGAAAATAAGGCGAGATTAATCTTTAATCATATTAGTATACTACTTGATATTCCCAACATGCAGAAAGGTACTGCAGTCGCTATAAGGGCTTTTTTATGTCAAGTCAAACAGCAATTACAAGCGTTAAAAAATCTTGATGAGCCTGTAGACAAATGGGATATGATTTTAATCTCAACCTTAAGTAGAAAATTAGATATCGTTACTAACCGCACTTTCCACATGGAAAGAAATTTAGAAAAGCTGCCTACTATGGCAGAATTTATTTCATTTTTAGAAAGACGTGCAATTGCACTTGAGTATAGTTTAGATTATAAAAATATGTCACATGACAATAATTATAAAGAAAAATTTATTGATCGACAAAACACATTTGGAAATGTGGTTCCAAGAAAATTGCATAATCAAAATAAGTATTCACATAATAATATTGTATGTAATCTTGCTATTTGTGACTATACAAACCTTGAGAATGTTATGGAACAATCTTGGACGACTGAGAAAGTCCCAGAGGAATCAGATAAGTTTTCTGAGGATTACTTAAAGGCTGAACATAATTTTCAAAATTCAGTAGCACTTAAAAATAATTTAACTGTTGATTTGCCATTACTCAGCCCAGTAAATAAAATAGAATTGGGGGATTCTTTCTCAGTCGCCCCGCAAAGATTTAATGTGTTAGAAAAAAGATTTAGACGCAATCCTTCACTATTGGAGGTCTATAAAACATTATTAAACAAATCAACCATTATTATGACATTAGGTTTGAAACACAATATTATTTTTATAAATAGTAAGATAAAAACAAATTTAATTTGCTACAAGTCTAGTGTGGCTCCATCAAGTAAGGTACTTACAATACCCCAACTTGAGCTTATTAGCGCAGTGTTGCTGGCGCAAATAAAACAAGCAACAAATAAAATTTCTGATTTAAATACAATACTTCCATCAGAAGGTGAAGATACTAATAGCAATGCTTACAACATTGAAGTAAAACAAGCACCTTTACTGTTGGATTTGTTTGAAGAATTTTCTAACATCATTAAACTGAAACATTTTTGGCTCATTACTATTATTGTAACTAAATTGATGATTGTTGTGCCAATTATGTTAATGATATTGTATGCTACATTGATAATTACGGTTTCTGTTATATTTAGGATAGTTATTAATTTGTTTTATATTATTTTCACAAAATTATGTAGACTACCATAGAATTAAGAAGTTTATATTATTTTGTGTAATTTTGTTTATAATAGTTTTAAGAAGAATTAGAATTAAGAAGTTTATATTATTTTGTGTGATTTGGTTTATAATAATTTTATATAATGTTGTATAATTTGATATTGGTTGTGAGCTTATCTATTTATCCTGGGCTCGCAATTTATGTTCAGTACAAAATTAGTACAGAACATAAGATATGTCTCTGCTGACATTCCAACATTGTAATGTATTGTTGTCTCTGGTAGAAGTTATACGCATGGCAACAATACGACTATTGCATTGTACGCCACGGCCATATACCGAGGCAGTCAGTCGTGTTTTGGCTTTTACACTGTCGCAGCATGATTCGCAACCATTTTGTATTATTAGAATTTTGGTTAAAGTTATTTAATAAAAAGTGTAAATTAATTTTATTGTTGAATAATTGAATAAATTATTCAATCTATCTTACTCGCATGGTTTTATTTCGTACATATGTAAAAACAAGCCACCAAAATTGTAATACATATAATTTGTTTTCGTCTTTATCTCAAAACTCAATATTTGGAGTTGTCTTATTAATGAACTGGGGTATTATTTGCATATCTTTTTGCATACTCATAACGGAATTAAAATTGAGTCTAGGGGATGGTTGGCCCTTGGATCGGTCTGTCTTCTTGTAAAACGTTTTAAAACAGTTGTCTAGTATTACCTTGTATTACCTTGCAGACGCTTTAAATCTGACAAAAAAATTACTTAAATTCACTTATAGTCTGATGGTTCATTTCAATATATGTAGCGTTATGATAGTGATGTTCGATTTTTTTTAGTTACTTGTATAGTATCACACACTTTGGGTAATATTTCAACATGTATAATAACTTGCCGTCATGAAAAATGAAATTCTTTGAAATTATATATGTCTAAAGTAATTTATCCTTCATGCTAAGTTTTCTCTATGAATTATGTATACTATCTTAACATAACATTTTTACATAAAGTTGAATAATCTAAAAAGTCATTACGTTTCCCTAACAAATACATTTAACTATATAATACTGTACATTTCCATAATATCTTCTTCTTCTTGACGATAGAAAGCTCTCAGACTCTTCAAATCCATTAAACTTACGAAGACACCAACTTATAAATTTAATACACGTTCATTATGTCTGTTTGCTTACCTTCTTTTGGCTTTTCTCTTTTATTTGAATTGTTATCAGCTTTCAAAAACAACGCAACCTGATACAGACGCATAATGGCACTGGCAGCTCGCATTTTACCACCCTCAACCACCTCTAGTAACCATGGAAAAAGTGAAGTGGCAGATAGACAAGGATTCTGAATATTGTTGTCACGTCCTCGATAATAGTTTTATGCTCTAGTTTTAAATTTGTTTTTAATTCAAATCTAGAGATGATACGTCTTTCTTGTTTGCCCATGTTAACAGATAAATATCTTAAATAAAATTAATTCAAGATACACAAGGTGATATGTGTTAAACATTTAATTATAGATGTATAATTATTTATATCTCGCCTATACAAAAAGGAAGTTATTTGTTTAATTTACTTTAGTATGATAATAACGTCTTAACTAAGGTTAACATACATTATATATCTATGTAATATTTATAATTAAGATTAAACTATCATTCCCACTCACTGCTTTAATTTAATTTTGTATTTAATTTAAATTGTTTAGCATATGGCAATACGCCTAGTCATTCACAGTACCATTTTTAATTTAATTTATTCTTTAAGTTTTCTTAGTTTTTTTAAAACCTTACAAGGTCTATTGTCTTAAATTAAAAATATTAAATTAAGAAAAACTATATTATATTATAACCTCCAAAATGTGACAATTTGTCAAAATACAAGAAGTGAAAATAATTTTTATTACTAACGATGTATACGCACCAACTAAATTAATTAAACTAAAATTAAAACATAAATGTGAAAAGAAATGCTTAAACGAGAACCTGAAATCTAGATTAGAATATTAAATAAAAACAGTAAATTAAATATCAAAACAGTGAGTGGGGCTTTATAGAACCACTGTCTGGCTACCACCAACAAAAAACTGTCTTTGTTTATGTTTAAAATCGCTAAGCAGCCTACAGCAAATTTAAAGCAAATAATACTTCTTTTGATGAAAAATACGAGATAATATTTGTTTTAGATTAAAGCAAAATATTATTATATTATTGTTTGACACTGTTTTACCTAACAGGTGAAGCTTGTGACATTTCTCCGAGCCCAACATATTCCAGTATGCATGGGACCTTTAGTACATAATATTTTTTTGTGAAGAATCCCACTCCTGACGTCACTAGGGTACTATAAATTGCACGGTTTAGCTGCGTGAGTGGAGCAAATATTTTCATACTGTCAACAAGAAAAAACATGTTTGTTTTTCCTCCCCCTATATATTTTCTTATGTTTTGTATGAGATCTAGTTACTCCCCCTCACCTGCCCCCTCTCCTGATGAAGTGCCCCGTGTCAGGTGTCTCACGTGACGGATGAGCTCGCGGCGCAAGTAAAACAGTGTTTGCTGTAGGCAATGTGTCCTTTTGTTAAACTTTATTTTTAGCCGAAACCTCTTGCCATTGTCATTGCCATCCGTACCATCTGTCAGTGAAGTAATTCTGTAAAAATGATAAAAATATTCTTATTATTTAAAATTAATCACACGTTTAAAATAGTCAATGTTATAATTATTATTGTATTTAATGACTAAACATTTTTTTGGAATTTCATGTATAAAGAGATGTTTTTTTATATTATTATTTATTTTTAATGTTTTTCCCATTGCCTACATTCTTCTGCCATAATTAATTAAATTACATATCATTTTGCTTAAGGTTAAACCGATAAAAAAGAAACATATCTTCGATAATGTTTTTTGACGACACAGTTAATATATAATTATTTTTATAATTACTACTTGATAAAATGACATTTGAAGAATACTTTGTGAAATTTTCATAAATAAATGTCAAGAAATGAGGCATTGACAGCGAATCCGATGACGTCACAAAAAAAAGTGACATTGCGGTGCCACTCATAACTCATCACTGGGTTTTCTGAAATCGAAAAACCAAAATGATTTCATTAGTTGATAAGTTTCTGCAGGTAATCCTATCGTGTTTTTATTTTTTTATTGCTTTTTCAATTTTTTACAACACTTAGAAGTCAAAATACCGATTTTTCATGAAAAAAATCAGAAACTTTGTTATTTTAAAATACGTTTAAATTAAAAAATTACAATTACTTTAACAATGGTAGAGTACTCCTTCCCCCCTCTTATATGATAAATGCATCCAGTAATTTATGTATATACCTCCATCGTATCAATTCAATTTGGCAATCAGATTCCTTAAATTTTATATTCGAAAGTTTATAAAAACAAAAACACTGCAAAAACTGTATATGTATATATGTTCTAGATTTGGTGCAAAAATATTACAAAACTATTTCAAATGTTTTTTGTATAAGGTACAGTCTTGTTTATTAAAATTGTGTAATACTTCGTGTTCGGGTTTCAAGCGAGTTCATAATTTAATAATCCTTTGTTTCTATTTGTTAAAATGCATGTGTTTATGTGTGTGTGTGAGAGAGAAACGAGTATACGTTATTAATTATCAGCGCCTGAGGTGCCCTTAATTCAGTTGCATTAAATCACTGATAAATAAATTATTATCAAAATAATAAATGTACCTTATATAGTGTTGCGATAGTATTTTAGATAAATTTCATTGATAGTGTGATTTCACCAGACTTTAGATGGTTTCTTTATCTTATATTTTTTGTTATGAGGTGTAAAGTGTAAAATTCATTCCAAGAAAATATAGAAACGTAATATTTACTATTACTCACCAATTGTTGATTGAAATTGATATTAATAAATATATATTAGCGTTTTTATTTTAATAAATATCTAAATGTTGACAGAGATATAGCAATTAAAAGTTTGAATTATAGTTTTAGCGCTAGAAATGGTCGGCCATATTTATGACGTAACATGTCTGTACTATTAAGGGTAAGTCAGTTATATTTTCTATGGATAAGAGTTCTGTATTGAATATGCTATCTCTTTTACGCTGTGTTTTTGTAAAAGAGATAGCAACTTAGCAGACGTGATGTCACATGTCTTGGAATGTTCTATAACGTTAAATCCTTGACTGATTTTTACATATGTTTCCAAGAATATTCTTAAAAACCAACATTCACTACTTCCGGACTCCTTGCGTTGGCCCTCTCTTAAAAAAATTAGGTATTAGGTAAAAGAAATATGTAATACAACCAGCAATCATAATTTCACGCAGATGAGTGAGGTTTTTATGTACCTTTTGCACTTACTACCTATAAATGGGCCCCGCTTTCAAGCTAGCAAGTAGGAATACGTTCTTACATTACATAATACCTTGACTTCTTTCCATGCTGATCGCAGTGCACTGTTAATGGAGACATAATGTAATTTGTTAAAAATATCTACCTTATACAAGCATTCAAATCACAGATGACGTAAGATTTAATCCGGAAAACGATATAAAACAGGCATTTAACTTTGATTTGCCCCTTTTTATTGATGATCCTATCATCATTTGTACTAGAATAACATTATCGTACTTTTTATACGTGTAAACATGATTGATATTCGAAGATCTGTCTATTCAAGAGTGTTAAATATGCAAATTGTCCTCCCCCTCCCCCTTCCTTCTCCTTTAAGCAGACCACAGTCAGCCACGAATATAGAAAGTTAATACATATATATAACTGTTGCTGGAAAAAGATATAAGATAGCTACATACATTAGGTTAGAACGAGATATATTATATATTAATAACAGTACAAAAGAGATAACAGTATATATAATCACTGATGAAAGAAAAAGATAGATAGAGAATATGGAGATGGCGAATAGAGATACGAACGTTAGAGAATTTGAATTATCGATATTCGTGTCATAACATGTTCAGTCAGTCTAGTGGAAGCATCTCCTCGCTGGTGAAGAGCTCAATTAATTATTTGAAGTGTTTTTAAAAAATAATTAAACATTGAAGTGTGTATTTTTAATTATTAAAACACTGGTGAATAATAAAATGTGATAATAATTATTTTTAAAAAGTGTGTGTGTGAAAGAATAAATTTACTTTATTGTAAATAATTGTTCTTTTATTTGTAAAGTGTGTTAGTTGGTGACCTGGATTAATTGAAATTTAGTTTTGTGTTATGGAATGTGTATGTTTGACTAGTTAAACTTGATTAAGAAGCTGAGGCTATTTTGACAGGTAATCATTTTCTATTTCTGATAAGAAAACATGTTATTTAAATACTGTAAAATACTTTGTTAGATAATTTTCTTGAGAAATTTGTCATGAAAATTATAAATAAGTACAGACTAATAAAAGATCTTCTTAATATGTTTCTCAGCTAAGTAAATTTGCAGAAGACCATGCGTCATTCTGTATTTGCTTTTTATATTTCATTTTGCAACATTTCATTTATATTTGTTTAATACATTTACCCTTTTATTATGGAATTTCTGTCAAACATTTGTTATTAATCGTTACATAAATATAATGTAAACGATACATTTGTTGTTCAAGGTATTTTCCATTAAATTAATAACAAACATGTCAACTGATAACCTGCAATACACGTTGTCGTCAAATTTTTGTTACTCATTCGCGACAAAACCAGTGTTGCTGTTATCAGTTTGCGTTATCAGATTAAAGCAAACCCAATATTGTGGAGCGTATCAATCACGATACATGATTTCGTTTTGCTTTGAAATATATTTATACAAATGTTATTGTTACATATATACTATTAACATCATTTTTGTGATCGAATTAGTTTTTTTTAACTGTACTATGCATCTGTCATATATGAACTGTCAAAAACGAATATAACTGTCTCTGGTGTGAAACCGGCATTATACTCTGTTGTATAACAAAGTTAAAAATTATATAATTAAAGCTACAAAAAGGACTATTATAGTTGTTAAATCTCCTGTAATATTCCGACTTATTAATAAATAACTGACATTTAAGATTCCTGATCAATTTCATCAGAATAGAGTACAGTCTATTGTTCACAAACTCATTTTATAAACCACGTTCATGTATTATTAGTTACAGTTCTGTGGGCTCACTGAACAAGTTTAAACAAGTCTGCCTGCCCACTGTTAGCGCGGTGTGCTTACGAAAATATTAAAACTTACCACAATGTAGGTATCTATGTATCTATTAACTCACAAACCTATTTCATTAATAAGTTGTTTGCCAATCATTTATTAGCTAAGATATGACAAATAAAGCAACAACACACCTACGTTAACTGTCATATTAATTTAATTTCTAAAATACATTATATGAATACTTAAATACATGCTAATGCACACTGGGTTCAGTTAGTAGAATGCCCACGTCAATACGATATTAAAATGAGTAATAAAAAATATAATAAACAAAGAAATCAACGAATGTCAAAAGATATGAAAAGAGTCTCTTTCGGTTCATTAACCCATCAATTATAACCCATTTTTCCTAATTATTGCAACCATAAAGCCTTAATTAATAATTACAAATTAAACCTAAGTACGCAATAACAAAAAATATTTAGAGTTTTATCAAAATTTTAATCAAAAGTAAATAAATTTATCAGTTTGTTTAATTTGTGTTAAGTACTCTGTAAACAACAAATACAAAAGTACGTTGATGCTTAAATACGTCAAAATAAGAATGGATAATCATGTATTCGTCTATTCAATCAACGCATCAGTTATGCTTGATTAGCTCATTCTATTTACCGTTCGATGGGAAGTTGAGGAATTTGAAAATCGGGTACATAATGACTTGGTTAAAATATGCACCTAGCTCATTTAACTAACAATTATAATGTTATTTTAAATATTTTAGATTACCAGACACGATATATTTTGTAATTTAATTAGACCCCTTCTAAAAGATAGTTATCTATTTAATTATTATGTAATATAATTATAGTATTTTATCTTCCGGATCTGCTGCGCTAGGCTATTCCATGAACAAGCCTGTTGGATTTTGTACCTGTTCCATGCATTGTATACGTCAGTTATTTGTAGCTGTTGGTAGTCGAAATAATCAAGTCAGGTCAAAGAATAATAAGTTTCTATTTTATTTAACCCTGTTACGGCAGACATAATATTGAAATTTTATTGTTTCTCGAAATAGCTGTAAATAATATTTGATATATAAATACACATAGCAGAGATTTATGAGCTGTAAGGTTGGTAACCTGTAAATTTGTCAGAGTTCTGTCAAGAATATATCTCTTGTTGTATAAAAGAGATAGCAACATAGCGGTTGTGAGGTAATATGCATTTAGAATGTTGTACAACGTTGAATCACTTTAATAATTAAAGAGACAAAATGACTTTTTTAATTGTTAATATCTTCTAATATATAAGGAGTTATTAAAAAATAATTAAACATTTGAGGTTCTAGTAACCCACTTTATCAATATATAGAAATTAAGAAATAGGGCACAAGCCCATTTAAAAGTTCTGAAACAATTTTTCTGATAACCGTTCTATTACCCACGACCTCGTAACTACTTTGGCAGTTGCTATAGAGACAGTTTTATCACAATCAACCACAAACCGGGAAAGTATATCACCTGAATGTATTTTACTAAAATTAACTTTTGAATCACAAGGACTAAACGTAAAAGAAAGTGTAAAAATTTCAACGTAAAAAGAACGTGTGTAAAGTTTGCAATAAGTCAATGACGTATCGTATACCGCTCTGTTGACTTTTTATACCTCGATACTAAACTCGGATTCTAGTTATACTTTAACAATGCCTATTACCTCACGTGTACGTAAAACCAGTACCTCATGAAGCCGTATCTATTACATATTATCTTTACTCGTGTAGCCCCAGCAACATATGTTCTTTAGACTTGAAATACATTGGCATACCAACGTACTAAGAAAATGTTAACTATACGTTTTATTATATTATATATTTTTAATTGCGTAATTTTGCTGGTGCTTGTACGTAGACAGTTTCATGTTCGTGTGAACTTAACCTAATTACTATTATTTTTTTACATAGTTCCGCTGGGTTTTTGCTATTCATAATATGGTGAATAACAGGGTAATTCGTAAAATACAGGTGTAAATAATTATTTCAGTTTAAATATTGGCGCCATAATATTTACATTTCAAATACGTCAGTAAGACTGAATAGTATTCGGGGTATAGGTGGTTTTGCACCAAGTTTGATCACTGTTATTATTAATTATTCAAGCTTAACCTCTAAATTCTTAAATACCCTGTTTTGTTGGTTAATTCTCATTCGTCACGCACAAATTCACAAACATAATACAGACTGATCAACATATATGAACGAATAACCTCAACTCTCTATTCCACTTCACGTAGGATGATGAGGAGGGAAAGGGGGAAGGGGTTATATTGTTCTGTTTCACTATTTTAGTTAGTATCGTGCCTAAAATGAATTCCATCTCCATAGAAGTCTGTAGGAGATAATAAACTACTTCTATCAGTACGTGTTATATGTGTTGCCTGCCTTCAGGGGGTCGAATATCAACGGCTACCAATGAAACTGCTTTATTATCAAAATGAACAATATATTAATTAATTTATTTAGGTTCTTGCCCATTATGTATAACAACACTGTATATTAATGTTTATGATAGAAGTTATCATTACTTTATAAATATTAAAACAGTATTTGCTTTGCGTTGATTAAATTTTGTGTTTTCCATATCTGATGTACAATTAATTATAATTATGCCACGAGATGGTGCTGCTTGTTAATTTTAATATTAAATTAAATATAATGTTCGTTTATTATGCGTTATAGGAAGTCTTAAGGCTGAAGTATATGACTTTTACCAAAATAAATAGAATTTGAATAAAAAATTAATTGTAATTCCTATTTTAGAGCTGTTCTAACGCTTGTTATACTTCGACATATTTTCTTATAAATGGTTTTATAAACTAACGAGATTTACTATATCAAAAGGCTTCTAATCGTAGCGATTTCATGAGCAACACCTTAAGAAAGTTATTTCTATAGCAACTCATACAAGTGCAGATATTTGATTAATATTAGAGTTCTATAACAAGTTGAAACATGCAACTTTATAAGCAAATACCGTTCCTTGATGGTGACCTCACCTAGATTTACCTCTACTCTTTAAAGAAATAAATCCTGCAATATATTATTACCGAAATGTTAATATTTCAGATATTTTAAAATGTCAAACACTCAGGTATTCAAAAAAAAAACTATAACCGCTCCTATGTCCTATGTCTTATTTTTTAGAACACTGTACTATATATTAATAAAGTTGTTTACTAGAACCTCAAATATCCAATTATCTTTTATTAACTCCTTATATGTTAGGAGATGTTAACAATTAAAAAAATCATTTTGTTTCTTTAATTATTAAAGGGATTCAACGTTGTACAACATTCCTACTGCATGCGATCTCACAACCTCTAATTGCTATCTCTTTTATACAACAGAGCGTAAAAGAGATATATTCTTGACAGAACTCTGACAAGTTTACTGGCTACCAACCTTACAGCTCATAAATCTCTCCTATATGTATTTATATATCAAAATATCAAATATTATTTACAGCTATTTCGAGGAACAATATAATTTCAATATTATGTCTGTCGTAACAGGGTTAAATAAAATAATCACTTATTATTCTTTGACTTGACTTGATTGTTTCGACAACTCAACAAATAACTGACGTTAAAATGCATTTCACGTCATACAAATAAATATGGCCGACCATTTCTAGCGCTAAAACTACAATTCAAATTTTTAATTCCTATATCTCCGTCAACATTTAGATATTTAATAAAATAGACACGCCAATACACATTTATTAACATCAATTTCAATCAACAATGACAGAAGTCCATTGTAGTGCAATAGTGATAGAAACGTCACAAAACATGACACTTCACCAAATTGTTTACTGGGTTTAGACTACAATACTATTTGTTACAATACATTTCACAAATATCACAATTACTATAGCATAAGTCAAACAGACTTTCGTATTTGCAACTGGCTCATCGCTTAATTGTTTTGAACAGTTATTTCATAGATCTAAATATAACTATGAATTATAAACAGAATCAAGTTTATTAACTTGAAGTGTTTAGGAATAAATCGCTATACATAATGAGGTGAATGGTCTGCAAATTTCTCTAACAGTACTGCGAGAATAAAATTTATTTGCTATACCATTTTTAAAATGTGTATACGTGTAACCTTGATATTAATACTCTTACTGAAATCACTTCACAAATTAATAGTATTTCATATCAAATTTTAAATTAGAATATTTTTTATTATATGGCAATATGATTATTCAGTAATATAACTATTATAAGTTTTTGGTTCAAGGCCATCAATCTTTAGATACTTTCTTTGACATTATTTACATTCTATGGATATAATTGTTATATCTAAAAAAAACTGCCAACGCAAGGTGAAAAGTCACTGAATTTGTATGCGTTCGTATAGAATGACTATATTTTCTTAGCTTGTTTCTCAATATAATATCTTAGAGCATATATATATGGAGAGTGAATAGCCTATGGTTCCTATAGATTAAAAGTGTGTCCAAAATGTGTGCGAGAGAGAAAGGTATATGTTCCTATTTGTTCTCTATGCGCATGCGTCGAAATTGACAGCTGTCTAGATATATTAAATATTAATATTCTATTAAGATATAATAAATATTAAATATGAAAAGAAATTATATTTATTTAGTTGGTACAAAGCTCGTCTGTCGGTAAAACAGTGACCGTTCAGTGAAAACATATACTCATGAACGCCATAGATGTCGCTGTAGGGATAACGGCCAACACAGTTGATATTTGTAGTGGACAGAACTCACGTTTTTAGTTATATTTATATTTAGTTTATTTATATTTATACATATCTACATTATTCTTCGTCAATATAATGTCATATTTAACAACTGTCACGTATTATATCTAGACAGCTCTGACTTGACAGCTGTCACTTTCGACGCATACACATAGAGAACAAATAGGAACATATACCTTTCTCTCTCGCACACATTTTGGACTCACTATCAGGTCCAACATTCTCTCTCCATATATATGCTCTAAGGATAATATAAATTCTACTTTACATTTATGTTAACCAAATTAATTTTTATTCAAAAGAAAATGAAATGTATCTTTCTCGTTTCCTGTTTAAATCTTCAGTGACAACACTATTCGTCATTTAGGATGCGGGTGGCAAGGGGTACATGAATTTTAAATCGTGCATCTTGCGTTGTTCACCTTGCTTATCGTGGGATGATTCAGACAGTCGACAGGTAGCGTGTGCTCATGGCAATGGCATCCGAATCTCTCAAAAAGGTCGGTTGGTTACATATGACACCAACCAACATGTGTTAAATCTTCATGCACTAGCTCCATCTATTACTATCAACCACAAAATAATTATAAAGTGTAACCAAGCACTCCCTAACAACTTGAACAAATAGCAATAATTGCGTGGAGGCGCGGATAAGTCAACAAAGAATAATGCCTTAGATTTTTAAGTGCTGTTTACATAGCCATTTGCTAAAAAGGGATCCACAATGTAGAACTCATAAAAGAAAACGAGTCTTGAAGAATACGACAGTCTCAGTAATGTCTGATGAAATTCTATCCAGTATAAATATGTATTATTGTCTTTTGCGAAGACACAAGGCCGTCCAATAACTGAATACATTTTAAACATTCTTTTCCACTAAAAGCATATGGTGTCAAAACATTGCTTTGCAGAAAATGATATTTAAATGTAGTTGGTTCAATATTTGACATTTATTTTCTAGTTACCGTGGCTAAAAGCGTTGTGGCTTTGATATCAAGCTACGAAATGCTTCATGGAGCAGTTTTGTATTTTCTGGGTTTGCTTGCGGTTTCATTTAATTTTTACTTATAGCATATGGAGTATGAATATTCCTATAGATTAAAAGTGTGTCCAAAATATGCGCGAGAGAGAAAAGTATATGTTCCTATTTGTTCTCTATGCGCATGCGTCGATAATGACAGGTGTCTAGATATAATAAATATTAAATATGTAAATATTGTATTTCTTTAGTTGGTACAAAGTTCGTCTGTCGGTAAAACAGTGACCGTTCAGTGAAAACATATACTTTTAAACGCCATAGGGATAACGGCCAAACAGTTGATATTTGGAGTGAACAGAACTCACGTTTTTAGTTATATTTATATATAGTTTATTTATATTTATACATATCTACATTATTCTACATCAATATAATGTCATATTTAACAACTGTCACGTATTATATCTAGACAGCTCTGACTTGACAACTGTCATTTTCGACGCATGCTCATAGAGAACAAATAGGAACATATATCTTTCTCTTTCGCACACATTTTGGACACACTCTAAGAATTTTTATATGGCAAATGTAGCCACAATAATTAAAATAAAAAAATAAAAACACTAACAAAGACTATTAGTTTATCAATTATGAAAATAATAAAAATACTAAATCGATCTATTGATTTTTTAAGTCAATTGAACTTTGTAATTAAACTTGACTATAAACGAGTATAATTAATAGGTGCTGTTAATTTTTAAATGGCTTCTAACTGAAAACACTAGCGGACTATCCCAGAACAGCAATTACGTTGGTTCGTTATCGGTAAAGTCGTTAACTATAATGACCAGAACCATTAAAAATTAACACAGTGTAAAAATATAATTTTTGTTACAAATAATATTTGCTTCTAATAATTAAAGTGCTTGTTCAGTTTTTGTAATTTTTTTTCTGTAATATTTACTTGCCAATGTTCCATTGTGTATTTCTTTGTTTAACTTAACGATTTTGTGTGTGGTATTTTGTTGATAGCATGTAACACATTATTCATTAGATAAGAGAAACGCCCCCGTAGATAAGTTAATCTGGCATTGAAACTACATGTTATATAAATTAATTATTCATATCAGAAGCATTGAACGGTGAAACACTCATACGTTGATGGATAAATAAGTTTTACAAATATATCTATACTATACATTATATTATATATATTAATCTTGCACCTCAACAGGTCTTAGTCAATTATAATTATGAAATATATGAAGCGCACTTAAACCAACCATGTATGTATCCATTTAATAATAAAATAGAGCCTGCAAATATTTATTAGGCAACAATTGCAACTCATTTTTCAATCTGTCTTTGTACAATATCTAATTGTTATTTATTCTATTTCAGATTAAATGCAGCGCAGCATTTAGCCGCGCTAAATTGCTTATTGGGATCAACGCCTCCCTCACCGCTTGCTGGTGGTGGTACCTTGTTCTATGGCCTTGCCCGAGGGCAGTGCGCCACCATACCTGGCGGCCCCATCCTCCAGTGCCGAGCATCAGACATGAAGGACAACAACAACGGCCCACTCACCGAAATAGGTGAAACATTATAGATTCTCGATTCTCCATTCTACTGCTATCTTCTACTTATAATATTGTTAGTATCAGAATAATTTTAAACAGTCTGAATATTTTAATCAGCCTCTCGCGACGCCAAAGCTTTTGCCTATGTCGACAGTTTTTTTGGCTTTTATTTGATTTTGTTATTTTGAAATTGTATTTGTCTTGCGATGAAAATATTGCTTCGTATTTGTGAAACAAAGCTTTTCCAAAACATAATGTGTAGTTCAAGTAGCAGTGGTATCAGGCGTTATATATTTTAAAACCATTCATTTTATAATTCAGTATAAAATTATTTACATTTTCATACTATCATTACATTATCTAATAATATATACTATATAACTATAGATTAATTACTGTCACGTAAGCTTATATATAGAAATAACTATTGCCATTTTAAATTACTGTACGCAATGTTGCATTTCAAAATAGGGAGGCGCAAGATATATAATATTTAGTTAGAGGAATTTAAATAATTATAATTACTTTGCGTTTTTTTTAATTAATTATAAAAAACTAATTGAAATTCTGTACATTTTGTACATTGCTGTGTCAAATTGTTTAAACATTTATCACATTTTGCAATGGAGACATGAAAGATCAATAGTGGAAACGATTATTTTATATTGTTTTCAATTTAAATTACTTTTAAGAATTGGTAACATATACTAGCTGAAATATTAATTTATTTTTAGTGTTTTTGTAGTTGTAGTGTCTCTCAAGATACCTGAATCTATTGAGTATTAGGCAATATCTAATTAACATATTCATAAGTGCCGTTTATTTAGCTGTAGTATGTCTTAAATAAATAATCCTTCAAGCAGCTGATGTGTTGATAACACAGCGAATGATGTCGAACACTTCCGTGTTTCTGTTTTTCATCCGAATGGTTTATCAGTCCAGAGTTTTCGTTGAAATTTGTTTTAAATTGTTTTTCTTTATGGCTTTTATATGCATTCAGTTTTATCTACTCGCATGAATCAGCTTTTGTATCGATTGGCTTTCAACGCATTGTAAATATTTGAACTTGAACTATAATCACTAGAAAACAGTGAAATTATTGATATAATTGATGTGATACGTTTTAAATTATACTATTAATTACGTAATCGACTAAATAAATATTATTTTTTATAAGAACCAGTAGTTTTATCAGGAACTCTAGTGAAGACAGTTTTATCTAAAGTACAAGAAAATATTCAATTTAGATGACATACTAATTAAGAGGTGAGCTAAGATACAAATATAGTGTGACGTTCCAAACTCGTATAAACTGCAAATATGTAATTCGCTTAAACCTGATGTAATGATTTATATAAATCTTGCTTTATCACAAATATCTTACTATTTATTGCTTGTAATATTTTATTTTTTAATATATTATTTTTGTTTATTTTTATTTCTTAGATAATAACAATAGTTCTCTTCCAACGGGCGAGCTGGCGCTGTTAGCCAAGCTGGAAGAGGCGAATCGGCTCATTGAAGCCGATTCGAAGAGCCTCAACTCTTTGTCGGGCAATTCGGCATCGGGTCATTCCAGAAAAAGTTCGGA
The DNA here is from genome assembly GCA_963678705.1 of Panorpa germanica. Taxonomy (NCBI): domain Eukaryota; kingdom Metazoa; phylum Arthropoda; class Insecta; order Mecoptera; family Panorpidae; genus Panorpa; species Panorpa germanica. The sequence continues at coordinate 9,708,903 of OY783216.1, read as the reverse complement.
TACCTCACAAATATCACTGACTTCAGGTAAGGAGGCTGCCTACACCAAACACATTTATATCTGCAGCTAAACTCTAGCTTTTACCACGCTTAAAATAACAGCACAATGTAGATATACATAATATAGTACTACTCTTACTAATTTTACCTTTATTACAACAAAAGTTTCATTGAGTAACCTGGCTAGTTTGGCTTTTCTATTACTTTGGGGTTATATGCACGCTAATTCCATATTGTTTTCAGAAACCATGTTGTTTTCAGGGACCAGTTCGAGTCAGGACCGCCCCGACGAATGTGAGGAGGATCAATGGTCTCTCTGGGGTCGTGTGGTAACAGATTGGGAAGGCCACCTCCGCCGGAAGAACCCCTGTGTGAAGGAATTAGTCAGAAAAGGAGTTCCACATCATTTCCGGGGAATCGTGTGGCAATTGTTATGTGGTGCTCACGATTCCCCAGACAAGAAACAATACGCCGAGTATATTAAGGTCTGCATCACCACATCGCTGTAATTATTGTATGTAGAAACATTGCTAATGTTTATGTCAATTGTTCTAGGCTACCTCAGCATGTGAAAAAGTGATTAGACGTGACATTGCACGGACGTATCCAGAACATGATTTCTTTAAAGAGAAGGATGGTCTCGGACAGGAGAGTTTGTTCAACGTTATGAAGGCGTATTCGCTTCATGATCGTGAAGTGGGTTACTGCCAAGGGTCTGGCTTTATTGTTGGTCTTCTATTGATGCAGGTTTGTACTTCTTAAATGTAAATTTAAGAACAGTCTAGTACCTAGTTCTAAACAAAAATGTTTCTCTTTAAAATTTCAGATGCCTGAAGAAGAAGCATTTGCAGTTCTCGTTAAAATAATGCAAGATCATCGAATGCGAGACATGTTCAAACCTAGTATGGCTGAATTAGGTCTGTGCATGTATCAACTTGAATCGTTAGTTCAAGAACAATTACCTGAGCTCCACGTTCACTTCCAATCTCAGGTAGCACTACATGATTGTTTGTCCACCTTATTTACAAAAATACAACATTACACAATGTATTAATATATTCAAATATTTTCAGGGATTCCATACTTCTATGTATGCAAGTAGCTGGTTCCTTACTTTGTTTACAACGGCGCTAAGTCTTCCGTTATCTTGCCGAGTCATGGATGTATTTTTATCAGAAGGAATGGAAATTATTTTTAAAGTTGCTTTGACAATGTTAACATTAGCTAAAGATGATCTTTTATGTCTCGATATGGAAGGAATGCTCAAGGTAAAAATATCTTCATGAGAAAGCTTCATTCAATAAACTCGATTTGTGTTACCGCCTGCAATAGGCAACCTATACTACAGTATTACCTTCAAAAATATTTATATGAGACAAAGTTTTCATTGTTTATGTGATATATTTCTAGAAATATTTACAACAAACATTATTTGTTTATTATATGACTAATATAAGCATGGCTCACCGAACAATGCTTTATCTTATCTCAAAAGATAACACTCGCATTTCAAAAATTCGCATTCAACTTTCTGCGGTTATCATTATACTGATATGTTTAGTTTTAAAACCATGGAAAAGGTGCGTTTTTTTTTTGTTAAATAAAACATTCAAAACAAATAAAAGCAGAAGATATTTTACATTAAACTCAGGTTACAGTCAGGTTTTTAAATATGTATTGATATTTGCTAGAAATTTAGTTTGTTAAGTCCGAAAATGATTCTAAAATAGATAAGACCTACAAATGCCCACTATTGTTAACAATTTTGACATTTCTAGATGATAATATTTTATTTAAAATTAGACTTGCTAGATGTAGTGTTTTCCTGATATTTGGTTTAGAAAGTACCATAAAATATAGCTATTTTTCTTTAGTTAGGAGTTATAAAAGATCAGTTTAAGATAAGTTTGAAGTCAATAATTGCAGAGAAATAAAACTTACATCAGAATATGATACCATTTTTTTGAAAATAAATATTTTGCAAGCTTATTTTATTTCGTAAAATAATGGTTGTAGAAATCTTACATAGTTTTAACTCAGCACTGTAATTTTTATAAAATCGAAACTATCTTTATTCGAAGTAATATCAATAAAATTTTAATATAAAGCTATAATTAACAGAGTGAATGTCAGAATAATGCTTAAATAGAATCTTATTAATTTATGCGAACTATGTATACATAATTGAAATTATATTAATAATTTTATACCTGATAACAGAATGTATTACAACATATACATTGCAAACTTACTAATATAATGATCCATATTTTCATTATATGCTGGTAATATGTTATTTATATAAGTGTAATAAATAATATTTATTTTTTACAGTTTTTTCAAAAAGAATTACCTCCCCGAGCAGAGGCCGACCCAGAAACACTAATGAACAATGCATATAATGTGAAAATAAATTCCAAAAAAATGAAAAAGTTAGAAAAGGAATATACTGTTATCAAAACTAAAGAACAAGAAGAAATGGTCGAACTCCGGGTAAGTTGATAATAGTTAAGTCTATTCCGGAGGTAGATTCAGACGTTTTAGGCGCAAACATTCGTGTAGACGAAGAAGAATTTCATACGTAGTTAAAATCATCAAAAATAGCTATCATATAAGAGAGTATATAATTTTTGTGGAGATTATACTCAATACATGTAAACTTTTACACATATATACAGTCTTTACCTGTTTTACTAACTACTCAAACAATCTAAAAACTATTCAAAACTTTCCTAATTTTTTCTTCTACAATATATCCGGGTATTTTAATTGATGCTATTTAGTATTTTTAGTTTAAATTCTAAGCAAACTATTTCACTCTGTAATTTTTATCAGTTATTTTAAATGTTGTTGCATTTTTTTATTACTTCACAATCTCGATGAATAATTTTTTGCGGTTGCTTGTATTGATTATATTTATAGTTTATTGTTTCACATTTATTTCAAAACTTAGTCATTCTACAAATGCAGTAAAACGTGTATATTTCAGCTAAAACCTAGTTACAAAGTATAGAGTATTTCAAATACAATTTCTATTAAATAGATTACTTAGTTTTTGGAAAATAGTTTCAATGCCGCAGGTATATTAGATCTTTTTTATTATAGTATTTTTTTTAATAATTTCTACCATATGTTATTTTTTATCCTTAAGAAATTTTCATTTTCAATAACTTTTACTTTAAGTAATTTTAAATTTATTTGACTATCTTAGAAATGGAACTTTAAATTTGTTGTTTATTATTAAACTTAATTTTCAAACTCCTTATGATTATCTTTTTATTATTTTTTAGCGATTACGTTCAGAAAATCGTCTACTTCGAAAACGAAATGAGCTCCTCGAACTGGAGAGCACCGAACTCGCCGATCGACTTGTTCGCGGACAAGTCAGTCGTGCAGAAGAGGAGGAAACGACATTTGTCGTGCAACGAGAACTTGCAGCTCTTAAACACAGCCATCTGGAGACGAGTCACCTTCTGGAGAATGCAAATGAAGAGATTAGAGCATTATCAATAATGCTACAAGATCATGTAAGTTTTAATTTGCAAACTATTTATTTATTATCTACATATGTGTATAATGGTGATTGGAACTATCTTGTAATTTTAGTACTAACATTTCACAATCTTTACAGAATAATGATGGATCTTTAGATTCTGTGAGTAAACAAGTTTATATTGGCAACATACTCGTATTTAGGCTTGCTGCTTGTTTGTATTTTATTTATTTCAGCATGTGAAGTATTATTCAACTTCGTTAGCTCTATAACTATTGCTGGAATATTAATTCCAAAGACTACCCGCTAAACACATTTATATAATCTTTACGTTAAATATTACGTAAATGATGCATTTGTGTTTTCTGGGTTTTAACAAATATATTTTATGTACTAACTCTTTTCTATAACATAGTAATTATTATTTGAAATGAAATTGAACGTGGTATACATAAGGCGAGTACTAATACATGGTTTGAAATCATATACCCAATATAACATCCTATGTAAAGCATGATACAAGACTAATATTATGTCTCGCATGTATGATCTTTAAAAAAAGCCAACCGTCCATTTTGGACATAAAGCAATTTCGACTGTACTGCTATTCTTCTACGATGGTACAATCTGTTTTTTGCATGACATAAATTAACTTTTCTTTTTGCTTATAACTTTTTTATAATAAAAGCTCCAACAAAAAGTTATTAAGGAAAGTTGTTGATAATATTATTATTTACAAAAAAGTAGTTTACAAAAATTTGATGTGATTTATAGTGTTTAAGATAAACAATAGAAAGTGATTACAATTTTATCTTAAATATTCAAATTTAAATCCAAGTTTGACCCTTTTACATCATGCACGATTCAATAACAGATTTCCCTATCTATATAATGGGGAAGGGGAGTTTTCTTTGTCATAATGTCTTCATACTTAAAGTAATTATTATTCTATTATAGTGTAACTCTCGAGAATCTTCAATAAATGAAATTATCATCAAAGATGAAAATTTGAAGCAAAAGGATGAGATGGTATCATGCCTTCAAGAAGAACTGGTCAAAGTACGACTCAGGGAGGCTGAGAACGACGCTGTTATTAGAGATTTACGATCCAGGATTAATGAGTTGGAAGAAGTAATTATAAATTTATCTGTGTATTTATTTAATATTCAGTTTGGTAAAAGTTTTCAAATAAAATATAAAATTCTATACTCTTAAAAGATATTTAAATACAAAATAGAAAATAGGTATTTACTATTTTGTATTTAAATGCTTTTGAAAAGCATTTGTGCACATCTCTGTTAATATACATTTCTACTCACTAGTTTTAATTCATTTAAATCATTTAACATTTTAGGATAAGATATCGCTTCGAGAATCTACTCCTGACAACTCAGTTGCTCATCTTCAAGAAGAATTAATTGCTGTAAAACTCCGAGAAGCTGAAGCCAATTTATCGCTAAAGGATTTGCGTCAAAGGGTTCAAGAACTCGCTGCTCAATGGCAGAGACATCTGCAAGTGAGTAGCTAAATTAAAATACAAGAACTTTCATGTATGTTTTGATTTTTCTTCACTGATTAATTTGTTATGTCTAGGAACATCGACAAGAAGCAACTCCAGCACCAGACAGTACCCCAAAGAAATTATTATTCTGGGAAAACCGAGGAAATGAAACACAAAGATTAGAAGAAGATTTAATGACTACTAGAATTCGAGAAATGGAAACACTTACTGAGCTAAAGGAGTTAAGACTTAAAGTTATGGAACTCGAAACGCAGGTTCAAGTTTCAACCAACCAGCTACGTCGTCAAGATGAGGAGAACAAAAAACTTCATGACGAAATTGAAATGGCGTTGACAAGAGAGCGAGAACAGGCCGCGAAAGCCCGGGAGCAACAACACAGGTAAGGCTGTCAACGCTTTAAAGCTGATCTAACAATGACTTGTTTCGAATTAGCACACTTTCTTTGTCTGTAATATCATAAACAAATAAAAATCGCGCACGTCCTGTACGTACGGCTTGTGTTCTCATTTTTTAGGGGTCGATTTTTCAATTGTTGATTGAAATTGATGTTAATAAATGTGTATTGGCGTGTATATTTTATTAAATATCTAAATGTTGACGGAGATATAGCAATTAAAAATTTGAATTGTAGTTTTAGCGTTAGAAATGGTCGGCCATATTTGTATGACGTGAAATGCATTTTAACGTCAGTTATTTGTTGAGTAGGTCAGTGTTGGGGTAATGTTTTGTAGCTGTTGGTAGTCAAATAATCAAGTCAAGACAAAGAATAAGTTTTTATTTTATTTAACCCTGCTAATGCAGACATAATATTCGAATTTTATTGTTCCTTGAAATAGCTGTAAATAATATTTGATATTTTGATTTATAAATACATATAGCAGAGATTTATGAGCTGTTCGTATTCCAGATACACAGATCTCGAAAGCCGCATTAAAGATGAAACCATGATGGCAAAGATTCGTGACGCGGAACACACACAACATGTTGCTGAACTCATGCAAAAAATTAGCGTCTTACAAATGAAGGTATATTACAAATAATACTTAAATTATTTATTAATTTAATCGTTGAATACATTTAGTTATATTATATTCTTCAGAATGAAGAAATGGTTGCAGAAGGCGAGCTAAGGAGTAATTTAGACGATAGCGACAGAGTTAGAGAGCTTCAAGATAAAGTTGCTGATTTAAAGGCTGAGGTAAGGAGCATTATATTATTGTCATTAGCTTAATTCCACACTGTATAATACTCACGCAGAGTTACTAACATTTTTATCACATTAAATAATAAAGCATAGGTTATCATGTGGTTTGAATCTTGAATAAAGATAACATTGTAACCCATGCTTTAAAACACTTAACAAACAAAAATTCAAACCATACAATTTCTTTTTTACTATTGTATAAAATTCTTCATGCTTAATATTTGTAACTTAACAACTTGCTAATTATTAACTATTAGATTATGATTAACCACTAATCTAGCTAATCGGCTGTCATGTATTATTATAGTTCCCGACGCCAATAACGAGCCCAGAGACCGAGCCTTGGAAGTGGCTCGAGTAAGTGACAAAGTGACCTTACCTCAAAAACAAAAATAGTATTAACCATTTATTAACTTGAATGGCTTGCCTTAGATTTATTGTTATTTTAATTGTTTATTAGATAGGTTCCCATATTACATAATGCATGATAACAGGTCCTTAGCAATAGTATTTTTATTTTATCCTTTAGTCGCTAATGAATTAATGGCGCCACTATTCATTGAAATTTTTTTCTTATAATATAGCCTGACATTATTTTCATCATCTCTAACCAGCCTTTGCACGTGGATGTATACGCATGACTTTCAATATTTATTTTTCCTTTTATATATTTTTGCATTTCACTGTATGGGAAAAATATTTATTTGCGAATATTTCTCTTATCTAGCAAACATTTATGTAGCAGATACATTTAGACGTCAAAGCTACATATCTGTGTTTGGTGGATATATAACTTTATTAATAATGAATTGCTTATTGTCCTTTTATGTATCTATAGAAGTATTGCAAATGCAACACTACACAGTTATGTTCTTAAATAACTGACGTAAAATTGAAATTAAAATGTATTTTTGTTCAGTGATCTAATTGTAGTTTTAAAAATAATTTGTCGATTGATTGATTCATTTTTTATCATACAATTTTTCAACGATCAGTTAACTGTGGTTTATTATAAACCATACTTAATACTTTCGTTTCTCAGCTTTTATTTTTGTTTGAGTCGAACATGACTCTAGTTTCACCAAGCACCTGGGTTATATTTTGTGTTAGTTATCTGTGGTCGGTTTTTGACCAGACTAGAATTGAAAAACCCATTTTGTATATTAACATCATAACTGGAGTTTAACAATCGGCACTCAGTAAAATATTGATATACAACTGATTTGAAAACTAAGTAAAAACGGTTAATCTTTATTTTATAATTAAAAGGTAGTATTACTTATTAAATTCTATTTCAAAAATGCATTTACCCGACTAATTACTATGTGTTATTCTCAGTATATACCTACCACATACAAATATTACCGAAAATTAAAACCGTTTTCCGGTCTGAAAGGAGTTTAAAGTATTTTACAGCTTTATGACTGGCAAACGGTTTGAAAGTTATCCCGCTAAATACAATTTATAGTTACATAACAAGTTGTGACCTATTTTACTGCTTTTTTAAATATAAATCTACCATTTTAACCATTAACAGAAATGTAATTTCTTCATTACTTTGTTTTAGAGATTATACAATATTAAATAATCCTTCATATGGATTAAATGATTCTTATTTTGACTCTTTTAAATAAAATGTTACTAGAGCAAAATATTACACGATGTAACATCCATGTTTTGTGCTTAGCGGGATATAATTCATAACTAGAATGTTTTTGTAACAATAAATAATAAAATGATATTAATAGGTCATGAGGCTAGAGTCCTGGAAAGCGCGCTGGGTCGGCGGCTGCGTGAATCCTCGCGTTCCTTCTAAACGAAACACCTCCTGGGACAGTGACAGCAACGACACCGTAGAAATATTAGAAAACAATGAAGATCTTCACATCGAGTTGACAACTCCAGGGGTTCAACCAAATTCACCAATTCGAAGAAACAGTCATAACACGATACAAATACAAGAAAAACAATTATCAAATAATGTGACGGATGATATTAAAAAAATAGACAAAAAAATGATTCTAGTTGAAAATAATGATAATTTAAAAACAAATAGTGAATTAACAGATGTGTGACAGCATTACATTACGCAATTATTATTTTATAAGCTAATTATTAGGTATTTTTAATCATTTTATATTAAAACTTCGTAAGTTTACTTGTAAAATAATTATTATTTTATTTATCATAAACCTATTAGTAAATCTACTTGAATTTGATATTTATTATTATAACATTCGTGATTTTTTTATCAGTATACAATAGTGACACATGATTTAGTCACTCTAACTTAGAAGTTTAAAAGAAATTTATTTTAAAACATTATATGTAGGCTGTGTATCAATTGCATTTGATAATGGCAAAGACCAGGTTTGATTCTTGAACATTGAAACCTGTAGCAACTTGTAGCAGTCTATAGTTAGTTTTACAACTGCCTGTATTAAAGGTGCAATAAATATTTTCCAACCCATGGACACGTACTATTGTTGCTACTTGTTTTATAAACTGCCAAGATTTTTAAACTTAAGAATGAATTAAAATGCAGGCCAAATATTTAAAAGTATGTTTTTATGACAAAAGTCTTTACTAATTTTATATAAAAATACTTTTAAGAAAAACTTAGGAAAAAATATAATCTAAAGAAAAACCGAATAAAAATGCATGTAGAGATAAAAGTAGGAGTTTAGGTAATTAAAGAAATTATATTTGTGAAGTTAGTTATATTTGTTGAACTATTGCTTTTGGGAGATACATCGTTGAGGTCTGTTTCATTCCATAGCAGCCAGTATTAACACAGATTTTTCTTTATTTTTTATTTTATTACCTAACACATCGTAGTATATTTCTCTTCCAATGTAGTTATTGTAACATACATGTATATTATTTGTATTATTTCGACATTTACATTAGGATAATGATGTCTGCAATATTAATTGTGAAATATAGATATTTATTAGCATTTAGCGAGTAGGGATATTTCTTTTGCAATAATAGATCATTTATTTACAAATGTAAAACATTTTTAACGATAAAAAATAACTTAATATAAAGAATTTTATTTGCTAGTAAAGTATTGAATGTAGTTACTTAGATATTCCAAGTTTATTATTAGATTTTATATATTTATTAAATGTGAATGTCTATAAAAACGCACAGTTTTGAATGTTTACTTCATTTCTAATTAACGAAATCAAAATTGTTCACATTAATCACGTAATGACATTACTAGTAATAGTTACAACAATCAATATTTACTTTACTTTGATTTCATCTGCAATATTTCGTTCAATTCTTTTATTATAATTATATAAATATATTTTGTAATGAATTTAAATTATATTTTTGTAGAAACTAATAATTAGTTATCTTCGTAAATAATGAAAGATTTACATATTCCTTTGATAACTATTTTCGGTTTGTGCAACTACTCTTTTCGCACTAAGACGCTATCTGCACTAGGTTTTTCCTTTTCAAGAATTCTTTTTGTAATCTCTATTTCAACAAGATATCATTTGATCTATTTACTAGAGACACAAAGAATTAAATGTGCAAAAGATGTATTGTAGATAATGTCAATACGCGAATAAACATCCTTAACTTTAAACCGAAAATAATAATTAAACAATAGTTAAAATGCATTTAGGTTTTTAATTACCAATCAAATGTACCATAATTTCATCCATTATTAAATTGTGGTAGAAATAAAAATTGCAATGACTAGCTGAACATTTTTTAATGTTTTTAAATTATTAAAACATTTTGGACTTAAAAAAATGTTAATGTTATTAGTAAGAGATAATTATAAAAAAATGTAATGTCTAATTACTGATGATTTAATTAACAGTACTAACTTTATTTGTTTAAAATAACCTCCAAGACTTAAATGTAGAGATTCCCCCATGTGATACAAATATCAAAATATTAAAAAATGAAATGATATACACACTATGAATTGTTTTCTTTATTTACATCCTTAAAAAAATTTAAAATTTAAATATACATACACCAGAGACCAAGCAGTATTTTTTAAATACGATTTATTTAAGATTTATACGATCTTATATTATTAAATACATTGTTATATTTACTTGTATTCATTATTAATTATAGTTATTAATTTAATAATTTTTTTTTCTGTCTTTATGTTCAGCTATACTTATCAAATCATTAGTTACTTAGCGCATTATATTAAGAGGACAAACCAACAAACTAAACCCCTAAATTATATGCAACTATAGTAGCGTTAATTACTTTTAATTAAACATTACAGTTTCTAATTTTTTTTGGTTCATTATTTATAGGGCTTCTTAAGCAAATTCCCACTAAACTCCTCATTTAATAAAATTGAATATTGAAAATATAGTTACAAAAACAATAATAAATTTAATACAATATCAGCAGCTCATACTAGTTCATAAAAATTCATATAAATGAAAAACTAATTGGAAACTGTTTTCTTGAATTTATGTTAAATAATTAAAGTATTTTCCAATTATTAATTCTTATTTAAGCATATAAGTAAATTAATTTTAATCAGTTATAAAAGGAAAACCAATAATGATATGAGTTCACCGGAAACACCACATCCGATTTCTTTTTGTAATGACTAATTTTACTTATAAATTATCAGTAATAGATACTGTTATTTAGGAGTAAGACGCTAAAAATTTTGTTTAAAAATAAGAATAATGGATTCTGATGAAGTAGAGCGTCCAGTCGTTCGTGAACTGTTTCGTCAATCTTCTACAGAAACAAGACTGACTCCTTCTGTACCTTCTGATTCAGAAGAGGAAGATTGTACACCTAAAATTGTAAACGCTACATTCAAGAATAATCTTGCAAACATACTCCAGAAACAGAACCGTCCCAATGATAATGTGCAAGAAGTTTCTTTATCTGAAAAAGATACATCTGTTACACAGGAGGTCATACAGAGTTCAAAAAATGAAAAAGGTGTTGGCGATGCAATACAGAAGAGAAAGTCTCATTCACAGTTCATTACCAAAATACCATCAGTACCAGAAGAAGAACAATACCCTGCTTCGACTAATAAAAGCAAAGGTAAGATGTTTCTTTTAAATGAATAAACTTTTTAATAAGAACTAGTTGATAAGCTATTTAAAATGACCGCTATAAATATTATGTTTTCAATTCGTAATACAAGATGACAGCACAATGAACTGTCATTAATTCATTAATAATAAACTAAAGTGGGTTTAATATTATTGTCAGATTTAAAATATATAACAATGGCATCTCCACGCCCAAAATCTCCTAGACCAGCAGTGCCTGGAAAAAAAGACGAAAAGGAAGAAACATTTTGGGAAAAAATTGGAACATTAGGACGTAAAAAACGTATAAAAGAAGGTAGGTTAATCATTTGTGTTTCTGTTCTAACAGTTCAAGCCATATATGGTTGTCATGTACATTTATGAAGGGGGCGTGGTGGATTATTTCCTAATTCTTTTGAAATGTGAAGTATGACATAACTATCAGGGCTGTAATAATAGAACTAAGGTTAAAAGTTTCACTATATTTGTAGTTCAAGAAGTACAAGCTGAAGGAAAGTTTGCCATTGATTATCCTGGAAGTCCAAATGCTCCTGAAATTCCACCAGAGGATTATACTTTAGGTACCTTTACATATTTTATTTAAAATAACGATTCAATAGGATCAGAAAGTTCTAAAATAATTTTGTTTAGATGACAATGAAGAACGTGCAATTATTCAACCTCGGTCTATGGAAGATCCTCGTTTAAGGGAGCTTATCCGAGTTCTTATTGATTGGATTAATGATGAACTTGCAGATCAGAGGATCATTGTCCAAAACATTGAAGAAGATTTATATGACGGGCAGGTATGTATTCATTTTTTGTACATTGCGACATGAGATATTTCACATACATAATAGCAAATAAAAACTTTGTAGGTTCTTCAAAAGTTATTAGAAAAATTAACCGGTCACAAATTGGATGTACCAGAAGTAACACAATCGGAAGAAGGACAGAGACAAAAGTTATTTACAGTACTTGGTGATGTTAATCTTGTAAGACATCTAATATACCGTTGAATCAGCACTATGTTATCATAATTTAATTGAATATTACTTTAACTAGGCTTTAGGACATCCTCGCAGGACTCCACAGAAATGGAGCGTGGAATCTATACACTCTAAAAACGTGGTCTCGATATTGCATTTGTTGGTTGCTTTAGCTAGACAATTTAGAGCTCCTGTGAGACTTCCAGAGAATGTCTCTGTTGCTGTTGTTGTGGTACAAAAAAATGGACAACAATTGTATCATAGGTAAACGTTGTGTAATAAATAATAGCAATTGAACATTCCTTTTCGAATTATAAAGGTTGATAATTAACGAAGTCAATTGACACAACGTTCTGGGACCTGTTTTATTGCTATTAGAATCATAAACCCTTTTCGGATTCACTAAAATCTTACTAAGATAAATGCATTGATGTTTTAGAACCATCCAAGAGGAAATAACTTCTCGTTATGACGACCTTGGCATGAGATGTGAACGAGATGCTTTTGATACATTATTTGATCATGCTGCTGATAAATTGGAAGTAGTTAAAAAGGTAAATAAGATTTTGAAAATATAATTAGATATTTTTACATATGAAAATAATATTTATATTTATAGTCTCTTGTAACTTTTGTTAACAAACATCTTGTGAAAGTAAATTTGGAAGTGACTGAATTGGAGACACAATTCCACGATGGTGTTTATCTTTGTTTGTTAATGGGGCTGCTGGAAGGATTCTTTACTCCTTTGTATGATTTTTATCTTACACCACAAGATCTTGAACAGAAGGTAATATAGAAAGAGTATTCACAAAAAAAACTATTTCTATTTAATTTGTATTAATTTATTTAATATATTTAGGTACACAATGTATCAGTTGCTTTTGAGCTAATGCAAGATTGTGGACTGCCAAAACCAAAAGCCAGAGCAGAGGGTAAATCTATATTACAATAAAAAAATATATATCTACATGTATTATTACAAAGCTTTCATGTTTTGTTTCAGATATCGTCAATTTGGATCTTAAGTCTACATTGAGAGTGTTGTACAATTTATTTACAAAATACAAAGGCATTGCCTAAAAAATAAACTGGTAGCATTCACAGATCTGTATCTGTAATCTCACGTAACTGCCTTATAATTAACAATGCTAACAAGACGCACAAAGTTTTAGTAAGTTAATTAATTAATCCATTGTGGTGCTTTTAAAAAATAACATTTGATAATAGAGTGCTTTATATTTCAACGTTATTTACATATTTCATGAAATGTAAATTAAATTTTTTTAATAAAGTATAATCACAACTATTGTATCTATATAAATTAATAAACAAACTACTTAACAATACTTTTTATATCATTATATACAGTCTTTAAATCTTCTTCACTGAAGTCTGGTTTTATTAGCCATACATTTTCCCAAAAATACAAATCCGTTAAGATTTTCATTCTTCGGGTATATTCATTGTCCGTTTCTAGTTTGCATGATACTAATAAAATTCGTTTATTGTTGAAATTATTTCCAGTTGTGCTTGCAGCATGAAGAAGCGTAGAACATAGCATTGCAGCATTCTGCAAATCTGTAGCAGACAGGTTACAATAATGGTCCAAATGTTCAACGATGATTACTTGTGGAGATACTGCGTATTTATGAATGTCCATACATTGTTTTAAAATATCTTGAGTTCCAGGAAGATACCTAAACAAAATGTTTTCTAAAAATTAATTTTGAGTATAGAGAAACTTTTATCTTTAATTGTAATTTTCATTGTGTTATACCGAAAGATAATTCTTTTAAATGTTTCTTTTTCTGGTACTGTTGGTTCTATAGGGTTTACAAGACTGTTAATGGGGGACTTCGTTATGTAAAGAATATTTGCTCCAGTTTCTGCCCATTTCAAGGCACACTAAGGGTTAAAAAACATTTACATATGTATATTAAACAAAAATGTTTAATTAGATCATTTAGGAATAATAATTACTTGAAAAAGTAGTCGCCTATTCTGAGTATCAGATCCAGCAATGAAAATTGTTTCTATATTTTTTGGTTTCATAATATTATAAGTTAATTCTTTTCTAAAATATTACAGTAATTGTTTGGTTTATAAAACTTTTCGCGTTAATTAATTGTTTAGACTAACTAAGAAGTATTAGATGTCAAAAACAACATTTATTACATTTTACACTAAACATAATAATGGTGAACAATGCCCAGTTTCTAGCTGCAGAACATTTACTGCTTTTACCACACTGTTGCGTTCGTTATCCGTAAAGTTTCTTGCCTGCAAATACCCTTCCTCCGCAAATCGTACCACGCATTTTTTGACATAATATAATTTTGGTCTCGTTAATTCTTATTTTGTATATTAATTGAAAGTGGGTGATTTTTCATTAATAAAATAAAATGGCTGAATTAATTCAAAGAAGTTTAGCAAATGAATTGGAAAAATTTAAAGCTGCACAAAAGGGTAAATACCATAATTTGAAATAGAAGTTGAAATGAGGTTAGGTTATTTCCATCAATATACTTAGTGCATCAAACGGATTATAATCTCTTAATATATTTTATGTAGTTCATAATTACATTAGTATACATTATCTATTTAGAATATCATAAAGCAGTTAGTCAACGACAACAATTAGATGGCCAACTTAATGAGAATAAGGCTGTTATGGCTGAGTTACAACTTTTAAAAGAAGGTTCTGAGGTATATAAAATAATGGGGCCTGTTCTTGTCAAACAAGAACTTGTAGAATCTCGTCACAATGTTGCGAAGCGCATGGAGTATATAGAAGCAGAACTTAACCGTTTAAACGCTTCCATCTCAGGTACGGGTTTTAATTTGGTGGAGAATTATACTTAAAACCTATAAGAAGAATTATATACCATTTTTTTTTACAGAGCTCGACAAGAGGCAAGATAAGCATCGTGAATCGTTACAGAAACTGCAACAGCAATTCCAACAGGCTCAAGTAAAAGCCGCGATGAAAGCTTAAAATAATCACTTTGTTATAATAATTGTTTAATTGTTATAATATACAGCACATTCATTGCTCACTTCATATAATATTTAAAGTTTCCTTTCTTACAGAAAATACATACTAATTTAATATCTATGAATTTTTTATGTTTCACATTAATTCACCTGGAATATGTACTGATTGTATGTTTATTATGAAATAAAAAGGTATTTATTCAAAATTATGAATGGTTAATTAAGCATTCCGCTTGATTTTGTCTTCACTATCACTACATCCATCAAATATTTCTTGTAAAATTTGCAAGTAAGTCTATACGTAAATATAAACATGTAATATTATTTACATAACGTTATTTACTGAAGTTTAACACATTTCTGTTACATTGCCATTAAGTAAATGCAATATACGGGTTTAGCGGGTTATAGGTATTAGGAAAAGGAAGTAAATGGATTATAAAAACAAGCTATTTTTTATAAGAATACATTCATATGCTATATTTATTTATAGGTACTTTTAGTTGAATAAAATACATTATTTTATATTTATAAAATTATAATCATTTTTAGGTAATGCAGTTGTATTTTATAAATAACAATTGCATAGTTTAGAAAACCACTTCAACGCTCGCAATGATATGGTTGAGTTCAAATCTTAGAAAAACTTTAGAGCAAACTAAGGCTTGGTGCCTGTGAATTCTTATTTCCCTAAAGAATAAGAATAAATAATGCGACAGCCCAGCAATACTTGTTTTAATAAAATAAAAGTGATGAACAGTTTTTATTATGTAAGTAAAATAAATATATAAGAATTATATGTCTGAATATATTTTATTTGTTAATAATAATTTTATGTATCTTATACATCTTTAAATATACTTTAGTTATAATATATCTAAAGGACATCTTCACAACATTTATTTAGTTTGGTCATTTTTCTTATAAATAATATACTTGTATACTGTTATACAATATGCTCTATTTACAATAATTGAATTGTAAGGCTGTTTAAAATAAATCTTAAGAGACAAAATGTTATTCAGAAGAATTGATCGATTCATGCACTTTTCAGCCAGACTTTTTACAATAGGTATTTTGTATAATTTTTAGACCTTTTCTGAAGTGATATGTTAAAAGTTTTTAAAACTGTTATATAATGATATTAAAGCGTAAATCTAATTCTAATTTTGTGCCTCCTTGTAAATATAGCAGATAATACCATTATGTAAATATACATTTTTAAATATAGTTGATACATTTTTGTAGAAAAAATTCATCTCTAATAATAATACAGCTAGTTAATTAAATAATGTAGTATTTTAATGAAATTGTGGCAAAATGAAAATTATATAGACATATAATTTAGGCCTTATTACAAATATAGATGAATAATCATAATTTAACAGTTAAATATTTATTATAATGAACAAAACAATTATGCTAATATAAATCTAAAACATAATAACTACTATAACAATCTACAGTTTCAAGCCGTTACCATAAAAGATACGTGTCAAACATTTTTTAAATATTTTGTTAATTAATAAAATAACAAAATTATATTTTTATAATCCGAATATCGGACATAAAGTTTTCAGTAATTGAAATCATTCATTTAGAATGCATGTTCTAACAATTGCTTCGACCACAGAGTAAGGATCACAGTTGGAACTTGGTCTGCGATCTTCAAAATATCCTTTCTTATCTTCAGCAACGCCACGTGGAATGCGAATACTGGCTCCTCGGTTTGCAACACCTTTGGAAGGAATTACAATTTAATTATTTTCACTCTAAACATATGTTAAGTGGATAATTTTTGAAAGATGATTTTATACCTGCGCTGAAGTCGTGTATAGAACTAGTTTCATGTCTTCCTGTAAGACGACGTTCATTATCTTTTCCTCCATTGGGATCGTAGGCTTGAATGTGACGAAGATGGCATTTGGAAAGTTTATCAATTGCCTTCTCAATCTCACTGTAAGTTATATTATCATAAAAATTGGTATACATATATTTTGGGTAACGCTTACATTATATTTTGTGCGCTTTCTCTTACATAATTCCATTATCTTCTCGCATTTTCTTTGTAGATACATTTGTGTGTGCCCCAGCACCGTTCCAATCTCCAGGCATTGGTTTAGGGTCCAGTGTGGCTACAACTCCAAACTCTTCTGCGATGCGATGCAAGAGGAATCGTGCTATCCATAAATCATCACCAATACTGATGCCTTCACATGGACCAACTTGGAATTCCCACTACAAGATAAAAATGTAATTAACAAACTTATTACATTTTGTTTATTGTTGTTTTTTTTTTGTAATCTTACTTGTGCAGGCATAACTTCAGCATTTGTTCCTGCAATTCGTACTCCAGCATACAAACAAGCCCGATAATGCGCTTCTACAATATCTCTAGCGTATACTTTATCGGCTCCAACACCGCAATAGTAGGGCCCTTGTGGTCCAGGAAATCCGTTCTTTGGCCAACCAAGAGGACGTAAGTCTATATCAAGAAGAGTGTACTCTTGTTCAATACCAAACCAGGGTTCTTCATTTGCGCAAGCCTTCATCGCTTCCAAGCATGATTGCCTTTTGTTTGATTCTGAAATAATAATCATTTTCTTAGCGCAAAGCCTTTAAGAGTAAGAATGATTGCCTAGTGATAAATCCTAGGTGCAAAAAATGTATGTTTTATTTGAAATTGTTAATTTAAATTTACCTGTTGGTTTGTGGTTGTATTTATAAGTATCACATAATACTAGAATGTTGTTCCCACGTCTAAATGGGTCCTTATATATAGCTACGGGGCACAAATATGTATCAGAATTTGAACCTTCTGCTTGATACGTGGAGCTACCATCGTAATTCCAAACTGGTAATTCTGAAAATTAGAAAATACATTCAAAATAACATGACAATGTAAATATAATAAATGTGTGTTTAGTTTATATATTTTTGTGTATTCAATCAATATTTTTAGCTAAATTAATTGGGTAGTTATCTCATATCGACGGTAGTAGTAGTTATATACAGCTATTTATTGTCAAAGAACCTGTGTTCGTAGGTGAGAAGAAATATCAGAATTCCGTGGCAAGATGCCGATTTTCAATACGGCCAAGTTGAAAGAGTAAGGCTATTTATTTTAACTTTCACAGGTTAAGGCACAGATTTTCTGTAGGACCGATATTGATATAGTGTGCTTATTGGTTTATCGGAAACAAGTTTTATAAAATAAAAGATACATTGTGTAAAAGTCTCGTTAGGAATAGTGATTAAAGTTAGGATGGATTAATAATACATATATAGCTGTTATGTTTTTTCTTATTTTTATAATAAAGGAAATCCAGTTAACTTTTGACACTTCAATGTGACACGTAAGGAAATATACAAAATAAAAAATAATAAGGATCCTATTTATATTCTTATCATATATTGTTGTTTGTTTTGACTCTGTTGACTGACATGACATATATTTTTTTTGATGGTCAAAGTTGAAACTTTTTCTATAAGAAATACTCCAACAACACATTTTAAATATTTATAGTTTTTAGCAGTACAAAGTTTAAAAGCTATGACGTTATAATTGCATGAGTATGTTTAGTGATAATTTCAATTGATAGTTCACACACGAATCTTACATAACTTTAACATTTACGCTGTTGGCTACCTTATTGCAAATTTCACATATTTTAAATATTTTAATACAACAATGCTACAGCCAATGTGGATTGCGATTAGCTTTTACATTTTAACAAAGTCTTATTATTTATTTTGTTGGACTCTGAAATGGAGCCCGAGGGATTATGTCAAAGTATGTTTTATTTCACCTTGCATAAGAACTGCGCACAGGGGTATCTTTTACCGCAGAATCAGACATTCTCGTTAAAAAAACTCGAATTTAAAATGAATAATTGATTAAAAGGTATGCTGGACCACGACTCGTTGGAGTTAACAATGTATAGCGCCCTCTGTACTTGAATAAGGGTTTATTTGAATAAGGGTGGAATTTGAGAGAAAAGAATTAATTATTTAAATTTTTCGTTTCTGTTCGAATGTCAATGACTATGCATATGTATATTAAAACGTTAACTATGGAAAGCATAATATTAATCGATATTAAACATAAAAGGAAAATATTATGTAAAGAAAATTTACGTAACCTAAAAGCAACTTATTTACTTTAGTTTTTTTAAGGTTGCATTAAAAATTCAGGAAGTTATGGTGCAATATTTAATAATAGAACTACAATAAATATCTAATTATACGTCTATATTATTTAAACAGGTCAATTTTATTACCCCATCGATCGATGTTAATAAGAAAAAATAGCTTATCAATTGCAATCTAGAATCCAAACCCGAGGTGTGTCCAGGATTCAATTACGAGACATAATTAGTGAGATAACACTAATCGATAGTGGTCAATTGATATCATGACACTGATCACACCTACTTGAACCATCAGATATTTACTTGTTTATATGGTTTTGTAGTTAAAAGTCTAATAACCTATTAAAAAATATATATATTATAACTATATACCGTATATAACTATAAGAACTATAACTATTTCATATTACACTTCGTAGAGAATGCTTCAGAAGTTCAACTAATATATTATAATATTTCTGTTTAATTATTTTTACTTCAAATAATTATAGTTTTATATTTCCCGCAATTCTCAAATTATACTCGTAAGCCAGGCATATCTATCACAACTCAAACCGCGGTAAATTTGAAATTCCAAGTACACGTTGTAAACGCAATAATATTTAATTATTTACTAATGAAATTGCAGAGATATTAACGAATTAATTCGGATTAATTCGTTCATTAACGATGACAGTCGACTATTAATAATGACAGTGGAAGGATGTTGTAAAAAATTATTAATTATTAAAAATATAAATTCACGAAAAACAATTAAAAAAAGAACTTCCAACTGTGGTAATTACTTTGTTAATTAGTGTGTGAATGTTTAAAGTATAATTAGTTGTTATTAAAGTTATATTCTTTGAAAATCTTTGCAAATTTTTCGTATTAGGTTATTGTTGTTACAAGTTTCAACTTGTTTTACGGGTACTTTACAGAGAAGAAATAGTTATAACATATGATGTTTTCGAATAAGTGATAGACGTAATGAGAAGTAATAATCTTCGTAATAAATCTGTGATAGTGTTTTAGACAACCATTTTTTAATTACCCCAAATTAAATTAGTGTATTATCTGAATCTGAAGAATGAATTATATGTTCTCAAAAAGAACGGTTAGGAAGACGTAAGTTATTTGTTATTCAATAATATAAATATGTTTGCTAAGTGTTTTGTACTTTTTCTATAGTTTTATCTTCAATATTTTGACACATAACCTAACTTTTCAAGTAATTTATTGTGGTATTTAGAATTAATTATTCTGTTATCTTTTCAGGGCTACGATTGTCTGTGCATCAGGTGAGTCTTTTTGTTTGTTAATTTACGTATTGTGGTGATAATGCGCTTCTTTTGTTATTAAACAATTGGAGTAACAACTATTTAGTATGACATTGTTTTTATAATTGTTTTTTTCGATTTAATATTTGCTTTTTAGAAACCTTGAGGAATTATTTTAAGTAGACACATTAGATATTTTCTTTGTACATATAACATCTACATTCCTAAAGGCACATCGTATATGTATATATAGAATATTTATGAATATGTACATATTTAAAACACACTTTGAATATTTTTTGCTATGTATGTGTTGATATTTGGTCCACCTCTTTTAGCTGTTATGGTTCCTTTCTTATATTCTGCCAATGTAGTTCTTGAGTAAGGTTCTGTCCGATATTAAACAAGTCATGTTTTTGTCATGGTTCTACACGTGTTAATCATGTGACCAAAACACAGTTAATGTCAAAACACCGGCACATGTGGTGACTGTACAAGTAGTTTGGCAGGATTGGTATTCCCCATATGTGCAGACTAGAGAACCAACGGATTGGGTCACTGAGAATATACCACAACAAGCTTCGAAAACTCTTTGTTTTGGTTTTGAAAGATTACATTTATTCGTTTGTTTTTTATTTACCTTTTTTATTTAGAGGAAATTAAAGTTTGCTTTTAAAGTGTTATAACAATATTTTTATTGTTTTTATTAAAATATATTTCTGAAATTTGAATGAAAAAGTAGTATAGGCGTATTGGTTTAAGAGGCAAAGGAGCGTCAAAAAATAATATCCTTAAGGAAAATTAATAGTGGGTTATTAATAAACATATTGGTTTGCCAGGAGACAAAAGAGAGAAAGGGGGGAATTTGTCATTCTGTAAGCTAGTAAACTCGTCGACATCTTAATATTTTCCTAACAGAGAAATAGCACTAGCATCACTGGCATACCGAGATTAATAGAAAGGGATGGCGATTGTTCTTAAAAAAGATCGAGTTTTTAATCGATTCAGAAAAAAATCGATTTCTTGTGACGTCAGCGGAGATTCGCTATCAATGCCTCATTTCTTGATATTTATTTATGAAAATTTCACAAAGTATTCTTCAAATGTTATTTATCATGTAGCAATTATAAAAATAATTATATATTAACTGTGTCGTCAAAAAAACATTATCGAAAATATACTTTTTCTTTATCGATTTGATCTTACCCCCCTAAAGATAGCCTTGTTCTCTAAATTGAAAATGAAACCTGTAATTGAATCTGGTCTTCCCGCGGACCATTACGACTTTTCCTTTATTTACTAGAGCCAAGAACAATTAAATTCTATTTAAAAGATTAACTTCAATGAATAATAAATGAAATTACCTGATGGTGCTGTAGGAATGAAGTCCAAGGTGCGGTCCTTGGCACGTACACTTTGACCTGTTCCATCAATCCATATATAAGTTGCTTGGACTTTGTCCTCAGGAATTGGAAGGTCCATATACTTATCTAGTAGCGTTTTATTTAGCGCCGCATTTGGCGAATGTTCTAAAGTATGGTTCGGCATCTGAAACAATTTGTAAACATTATTACATTGTCAACAATAAAAAATGTTATAATTGTGCCCCAGTAAACATTTCGGAGTCACTTTGCCATCATATTGAAGATGCGTTTGATTTTTTTGTCATGAAAGAGTTCATTTACAGTTTAGTTCATATGAAATGTCTATTTTATCGGCTACAAATGGCGAAACCACTCCACCTGTTGGAATACAATTGCAGGTAAAGTTGATGCGAACTATTATGGAAGATCAATAGTGATAGAAACGTCACAAAACAGGACACTTCACCAAATTGTTTACTGAGGCAGGACAATCCGAAGTTATAAAAACATAATGATCGGCGAATATAATCTAGTAGTTGAAATCACCGTAAAAGAATAAAGTAAAAAGCAAAATTACACGAGCGTAATCAATGACGTTATTTTTATAAATACTACATATGTCCATTTACGTAACTAGCTGATTGGTATTTAAATTACATTTTATAATTAGTCCGCAAGTGATATATAAATAATTATTGCGGGTGTACACAGGATTGGTTGTTTATTTTTTACCGTTTGTTACATCGATATTTATTGCGAAAGTTATTTTGGCTGCAGAGATCTTCAACGTCTTTTTATAGAGTAAGCCTGAGCGCATTCTAGAGATAAAACTTTCCAAATACAGTAATGAGCTTGTGTATTCATTTTTTAGTGGGTGGTTTTTCAATTGTCGATTGAAATTGATGTTAATAAATGTATATTGGCGTTTTTATTTTAATAAATATCTAAATGTTGACGGAGATATAGTAATTAAAAATTCGTATTGTAGTTTTAGCACTAGAGATGTCGGCCATATTTATGACGTAACATGTCTCTTCTATTAAGGGTAGGTCAGTTATTCTGTAGGTCTGTTAATTATGGTATCTTTTTTACGTTCTGTTGTATAAAAGAGATAGCAACTCAGCGGACGTGATGCCACATGTCTTGGTATGTTTTATACCGTTGAATCCCTTTAACAATTAAAGAGACAAAATGACTTTTTAAATTGTTAATATCTCTTAGCATATAAGGAGTTATTAAAAAATTATTGGACATTTGAGGTTCTAGTAACCCACTTTATCAATATATAGTACACTGTTATAGAAATTAAGACATAGGACACAAGCCCATTGCAGGTAAACCAGGGCTTTCAAAATTCAAATCCGTGAAAAAACGTGACATGTTCTCGAAGATACTTTGCAGTATGTATTTATTAAATGAAATAGACAAAGAAATTAAGACGTGAAACTTTTCTATAAATAACTACTTTACTAATAACTGCAGTAATAAGAAAAACCCAAAATAGTTTTGCTAACTTTAGAAAAATAAATAACGGATACTAAATTTACTCCATTGTTGAAGTTTTATATTATTTGTTGCTTCCGCGAGTGCTTGTTTCTTAAAGGTGGATTTTTGGCAGAGAGCTGGACTTGACAATCAGCTGTTCACACGCCTCGCCAATTTGTCCTTGCAGTGTTCGTTGAACACATGTTTGATTTGGCACCAAACACTAAATGCAGTTTACAGTACTGCAACATTACTTGCACTTTTTAGTATCCAACCTCTCAGTGTTTTCATTTTCGTTTTGTTTGAACCAAAAACTCATGTTTGCTTCCA
Source organism: Panorpa germanica (assembly GCA_963678705.1). Classification (NCBI taxonomy): domain Eukaryota; kingdom Metazoa; phylum Arthropoda; class Insecta; order Mecoptera; family Panorpidae; genus Panorpa; species Panorpa germanica. Next base: position 9,685,059 of record OY783216.1, on the reverse strand, counting down.
GATTTAAAAACCGTTTCAAGTTCTCGTGATTCTTTAATCATATCAAAATAGAGCTAGAGTCTTTGTGAAGCAATATTCTTAACAAACACCAGAAATAGAATCGTGGAGTAATGAAATTGAAACCTTATCAATGCTGACTTGTCTGGTTGAAAAAAAAACAGAAAATTTAATGAAAAACAATGGAAACATGTTAAAAAGCGCTGGAAAATGACAATAGGCTTTGTTGGATATCGATTACTACGCAGTAAAAACGACATGAATCAATTAAGTGCTATATATTGATAAAGTTGGCTATCAGGACCTAATTTGTCTAATAATTTATCAAATACTGCTGGAATGCATACAACTCGAATATTGTTTTCGTTCTTATCTCAAAACTAATATTCGGAGATGTCCACTAATAAACTGGACGATCTATAAATAAAGAGAAAACATTTAATCAATAACTGCATTGATAACACTATTGAACATATTCATGCTCTGTGTATTCTTAGATATAACGATAGATAGAGATAAGATTAGATAGGTATTTGGAAATATTTTACGTTAAAATAGGCTGGTTAAAGGCCGCACACTCATTCAAATAAGTTGAGCTCGGATTTAAGCCGAGCATGCTCGCGGTTGTCAATATACAACCGCCCCAACATCAGGAAACAAGCAAATCTTAATTATTCTTAGTTCTAAATCGCATGCGAACCTTGTACGATTCTTATACGATTTCTATACGATTCTTATACGATTCCTATACGATTCCTTTCAATTCGTTCGAATCCCACACGATTCTGATCATCATTGTTTGTGTGGGGTCTTTAACAATAAATGATGTTTTTAAGGTTGTTATAATAAATGATATGTAATTATTGTTCTAGTAACAATAATAATAATTGTTATTATTAATAATTAATAACAATAAACTGTATATATTTCCCAGAATTCATTAAAAATATTGTCGGCACGTGATGGGCGTCCGTAGCATTGCGTGATAGTGACAGCCGATGTACCATTACGTGGAAAAGAACAATCTTCTCAATGCCATCGTGTAATTGGAGTGTTTGCATTGTACTCTTGCTACGCGTTTACAACTGCGTAGCACAGTTTCCAATAAGATATCACTCCGACACCATTATCTATATTCTCCCTAAAGAATATGAAGTATGAAAACTTCCCTTTACATCACTTCTTGCATTTTTCAAATACATATACTCAAAATCCAAATACAAAATAGTAAATACCTATTTTCTATCTCTGCGTTTTAGCATAAATCATTAGCCATATAGACATAGCATATACCATATGCTATGCATATGCATAACTGTTCAACCGAATCGTCAGAAATTTTAAAAATTTTATTCACAACATCAATAGCTATCATTGGAACTAGGAATCATTTTTCTATTTCAATAATTTAATATTTTTTTCATTAAATAATTGGTAAAAAGCCCGGTTTTTAGAACTTTTCTATTCTATTCAATTTCTAATCCCGACCTGTATTCATGCTAGTTAATAATTTTAGATAAATAGAAGAGCCAAAATCGGCAACATCGTCCAGGTGAAATTATTTGACAGGGTCTACTTCAGCGCCATTTTTAAAATAATGAACAATTTTTTTAAATTTCAAAAAAGGTTTTTTCGTATGTAGAATAAGTGTAGCGATAAGCCTAAAAAGTTAAAGCATCGTTTTTCATTATTTTTATTATAAAAAACAATCCTCAAAATATCTTAAATTTTCGAGCTCTAGAATACCTAAAATACATTATCTTTTAACTTTTTTATGCTTAATAAACCTGAAAATTGTGGTGTATTTAATATGTTTTTAAAAACATCTCGTTATAAAAATAAATCGGTATTTGAATTGTATGTTATATGTAAATTACAATATTATTTTTAAGTAATGCATTAAGAAGTGGAAAATCAAAACAATGCCTATGTGAAACGGGAAAAGGAAAACGGAAAACTCGGTCAAGTAGTACAGAGTTAGAGATTTGAAGTGACGATAACTTGACGTAGGTGTATATACTTTACGTGAAATATTTGAAGCGATTGTGTGCTTTAGGGGTAATCACAGTCCGATCGGAAATGTGCGTGTTCGGTTTACGCAGGCTTTAACACTGTAAATAGTACGCAACCAAGAAAGTTGGTATTATGGTTAAGACGAAAAATATGAGGTTGATAAGTAGGCTAAATAAGCCGGGCTAAGACACTAAAGCCTGTCGCACACTGCAGGCGTATTTAAGCGCTACTACGCTTAACCTATCCGAACCCTGTAAATATAATGAACCTCGTGCACTGCAAGCGGCAAAGCCTTCCGAATACGGGCGTTACGTAGTTTTCATGCTAGAACCATATATCAGCTGTATTGTATTAATACAATTAACTTTATTTCTTTATATTTCAGAAGCTAAAAGTTACATTTTAGGTTAAAACCTTAAATTAACACTAAAACTCAGTGAGTAGAAATGGGGCTTAAACATTGTAAAAATTTGAAAAATTTTATATAGTAAAATTATTTTTGAATGTGGAGTGCAGCATTATATAAATATAAACTTTGCAAAAGAAAGAGCGAAAAAACACCACACGTGCATCAAACAAGGATACAGTGTGCCAAGTAATTAAAAGAACTTGCGGCCGTATTTTCATAAGCAACCGTATTTATCTAATAATAAATATCTGTAAAAATTGTATTTTAATTATAAAGCAGATGGACAAAGTAATCACGCAGTCGGGTCTCGTTTTAATGTAAAAATGTTAGCAAAAGTAAAGCATTATATTTTATAAATTATGAAAAATTTCTATGGTTAGGGAATCCTGCTTCTAAAAAGTATAACACGGTCGTTGCATTTAAATTGCGTGTAAAACAATAGTTCAGCGAATAGCATTATATAAAATGTATAGCCCAATCCATTACCGGGGTAAATTGTGGTGTCACATACAATATAAAAACATATCTAAATAATGTAATTAAATAAGCAGTTCAATATTGTTTGCCAGTTGGTACTAACCCTACCTACTACCCACTACCTACAACCCCATAAAAAGGGTTACCTTTATGTAACTGTTTTGTTTCCATTCTTATTTTCACGGCGCTTTCACTGTATCGATCTTCACTCCGCAGTCCGGACTCATGAAATGTTACTGGAATTCATAATAAGCAATTCTGTGTTCCTGTACACTATGTACTACATAATATAGTTCAAATAAACTACGAATATATATGTTACAGCATTACTGCAGACTCCTGGGCATCAGGGTAACGGGGGGGATGGGGCACGAGTCAGACATCAACCTCGTGACGTCGTGTTTTGCCTCCAAACGTCACATAGTATTATTCTGCTTTGTGAATCCATAATCTCCAAAAATAAACGTTGACATATCTATTTTCAGTGTCATTTACATTCCTTGGATAAAATGAAAATAACAATTAATCTATTATGGTCACAAAACAGGTATAATTAATATAAGCATATCAAATTCTACACTAAAACACAATTTCTACACAAACTAATAACAAAGATGATTTATCCTATACAATTTTATTGTTATTTTGAAATAACTCAAATAAATAATAGTTCTAGATAAAATAGATTTTGTTTACTTGTTTTTTTTTGTGTTATTTGTATTATTTTAAAGAAACAAACAAGTTTGACCTGATTACAAAATATTTTGTTATTCTAAAAATTTGGAAATAAAATATGATATCATTGAAGCTATTGTCAGCATCTGATAATGATTGTGCAATACGTCAAGTGAATGCAACAGTAGATAATGCAATTATAAAACTAGTTACGTGTGCGCTTTGGTCATCAGTTAAATATTAATTATTATCCCGTAAGATTAAGTGATTGATTATAGCAAATTATAGGTTGTAAAAACAAGTACTCCGAATTAATTATATTAATTAGTAGTCAAATTAGAGTTTATCAATTATTTATGTTGCTAATTACAAACCTGATTGAAAAGTTAAATAATTAAAATGAAATGTAATTTTTAAAAGCTCAAAATGGTGCTTTATACTTAAACAATCATCGTTTTCGATTAAAGTTATTGTAGGCGAATAATTTTTTATCACCAAATATTGGTTCGTTGTGGTGAGTAAATCACTCAAATGCCGTCCTCTAAATAAGTCCAAGATATTGGGCTAATGCACCATGACTTAATTTCTATAAAACTGTGCACTATATTGACAAAGTCTTGAAGCTACCAGAACCTCAAACGTCCAATTATTTTTAATTACTAGCTATATTTTAGGAGATATTAACAATTGAAAAAGACGATATAGAAAGAATTCAACGTTATAGAAAATAAAATAGAATAAAATATGTTAAAATGGGCTTGTGTACTCATTTTTTAGTGGTCGATTTTTTAATTCTTCATTGAAACTGATGTTAATAAATGTATATTGGCGTTTTCATTTTATTAAATATCTATATGTTGATAAAGATATAACAATTAAAAATTCGAATTGTAGTTGTAGCGCTAGAAATGATCGGCCATATTTATGACGTAACATGTCTGTACTATTAAGTGACTACCTCATTTTTTATGCTATCTCTTTTACGCTCTGTTGATTAAAAGAAATAGCAACTTAGCGGACGTGATATCACATGCGCAACGTTGAATCCCTTTAATAATTAAAGAGACAATAAGCCTTTTTTAATTGTTAATATTTTCTAACATATAAGGAGTTATTAAAAAATAATTAAACATTTGAGGATCTAGTAACCCACTTTATTTTATAGAAATTAAGACATAGGACACAAGCCCATTGACTTCCTTTTGCTGTGAAAACCGAAGTTAATTTCCTATCAAATATATCTGCGTTATCTGCGAAGAGACACTCAAAATTTTATTCATGACCAACAACGAATATAAACAATTAAATTTTAAACAAATGCAAAGATAAACAACATTAAAATATATGGAAACGTTTTCCGAACAAACAACCGATTAATATTTCAAATAAAAGATAAATTATTTGATAGGGTATTGTGTGAACTTTGACCTAATTTCTCCGTTTGTCATTATTAAAACTGTTATCATCTTCTTGTGATAAGAAATATTTGGTAAAAACATTTTATGGTTCGATACCAATATTTAAGTTTAGTCATAAATATATTTTTAGCGACGGAAATATTTTATAATTATTCTAAAGTTATTATTTTTGAAATTAATACTAGAACATTTTATATTGGCGCCCGATGTGACCGTATTTCTCACATGCCCCTCGGATTGACCCTGATAATACTAGTATGCCAAATATGAAATTAAATTGTCTTTGTATTATAGGTACTCGAAGCAAACAAAATAGCTAACTACGGACATAAATTCTCCAACCAACAAAATTTAAATCATTAGTTTATCATTTATACTTTACGAAATATAAGCTTTGCAAATATTGCAATTTCTGTCCGTTGCAGTTTCTGTAGAGATTCTGCTCAAGATTCCATTCCAGGAAGAGAACCAAAGCGGGAGGTAAGGCGTACATATGTTGTGGAAATTTCGGTTATGGAAAAGTAGTGTCGGGTTTTCGGGACGTTCAGAAGGTCCAGGTAGGTAGACTCAGGTAACGCGTATCTCCGTATGTCACTGGCACGTAACACATATTTATGCAATCGATAGAAAACATGAACGCAGAGATCCTGCGGGCGTCGAACGTCAGAAGTGGGACAGGTGGGGGTTACACGGGCAACGCCGTCGTCGCCGAGAATAAGGTGGAAATTACACTGTTAATAATCCACGATGTTTAACATGCTAAATTAAATTTTAAATAACCCTTGTATAACACAAATGTTATGCTTCGTACAGATTGGTGCGACATTCAACATTTATATATTTTCACTCATAAGTTGACATTATTTGGACATTAGTGTACTAAAAGTGTTGTACTTTTAACGTACAGACTAGTGCGACACTAATAAAACCTTTACTTATACTATTTTAAAAAACTCTGGTTAGTATTTTTAAGAAACAAAAATGTTTCAAAGAAATGTCGGTAAATCAAAGAAATTAAGGTTTTGAACTTTTAATTTTTCCTTTTTTTTTTGTAAATATTTTTTTTTTGTAAAGCAAGTTGAAGGAATTCTTTCGAAATATGAAAGCTTCCGACGTATTAAGTTGCATGTCGCACTAGTGTGGACGTGTTGTACAACTTCTTACAACAAATGTTGGATGCCGCACGTATGTGTACGGTACATTAGGTTCTGCTGACTGTTTAAAACAATATAATTAAAAATAATATAATTTAAAATAAGAAATTATTTTTTCTAGTTGAAACGCTGGATTAAAATAAAAACATCTATAATATTTTTATTCTTAGAAGTGCATAATACGTATGAATCTGTATCCTCGTACTTTATAAAGGACAGCAACTTCTCCGAGACGTGGTGCTACCCACAATGTCAACATAACCTCTAAGAGGTCGAGTATAAGATATAAACAAATGATCCGCGTGATCAATGTATTTCTTAGTGACCTTGAAATGAAATGAGTGTTGAAAAAATAAACTGCAGTACTTCCCGTACTGATACGAGGAGAGTGCGTTCTATTTTGACATAAACAATTGTTATTTTGTTGATTTTTTTAATAATTATAGCAACCATTAAAACGTGTTTTCCTTTGATCTTACCGACTCCAGATGGGAATGTGTTTTGTTTACTAAAACAGTTTTTAAAGACAAAAATGTTTTAAGAACTGTCTCTTAGTGTTTTTGTTCAGAAAAACAAGTTTTTGTTCGTGTTTTATTGAACTGTCACTCTGAAACATATTACATGCTATATATGGTAAACATTTTGCTGAGTTTAGTGGGTTATATAATTAACAAGTTAAAGGAATAATTAGATATATAATAATTAGTTCAATAGCATCTATTAGCATTTGTAGGCGTATCTATTGAACTTGAAAATAGTTGTTTACATTTACACAGAATCTAGTTTGAATATAAACAAATACTAAAAGCAAAGAACAAGCAATTAGAACAAGGTTTGTCCTTGTCCTTGTCACTGTCACTAGATGCATTTCTCGCGGAATTACTGCAATGTGCACGATGTACATGACCTTGAAAGTGACATTTTTTACAAGTTCAAAATTAATTATAGATTAAAGTTATTGATGTCCTTTAAGTTTTCGATAGATGAGGTGTTGTAAGGACACTTGAGGACATTTTTCAGAAATAATTATAATGATTGCATTTGTTCAAGAATAATAATGCATTTATCAGTGAAATTATATCGAAATTCTTATGTAATGTGTTTATCTATTGTTTTAAAAATGAATGAGAGGAAAGAGTAAGGGGGAGGAGCGGGGGGGGGGGGTTATAAATCAATTAAATTAAATGTTATTTTTTCTTAATGTGCTTTCGAAATTCTTTATCTTAAGTATTATGAAAAGTGTTATCTCTGGAAAGGTCTATGCTTATCGTGGTCGTTAGTTTGTGCCACCTAAAATTAATTAATAAGCACTCGTTCATAATTTCTTTGTATTCTTAAGTTCTAATTTACTTCACTTGTTTAACGGCTTTTGCGTATCTTTAACGTCTATTTTGTGATGTGCCCTACTACACCACATGCAACGGACGATCTTACCGTGGTTTGTCTAATAATGTCATTAATTATTAATATAGTAAGTGCGCTCTTTTCCATGGTTATCCTTCTAAATTAGAGCCTTCTATGTTATACAATAAGGTGCAACAGAAGTGAATTACCCTTTCTCAAATATTATATACAGCTGTCTCGAGCAACATATAAAGTTTTGATATTATGCAATTGATAAACAATAATAAATGCTCGCGTGACGTCAGAAACGGAATTCATTACATTAAATCGTCCTCCCGCTAATGATCTCGCTTCCCAATCCGATTTTCTTTCAACAATCTTTGTTATTTTATTACTTATCAACGGAAAATTGTTTTCATTTTGTTTTTCACGGTGTTTTCATATATTTAACGCATGCGTGCTCCTTTATGAATGTAACTATTTTATTTTTATTAAACTTGTATAAAACATAATGACTAGCTGATGGCTGGCTGGTTGACTGGTGGCCTACTTTGAACTTTGTAGGGGTAAAGGGAAAGAAAATGAGGAAGCTCATGGAAATGTAGTCATATTTTGTTTAGAAAAGACAAATAAAAGAGAAAATAAAGTTTAAACACAAATAATGTAAATAATATTAAAAGTTATAAGCGAAATAGGTATAACAATAGAAATAGTAAATTGGTTTTTTATTTCTCATGCAAAAAAATCGATAGAATATTTAATAATTTATGTTAAATATTTAGCTTATTAATTATTCAATGCGTTATTACTTCATTACTATTAATTACTTCAAAATAAGATTGTAGAATAAAGCTGATTAATTGCTTTCTGTTTTGGTGTTATTATTTCAATGAAATAGAAAGTTTCGTATTACAGACTTAAACTAAAATAATTGCAAAAGACATTAAGAATCGGACAAGAATCGAATAAGACTCGGATAAGAATCGTATAAGACCTTTTACTAATATATTAATTTTACAAAGAAATATTTATTAACGTCAGAAAAGATAACTTTGTTATGCAATATTACATTATATTAATCCAATAATTTTATGTAAAAGGTAAGCTAAACTATATTCAGCGGGATATTAATTAATAAATAGCGTACCTCCAAAATTTATAACTGTATTTACCAATCGCATTAAATTTACTATATTTTATATTTTTGAAACATTCTATTAAAAAATTAGAACCGTTTTCAAAATACTTGAATTAACTTGAACCTTTTTTAAAATAGAAATACTAACGAGAATATAATGATCATGATTTATTTCTAATAAATAATTAACCCCCTCACTAACCGCTAAACCATTGTGTTCATTAATTAGCATTGATTTACACCTCCCCCCTTTCCTACCCTTCCATCACATGGTTGCCTGCCAGTAATTTAGTAATTGTGTGTGTAGGGAAACATATGAAAAGTCGACCTTAGCTGGGAAATCAAGCCGGAGATATAGTTAGTTGTAGCAAGAATAGAAAAGCAACCGATGTGTGGTTTTGGCGAGTCGGAACAACTATTTTATTTAATTAGCTTCATTTTTCATTTTAAAGAAAAATGTTTTTAATAACATCATTTATAAAAGAGTTAATTTTAAGTAAAATTGATTATGTGTTCAGATAATCATAAAAATTTATTAGGCAGCGATTTTGGTAGCAAAAGAAGAGTTTAAGAAAGTATTAAATATGAAAAAGTTCTTAGGTAAGCTCTGCTGGTTTTCTGCATTATATTCTTACTTATTTTTCAAGTAGGGTTTTGCCTATTAAGTCAAAATTTCTATCAACGTATAAAAAATATGATATTAAAATTAAAAATACTAAAATAGAAAATATATTATCGCTTTAAGCCCCATTCCCACTCACAGTTTTTAGTTTTAATTTAAGGTTTTAACCATAAATGTAATTTTGAACTTGTAAAATCATGCATTATGCGTCAGTAATATACAATATTTTGTAATAATTACTATCTTTATTTAATAGAAATTATTGTACTTAATATAATTAATTTTATTTCTTTATATTTCACAAGCTGAAATTTACATTTTGTGTTAAATTAACACTAAAGCTCAGTGAGTGGGAATGGGGTTACATGTACATCGTAAGAAGGATGAAATTAATAAAAATAAAATTTAATTCTGACAGTATAATGATCGAGAGCGTTCATACTTTATGTTTGACAGCTGTGCCTTTGGGTTCGATGCCGATATCTTTTAGTTGTTGTTAATTTAATTGACTATTCGATTAATAATTATACATTCCTACAATACAATACATGTCACCTTCAAATTATAATACCACTGACATGTTACAAAATATATATAGCCATCTGAGAAATGACACAACATCAAACGATTATAAAGGTACGGATTGACAAATGATCTAATGGACAAGATATTGGCAGGACTCGACGAATATCACCAAAGTTGTTAAAGTCGTCGTAAAATTAGCGAAAAAAAATTGTAGAAACAATACGGGTGGTACGACGGAGCCTTAATTTGGGAAAACCTCATCTAACAATAATACAGCATAAAAGTGTTGAAAATTATTTTTAGAAAATATACAAGCTTTAAATATTTTTAAAAAATTAGCAAAAATATAATTACTTTATACGTAATTAAAAACTTAAATAAATAATTAGTATTAAATATATAACTAGAAATTAAAGAAACAATACTTACTTTTGTTTGTCGCCAAAATCACAACACACACAAAAATTAAAAATATAAAAATAAAACAAAAATGAATATAAAAATAGTTTTTAACTAAATTTCATTTATATGCTTTTGTTGTTTAGTAATTAGTGACTTTGATAGAGTCGAATCGATCACGAGAAAACGCGTGGTCGACAACGGAGGAAGTGATCTCAGTGGACACTCTTAGTTGTTTGACAGTACTTCGAATACTGAGCATGCTTCTGACCAAGCCGTGTTTTATAGTCAAATGTTACTCGTGGTTGTGCACCTCGCTGAGGGAGGGAAAGTGGGGTCGGGTGCGGAGCAAGGGACTTACGGACGCTTTGAAAGCACACATAATGGTGCGCCGGGTCGTAGTGTTGTCAATACGAATTTAATATCGATAATTTCGAAGTAATAAATAACAAATATATCGAATATTATATAAATATTTGTAAGAATACATAGGTGTGAACATTAAGAACGCAATTGTGCTCAACCAGCTGAAAAATCCCCTGGTAAACTACATGTCTTCAATAAAAAATAGTGGATCTTTTTCGCACTTTATTTAGAACTAATAATTCTATTGTTATTAAATTTATTTATAATATATCTGTTTTGTTTCTTTTAGAAGGAGTGAGAGTGGGTAGATCGAATAAGGATCACAAAAGCACAATGATATCTAATTTAACGATTTAAGGCGTAAAATTGTAGTGCCTAATAGCAAAAACATTAAAATAAAATAATTAACAACGCTATTCGAAAAGCCCTGGTAAATATAAACACAGTTGGACCCCACTAGTTATTTCATTCATTACGCATGCGTGAAACAATTGTACGGAAAATGTAATTTGTATTTAAATGTTTCACAATGAAATTTGCTGCAGAAATGGGTGGGTAGGGGGTGGTTGGTGGCTTTCATTGCGTGATAAGAGATACAAATTAAACGAAGTGATCTCTGGGAACAGCGTACGGAGGAACAGCTTTACACAAGACATAACTGAATTGACATAACTGCAATAAAACTACTGTTTTGTTCTAATTTGCGAATTTTTGGTTCATAAGATATGTAGAACAGTGTATATTACAAACACCATTCTTATCATATATACATATATCATAGGGGATTAGGTAGAAAGCTATCCTACTAGTCAAGCGACATCATTTTTTTCATTATTTTTATTTGGATAACAGGATATTTAGTTTCATGCTTTAAAAGACATACAAAAAAAATATTTGACGACACAATGGGCGAGAGCATTGAAACGTGATGTTGAAGTTGATAATAAAAAAAAAAAACAAATATCGATTTTGGTTATTTTACACCCAAATTTTTTTAAATAGTTTTGTTAACAGAAACCACAAAATGTCTTCTGGAATTAATAGGAAAAAAGTAACGTTACATCCACGGGAGAGGGAAGCTACGTTATGCTACATGAAGGGGTTCTAAACAGGCTAAAATGGAACCACGTGGTTTGAGGATGACCACGTGGGACTCTAAATAATCGCTTCCTTGGTACAACCCTGATAACACTTGAGTTTGTTTTTGTTTACTCATAAATTTTACTTTGTCTTCCTAATACAAGTGTTTTGCATGCGTTATTGAACTAGAAATCCTTAACACACATCGGACTCTATGAATAATTTAATCGTAGATCAATGTCAAATGGCGACGATTCTTGCACTTAGCAAATTTATCAATTTCCAACAATGAGTAATAGAAATATGCGATATATTAATGCAATTAAATAAATCTTTAACATTTAATTATATTAAATAGAACTATACCTTTACATTGTAAATATGGTTACTTGATTACCTTGCCGATTTTTCTTGTTTTGTATATTGTATTAAGCTACTTACTATGCTAAGGATATCCAACGATTTGATCTTGTATGCTTACAGCAATAAGATGAAATCACTCGAAATTAGATCATCTTTAGGTAGCCTTATTTATACAAAATCTCAGAATTGATGAAAGGAAGCAAGGAAGAGAAAGGTGGATAGCGGAAGTAAAGAAAAGAAGGGGGGAAACATATTTCTCATGGTTAAGTAGAGAAGAAATAAACCACCCCCACACCCCATTGGCGTTTGAAGTAATTAAGGAATGGTTATTCCTTGTTTTGATTTTTATAAATTCGTTCCACGGTTTCATAAATTATTTTAAAGTCTCTTAATACGAAGCACAGTTTCGATATACCCAACTATTCGGGACACAACTCTCTTATTAATAGGGATAGCAAAGTAGCAAAGAAGTACCATACGTACCACAACTAGAAATGTGTATTACTATATTCAGAATAGCTGTATTCCAATAATTTACTATCAAGTAAATTGTAATCTGAAAAAAATGTGTTCCAATATCATTATTGTTTTTGTTTACAAAGTATATATTCCTATCTCAGTATCCCGCCAGCCCGCCAGCCCCACATGCATCAGCTGTTATACAATTTGTAGACTTCGTGATAATTACTGACCCTTATCAACAAAACCAGCCAAGCCGTGTGATAAGTCAGTAATAACCGGATTATTTCGATAAATAATTTTTTATAACCATAGATTAAGTCAATTTGCTTTAAATAAATCGTTCGCATCTGCAGTTGAAGGTCCAAAGTGGAAAGATAACAATAATTTGCGGTTCACAAAATTCCTTAAAGATGAAATGTCATCTTCCTTCCATGATATTAACAGGTTTGATAATGAAAGATCGTAGGTTACTTCTTAGTCGTAAAATACCATGCGTTTATACCATGAATCCGGCACGAAGGACCAGGATGATTGGGTATGACGTCATTTGTTGGTCAATAGATATAATTCAAGAATTATTTCCCGTGGTAGCTATAAAATGTTATCTCTAATGGTTGTAAATATAAATTTTTTTTTTGATTTATTATAGTCATTAATAGTTCAACATAGAAAAATTAGTGATGGTTAAGATTTTAAGCTTAATAGGGTAAGAAATATTTAGTATTTGTAGAGAAGTGCACAAATGCTTTTCAAAAGCATTTAAATACAAAATGCAAATACCTCATTATTCTCCTATTTTAAATACAAAATAAAAAATATGTATTTTAAAAATACTTTTGAAAAAATAGAATACTCTTTATGTTACTAATATAAATGTTATTTTTTAAAATAACTTTGAGAATTCTCTTTTATAAAGACCGACTTCGTTTTGAAACTTTTTTGTTTCATAAAAATATTAACATAAAAAAAACCTAGAATTTTTTAAAATAGCAAAAGTAAGTGTTTTATTTGTGTCGCATATTTATGTCGCACAGTCTGTTCGTTAAAAGTACAACACATTTAGTACACTCATGTCTAAATAATGTCAACTTATGAATGAAAATATATAAGTGTGGGTATTACGGGATATTAAGACAATTGTGCAGATACTTTTAGATCATAGATGGTGCTAATGCTGGTGAGGTTTTAAGTTTATATTCAAAAAATAATATTTACTGATTGATGAAAAAAGTATTTTGTATTTTCCAAATAGGAAATAGGTTTGTAAAAATTTTCAAATAAAATATAAAATTCTATACTCTTAAAAGATATTTAAATATAAAATAGAAAATAGGTATTTACTATTTTGTATTTGCATTTTCACACATCTCTAAGTATTTGTTTTAGGGAATTGGTCTACCGATAGAGTTTTTTTGTTGACATGTGAACCACACTAGTGTGAAACGTTTTACATTTTGATTGACAATGTCAAATTTAATTGTTGCAACTTCCTCAATCGTCGATGGGTCGAACCCACATCACGCGCGGTGGCCGGAGACCCACCCCCTCATGCGACATTTCACATACTAGCCGTAATAGCCGTGATTGCGAGAACGATTACGATTATACATCAAAACAAATTGTCTAAACAAGTGGTCCAAAGAATTCAACAGGAAAATTTGGGTGCTCTTTGCACGCGCAGCAACTATGAATAATAGATATTTATTGCTGTTCGTGTATTATTTGTTGCTTAATTCAGTTTAATGAAAAAATTAGCTATTATTTTGTGTTCTCTTCTTTGTATTGGTCAAACTAATAATGCTAGCCAATTATAGATAGTTAAATAATGGACAAACATTTTTTCTCATACATGTACAAGGAAATAATTTAACATTTATAATCAGGAGATGTCACGAAAGCAAAGGTAAACAAAATAGTAGTAGAGTAAAAACATATTTGGAGAATGAACAATGTAAACAAACAAATGATATCAAACAAGTAACATGAAACATAAAAATATGTGTAAACAAAGGTAACTTTTTGCCAGAAATTTACCAATTGTAAAACTATGATAAAATAAAAGGAAGAGGTGTAAACATACATTTTTATGGATGTTAAGACACTCGGGAATAAGTGGAAATAAAATGGCAGATAAATTAGGAAAGGAAGCATGTATTGATGGTGAGCTTATTGATTAGAAATATGCATGAATGATAAGCAAGCAAAGCTACTGGGATATTATTTTACTTACACAATAAATTTATTACAAATGGGCTTGTGTCCTCATTTTTTAGTGGTCGATTTTTCAATTGTTTATTGAAATTCATGTTAATAAATATGTATTGGGGCTTGTCTATTTTATTAAATATCTAAATGTCGATGGAGATATAGCAATTAAAAGTTTGAATAGTAGTTTTAGCGCTAAAAATGGTCGGCCATTTGTATGACGTGAAATGCATTTTAACGTCAGTTATTTGTTGAGTAGGTCAGTGCTGTGGTAATGTTTTGTAGCTGTTGGTTGTCGAAATAATCAAGACAAGTCAAAGAATAATAAGTTTTTATTTTATTTAACCCTGTTACGGCAGACATAATATTGAAATTTTATTGTTCCTTGAAATAGCTGTAAATAATATTTGATATTTTGATATATAAATACATATAGCAAAGATTTATGAGCTGTAAGGTTGGTAACCTTACACAAGGGTTGTGATGTCACATGCCTTTGGTATGTTGTACAACGTTGAATCCCTTTAATAATTAAAGAGACAAAATGACTTTTTTAATTGTTAATATCTCTTAACATATAAGTAGTTATTAACAAATAATTGAACATTTGAAGTTTATGTAATGTAACTATTGTATTTATTATAATGCAGCGTTGATTATCTAAAGCGACCGCTTAAAGTATAATAAATATGAAGCATACGTAATACATCGCTTACAAGTAGATCTTTATGACAATTTTTCAATTAACTAGAGTGGCCCAGTTCAATTTGTGCAATTACCGTCCGTGATTTAACCAAATAGGCACCCTGCTCTCCTCATGACGCAACTACTAATCGTTGCAATTACTGTTGTTTAATACGAACAACAATCAAATGTAATGGACATCGTACCACTCACTCGCTGCTGAATTATCAATTGCATAATACGGCCAAAGGATTCGGAGGTATGGTGAATTATGTACGTACTCATCTAATTGATAGCAAGCCCGTTACACATATGTGTTACATGAATATATGGTTTATTTAACATAAAAATTTATCTTGGTTAGATTGGTAAGACTGTGTCATTTTCTTACACGAATATTAGCCCCAGATCTATACTCGAGTCGAAATTTTAGAACTATCCTGATCCTAAAATTAATCTTTGTCCCTCTTTTCATTCTAAAAACAGTACAGAGAACCTCGTCTCATCATAAACGTTATTATACGACCCTCGCTTCACCCTAAATGAAATCCATAATTCTCGTCTTATTTTAAATTTATGTTATTCTTCTCAGCAGTATAGATTGTATTTATGGGGCTTGTAGTATGGGTTCATCAATAATTGAGTAAATATTTTGCTATTATAGTCTCCTCCAAAGCCATGGTCTAAAATTATTGCCATTTAATAGTCTAGAACATTGTAGCTATCTCAATCACTACATCTTACGTGTTGATTGGATAATAGTATTTTTAAAATTCACCTTGACAGATTGATTATATGCTCAACAATCTAGTGGAAAATCCCAGCTACTTAAAGCAGCTATTTTACTGATAAAACAAGATTACTTCAGGTTGAATATTAAGTTTCTATTTTGAATTTGAAATATGTTTTCAGTCTTTAAATTGTATTGAAGTATTTGTCCAAATAAGATAATTTCAAGTTTTTGTTTGAAGTGAAATTTTAATTACTTTAATACTTCACATTACTGTCAAACTATTGATATTATCATTTCTTATTAGGTGTATATTAGGTTATCTTTGAAGTTCAAACAAGTTTACCTAATTTGATTGCAATAATGTATCTCTGGGTGTAATGGGCTTGTGTCCCATGTCCTAATTTCTATAAAACTGTACTATGTAGTTGGTATATGCTAGGAAATATTAACAATTAAAAACGTCATTTTGTCCCTTTAATTATTAAAGGGATTCAACTGAACATTCTAAGACATGTGACAGACAGATAGCATACTTAACACAGAACTCTTATCCATAGAATTAATAACTGACCTACACTTAATAGTACAGACATGTTACGTCATAAATATGGCCGACATTTGTAGCGCTAAAACTACAATTCGAATTTTTAATTACTATATCTACATTAACATTTAGATATTTATTAAAATAGACACGCCAATACACATCAGTTTCAATTAACAATTGAAAAATCGACCACTAAAAAATGAGTACACAAGCCCATTGTGACTGGATTCAATTTCATTGCTCGTGAGACTAAAAAGAAAAGGTTTCTACAAGTTTTCTTATAAACTCTTATGCCATATGACGCATAGGAAAGGAGGTTACTTCCGTGTATTTCCTATTATTTAAGAAAAATTAATGACAGACCTCTAACTGAATGTTAAAAGTGATGAAAATGCTAATAGATGATCTTTTCTTTAATTGCAGGAAAATTGGTTATCATGGAAAATTAAGTAGCTGAGTTCGACATCTACTGGATTACACCTGAATTTTAAAACAGGTAAGATAATAATCTATGTTCCTTTTTGATTTCTTTTCTACTAATCTACTGTCTCTAAAGGACCACTATTTCTAATTTTCAATTCAGTTTTTAAATTTTCAACTGCTTTATATTCGCAGTGCACTAAGCTATACTTTTGAGTCACACTATCAGTATCAGGCAACTACCTTTATCCGGTAAAAAGTATACTAAATATTCTAAAAAATGCATTTATCTGAATTATGCACTTCGCTGATAACTGCAGTCACCTACAACACGAACTCGCCACGTTCTACACCTACTCCACACAAGAATATTGTTTATGAAAACGATTCGTGTCTAATTGCAACGTTAGAGTGTCTTACTTAGAGTGTTTAATTTATATGTTAATATATGCACTGATTATAACATTTGTTGACGCCAGGGCAATGTGATTGTAAGTGAGGGAGCACACTGAAAACAAAATCTTGAATTGTCTTAACACAATCGTGTTTCCTATGTTGAGCCGCTCAAAAAACATTTTTTGTATAACTAAACTTTAAGAGCCTAAAAACAAGGTAAAAACAGTATTTTACATTAACTCATATTCTTAATTTTCACTAAATACAGTATAATCGTACATTGATGAATATATTTACATTAAAAATTATTTCAAAATATTAAAAAACGTCGAAAATATAAGCTGCTCCGTAGAACACGTTTTCCGGGAGACGTCATCACTCGTGAGAAACAGTTTAAATTAACAAAAAATATTTTCTTATATACAAACGTAATAACTAAGGAATAACATACGGAAAATATATTTGTTTCTTACAATAAGAGCTCTCTCAGACTGCTACCGTTTTCTTGTGTCTTATTCAGTAGGGTTTAATCGCATTTGCACACTTTATCAAGAAAGGAAGTTTCTATTTTAATGCTTATTAATACACCGCTGTTTGTATTTCATACGTTCGTATTCATATTATCAAAGTGTTGCACTTCGATCTACTTAGTGTCGCATAGGACCGGACCATACTGGGATATATACATATGCGTACATAACACGAGCAAACATTGTCGTAGTGCATATTATTTCATTAGTAGCGAAACGTTGAGAGTAGAAAAAACATAGGCGTCGCATGTAGTCGGATGGAGTGTCAAACTGTCATAGTCGGTTAACGAAAAAACATGTTTTCAGTTTCTGCATTCAGCATTCTACATAGTCTATGAAATTAATTCTTATCAGTAATTAACATGGTCCAATTGAGTAATTGTGCATTCTTAGAACCGCGTGGTTGCATGCTTGAGGTACCTAACTCAATCTATCACGAATATAAATTTTAATTGTTAACACAGTCGGAGAAGAAATCAAATAGACCAGTAGACAGCCAATGGTATCACCCAGAGGAAACGTGATTCTCGTGACATTAAGATAGACATATTAGTCAATTCTAGTAGCAAAATAATTTTTGGATTTGTACTAGTGATTAGTACAAATTATTATACTCTAGCAATTATTGCAATTAGCGCTATTAAATCCAGTTATTTAGCTTTAAAACTGGTTGCCTAAAGTTGGGATAATGTGGTGGGACAACACCAATTATCTCGATGGATGCTGTCACTTTTTTATGCGACTTAATTCCACGAGATGAATTCAATTACATCTTCTACGACATGAGATTGTTTTTACAAATATTCATCAATGCAGTTGCGTGTGTGTGGTCCAAATTTTAGGAAAAAATCCGTCATAAGTTTTAACGAACAGGATGATATATTGTCACTATTCTTCTAATTGGTTTTTTATCGAGTATTTTAATTGGGTTGTGATCTAATTTTTATAGTTAGATCTTTTAAATTTTTATATTCTAATATTTGCATTTTTTTTAAATATCCAATAAAAGGGGCGGTAAAAGGCTACGTGCCTAGGAAGCCCGAGAAATTATAATAAAAAAAGAACCGTAACTTTAAAAAATACTACGTAAAAAATTATATAGATTAGTTATTTAATATATTAGGCATTTTGAATAATAAGTAAAACGTATGTGAAACTGTCACGCATTTTAATTAAGAATTTTGATTGTCTGGCTAGTTCATTGAGTTATTGGGTCCACGTATTGATGTATTTCCAACTTATTAGGCACGTTTGGCTAACAACAAAAACAAAACATCCGACTTCATTCCATTAATGATATATAGAAAAAACAAATTCCACTAAAATACAACAAAACAAATAATTATTTATTTAAATTGAATTCGACATGCAACTATTGCCGCTCAATTAGAGTTCCGTCCGTCCGTCCGTCAAGGTAGACGTAGAATAATAAATAAAATAATGAACAACAAATGGAACGAACTATTAAAACGCCTGTTTCATACTTTTTAATGAAACTAATTATTTTGCCAGCCACAAATGATTATTAAATTTAACTTAAACGATTTTAAAAAGAAATTACAATTCGTCAAGATTCGACTTATATTAACATAAATTTCAATGGAACATTTAAACATACGTCAATGAAATATATATTGATAAAGTGGGTTACTGGAACCTCAAATGTTCAATTATTTTTTAATAACTCCTCCCTAAATAAGGAGATATTAACAATTAAAAAAGTCATTTTGTCTCTTTAATTATTAAAGGGATTCAACCAAATGCACGTGACGTTATACAACAGAGTGTAAAAGAAATATATTCTTGACAAAACTCTGACAAGTTTACAGGTTGCCAACCTTACAGCTCATAAATCTCTGCTATATGTTTTTTATATATGTATTTATATATCAAAATATCAAATATCATTTACAGCTATTTCAAGGAACACTCAAATTCCAATATTATGTCTGCCGTAACAGGGTTAAATAAAATAAAAACTTATTATTCTTTGACTTGACTTATTACTTCGACTACCAACAGCTACAAAGCATTACTACAGCACTGACCTACTTAAGACACATATTTAAGCGGTTGGCGATTCAAATACATTTTCAAAATAAATGTAAAATTTACCAACAATAAATCTGCCCAATTTGTACTAAGATTTGAAATTTATTCCGTAATTGGTCAATTTAAAATGGACGGTCTAAATCTAATTTCCTATTTATGAACTAAGATAACAATCCGACCATTATATGTGTACGGACGAGGACGATCGTGACATAGTAAGACCACGTGATGGATTATTTGTCCTTAATTTTATAAAAATAAGTCGTTGGTGAAATTATCGTCACGCAAGAAATGTTCATGTTCGTCGTTGTGAACTCCTGCTGGAGCTGGAGCTGGAACTGGAACTGGAACTGGAACTGGATGGAATGAGTGACAACTGACAGCACGATGATGCTAACCTTCTTTGGAAATTATTTATTTATTATATTTGCAAGGAAGCGAAATAACACGGTGACCTAAAGACTCAAACGACACAAGAAAACCAATTGGTGAAAATCAATATTAAATAGAACGAAAGAACACGTAATATTTTATATTTACTGAACTATGAACCAGGTCTGTTCAACCTTTCGAGGAAACTTGTCAAAGAAGTTTTATCTAATATCCAAACCCTAATCTACTTGTGTGCTTTAATCCCTCAACTACCCCAACTATATATAAATATTTCATCCTTCTACAAAATAAAAATAATTCCATCGACGAAAAATGAAAGATAAATTATTTGAACAAATAGTGGCATTAAAATCCATAAATTCTCCGTAAATTCTCATAAATGTTAAAAAAAAATAACATTTATATTAGTAACATAAAGAGTATTCTATTTTCTCAAAAGTATTTTTAAAATACCTAGTTTGTATTTTGTATTTAAATACTAACACGAAATTTATTTTTTATTTTGTAATTGAAATAGGTATTTGCATTTTGTATTTAAATGCTTTTGAAAAGCATTTGTGCATATCTCTGGAAAGGACACTTCAAGAAAACTTATGGCAGTTGTTAAATCCAGCTCAAAGCAGTATTTGGCCACTCACCACGGTTGAATTACATGCTTGTCATACTTTAAATATATTTTTCTTTAATTTTTGCAATATAATTAAACTTAATATTAAACATGTGCATGGGCAAGTCACGTGCAGCACCACGGTTTGTCTAGGTGATCAAATACGCCTAGAGCCATCTCATGACTAGCATTAGAACAATCCATACGTACATTTCGTCAGCCTAATGATGTAATCATACATCAAATTATGTATATAAGGAAAGTCAATGAACTATAACTGGTTATCCTCATTTATTTAAATAGCGTCAGCATTTTCACAGAATTTCCACTCTATCTGTCAGAGAGATGTCCTTCTAAGCTGCATTTTCAATAACAATGTAAAAACGTTAGCTGCATAAGCTGTTAGCACTGATATGGGTATTAACTGATAGGAAACGTATCATAATATTATGGGAGGCGGTGAGTCAACAAACAAACGATGCAAAGCTGCCAATTAGCGCGGCGATGTGAATTGCTCAAGTTACGCAAAACGTAAAAATAGTAGCGATAATGTTGGTAAGCGTACACTTGTTGTCCTCGTGGTCGTGGTGCTGGAATCTAGGTGAGCAAACAGGCATGACCAACCTGGAGTGTGCTCGGGTGTAAACATAGATATATAAGAATAGCGTGTAAGAGGAAGCGATAAAGACAAAACGAGAGAGAGCCTACCGAGAGTCCTATCTGTTTCTTCCTAGCCGAACCGCTGCTGCTATCTTGGTTGATTGGCGGTATGGTAGGGGGTAAACAAGCAAGCAGACGCTATTGTTAAAATAAAAATAAAATTATTTGTAATAGTGAGTGTAGCATACAGTAAATTTTCAATCACAGTACCCGGCTCTAAAGAGACACAGAGGACTTTCACGGCTATCTCTCTCTTTGCCTTTATCGCAGTATTCAGCTTCTTGCGCACTCTATTCTTATATCTCTATGTGTGCAAATCAAATATTACAGACGCAATTTGTTTATGAACAGCTTCCCACCCGCCCGTGTGATCTACACATTATTTATGCCCCCCTAAAAGTATAAAACGGACTTCCTATTTAACGCATACTATTTGAATTAGAGTCATAACATTTCACAATATAATTATTCAATCGCGAAAATAAATTCAACGAAATTAAAACATGTCAGTCACATAGAATTGATAAAATAACATTTAAAATGATATACTGATATCTATATTGCGACTATATTCAGGAGTTATAAATTTTTTAGATACATATATTATTGTTTATCAACAAAACACCTTAAAATGGGATTCCCCTTTTAACGTAAATCTATTTATTGCGCGCTATTCATTTAGAAAATGAATTTATTTACACTACCGACAGATTTACGTACTATGATCGAAATTATTCAAGGCGGGAATTTCAAAATTATCTGTGAGAAAATTAAATAAATAATACGATCACTTTGTATTTTTTTAACGCGTTGCAATTTTTGACAGAATCAATCAAAATATCTGCTTTATGCCAGTTATAGTCAGATACAATTTGCATAAATTAAATTTATTTAAAACTCGAACTTTGAACCAGAACATTACTCGTCTCGAGATTGTCTCGTCTTTTAATTAACAAGGTTCTTAAGAAAAAACCTAACATTATTTTAAGAAATATGTAAACTTATTTTTATCTCATAACGTCAGTTTATAGTGGTTTTACGGTGAATTTAAAACACTAAACAACTCAGGTAAATTTCAATCACGTGGACACAAAAAATGCATAACTTGAACCCCTTACAAAATTTACTATGCAACTATAATAACTACCATCTATCATGCACACTATCAATAATAGGATGCTGTTTATTCATTAATAAAAATCAATTACTATATATTAAAACTTAATCGTATTATCGCAATGTAAGAAATATTTTATAATTTTCTTAATCTCCTTTGATGGTTACATTTAAATATAGCAAAGAAACATACATGCTAACCACTGATATTTTTGTAACTTAATGCGTATTTACATAAAAAAAACTTATCTTTTTATTTATATTTAGAAAAATTAGTGATGTTCTGGCCTACTTCAATAGACGATTCAAAGGTCAAGGTTCATCAATCTATGTCATTGCATGTATCCAAAAAATGTAAAAGGTTTGTAGATGATAAGGATATATGATGCTGTATCCTTGCTGTATGATGATCTCGTTAAAAATCAGTTTGTTTAAAATGATAATAAGGTACAGGTTTAAACTTTACAGAAACAAATTTTTGTATGTGGTTTCAAAATTATTAGAACATGTATATTGTGAAGTATGCGAATCAGGCGTAATGAAAAAGTTGTGAGCAAAACCATCATAATTAATTTTACGAATTAAATACATTGTAGAACGACATAAATGTGGAAAACAATTCAGTATTAAATACTAATCAACAATAAGTCAGGTAATTACCATTCACATGTGTACCATTCACTAAAAGTGCACTTTTTACTGAATAAACCCGTTACAAAATATACTATGCAACTATAATAACTACCATCTGTTGAGAAACAATATCATTAGGAGACATTTGTATTGTCCATTTTAAATTGACTACTTGCGTTATATTTGATTTTTTGCTTTTTTACTTCATTAGTATTATTTCTAAATATTAGTAAAATTCTAGTTATTTAGTAAATATTATTATTGCTTGTTCATTATTGACCTTTATGTGAAACTAAACAACTTATACAATTTTATTCTAATTCTGAATAGATTAATTAAATTATTATTAATTAATTACAGAAACTTCACTACCGTGATTTCCGAATCAGTTCTGCCAATCATGGATCACTTCGAGGAAGGTGACATCCAAGCAATGCAACGGACGATATGAAAGGCTTCCTGTCTGAAGACCAAGATATTATTAAATTAAATTGATTAACAAAGTTACATTAAACCATTTTCTAATATATATTATGGTAAAAGATTGGAACATATTAATATTGTTCTGCATGAGGATCAAAAGTTAAATTTAATAGCGCCTGATGCATATGCTTAACTATATACTCAACTATGACATGCCAATTATAGAAAAGTTTTTAAATAACTATTAAAGAAATATTTTAATTGGCTTTGCAATTATATTCATATACCTTTATTTATTTTTCAGGAGCATCGTCTAATCGGCAAAACTCATCGTCGGACTCAAGTTCGAGCATCAGCTTAACTTTAAATTGTTGGTTAGTTCTAATAATTCAAATAAGAATATGAAAATGCCAATTTTACACATCTTCACATACTTTAAAATAAACATTATCTTTCAGGGGTATACCATTTATCTCAAAGGATAGAGATTTGCGAATGAATGCCATTGCTGATGAGCTGGCAACAGGAAAATATAATATTGTTGCACTACAAGAAGTTTGGTCTACAGAGGATTTTAATTTAATTGCTGAAAAGACAAAAGCTGTTCTTCCGTACAGTCATTATTTCCATAGGTATGTTTTACTGTTTAATAGTAGCACATTAAACTTATGTTCATTATTTACTATGCCCTATATTTCTTGCAAAACAAATCCAATATAACTTTCGTCATTTTTATAGTGGCGTTGCTGGTTCAGGAATTTGCATTCTTTCAGCGTTTGTAATAGTAGAAACGTTTTTCCACGCTTGGCCACTAAATGGGTATATTCATAGAATACAACATGGGGATTGGTTTGATGGAAAAGGTGTAGGATTGTGTAAATTAAAAACTAATAATGGATTAATAATAAACTTTTATTCTGCTCATGTAAGTTACGTCAGTAAAGTAGTTAAATGTTATGCTTACAACTACTTACATTGCTCTTTTTTAGTTGGTCGCTGAATACGATCGTACCTGTGATGATTACATGGCTCATAGAGTGTTACAAGCTCTGGATACATCCCAATTTATATCCCTTACTTCAACCACTGGCGATTTGAGCATCCTCGCAGGTGATTTGAACACTGAACCAGGAGATCTTCCATACAAGTAACTTTGGATTTAACATAAAACCGTCATCTGTTGAAAAAATATGTATGTTGTATCAATGTTTTGTAGATTAATGGTGCAAAGCACCCAATATGTGGACTCGTATTTAGAAAACGCTAAAAACGATGGAAGCAAAGATAAACTTAAAGGTACAAATGAAGATAAAAGAAATAGCTACACACCAGCTAAAACAGCTGAATTAACACCTGGAGGAAAACGAATAGATTATATTTTGTATAAAGGAAATCCTGGAAAAACGGTATTAAATAGTTATTTAACAGGATTATTTTTAACTGAAGCAATACATAATTATTTTTATAAATTAAATTAGGAGGCAAGAGTCACTTCGTATTCGCATCCTCTCGCAGACAAGGTCCCCGGATATAACTTCAGCTACTCAGACCACGAAGCAGTCGTTGCAACACTTAAAGTTACGACAGGAATTACAATTTTGAAGGACAATCCTGAAAGTACTGAGTTCAATTTTCTAAGAAAACGTCGTTATATTGAAACGTTAAATGAATGTATTAAAACCTGTGAAACAGCATATGATAAATTGTATGAGCACCGCAGATCTTATTATATTTGGGCAATAACTAGTTTAGTGTTATTATTCAGTGTATTTAAGATGAGCGATTCAGTGTTTTCATTTGTTTCTGGTTTTATGTTATTACTGCAAATATGTTTAACAGTAGTAGTAGCTTTCGGATTTCTAATGGCCACACTTTGGAATCAAATTGAAAGAAATAGTTTATATGCAGGTAAATTAGTCACTTTTATCATCAAAATCGTTCACATTGTAATTCCTTTCTACAAACGACTATACATTCATTGCCTTGCTTTTAAATAGAAGCATTTTGATAATAATAATTATCGATTTTTAGGGCATACGTGTGAAATTATTGGATTATGGAAAATATTGTGTGAACATCAATTTCCTGTAATTGCAAAAACTATTCCTGATGAAATGCAATCACAATTAAGAGAATTCACATTTAGGTAAACTATTAACCTTGAATATAACTAATCAAATTCATAATTTTATAAAAATGAGTAATTATATTCCAGGACTTTATTTGTAGCTGGCACAAAAATTTGTGTGGCACTAATTGTTGGTCTTATAAATACATATTTGCTAGACAATGCTACTTTAGATAATGTCAGCGAAAAGTTAAGGCAGGTGTGTCCAACGCTATTTAGACATGAAGATGCTGCATGTTCCAAGGTAAACATTAATATAAAACTTAATACAGTGCAACGATTAAAATCAAATCATAACATTAAATGAATTTGTTTTAGGCAAATGAAATACTTTTGAAAATAAGAAATAATTCTAATCTACATCCGGAAGATCGAAGTGATATGATACAAGTAGCTTTACAATTATGCAAAAATGCAGCTCCTAATTTACCATTGGATGTGGTTTGCCAACAATTTGCTTCTATTCAAGCTTACTTTGGTGTTATTGAATTATGTTTATCATGTGCGCATAAATTAGACCCTAACAATAATTGCTTTACATCATTATAAAAATTATGAGCCAATAGAAGATACAGAAGGGTCTCAAGCTTTAGCCAAAAGGTTATTTAAGAAAGAATATTTTATGGACAACTAAATAATGTGGGATTAGATGATATTGAGTTTTATATTTCAGAATGGAAGTTTACCGGCATATAACTCTTATGCTAGACTCTTTAATGGAGATTAATTCAAATAATCCGCAGTTCGCAGGAGTACCTGATAAGCCTGGACCTCCATCAGAAAAAATATTAATTTTGAATAAAGAAACAACTTACCTGAAGGAACATGTAAGTTTATATTATTATTTAAAAAAGGGCTGTTCAGAAAGTTGTGTCATTCTTTTGTATTGCTTTCAGATTCAAGACATTATTTTATTAGTTTTAAATAGTTCTGATGAATTGATGCACATAGCGCTATACGACTGGCTGCTATCGAAGGACATGTTAATCGATGTACTGACTGTAACAGAAAGTTCACTTGGAATATTTCTCGAACATATATTTAATCAAAAATCAGATTCTATTAAAGTTTGTGAATTATTCTGGAAGTACCATGAAATACATAATAGACATTTAGCAGCAGCCAAGATACTCTATGGAATAGCTATTAAAGAGAGGTAAGATTTATATTGTTACAATACAGTTCTGACAGAAATACGAAAGATACATTTCTACACAATTTCTACTTTTCAGTGTAAATTTAAATCTGAATCAGCGCCTAAGTTATAT
The DNA here is from genome assembly GCA_963678705.1 of Panorpa germanica. Lineage (NCBI taxonomy): Eukaryota > Metazoa > Arthropoda > Insecta > Mecoptera > Panorpidae > Panorpa > Panorpa germanica. The sequence continues at coordinate 9,657,822 of OY783216.1, read as the reverse complement.
GAGTAGAGCTGTCTTGTGCCTAAGAAATCCGTCAGTGGGTTATTCTGTACATAACGGAGTGTTTATGCGCGACATTGAAGATAAAATTGAGGTTGCTAGCATCCAGCAAAAGGTCATAGACAGTGTTGCTGCTTTAAATTGTTCTGTACCAGATATTCATAATCTTGTTCAAACTTTAAACTCGAAGATCTTTGATATTACTCAGGTAACTTAATTCCTTAATTTCTGATATAATATATTCACTTAAATAATTTTTCTATATATTTTTTTAGCTTTATGAAGAATTTGCTGATCCTCTAGAATTATGGGAAGTAAAATTAGCTATTTTAAAATGTTCCGATCATAATGATCCGTTATTAGTAGAGACTGTTTGGCAAAATATAATCAATCAACATTTAAACTCGTTGACTAATCTTATTAAGTCTGATCGAATGCAACAACTGATGCTGAAAATACAGCCTTTGTTAAGAGAATATATGAATACCGCATTTTGTCTTCCACTGGGTGTGTACTTTATTGTAAAAATTATCTGTCGCATACGAAATTTATTTATTTCATTTTCATGTATGCACAGGTTTCTTAATTAAGCAGTTGGAAGTTCTTTGTTGTCGCCTAAAAGCTGATTGTTCAATAGTACCATCTGCTTTTATTGAATCTGGAGTTCAGTTTGAAAATATTATTGAAGTCTACAAATGGTAAAGACAACATGGAAATGGAAATGGAAGTATGCAATGCAGAAGTATATTTAAGCAACACATTATTTCTAATTTTAGTTTAATATCTTTGAACGAGCGAGTTTGGGGACACGAAGGAAATGAACTACATTTAGTGCAGGCCTCGTCTAAATTGATATCTTTCTTCTTTGATATAAAACATACCATTCCTGTCTATAGAAGGTAAAGTCTATATCTATATGTTCACAGAAATCGTTAATTATTAAACTAAAAGTAATGTGGTCAAGATATTTGCTATCCAAATTACGACGTCTGTTTTTGAAATCATGAAACCAATAAATAATGTTTTTGTTGATGTTGTAAACAATAGATGGAGTAAAAAGTTAGCACGTAACCCCTGGTGTAATCTGTTAGAATTATTAATTGTCATTTATATTGTTTTGTGCTTATGTATTATTTTTGGTCGGGTGACGTTTCTAAATTTGTTACACAATTGCTACATGTCAGGTTAAGTCAGCTTAACCTCAGGTGTTTAGTTTTAATTAAAGTATATCTAATTAAATAATACATCATTCTATTTTCGTGTCTAATGATGTGTTTTTTAATAAATGCAATTGATAACAAGAACATGATGTGTAATAGTTACGTTCGATATAGTTCACACTTATATCTTTTGTTAAAGAAGCTTTGTTTTTCTTATTTGCATTAAGAACTTGAAAAGAGATAGGCAAAGTTTTACCTCTCAGGAATATAATCAGGTACTAATTATTAAATAGTTATGTTAGAATATAATGTTAGGTTAATGAACATGGTGATTCAGCAATTGATATTCTAATTTAAATGATATTGACCAAAAAGTCTTCTGTAACAACATACTGATATCTGGTGGTATACAGATACTGGTGAGATCTTTTTTAATTATTTAATTCTTTTCTTTTTCAGATGATGCAGAACAGAAATGTATAGTTCTGATGCCGTTCGGAAATAGGCGCAAGATCTCCAGCAGGAAAATCCATTACAAAAGAACAACGTTCATAAGGACTTTAGTAAAAGTATGTTGTTAAAAGTATTTATTGTCTATATTGTGCGTACAATCAGTCTGTACTTTGTGTAAGTTCAGAAAATCAATAAGAAAATTTAGGAAACTGTTCACTGCGTTTGAATTTTTAAGCCTTTGACTTAGAAAAGTATGAACGGGTTGGTAATATGTTAATATTGTTTATCTTTAAGTAGAATATAACATTTTCGTGAAATATAATTTTAATTAATTTTGTTTTCTCGTGACTTTTGTTATTTCTAGGTTAATTCTATCTAAGTGTCGAATTTTTATACAAACAAATTAATGTATGTAATTCATTTTACGTTTTGCTTTAATGTTTGACTGTAAATAATTAGAACGTTTGTAGGAACAAACACATCTTATGTCTGCCTAAGTGTTTCATAATTTGTTTTTCTTTTTTCAGGACCATCTCAAAATTCGCCTGGAATTTGATGGCGCCTGCAGACAATGATGAAAGATCAATCAATTAGAAAAGATGCTAGGACTTGAACCAAAACTCTTCAAGAAAAATGCGGACCTACATACGTCAAGGATCTTCAGGTCTTGAAAGACATGTGGAGCAGGCCTTCTCCGTGAAGTAATAATTTCAAAATGGGTAAGTTCTAATGTTCATTGAATAATAATATATATCAGCGACCTCCTGATTTTAATATAAATTTTTACAATTATTGTTTAAGTTTGTTTTATATTGTACAAGAAGAGTAAGTGCATTTTTTTAATACTAAGTAAATTTCAAGATTTAAACTTTTTCAGATTTCATATACTCTGGAGCAGGAATTTGTTTGGAAAAGACAAACAATAGTTCCACGAAGTTTTCTTGGGCGAAAATGAGTCAAGGATCCCTCCAGGTCATCAGAATTATGGAGCAGACCTTTTCCGTGAAGGAAATGGACTTAAAAAGTAAGTTGCAATGTCTATTAACTATTAATATTTATATAAGTTGCATATTATAATATTATTTATTTGTTTCAGACAATTTGTTGGAGACTTCGTCGAAAGAAGAGATAAGGCAAGGCGCACATGAATTGAAAATCAATAATAAACATGATATAAACATTTTTATTTAATTTTATTTCAAATAAATGAATTTATGGATTTTATTTGGCTTTTTTTATTTTAATTGTATAATTTTTATGATGTGTTTTAGTAAATATGGTAAAAAACTTTGACAGAATTTGACAGAATAAATAATATTCGCAATAAAAAAACGCAAAATTGTAGTTTTACTATTTTTATATAGATGGATAAATTTAGTACTGTTACCAATATATAGATGGAGATCTTTTAGTTTAGGTTTCAATAAATAGATGGCGCCACAAGTTTAGAAAGATCGTTTTAAATTTAACAATTTTGAAGTATATAATACCTTGCAAAACAAATATATCCTCAGTGTAGCGTTAGAGCTACTCGAGTGAAGGCAGGGGTAGGCGTCACGTTTTTCTTGCGTTTTAGATTAAATAAAAACGTAAATTTAAATATAGTCGCCGAAGGCGACTATGGCACCCACAGGGTGCCAATGCAATCGCTTCGCGATTGCATAAACGAGTGGCCGCCACGCGGCCACCTATAGGATGCCAGAGGCATCCTACATAGTCGCCGAAGGCGACTATGGCACCCGTAGGGTGCCAACGCAATCGCTTCGCGATTGCATGAACGTTTTAGTGGCCGCTAGGCGGCCACTTATAGGATGCCGGAGGCATCCTACATAGTCGCCGAAGGCGACTATGGCACCCATAGGGTGCCAATGCAATCGCTTTGCGATTGCATAAACATTTTAGTGGCCGCTTAGCGGCCACCTATAGGATGCCAAAGGCATCCTACATAGTCGCCGTAGGCGACTATGGCACCCGCAGGGTGCCAATGCAATCGCTTCGCGATTGCATAAAAGTTTTAGTGGCCGCTCCGCGGCCACCTATAGGATGCCGGAGGCATCCTACATAGTCGCCATGGGCTGATACAAAGTATCCAAGCTTGTTAAATTTAAGAAGCACGTTTTTTAAGCACGTTGTGTGTGGCCCCACCCACGTCTGCTCGTCCACGCCCTTACTCCTATACTTTGGTTTATCAAGTGTGAGACATACAACGACTACGAGTTTTAACAAAAATTTATACTGCCATCTATGATGAATAAAAGTAAACTCTAGAACTGTTTTATTTTTACACAAATAATTTTAAATATTCTATTACTATATACTATTACTAAATTAAAAAAAAATTATAGGATATAAGCCTTTAATAAATATATTTACATATAATTACAATCTAAATATTATATTTATGTTATATATTACAATAAATTATTATTAAATTACAATATTATCTTCATTTTAAAGAACCAAACGATGTCGCATAATCACCTTTCGCCCCCAAAAGAAATGTCTGTAACAATGAAAACTATAAATAAGACTGATCATATACGGAGCACCCCATATTTAACAATGTAACAAGGACCAAATATTAATATAATTTTTTGTATTTACCTTTGAGCTTTCCTCAAATATGTTGATACACCGTTAGAAGTCCTTCTGTTGATGGTGTTCATCTAAGTTCGTAATTTTATTCTGCTCTTGGAGATCCCCCTCGTTCTGTCGATTATCAAATAGCTTCCGATCTATAAGTCTCCTATAATAATTCCCCATTGTCATTTCTGCCATTTCTGAAAATATAAAATAAAACAAAATGAGAACATAAGAATACGAGATTTGGTTATAGTCTGTGCAGTATTAAATATACAACAAGAAAATCTTTTAGTTAACTTAAAACTATAGATGTTATTAAATCAACATGAACTGTTAAGAGAACTCATGTTTTTAATTAAATCTTGGTTTACCACGCACTATTTTACACATAACATAACCTATCTCTAAATGCTTTAGTTTCTAAGATCTATCTCCACCTATCCGTCAAGAGTACATTAGAAATGATTAATTTATTTAATTAAAAAAAAAAAACAATAAACGTCTGCTACATTTTGCTAAATTTTTCTAAAAATCAAAAATTTTTTTTGACAACAATTACTTTTATTTTTTCTTTTATTACATAAAATATATTTTATAAATTATTTATATTTTTTAGTTAATATTTTCTTAATTATTAATATACAAGTTTGTAAAGAACTTCTTTCTTGATGAAGTCTTGGTGCAGGCAGGCTGTAGAGTTGAAATGAAATAAAGAAAAAAAAATAACTTAGAAAAATCAGACATTGTGGTGGAACGTTGTGATGTATGAACTGAATTCAAATTCATTCTACAAAAATTCTATTCAACATGGTATACGTATATCTATAGGCGCACACTATAGATGCAAACACATATGATGAAACTGTCTTTATGTTTAAAATGTTTGCAGTGTCTCTATCTTTTTACGGTAAAGATAAATCTGTATAAGAAAAGAAAAGTTCCAAACGTGCGTCCGGTCTAATATACTTCCTCAAACCAAACATAAATATACGAATATAAATTACACATTTGTAATGCGATGAACTAACGAACGATGAACGATTTTAAACAAACACTTATATACAGTTATATTTTTATTAAGAAAACAGATTGACCGTGAACCGTGGAAAACCTCAGTACTTGGAACCTCCGACTTTTTTAGTACGCTTGTTTCGCTATTTTAATGTTTATCAATATACCAGCTGCTAAACACAGAGCGTATTTAAAATAATATGTTTTACGTAACGTTATATTTTATTAATTATCGAAGATTAACATAGTTCTAATATACTTCCTCAAACCAAACATAAATATACGAATATAAATACACATCCAGCCAGTTCATCGCAGAGTTAAGTAACATTTGTAATGCGATGAACTAGCCAAGTTATACTTTTATTAAAAAAGCAGATTAACCGTGAACCGTGAAAAACCTGAGTAATTGGGGCTGTTTCACTACTTTAATGTTTATCAATATACCAGTCGTTATGTTATATTAATTACCGAAGATTAACATAGTTCTGTTACATTGTCATTAACTAAATACAAAAGACATTCAAAATATTTTACAAATATAACATTATATAATCTTGCATATAAAGCTTTATTGAATCTACATCATATTAACCAAAAAAAATTATGTATAAAGTAATATTGTATATTAAATAAACATATATATATATATACAACATATATACCACATAAATATACGGTTCCTTGAAGGGGGAAAACGATACTAATAAGTAATAAGCACTTTTATGACCTTCGTATGGCATTGATAAACATTAAAGTAAAAACTTCATCTCAGTGTATTAATATGACAAAACCGTACTGAAAAAGAGGACCTAACCTGATACAAGTATCTACTTGAACACAATGTCAAAATACTTTCTGTGGTGCAGATCTTTTAAAGCACACCAGATTGATTGTTTTGTAGATCACCTTTTGTAGATCTGCAGTAATGCTGTCTGCTTCCCAAATTGATTTTTAGCTGCTGGACTTCGTGTAACTGCAACAAGAAGAAAAGAAATATCAACATTTAACACAGGACAATTTAAATTAAGAAATCTTATGGAAAAGATGAAGTTTGAATACGTATGAATTTAACATAACATTACTTTAAAGTACACAAAGGTTATTTTACTAAAGGGGAAATACAAACAATGGATTAACTATGCTTTAAATATAGCTCATGTTGCTTCAATTAATTAATAATATAGCCTATAAATGTACAGTAACAAACTTATTTAATATTACAAGCAGAATGAAAACATTTTTATTAGACATAACCTAGACATACCTCCTGGTGAAATTCTCAGATTGGAACATGACAGAAACAAATTTTAACACTTGCAAGCTTTATGAATTCGTTTCATAAATACAATAATAATATTTAATATTACTTAATTTTAATAACTAATTACAATTGTTCACAATAATTAATCTCCTGCGAGTAAAAGTGACACCGCGAGCAGAAGTGAGACTGCAAGCATTTTGATAACATTACTTTAAAGTACACAAAGGTTATTTTACTAAATGCTTTAAATATTTTGCTCATTTTGACCGTTGCTTCATGTCGCCGCTTCTAGTTGTGTTGATTAAGCTGCACTCCTGAAAAATAAAAGTATCGTAAGTATTTACTCTTAAAGGGATTTTACACAATACGATTCTGATAAACAGTTTGTTCATATTAAAGTGGAATATTACTCGAGTCAGTTTTGCAGTCCATACATTTCGTGTATGTACGAACACAGATTCAAGTAATATGCTACTTTTATATGACCAAACTATTTATAAGATTTATTTCCTAAAAGTTTTTTTATTTAACATAAAATCTTGCACTTCCTAAATTTTTAATATTACGTGAACCTAGTAGTACGTAAAAAAAAACGTTTTTGTAAATTATAACTATTTATGTATTACAACTTATTCAGACCAATAAAATACTATAGTTTTTTCATTTTTAAATCATTTTTAATTTCGGTTTAAATCATTTCTTTTAAGTTCTACATATTTTAAGCAAACAATTTGTATCTTATTCAGAAAATGAACTGCACATTTAATAAATACGATCTGCTTCTTTTCATTTTTTAAAAGAACAGCTCGTTTTTATTATATTTTTATATTATTTTCCTTAATAAGATACATATTATTTTGTTTATGATATATGGAATTTAAAAGAAACCATTTAAACTTAATTAAACACCTGATTAATGAGCATAAAGAGAACTATTTTTAACTAACATCGTAGAGGGTAGCACTGATATTTTAGTGTTTACTAAATGTCGAAGTTTAAAAGTTTTATTATTATAAATTTTTGCAAAAAAAATTAAGATACGTAAAACTTTTAAACTTAGACTTTCACAAAAAAAATATTTTACTCACTCTTTACTCACTGCATGTATACTCCATGGTCAAGTCCGGGTGCGTTGGAGCTCTGCAAAGCTGCGGAGTTCTTTCTATTCCATTGTTGTAAGGAAGACGTATTCTAGTTCGAGCAGAAACTGAAAAAAAAACATTAAAAATTATAAAAGTTGCATATGATTTACAAATTTAACGCAAACTCTCTTAAGAAGTTAAGCCACTACAGAACAAGATAAAATAAGGTATATTTTGGGAATATGTGATATAATCACTATGATATAAATCAAAATGTTATTTATTGGTTTATACCACTTAACCCATACAATTATGTTGAAAATATATTTGACTTACCTTCTATTGTCGATAAAAATATCTTCTGCAGATCCGCTGTTCATATTTCACCAGAACAAGAACAATTATTTATCACATAAAGTCCCTTAGGTCGTATTGAAAATCACTAAAAACAATAAAAAAATATATATAAGTTTATAAGCACATAAACTCTAATTAAAATGATAAGATGATTACCTAGGGTAGACATGACAACCACTCTTTGAAGTTCTCAGCAGTTCACAACTCTCAGAAACTACTGGTACATCGTGGTCCCTTGAAGGAAATGCTAAAATATGTAAATAATGAAATTTTATTAATATTATGTATTTAGATTTTATTCTAGGTTAGAACATTATGAAATATGCTGCAATAGTTTCAGTATTTAGTATTTGTTAACATCTTGAAAAATTTGAGGTTATGTATAATTTACAACTTCAATAAAATTTTAAAAAATCGTACCTGCTTTAACACTGCTTAAGTAAATAGCATTTCCGTATGTTTATAGCACTTAAAGATTAGTTTTAAATATCACTTCTATGATTTATAACTTAATTATTAATAAAACACTTCTAGCTCAAACACATCTGTCAAACTAACAAAATGGAGGCCAATTACCCAAGACACGCAAGACACAAACCAAAAAATATTGATTCTTACCAATTCTACATTTTAGTATATATTAGATTAGCATACAACGCCATCCATATTGTGAAACAGGAACTAAGTGTCAAAAGGTCATGATCTTAGATAAAATGTCACTGTCATCTACATTATAAAACCTGAATTGAAGTTTGTCTCTCAATCATAACATGCCATACAAAATTTTAAAATTTTAACTTATATATTTCATAAGTTATCCAAATTTAATACATTATCTTTAGAATTTAAAATAATAACACTTTTGCAAAAATTAAATATTGGAATAAAATGAATGTCATTTTGTATTTGATGCCATACAATTTTACCTTATATAGTTAATGAGGTATTTAAATTTAACAAATTTTTATAGTCAATCTTCAGAATTTAAAAGCTCACTTATGCCTTTAAACAGAAAGAACATTACACTTTGGCATAAAATAAATATTGGAATTATATAGAGGTAATTTTGTATTAGATGACAGAATTTTATCATTTTACCTTATATAGTTAATGAGATATTTAAATTTATTAAGATTTTATGCTCAATCTTTAGAATTTAAAATATTTACTCTTACTTTTAAACATTGTCATCAACATCAATTTAACTTATGAAGTTTATAAGGTATTCAAATTTAATGAATTTTTACTCAATTTTCAGAATTTAAAACAATCACTTTTGTGTTTAAGCAAAAGCAGCATTACACACTAGCATAATATAAACATTGGAATCATTAAATTCTAACTTATATAGTTCATAGATATCCAAATTTATTACATTTCTATAATCATTCCTTAGAATTTAAAATAATTATTCTTAAAATATATTTACATTAGCATAACAGCTGTCCTAACAATATCAAACAACTGCCATTGCGGAGTATCTCCATCACTAGGACTTGTATTATCTTCATTTTCGTCATCCTCTTCACGAAGAGCTGCTGTTATAGCTGAAAGACTTTGACTTCCTCAAATGTGTTGATTACGAATTTGTTCACTTGTTTCTTACTTGTTATAACTTTAACAAAAAACACAATATTATAATGAATAAATTTAAACAATTATTTAACATAATTATTATAAGTAATTACTTTTTTTAAAGCCTTAGCATCTTTGTAAATTTGGCTACCAGGTTCATTAAAAAGGCAGGAATTTCTATTCATTAACAAAAGATCTTTTTCTATATCGTTTAATGAACCGTATGATGCAGTTTGTATTTTTATTGCAATATTTTTTAAATCAATTGGATTGTCAATAACTTCGTAATATTCTGGGTATCGCTCTTTTGATGGAAGTAATTGAAAGACAGTGTCAAGAGGACGATTATCTGTATCCGTAACTGTCATTACCTGAAAAGATGCATAAAATTAATAAATAAATAACATGAAAGTGGCAATAAACTATATAGACAAACGTACAGCTGTAAACAAATCTTCGAACTAATTATATTCTTCATCTTGATTAGTAGAGCTTTCGGAAGTATCATCTGCATCGTTTTATAAATAATTTTTGCCTCTTCTGCTGGGCTGCCACTTTAATACAATCGCTCTTCATGGAAGATGAGAGCGATAATCTTCCAGAGAGCAATTGATTAATATCTTTCACCCATTTATATATGTACAGATTCACTGACAAATTAAGTAATGTCTCTAAAATCTGTAAAATAATTCCTTTGATATAGAAATATTTTTAAAATTATAACACAATATAGAAATAACACTCACCTAAAGAGTATATAAAGAGTACCCTCAGAAGTACAAAATGTTTAATAAACTTATTTATTAAAAGAAAATATATGAATGAGGCGAGTATCACTGTGTATCACTGTAAGAAGTGGTAAGAAGTGTATTCCACAAACGTGTATTCACTGTAATATTTTAGGTTATAATCACAAAATACGGCGTCCAAAATGGTGGTTTGTAGATATCAACATTTCTAACAGGTTTGAAAGAGATGGAAGTATATCTATTTCGTGTTTCCTCTCTCACCCTCTAGTAAGGTCATACCCCTCAAAAATAATCATATGATTTGCTAACAGTTGCTAGTCTATATTCAGTGGTTTGTGTACATAACCACACATAACAAACCGCTTTGGCCGCTAAGAACGTGTCTTAAAATTGCAAATGACAGTTTATTATTTTGTTTATTTTGAAACATTCGTTAATATTTGCATTATTTGCTGCAGTCAAAAATAGTTAATGATGTTTTATATGATATTAGCATTTCTGAATTTACTACAAAAGATATTGTACGTAGCGTTATTTATATGTTATATTGTAGGAAATACGATAATAGTTACAGCTTCATATTTATTTTGCGGACTCCATAAAATATTATCTATTTTAGCAATAGTTACTAAAATACTCTTTGAAGATTTTTACTTATTTCTGTGTGACTTCTACCAAAACTATAATTTGTTTACTTCTTACATAAGTGCCAAAAAGGAAAGTGCAATTACAGTAATACATAACTTTTTATACAACATAACCTATATTAGTGTCTATCTTTTTAATATAATCTGTGAATCTTTAAACAGATCAGTTGATAATTTTATATATTTGGCAAATGTGTTCAAGCAAATTATTATCGCTGTTGGAGATGGCGGTTGGTTCTGTCTTATGCTACTTCCGAACTTTATCATCTATCTGCTGGGGGCCTTCAAGATATTTCTATTTGAATCTGTGTATTGGACAAAAAATGCTTGGAATATCATCAAAGAAAACACTATTCAATTTAGTAAGGATATTTATTTATATTCGGCCGATATACGCTGCACAACCCTAACTGGATGGTGTGTGTTACTTCTACTTGTAAAATATCGATACTTAGTGTTAAGATATATCATCTACGCAGCTTTTACCATCGCAGAGCTTTACAATTCTATGTCAACAATGTTAAGAAATTCCAGATTTGCACGATTGAGTATATTTCAGCGTCGGATTATAAATCGACAAGATAATTTTCAATCGCTACAAAGAAACCTACAGAGCTTTCCGAACCCAAGAAGAAGACTTCGTCGGAGCACTAGGTTGCAACGACCTCCTATTCAAGAACACTCTCGATTATCGGATGCACAGTTGTGCGTAATATGCCAAGACCGACAGAAATGCATAGTTGTGTTTCCATGCAAGCATTTGTGCATGTGTGGCGATTGCACAAATAGTTTACAAGATTATCATGTAAAGGAATGCCCCATATGCCGCTGCAATATTAGTCACGTTACGAATGTATACGTGTAAATTGAATTTCAATTTAGAATGTATTCATTCATTTATGAATTATTATAATATATATTTATTATACACTATTGATTATTTTGAAAATACATTTTTATTGTTAATAAAATTTATTTGTTAATGACGTCTTCTTGACATTCTACATAACAAACATTTTACTAACAAATTTAAAAAAGACTGAATATGTACTAGTATGAAATAATCTTTTAACAACGTATGAACTTCAATCAAATATTTTGTGATAAACTCGTTTCAGGTCAGTTTTATCTTCACTTCTAGTTCCAAAAATGATAATAAAATTTTCAATAGTTAATAACTTTCTCGAATTAAGAAAACTGACCCTAGACCAAATAATTATAAATTACAGTCGTAATAAAATATTTAAATATAAACCAAGCGATTAAATCGCAATATATTATTTATAAATCAAAATTATATCCACTTTTTTATATTTTACTTACATTAGGACTATATATTATATAAATGATATTCTTAGCTATAAGAATGATAATTGTAATTTTTTTTTACTTTCTATGAATTATATATTCTAAATAATTATAATCAGTTTTTTATTAGCAAAAGTCCTTCTTGTTACCTTGTTCGATAATTCCTAATATAAAACAGGAATTTGTGTAAATTTTTATCAAAAATTGTAATTACTTATTTTAGAATATAATAATAATAAAAAAGAAAATTGAAAAATAAATCGTAAAACTATTTATTTTAAGATGAAATGGTTTTAAGTAACTTTTCTTTGGCATTTTTGGTAGAACTAGGTTGAGCTACGTTTGAAGATTCCTCTCTGCAACAAACATATATAAAATTGATTCAAATTATATTATAAAAGCATGCATAACATAATTGTGAAAATGAAAACAAAAAAGTATGAAAAATAATTATTTATTATGTGTAATTTAAATAGTAACGATGATGAACAATATTATTGTTACATAACGCATGCACAGTACTTGATTAGTAACAATTAAAACAAAAACAAAATAAGCAGCAGCACATTTAATATTTAGAAATATTCAGTATTCAACAGTAAAAAATGATACAACCTTGTTCAATTAGAATTCAATATTATTTGGAATTCGTATTTATGTTAAAAAAATATATATTTAAAAATGTGTATTCATTCGTTCATTCTATTTACAATTTGCAAGATTTACTTAATGTATTTTTATACTATCTGTCTAGTTGTGTTGCAAATAATGCAGGTATGGTACAGTATTTAAAAGCAATACATAAAAACAAATAAAAAATGCAAAAGGTTTAGTACAAAAAAAAGGAACAATACAATTATTAACTGAAAAATGGTAATTACGGAGATGAAAATTGTCCATTATCCACATTGAATACTTGCCTGCCTAAAAATAATTTAAAAGTTTGACGAATATTTTCTGGGAAATAATCTTCGGAAATACAAGCTTCGAGAGCATGGAAGCAACCCTCTACATTCCAGGTTGGACGGAATGTTTTATCTTCCGACTGAAATAATGGTGATATCATAATTACATCACCTCAAATTAGGAAAAAGAATATTTTAATAGTATTAAGTAATCGAACTTACTTTTATTAAATTCATGTTTACCAAAAGAATATTACTAAGTTTAGATTCTTCGGAATGTATTTTGGCCCATTCAAATAACTCCTTGTATAACTTGTTACTAAAATCAAGTGTTTCTTTTTGTATATTTTGATTCGAATATATTGATAATCCTGATACTTTCATAAGAATAGGAACAGTCCTCTCAATGTATGTGTCCGCTGGAGCAACCTGCCGAAAAACTTTTAAGTCATTTGTTCATTTAGAAGCAAGAATACCCTTCTTCTCAGTCTACCTACTTTAACTTCTTTATTTATTAATTCAATTCTGTTCTCTCCCAATGCAATGAAATTATCTACTGATGGATTGGTAAAAAATGTTTCTACATTTACTGAATCTCCTGCTGATGGTAACGTTGTTGGTAAAAGAATATTAGATTCACTTTGGAATTTGGCAGGAGCAATAAAAGCTGTTTGTTTTGGAGCAGCTTCCACAGGAGTATTTTTAATAACAGGTGCTTCAGGATACTCGTCCTCACTTTCTTCGCTATCATCTGCAAAACAAAACAAAATATTTTATATTATACTATAAGACATATAGAACTCGTTATCACAAAATGTAAACTCATGTATTATTCAACGCAATATTTTTTACATAATGTTACATTTTGCTAATTACCGACGTTTTGGATATATTACTAGTATATTAATTTAGTATTAACATTACATAATCTTAAAAAAAGAAAATATTAACGTAATATGTTGAACTTATATATGGATAAACTAAGAAATGTTATGTAACAGGTAAACTTTTTTATGTTAAGTAAACCTTAAATATATGTAAATTATATAATACCTTCGTCATCATCCTCTTCATTCTCCATATCATCATCATTTTCACTCTCATCTTCCGATAAACTAGCTAATGCATCAATGTGACCACTATCTTTGAGAGCTTTTGTTAATTCTTTACGACACTGTTCACCAAATTGATTTCCATCAAGAACCAAAGATTTTAAATTTTCTTTATTTCTAATAGCTTCTTCTAAAGCCCTTGCTCCTCTTGGACCAATTTCATTGAACCCTAGGATCAAAACCTATAAGAAACAGATTTAAAAATATTAAAGACGTATCGCTTTACAAATAAACCTGTTATAAAATTTATAGCAGGTATAAACTGAGAATAAGTCTGTCGGGACAGGCTTTATACCTGGTATACATTTTATAACAGGTTTATTTGTACAGCAGTTAATTTTTACTGCTTGTGATTCTACTGTTAATATTTATTTATGTTAGAATCTTACTTCTAATTTTCTGTGGTTAGATTTCAATGCATCAGCCAAAGTTACAGCACCACTTGTTTTTAATAAACAATCTCCAAAGTTAATTTCTTCTAGTTGTTGCAAAGTACCTAACGCATCTGCCAACGCTTGTGCGCCTAGTTGTCCTATTGTGTTGTCATTCAAGTTTAGTATTCGCAAACTCTTGTTGTACGTAAATGCGTCTGAGAGAGCAGATATGCCATCGTGATAAATTCCATTTTGCGGCATTGATATTTCTTCTAGAGTCCCAATTGTCTGTGATTAAAATGGTTATTAGAAAATACAATTAGAAATTTATAGAAGACTTAAAATAAAGAGCAACCATGGGGTGATATTACTTTAAAAACTTGTGCCAATGCTTTTGCTCCTTTATTCTCAAGCCTATTTCTTCCAGCTACGAAGACTTTTAGGCTTAATGGTTTTCCTTCTGCTTTACTACTTGCGTGGCATTGTAATAAACCATCTGCTAACATACGGCCACCACCAATCCCCAGACCGTTGTTGTTTAAACGTAGTTCCTATAATACAAGTTTTATTTTTCCATCCCTTGGTATTATAACAATAAACAAATAAATGTAAAATGAGAAATACCTCAAGTGCGTAGCATATCGGACTTTTAATTATTCCTTTAAGCCCTTCCATACCGTTAGGACCAAAAGCATTGTCACTCAAATCTAATACGGTTAGGCGTGCTCCAGCAGCAATCATACCATTTCCAAGATGTTCCTATTTAAATAATAATAAAATTGCTTAACTATAATTGTATAAATTAACAACCTTCAAAAATAAATTATGACTTGCCAATGCTTTTGGAATTTCCTCTTTCATGCGGCCTGTGAACAAATCTTTCCATAATGCTTTCTTAAATTCAGGGTGAGCTTTTAAAGCATTAGAAATTGCATTAGCAGCATCAACGCCTAGTGTATTACCCTCCAAGTTCAGATGAACTAGGTCCTTACATTTTGAAATAGCTTCCAATACATCTTTGGCTACAAAATTTATCAAACATTAGCCTTATCTTAGACGATGCAAATAAGTGAGGTTATATTTATGTACGGTGAACAATTCATTAGCATAAGATGTTAAATGTAGTTCGATTTTGGATAACGTTTAACGTAATAATCTAAATGACTATTAATTATTAAAAAAAAACTTTTATTGTACGTTAGACATGACTTACCATCAGCTTCAGTGTCTAATTTAAGTGCTTTTCCTAAAAAACTAACTCCTGACTCTACTGCTAAGGTGCCTGCAAGAGCTTTACCAAACGTGGAAAAGTTAAATTCAGACATTGTTTTTTAATTTATTAAATCGAAAATTTATTTAGAAAATATAATAAAATGTATATTGCTCAATATAAAATAATGGCCGTTGATGAAAAACGTGTTACCCAATTCAATTTTTTAGCTATCCATCTGGCGCCTACCTGCTCAACTAGAGAATTTTTAACTTAACACATTTCTGTAAAATTTACATCTTTATCTGTATAATAAATGTATCAGCTACATAAATGTTACATTTGTTTATATGCAATGTTGTGCTTCATGCTTACAGAAGGAATATAACAATCTAAAAAAATGATCTTTTATATAAATGCAAGCCTTTATTTCATTTTAGAAACTATGACAATGAGATATTTACACTTTGTGAACTTTTCCTTTAATAATTTTAACGTCATCTACTGGTTTATCATTTTTGTCACATTCAACAAGACCAATCCGTTTTATTACGTTCATCCCCGAATGAATTCTTCCAAAAATTGCATGCTTTCCGTCCAGCCACTGTGTGGGTGCAAGGGTAATGAAAAATTGTGATCCATTTGAATCCGGGCCTGAATTTGCCATGGAGAGGATGCCGGGTCCTGTGTGTTTCAGATCTGGATGTATTTCGTCTGCAAAGGATTGACCATAAATGGAACTACCTCCTCGACCAGTTGCTGTGGGATCACCTCCTTGGATCATAAAGTCTCGAATGATACGATGAAATTTTGTATCATTATAATATCCTCTACGGGAAAGCTCTGCAAAATTTCTGCAGGTATTTGGTGCATGCTTCCAGTATAGCTCTATGGTTACTTCACCCATACTAAAAATGTATTTTAATATTAGTAAGTTGAATGTTAATTATCTAAAATGAAAGAGTAATGTATTACTTACCTTGTTTCCAAGGAAACCAGTGGAGGCTGCCAAATTTTGTCAGGAATACCTGAAGAATTTCCACTACTTACTGCCATCATTTTTGCGTTTGTTGTAAAATTACGCTGTAAATATTTATAAATACAATACATTGATTTAAACATAAGGACAACCAAAAATTTAAAACACTTATAGACTTCTACCTTTTATTTATGTCATAGATTATTATATTCAAAAACAATTTGTTTATTCCAGCTTGCTTGATATTGTTTTGTTTTAAGGTTATGTTGCCATTCATTACGACAGTACTAAATTCTAATAAAAGATGTCGCTAAATTGTGTAATTGAAAGAAATGTCAAAATATAACGAATGTTATTAATTTCCAAACGATACAACGTGTTAAACATAATTTAATTTAAAAACTATACTTACAGGTAATGCATAACGAAATAATTACCATAATTATTATTATCTTTACCGTTAAATTATAATATATCCTAATATTACCAATCCTAACCAATTTTTCGATCTTCATTAGCGGGAAATATCTTTGAATATTTTACAATGAATAATGATTTAGTAATATTAATTAATCTTAAATTTTATATAAACAGTTTTCTTTATTGCAGATATTGCGACATTTCCACAAGATAACCCTCCGAGAAGTTAGTTAAAAGTATAAGATGACTAGTAATCAAATGTGGTTGTTTAAAGTGGAACCCAGCAGTTATGCATGGGAAACAATGATTAAGGATAAAGTAACAGGATGGGATGGTGTACGCAATCATCAAGCTCAAAAATATCTAAAATCCATGAAGGAGAATGATTTAGGTTTCTTCTACCACACACAAAAAGTAAAAGCCATTGTAGGAATTGTAAAAGTCTGTAGAGAATATTATTACAACGATGATCCTAAGTTTGGCTTAGTTGATGTTGAATATGTTGAAGCATTAAATAAACCAGTTACTCTTGCTGAAATAAAACAAAATTCAAATTTGATTGATATGCCTATTGTACGACAACCGCGTTTATCAATTTGTCCAGTCACGGAAAAACAATGGGATGTTATTTTGAAAATCAGTGAATGTGAATAATGATTTGACTTCAAACAAAGTTATGTAATATTTACTTATAATTTATCTACAAACGTGTCTGCTACATAAATGTGTAACTTAAGGAAATATATATTTTTAATTAGTAATTAAGAAGGATTGTTGTTACTTTAGGATTGTGGAAATAATAAATGCGTATTTTACATACATACATTCATATAAGAACAAATATATTTTGCTTTAAAACTTTTTAATTATACAATTAATAAATGTAATGTTAAATATTATAAATATAAATCGGTAACGGAACCACTGAGTGTCCACTTCAAATATTAGTTTTGTCTATTTCATATAGATCATTATTATCCGTTAACCAATCAAATCAAACATTAATTGTTATATATATATTTAATGAATACTACTAAGAATAAATATAAATAATAAAATCTGCTATAAAATAAGAAAAAAACACATAACATTTGTAGTCCTAGACATATTATTTATAAAATAACAAACAAATATATGCTTGTATTTATTTAAAAAAAGTAAACATACTTATTATTATCATTTCCCCAAACATAATCATTTATGTCATTTAAATATGTTAATGTTGTATAATTATAATTCGCTTAAATGGCACGTGATTAACCAATGTTTCTTTATCATAAATAAAAGTTGAAGACATTTTTGATGTACTAATTACTGATGTTTCTCCGTATTGGTCATTTTTTTTTGTATAAAAGGCACAGTTTCTTTTATCTTGCCATTCTATTAAGTAGTCTTTACCAAAAGAATAAAAAGCGAGCAAGGATACAAAAAGCTCTTCCGCAATATCAGTAAGTTAGTGTATTTTATAGAAAAAATCTTGTGTAAACCATGGATTCAGCTGCAAGATTCCTGCAACGAACAATAAGACTAATTGTATTGATTTCAAATAAATTATATCCATCGTTAATTTTTTTCTTTTAAAATTCAAAATTTTAAAGTTTATTGGGCAAATACACCGTTTCCCTATTAAGGTGGGTCACTAAAACAAAGTAATGTAATTTGGTTTTCATATAAGAAAACTAAAGAATATGAACTTAGAATTATCAATCCACAATAAACTATAAATATGTATCTACAAATAATATATAAACATTTTTAAAAACCAAAATTATTATATAAAATCAATGTAAAATTTTCTATACTAAAATAAATCAATTTTAACCTAAGAAAAGAAATTAATTTGGCAAAAATCAAAGTAATATTTATATCGTATTTTATACCATTACTAAGAGTTAATATTTACAATTGGTATAATCATTAAAAACTAATTAATATTACTATGAATTTAAAATTATTGATGTTCAACAAAATTTACATATTCTATACATCATGTAGTTTTGATTTTCAATAAATCTGCTTCTAATTTAATAATATGCTACGAATAAAATACGTTGAGTTAAATATAATCATACTTAAATAGTAAAATCTAATTAAAAAGTTTCTCAAGTGGTAAATTATTTGTAGCAAATACATATATAATTATTTGTTGTTTTACATATAATATTGTTAGGGCACACTCAATGTTTTTTTTTTAAATTTACATATTATTAATTAAAGTAACCATTTTATATATTTGAATCCATTATTTCTTTAAACACAGCCATGTAGACCCAAATTAGACTAGATTTCATTTTATATAGTGCAAACCCAATTTAAAAAAAAATTACTTGTCTCTAAATTAAAAAAAAGTTAGACCGATGCAAAGGTAACCTAAGACGTAAATTAAGTATAAATTGAGATGTGCACTATGCGTAGGTTGGGTTTATGTAGTTATTTTATGTATTATATTATATACCAAAGCGACTTGTGATTAGCCACCTAATTATTTTCGTGTTTAATTATATATACATATATGTATACATATGGTACATATATGTATATAAGTAGTGTGTATGTGTGTTCATCGGTTAAATGATTTTCATATTTTCTTATAAAATTGTTATTTGCAGTCTTTTTCTATTTAAGTCCTTATTTTACTAATAATAAATATACATTTTCCCCATTTTTAAAACTGTACACTTCAATTTTTAATCAAACGGAAAATTCTATAAGATACACTGCTTTTAATGTTTAATACATTTCCTTTTAAAATATTCATAAAATTTACTATATTTCTTCGTATATCAAGGAATAATTAAATTTTCTGACAGCTATGACTTCTTTTCAAATAGAAGCGTGCGTTTTTTTACCCGTGATATAAAGTAGCATATAATAAATTTTGATTAAGCTTTTGCAAATCTATTTAACAATATTTTAAGTATTTTTATAAAACCCATTTTTGTCTATCCAACTTCAGTAAACTTAATTACTATAAGTTACAATTTAGGTCACATGCAACGTATAATTTTAGACTCACTTATGCATAACATTTTTACATTTGCAAATGATACGTAGCACTTACATCACAATGTTATGTAAGTGACTCAAAAGTTATGTTCCATGTGATATATTTTTTACTTAAATTGATGTAAGTTAAGTTTACAAAAAAATATTTTTAATAAATATTTTAGCTGTCGAATTTGCTCTCTTTTTTATTAACCAAGGAAAATATCAAATATTTCGATAATAATTAATATAATTACATCTATTCCACGCGATTTACTTGAAAGTCTCTTAAAATTAAGAGATTTTTATTAAATTAAATTTACAAACTTATAATAAAATTATTGTTCAGTTTCTAATGTTATACACTGCACCCCGGACTAACATTATCAGAATGTGACCACCTACATTGATGACATGGTTTTGGTTCCGCATCAGGACCTCCAGGAAGTCCTCCTGATGCTCTTAAAGTTTGTTCTAATTCCAAAAGTTGTCCCATAAAATTTAAATTTGGTGAAATAATTGGCCGAACTCCTTTGACGAGTTTGTATGCTTCTACCATACTCAATGCTTTATGACGCATTACATATGCGATCGCTATCGTCGCGCTGCGTGACACTCCAGCGTGACAATGGAGTAGGACCCGGCTATTTGTTTTCCGGGCTTCTTCTGCAAATAAAAAAAATACTGTTAACATTTTCATACATAAATAAAAAGTAGTGCTTAATAAACAAATAATGTCAGAGCTTGATTTAACAAAAAACAACTATAGCAAATAGTAATTTCCAAAAACTGAGTCACTCACTCCCCTCTACTATTCCACCACATATGCATGAGGAGTAATAAATAGTTCCTATATAGGGGAGGGGTTGAATTTGACGAGAACAATAAGGCATTTATTGCTCAACCAGATTTGAGCTGTATTTTTCCACCGTTAAAGAATGACTAATGTTTAAGTGGGGGTTTATTTTTAACCCAACAAATTTTTACGCAACAATGAACCATCAACAGATGTCTGCGGAAGTGTACAGTGTTTGGCTGCATAACCAATGCTCTCACTTTTATAACAATGAGGTTGTAAGGTTAATGATGACGTCATCAAAAAATAAATGCTCGATATTGAACGACGGTTAGTCTGCTGTATACATTATTTTATAATATAGGGTGACGTATCGTTTGCAAAAAAAAATTTCTCAATGAATATTTTACATATGGTTTTGTGAATTCATTTGGAGTTGAAGCACAATCAGAAAAAGAAACTACAAAAAAAACCATGCTGTCGTTGATAAAATATTCAGTCAATAAACAGCGAATGACTGAATGAGTAATTCACAGTGCCGGATTTAGAGGTGTGGAGGCCCCTAATTATTTTCCGAATAAAAGTAACAATTTTTTTACGTCGTCTTTTTAAAAACCTATTTTTTTATCTCTATTGTGGAGACCCCGCCTGCTCTCCCTCAAATACGGGACTGGTAATTCAGTGAATCCGTTGTTAGCCCATGTGGGGACATGCTGTTGACTACATATGTATTTATCAAGGTTTAAAAATACCACAAAACACTCCATGTTTATAATATTTTTAAAATCATAATTCATTCATATTTACACTGTGATAAATACGGATGCCAAAGAGCAAAAGAAAAAGAAAGGTTTTTACACGAAAAACTTGAGCGAGACACTCTGCAAGACACGGTTCTATAAAAGTGTACTATATATTAATAAAGTGGGTTACTAGAACCTCAAATGTTCAATTATTTTTTAATAACTCCTTATATGTTAAGAGATATTAACAATTAAAAAAGTCATTTTGTCTCTTTAATTATTAAAGGGATTCAACGTAGTGCACATTCCAAGTGCATGTGACATCACAATCCTTGTGTAAGGTTACCAACCTTACAGCTCATAAATCTCTGCTATATGTATTTATATATCAAATATTATTTACAGCTATTTCAAGGAACAATCAAATTTCAATATTATATCTGTCTTAGCAGGGTTAAATAAAATAAAAACTTATTATTCTTTGATTTGACTTGATTATTTGACTACCAACAGCTACAGAACATTACCACAGCACTGACCTACTCAACAAATAACTGACGTTAAAATGCATTTCACGTCATAAAAATATGGCCGACCATATCTAGCGCTAAAACTACAATTCAAACTTTTAATTGCTATATCTCCGTCAACATTTAGATATTTAATAAAATAGACACGCCAATACACATTTATTAACATCAATTTCAATCAGCAATTGAAGAATCGACCACTAAAAAATGAGGACACAAGCCCATTAATACAAATTTATTATGAAATTTTGGTCATATATATATACGAACATTGTAAACGGTATTTCAGTATACACTGTGTACATATGCACAGGCAAAATGACTAAAGTGATTAGTGAATAACGGAAACAGGATATAGCATGACCCAAACAACCCCACATTTCCGGTTTTATTTATTTAAAATTATACAAATGTTGCTATTGTTTAATTACACAACAGATACTGATTGTATATTATACTTATATACTTTTTATTAAGGAAAAGAATTCGAGAAAGTTTTTAAGGTTAAAGAATAGTTAAAGTCAAATTGTATAAAATTGTTAAAAGCTTAGAAGTAATAATGTGAAATGTAATCCATAATCGTATTAAAGAAACTCAACACTTTCGTATTACAGTTACTTAGCATATAAATATCATAAATTTATTATTATAAGTAAACGAAGAAAAATTTGTGAACGCTGTTAATGAATTTAATTAAAGTAAATTAGTATTATAGTAACGGAAGTTTTAAATTTAAAATATGAAAAACTGTAACGGTTAACTGAATCGTAATTGAATGAAATGAGGAAGGGAGACTCATTCATAACATTAACATTATAGGATTACGTGAGATAGTGTACCATATATCAATTTATACGTAGTGTTGCCACATATTATTTTGAATAATGTCTCATATACCATGTGTTAAAGCACAAGTTTTATTAATTACATGGTATTATCTATAAACAACAGTTTTATCAATTAAATTGATCCAAATTCAATAAAGCAACGTCTCTTAGTCACTATAAGTACATGTCGTTTAATCCAGATGTCGATGACGTCATTATCACAGCTTATTCACCCCCTATTTACGCTCCCTCACTATTATAACTTTACATACATTTAACAAAACATTAACAATCAGCCCTTATCATGTTTTGTTACCCTTATCAACAGTCAGCCTAATGTGTTACGCTAAAATAATGAATGAAACTTTGATCTTTCATATGTATGAGGTTTAAAGAGACACACGTGCACTATACACATACATATAAAAGAGATTCACACATACAAACGTATGACCATGTTAATAACTCATGTGTGAAGGATGCGATGCGTTGAGTCATCATCTGCGAACAAGATATTTTTCACAAGGTCTCTTTGGTACCATACAATTTATATACGATACAATAAGAGTTACGACGACAAAAGGCATGGTGTAGAATTATAAAAAATGTTTGTAATTGTTTACATGTTAATAAGATGTTATTAAGAAGACAACGTTAAAAAAATCTGTTTGTTGTTTATTTTAAATTATCAACAATTTGTTTCAGACTTGCTACTTTAAATGTATTCTTCAAGAAATGAACTGAAACTACTGCGTTGTCCAAATCAGTGCGACACTACCAATAAAAATAAGATCAATTCTTTAACATTCACTTTTTCTCACGAAATATAGATGGCGATACTATACAGCAGGTTAAATATTATCAAAAAAACATGCTTTTTTATGTTTATATCGTTTTATGTAAGTAACTATAAACGCGAATCAAAATCTAAAGCTGCAATTAGTTAAATGAATAACGTATCTACATTTTAAGATTTCTTCCACTGACTTTTAATGAGTTGAAACCGCTAAAATTAATTTTGAAAATGAGTATTGCTATATTTTCTAGTTGAATTCCAAATTTTAAGTAACTGGCAACATTTCTAAGGGTTTGTTATAAATTTTATAATCTTTATTTATGACAATAAATGCAAATGTTGGGTTCGTTCTATTCTACAAAAGATGGTGCACAAAGAGCCAGTGGAACCTTTTGAAGGCGTCGTACAATTATTAAGATATGATATAATTACATATTTGAATGTCGCATTGGTTTAGACCATAATATCGTTTTCTATTTTATTTGTTACCATCAAGTATTAACAAACGTTTTACATAATACGTAATTAAAACAAATAAACAATTTTTTATGGAAAATAAAATAAACGCCTATATACAAAACCCATAGTTAGTTAGTATGCACGTGTATTTATGAAATGTCATTTCAAGTTGAAATTAAATATTAAAACAACAATAATATGTATGATATGTCAAGGTTAAAAAAAAATCACCTGGGCTTATAACCTGTTAATGCTTGTACTTTAAAATTGTATATTTTTTCAAGTAAAAAAAGTTTGTATGATTAATTTTTTGTAGGTTATAACACGGTACTATGTATATATCTCTTTGACAGATTTAACTACTTCATTTTAGTGCTCTGAATCATTTTTATCATCTATATTTAATATCCAGACGCTTGTAAACATATCTTATAGCTATTAATGCTTAAAATATACACGCTTGAAATTATTTTTATAATAGAATACGTAAACTACGATGACGCTGAAGTTTTTGTATCAACATTGAAATTAATTTTAATACGTGTTTCCACCAGAAGAGGATTTTGAACTAAACAATGTTCGTTGGTGAATAAGCTGTTTAAGAGTTTCGACTGGTTCTGACAGTTGAGAATTTCGTATCTAAGTTTGACAACTTGTAAGGGTTGTTTAGGACGGATATACGGGTACTTTAGCATCAACAGCACTTAAAACAATTAACAACGACTGACGACATCGTAAATATCTCGGCAGCCCTGGTTCTGACAGATTCCTTTCAGTGATTCATCTCCACCAGGAGGCTGAGGCTGTACACAACGCATACACTGCACTTGAGATCACTCTATAAAAGGGGTCATATTCTATAAGGGGTGGTGAATCACTACGATTGTTACATACTACCACCACGTGTAAATACTGCGTTACACACGTGGCATGTGACTCATTCATATTATTTAAGCTACTGCGTATTTTTGACTGTAAAACCGATGAGGGGTAATAGAAATACGTTGCTTTTGAAAAGGGATGAAAGATAATAGTAAAAAATATAATGAGAAGAGAGGGGGGGAGGAATGGGGATTGTAGCTATTGTTTGGCTTCCAAATGTTGATGTGAATGTTGAATTGAAGTGATGTTCGTCCGGTGACGATAAGGAAATTGGGTGACGTCACACGGGAAATTAAATAATACAGAAACAATGCTATAGTTCAAATTACGAGAGTTCGACGGCGACTCATACTTAAAACAAGTTGTGGGGTATAAACTGCCGATATAACTAAAAAGCACTGACTCACTTATTTTTCTATAATGTATATAGAAACGAATAAGATAAAATTCATTATCGTATTATAGATTTATACCGCTCTTATAACCTCTTTTAAGTATAAGTCGCCGCCGCACTGTCGTGATTTGGACTATATCAAGTTAAATAGTAGATTAAATATTTACGTAGTTCTAATTCAAAAATATGATTTTAAAAAACATTTCCTTTTTTCTTTCTTAAAGCTTGAAACCTGCTAGTTCTTAAATTTTAGGCACCCTTGTGTATATTATACAACCCCATTTTTTAGATCCCGTTGTTTAATCTAAACAACGGGGTATTGTTGTCGAAACGACACAAGTAATTACCCCAAACAAGACAAAGACTACGACAACCCTCCCCCCTTACTTTCCGCCCGCATGTTGCCTGCAGGGTGTTTACAATAGCCAGATAACATAGTGGTTAGTAAAATGACGTCACAATTTCATCCACTTTTTTATCTTTTAAGACGAGGAGATTATTACACGCGCCTGAACGATGATTCATACGAAACAACCTTCTTCTGTTACTGAAATTGATGTTTTGCTCTTAATAATCCGTGTGGGGGGAAAACAGGAATTCTTTTATATGATATCGCATGGACGTGAATCTCTTTGCAAGTGTTGGTGTCATTGAAACACTCGTATTGGAATATTAATTGCGTTGTTGACTCATTAAAAATGTATGGTAAATCATTTCGTTTTTATTAATAACATTAAATGAGTAATTAATACTTAATTCAATTAATTTTACATTCCATTAATTATATGAACAGTTATACTAATATTTGAAAGCTGTATATATGCTATTAATCAGCTTAAGAATTTTCATTACTTACCAATGAAATCAAATGCTTCTTCGAAATATTGTTTAAGATTTTGTTGTGCAGAATCTGAGGCAGGTAATAATTTATATGTGACAGGTGCAGATGGCGTTGATGGAAGAGGAGACCCCGCAGGTTCTGTCCTGGTGCATACAGAGAGTACCCTATTTGCTCCAAGTTCAGCAGGATGTTCTGCATCTCTTCCATTTCCGAGATATAAAAAGGGGAAAACGCGTGAAGCGGGATGGGTATCTATGTCTGAAAATGATGATATTGATTTATTAAATATCTGCTATTAATTTATACTGAATTGTACCCTACTCGATATATTGACATCTCCATCTTTACACAAAATTGTGGCATCGTTTGTTTCTTTAAACTTCACTATTATTTGCTAGTATTTTTGTAATTGTAATGCCGGTTTCACACCAGAGAGTCAAAACAACAAAACACGAACAAAAACACCAATGTTTACACCAAAGAGACAGTTCTTAAAACATGTTTGTCTTTAAAAACTGTTTTAGTACACAAAACACATTCCGGTTATATCATCTGAGTCGGTAAGATCGAAGGAAAAGTATGTAGTTTTGTTTTTTGTGAACATTTGCGCTTGTCAGTTGTTGTTTATCATTTGGCTAGCAACTACTTCCAAGAGCAGTTATAAATAAGTGCAGAATGCAGTGGACAAAATATAAGACCAGCAATTTAATAGAAATGTATCGCCTACAGAATAATTTGTGGGATACTAAATTTTTATGGGATACACAGAAAAACACTGGAAACAAAACCAGTCTGTTTTCGTAAAACAGAACTTGTTAAAATCATGTTTTTGTTTTGTTTTTTGAAAACAAACTATCTCTGTGGTGTAAAACCGGTATAACAATTAATGAATTTAAAAATAAAGGGACAACACAATTTTGTAGTTGTTTTAATCAAAAAGTGTCATAATTTTACCTGCTGGTTCTGTGGGTGTGTGAATTGGGCAAGCTCCTGGTGTGGCTGGATTCGATCGGGCTCCACCAGGTGGCAGAAGAGTATCTTCACAAAACTCTCGATGTTTTCTGAGGAATTCTTTATGTCCGCCTAAAAAAAAAGAAAAGAAATATATATAAATATTATATTTAATTATTTAATTCACAGGTTATTTTCAATTTATTTTTCCTTATAAATGATTTTAATAATAAATGTAATCACTTTTTCTATGTAATATTAGTCATGTTTAACCGCCTATACCGGAAAGCTTGAAACATCAAAAACAAAATGTCAATATACGGGCTAATGACTGATAATTGTAAATACGCGTTACTATATTTGATATTTAACATTTTAAATAAATGAACACATTTGCACTATACTGATTGTAAAAATAAATGTAGATACATTTAGTGCTAAATATTACATGCAGCTATCGAAAATGAAGCAGGTAATAGTTTGAGAACCTTTGAATAACATCAAACTAACCTTATCGCTAGCGCAATATGCATTATTCATATAAAATATTTACACTACAAACCATTATCATATCCGAACAATGATAGTCTGCCATTAGAGTCATATGTCATATGTTTTACACATTTTAGAACAAATCGTTGTTTTTAGTGTACCGATATAAAAAAAAACAGGCAGTAGTGAGTCATTGTCGTTCATCGTTCAAAGTGCCCCGGGTACACCGAGCACCAGGAGACCACGACCACGAACACGGCAACGAAACGTACTTGTAAAGGTTGTTTAACTTTCTTTAAGTTGTGGCGAGGTATAGAGTATAGTAGTATGGAGGTGTCAGTCGTGTTTTTATTTTGTCTACGCCTAATTCAATATACCGTGCAATGTACTACTACATAGTCTTGTCTATGAGTAAAGATATAAATTTAGAAAATAATTTAGTTCAAACTTACGAACCGAAAGAAGTTATTTATAAAATAACTATGATACAGTTTTTTTTGTAATCTAATAATATATTATGAGATAATGACAATGTATTTATAGCACGTGATAGAAAACTGATAATTAAGATCTTTATCGCACTTTTGAGTTACTTTGTGATAAAATTAAAGATACATTTAAATTATATATCTTCACACACAAAATTTACTTCGATTTTGTTTCATGTTTGGAGCTGTGCCTTGACTGGGTTCGATTTCCAGATTAACACTATACTTTTTAGGTTTGTTCTTTTTAGATTGTGTTCATAATCATAAAACTATACCTTATAACGTCGATGATAACGCTTAACATAGCAAAATGGATGACGTAAAATTAAATTAAATTTTAAAAGATCTGTGTTTAAAAATATTGAAAGTTAAGATCTTAAAAAAACACAAGAACAATAAATGGCTTTGCTGTGTTTATTTCAATAATTTTAGCTGTTGCTCAAAAACTTATATGACTTTGCACTAGGTTTATAATAAATACTTAGCTACAAAAAAGTGTAACTTTGAAATAAATAGCGTTATATAGAATACAGGCTTAATAAATAAGTATAACGAATATCTTGTTGTTATGCGTCTCGTTACAATTAAATTTAAATTTCTTTTAATTTATAGGTGGAGGGGTCAAAATAATATAAATATTTATGTATTCATTTAAGAAATACTATTACTTCAAGTTGCTATTGTCATAACAAAAACAAATCCATTTCATTGGGAGAACGATACTAATAAATAACTTATACAACAAATGTTATATTAACAAATATAAAATACTTTCATACCGTTTAAATTTCGAATTTAATTTTAGGTTAACAATAGAAAATAACTAATAATTTTATGAACAAAATAAAAACGAATATGGTTTGATATAAATAGTGTGTTCTTGGCTGTGGTTTTATTGGCATTAGTTCCAACAAGCGCGCGTGGCTTGCTTTACACGACGACGTGTAAATGGAATATGAGTCACCGTTCTATATGGCTGCTATCGACAAGAGGTATTCACTACTTGAAATAACAACGACTAATTATCAAGGAGTTACTAGTAAAATGATAGTACGTACGTACATATGCAACAAAAATATAACTTGTGCTAAACAAATGTTTATATAATGGTAATTAACATAATTGATAATTATTTTTTATAATATGTGTATGTTTATATGTTTTTACATGAAAATATAGTTGATATGGGGATTTTATATCGGTTTTAACAGGAATTATGTCATGCTATTAGAAAGTTGTTAATCATTCCTTATATTTTGTGCCAATTACGTATTTTATTTTAATTTTGTTGATTATCTTCTCTGTTTTTTTGCAATATGTGGTTGTAATTTCAAGTCAAATATCGTAATTGCTATAACGGCTTGTAATGTGACGAATTTTCTTAAATTGGACTCATAAATTTCGATTCTGCTATAGAAAAATGTATAAAAAACGACTTGCTAGTAACGAGTCAATAGCAAACAGATCTTGAGGGTAACAAGTTAAATGTGTTATAAAATAAATTAGATAACAATAATACCATTAGATAAAAGTAATACCATCCACATCAAGCCTACACAGCCTACACATTAAATATTTTTGTATCTTTATAGAAAAATAACAATATATATAATATTCTTGCATATTTGTACTAGAAAATTTTATAAATATAGTGATTGTCTATTTAGTATCACAAATTTTCTATCTGCAATAGTTTTTTCCAAACCAAACTGTAAATATTATAAATTCTTTTAACCTACAAAATAGAAACTTCAAAATATAATTAAAAATTGGATATATACACCAAATATTAAGTTCAACCTTGTAGTACCTATATATTTATAACAAATTCTCAATAGATGCGAACACTAATAATCTGTATACCTCAAAAACATTTCTATGAAACTTTCTAATTACTTTTATTTACTAAATACAAACTTAACTCAAAGTGTTACAAATTCAGCGAGACAGCTAGTGAATAGGAAGTAGTTACGTCACTGATATAGAGCTAGACTGGGTTAGGATAGTCGTAGTCACTGTACAGTTAATAGGAATAACACTCTGGCATAAATGAATGATGGAATACAAAATGAAACTGTGGAATGTAAACTAGCGAAGGCCGCGAATCACTCCTCTAGCGCTCTATGAGTAATTTCAACGGGGGAATCTAGTTATTTAATAATTAACATTAATGTAGTAAAAAATTAATATATGTATGTGATATAGGTGTATAGACAAAGGGTATTGATGCACATGTTGCACCTGCCTTTGGAAATCTACAGGTGCTTTAAATAAAAGGTGTTGCGCACTTTTATAAAAATATTATAGTCAAATAAATTTATATAAAAAGTAATAAAGATGACAAAGAATTAACCATGAAACATGTTCATCAAAAGACAATGATTTAGCAGAGCACAGTATTTACTGCACAATGTGACCTTTTAATTAATTTAAAAAAATATTTCATTACCATAAAAAGTATTGGTTAACATCTTATCAAGGAGTAAGCGAGAAGCACTTATATGCGTAGTATGAGAACAAACGAGACAGATATATAATTTTATCTTGTCGTCAACAGCATCAATTTTTAACCCATAAGGTTTTAATATTTGAAATTATCAACATTCTAAAAAAGAAAGCAATTTGTTCCTGCTTAATTCTTGCAGATTGAGTCAAACATTTTAAATAAGCACATTGTAAACTGTTCTTTTGAACACATTTTGTATTTTGTTGTTTTGTAAAACCAACTTTAATATAAACGAAACAGGTTTTACAAGTTGAAACAAAGCTGTATTAAAATACCAATATGCTTAGACCAGAACAACGAACGGCCTAGCCAATGAGCCAATCCTACCTAGAGGAAATACTCCTATCATAAAGTTATTCAGTTTAGCCCGTTAGATAGGCAAAGGATTGATGACGCCCGTTACACTATGAGTTCCACAGAATTGTTATGATTAAATAGGGAGATCCGGGTCGGCTGAATACGAAGTTTGTTGTAATGAGTCATCTTGAATAGCCAAATTCAGGGAATCCAATACAACGACAATTATTTACATATCCAGGGATTACCAGTTGTAAACAGGTAGAAGCAAAGATCACTACAAAAACAGGTGTAACTTTATGAATATTTTGTTGTTGTTCAATAACAGTCAGGTTATTAGTCACGGATATTTTATGAATAAGATAATTATGGTTTTATGGATAATTTAATAATTAAAATAGTAAATTATGGGGCTATCTATGAACAAAATTTATTTAGGAATTTTTTTAAAATAAATGTATGCCTCAGATTTTGCAAAGAAGTTTATTATTATTACTAAAATTAAATGCTGTAACTAAAGGTGTTAGTGAGGTGGTATCATACTAGGCGAAATCTCGAGCAGGAACGAAAATCAATAAAATCGTTTTAGTATATTAGCATTTATCATTCGCAAAACAACCAAAAGGGTTAAAGTTTACAAGGGAAGAAATATATTAACAATTTTCAAGGGCTTGTAACGAGTAGTATATAGGCGGACAGATAAGAAACAATATTTTGATTATAAGTAATATTGTTGCCAAGTTACACAAATGTTGTAATTTACAGACGTGTTGTGTTCTCTCTGAGTAGTTTTCTAAACCTAAATAACCTATGAATAACACGTAAAGATCGTCAAATATGTTGTTGCATAATTAAATTTATACAGGAGAATTTTTATAGATATTTATGTTATAACCAAAATAAACATTCGTACGTCACAACTTAGATCATGACACAATAATATCAATATTTATAAAAAACCATCTACGTTGTGCAACTGTTCCGAATATAAGATTGCTACATCGTTGAGGAATTCTGAATATGTTTGAATTTTAAACAAATTAGTTCATAGGGTTGCATTTCCTATTGTATTAGAAGTTTATACATACTTTTTGGTACATTTTATAAATAACACATAACAAAATTGATAACAATATACAAAGGTATTGATAATTAATAGGAATTGATAAAATTATCAATCAGATTTCATTTTATGCTAACGTCAAATTGACAACTAATTAATGACGCATAATAAAAACCTAACCTTAATATAAAACAATTAATATGTAAGAATTTGACATTATTTAAAAGAAATCACATACCTAATTGCTTCAAATGCGGATGAAACCTTAATACAAGGCACGGAGATTCTCGTTTTATTCTCATTTTCGGAATGTTTTTAAAACTGTTGTACAACAATTGATATAAAATGTAATCCTATCAATTAGTTATTGTCACTTATATCACTGAAATGTAACCACTATATTGGCATACACTATAAAAACATACGTTGAACAAATAGAAATAAGGTTATATGTTTATACACTTGTAAATGTTTATAAAAAATACTTTCTCTTAATTAGATATTTCCAATAAATAAGCTCACATATGTTTTAATCACTATATTAAATAATTCACTGCTTGTTGATATACTATCATCAAATATTTTTAGGTTATATCGTCTCAATGTATATCGTACGAACGTATTTGTGTTACTAATTTTAATTTCAGCATTCAACTACAAGAGAGATTAAAAAGACACAACTGAAGCGTCATACAACTCGTATGAGTCATGGTGCTCGTTTCTGATTGGCTAACTGGTTAAGCGTCACAGACCTTCTATAATAACTAGCTGTGAATATAAAGAATTCCCTGGCTGTGCACAAATACTACTATACATTGCATACACAAGCAAATAACCTGTGGTAGATGCAATCAAAGACTTACGGAATGAATGTTTTATTTTTATTTGTTTTTTTTTTATAATATATGTAATTTTTTTGTCTAAAGGCCGTTGGTAAACGTCCTAGAAAGTAAATTAGTTCTTTTGTAATGGTATAGTTGAACGTAAATGTAAAATAAACAAACTAAGATTGCAATTCTGTCATTTTTTAAATTGTTTATAAGATAACGTAATATTTAAATGTTACAGTCATGTTTTAGACACCGTACTAGTTTTGTTTTAATTATAGTTATAATAACTATAGTCCTTACTGAATGGAGCCTATAATAAAGCAAAAGGTGCTACAAAGAGAACTACATTTAATTTTCATTTTACAACAGTTCTTTCACTTATATTTTGTGGCATAAACAGTTTGTGGTACCACATAAGAAAGACTCTGGCGTCTTTGGGAATACACGCGTGTTTTCGAAAATTAAATTCATTTATTTCGTTTCTTTCCAGTTGATCGTCGTCTGTGTTTGTGTGTGTGTCTTTTATTATTTTTCCATTCGTTTCATATCAGACTGAGCAACAGCGATGCCTGACCGGTTTTAATTAGTATAAGTTATAAAAAAAATCATACAAAAACATGGAATAATAAAATGCAAGTATGAACTACGAAATTTAACTGCCAGACAGGCAACAATTTTGTAAATAGATAAAAGCAGGTACTCCGCATTAGTCATGCAGACGAATATCTGAGTCACATAGGACACAAGCCGAAATGTCCAACGCTTCCGCAGACGGCAGAGTCTGCGTCTGATTACTCTTTAGGGAGGATAGCGATAGAAGACCCATCTATTGGCAGTTATTCAAAATTTAAGCCAGTCCTTTTATAATAATATGAAACGTATATTTTTAAAATATATGTTGTTGCTTTTATTTTGAGAGATAAGCATCAACGAGTTGGGAAAGTTTTTGATAATATTGGGACTGTCTAATCACATCTAATCTATGCTGTATAAACAGTTGGATATTTTCTGTGAACATACATATTTTAATCTAAGAAAAATGTAGAAATGTTTACTATTAGGCTACACGCACACTAAAGACAAAACAGTGTTCTAAAAAAATTGCTATAATTTTGATTTGTAAACGTTTTTATGTAAATAGTCTTATCTGCCTACAGACACTCTTGTACAGTGTGCGTCAAGGCTTAGACTAAAAATATCCTTCAGTTGAAGATAAGAATTGCTGAATAATTATTGATAAACGATAAAGATCATAAAATTAATTATGAAAGCTGTAATTTCAAATATTTTAATTGTATATCTCCTTCAACTCCACGCTGTACTAAATCATTAGATTATCATTTATAGTTTTCGAGTTATTATTGATTCAGCGCCGTCCATCGCGGGTGGTGCTCTCGGGCCCATATAAGCAGGACAAAACTTAATAATGTCTCATCGTAGATGTACATATGTATATAGAATGTGTCACTCTTAAAGAGTACCGCCTTATATCCTTTAATAAATTAAAATCTAATTAGTAGACCACGTGACTTGTTCGTGAAATAAATATTAGCAAATTGTTTACCAAATAAATGCACAGTAGTACCAATAAATGATTCACTTGGAGATTTCCTTTCAAAAAGACAACAAGATGTTGCATAAGCCTGCGCAGTAAGCGTTTGGAGCAGGGCTGGTACAGATGAGGGTCAATATTATACAGAGTGTCCCAGAAGTCGACGTCAAGCTCACACTTCGTGAAACGTTACGTTAGCGTCACTATCTCTCTCACTAACACTTCGTACAACGACTCTCTCGGTCTCACTCAAACTAGACTCTACTAGATAAAGTTACGGCCTATAGGAAAGTTTTGGGTACACTATAATCATTTTTATGTTAGTAAGAAAAATTGTCCAAAATTTAAGAAATATTCTAGCAAGTGTCATACCATTTTGGAATCCTTATTAATTGCGCCAACTTTTAATGTTATTTGTCAAACTCGCACAGTACATTTTCTTTTGAGTACAGTTACTCAAATTTGGGCGAAAAACTAATTTTGCTATTTTAAAACTGCGTTTTTCCTGATGGCGCACATTATAACAATGAGTACCAATGCTTTAAAGAGTAGCTACAAAAAAAGTGCACAGTTTCTTCGTGATTTCAACTTATTTCATCATATTTCTTATGTACTCTTAACGATCTCTTGAAAATTTGACTATATACACTTCTTGTTCCATAATTTTGACCGTTTTTGTTAGTCGTGGAGGTAAATATTTTTACGGATTACCTATTTTTAGAAGGTAATAATACGAAATTTAAAAGTACATAAATAAATAAACAAAAATTTCAGCAAGACATTAGTCTGGTACCTTTAGATACTAATTGCAGACCCCCGGAAATGGGAGGCTTAAAAATTACATTGTAATTAACCGAAACAAGAAAAACAAGATGGCGAATTTAGTAAAATATGAATAGACTTATCAAAACTATGAATGTTTATTTTCTCTCTCGTTCTCTTTCCAATATTACTCTCATTACGTCTTAATGATGGGAAGAGAATGTGCTTTAATTGCCTGCAATATGACTCATCGGTTTTTTCTATAATTCCAGACACTACGACTTAAAGAGGGTCTTAAATTAAGGAATGTATAGATCCTGGTAGCTTAGGTTAGGTATTACATGATGTAAAAATAAAACCATGATAAAGAATCTGAATATGTTTCAAGCTGTAGCCAAGATCGTGAAGATAACAATTAGGTAAGATTTGGTACTCTAGTAAACATTAGATGAAATTCTGCTACAACTAATCTTGGACGCTCTGAAACATGAAAATTGAATTCAGGTTGGGTTTAAACTAATTTTCACTTATGGAAACAAAACGCGTATCGATCTTCAATTAGATTCAGATTCGATTTTATATCTGACAGAATGGTATGCTCATACTTTCTCATTCAGATCTTTTGAGATTTAGGGGCCTATTTTGTAAGTGATGTCTGTTAACTTCTGACGATTTTTCAAAGGCCTATATTTTCTAAACTAAGCTATGTAAGTTTACACAAAACTATCAGAAGGCTTTAAAAAAGGAGCCCAAAATGGACCCCATTGCTTGAAACTGGCATAAATAACCTAATTTGTAAATTACAGGGCTTTGAAAAATCGTCAGAAGCTAACAGACGTTACAAAATAGTCCCCATAAGTAAGCATTAAAATAACATTGCCTCAATAATTCTTATTTTATCTTCTTCTTTAATACACTCAACGTCTAGTAATGCCCTATAACAGAGTGAAGTCCAATTCACATAAAGTTTAAAATGACACAAGTCACTAAATTGAATTGTGATTTAGCAATTATAAAAACAGCAAACGTGATAATCGTATGTAAATAAACCCCTGCAAAAAACAAATTTATGCAACATGTTTTACATAAAATTCATTTAAATGATACAAAATAAACAACTGCAAGAATGATTTAATGTTAAAACCAAACTAGGCGCTGATTTATGCGTCAATTGTTGAGAAAACTGTTATGAATGACGTAAATGCAGACACAGGCGGCGCTGATATTAACATATCATCAAAATTCAATGAATTCCATCACAAGTAGTGTTTACGATATACGTTTAAATATGTTGAAAATCCGTTTTTAATATGTAAAGATCGTACCAGTGTTATACTCGTATGTCCGATTCATGTTGAAATAATGTGGAAAGACCTTCGCATGGTCACAGGCATAGCGATATACAAGTAGTATCTGTTACTACGAAAAAATCTTATTCATGTGAGAATAATTATTGACTTGAGTACAGTGGCGGATTTAGAAACGATATTTTAGTAATATAAAACGCCCGGTTTGTTAATAGCCAAATACAGTTTGACAAGGGTATATTGTTCAGATCTATTTCATTTGTCCATTTAAACACCATTCGCACAATGAAATTATACTGGAAACTTTTGTTCGAGATCACGTTCAAAACCGTAGTTTCTTTAGATGTTCCGACTACGTATTGAAACATTTTTGTTTCATAAAAGTACTACCTAGAAGTAAGGGTTTTATTAGTGTCGCACTAGTCTGTACGTTAAAAGTACAACACATTTAGTACACTCATGTTTAAATAATGTCAACTTATGAATAAAAATATGTAAATGCTGGAAGTCGCATGTTTATGTCGCACCAATTTGTACGTGGCATTACACTTTTGTCCCGTAATGTCAGAATGATAATTAATGGTTAAAAATCAAACAGAAACAAAGAAATAGCTATATCTCTGCAAACTTTCGGATATTCAAAACTATATTGCAATTAAAAATTTAAAAAAACAAAGTAAATATTATCGCCCGGACCACTATCTGACTCAATCCGACCCTGAACTTATATCAATAGAACATCATCATGTCAGAGATTAAAGTACGTATAGTTTTTTCTTTATAAGTACAATTTTTGAGGTTAGAATAAATAAAATACCCAATTCATGTTATCTGCAAGGGTTCTCCTTGCATGAGTAAGAGAAAAATAATATCCCACGGATGTGGCAGGATTGTTTACATATTATTAATTCTAATTAATCAGAAGTGAACAATTTAACTTTACTTTTTGATGACGTATACACTTATGGAACGAACCAATAGACCATATGTCTTCCACAGTGTCTACAAGCTACAAATTTAAACATTTCCTTTTCTATCTCTCTTTCTGAGTCACTTCTTAAATATAATCTAGTATTTCTGGATTTAGTGAGAACTGAGCAATCTTCAACGTTCTATTTTTGAACATTCTTTACTTTATAATAAGTTTTCTTTTTGTTAAAAGAAATTTCTTTGAAGTTAAGTTATAATTGACATAAAGAAGAAGATTTCTGGAAATTTTCCGTGATTACGAATTTCACATATTTCTTAGAATACATTCCTTTTATACCGACAAATAAATTAGGCAGCTGTAGTGCTAGTAATTGTTGAACACATTGCAGACAGTTTAGTTTGAATTGTATTGTTGTTAATAGCACATGATTAGGCATCATCATATCCTCGTAAAATTGGGACATGTCTCGTAAGTTTCCGTTTTGGACATAGTTGTCTTATAGTTGTCGATCGATATTAAAAATATATAAATGATGTCATTGGTTATTTGAATTTAAATTCGCGGAGGTAAAGTGGAATATGTCACAAATTTACACAGGACAGAAACGATTCTTTCTTCTTTAATTTTGCAACGATTGTAACACTTTGGATCATATTCGTCGTCTCCTTTTTATATCTTGTTTGATTATCTGTTATATTCAATAATTGATGTTATATATATTTACTACATGGCTTCACATATTTTGCAAGATATCGGCAGTAGTTGTACTGCTAATTGAATCGCATGGGTTGAGTTGCATGTATAGTAATATTTAATCTAAAAAGGTCTTATTTTTGAATCTTAATCCTTAAAGATTTATGATTATGTAAATGATCAGAAAGGTGGCTTATTTTTCAAAAGGTTTAATTACCATAAAATATATAGTTGCTTCTTTTAATGTATGTAAAATTTCATTCATGAAACTGAACTTTGCTGAACAAAATATAGCAAAAACCTTGAATTAATTATATTAATGAAGCAAAAAACTGTAGAATTTCAGTCAATGTGTTTAGGATGATGACATTATATGAGTATTAGTATTGTACTTCTAGTGCTTTTTATCAACTGTGGGAAAATAATTATGACCTAAGTCATTCAAAACATGTTGACATTTCGGTGATGACTGATGATTCAGTGTCATTTAGTCTTACGATGACCATTGATAATTCTACGCATGACTAAGAACTGAAAAAAGTCATTAAGTATATACAAGAGTGAACTTTTATTAATGTTATAAGTCTTTGACCCCTGCAAACTAAGGGTATTTACCCCAAAAACTGTCTAATGGAAATGTTATTACTTCCAATATCAATATAGAAGTAATGTACTGGTAAGTCTATGGGAATGTAATTATATATATGATTTATTATTACATTATATATAATTATATTTATGATTACATTATAATGATTTATTTATAAACAAAGCTTGAACATTTTTCTGACTCTTAAAGTTTATATGGTTTAAATAGCTCAATCGTGTGCAAAGTTATTAACGTTTTTATATTTGAAAACATGGAGTGCTAGTACACATTTTGTTTAGTACACTGTTGCCATGTATATCTAAGTGTATAACCATGAAGTAATGTTTCACCTTAATAATATTGATTGTACGTATTTACTATGCCCTGATAATAAAATTATTGACAAATCAACGTTTCAAATGTGTACGTGATCACGACCACAAAATTTTTATTTTCTTTTGATAACAACAATAGTTTCTCAAAATTGTATTTATTTTTAATTTTCAAACTATACTTCCCCCTGCATATTTACTTAGAAACTGTAAAATATATGTCATCAGTCATGTGTCATGCATCTACATATCTCTGAGGACACTAAATGAGGCAGTTTTCTTCCAATGATTCATTATCGTGAATGAATCCATGTTGTATATTTTTCTAATGTTATTCACATGATACATACAACTCTGAAGTCCACGTTCGACAAATCAAAGATTACATGAGCTTTTGCACATGATATCCATGTTCATATCGATGTGATATGATTGTATCTAAGGCGAAACTAGGCAACCTGTTTAACACTTCCTGCTCCAGTTATGATGGGCGCTAAGCAAAGCATGACGTAGTGTATGAGCCAGGTTGCAACATGTCCTAATTGTTACTCACTTCTCAGGTGGTATGACTAAAATAATTAGCATGCATGCGTTTATCGTACAACAATGTTACCAACGTATTGTATACAAACCTTGAGAAATATTTTTGATTTGACGTGTGTGCGAAGCTGTATGTAACAATTAACTTAAGCGAAACCTAGTAATACTTAATCTAAAATATAACTCTAAAGATACTTTTTTTTAACTTTAACTATATACTTTATAATTCTTTTAATTTATTGTTTAAAAAGGTATCCTTAAGGGGGGTAAGATCACATCAATAAAAAAGCACATTTTCGATAACGTTTTTTGATGACACTGTTAATATATAATTGTTTATATAATTACTACATGATAAAATAACATTTATAGAATACTTTGTGAAATTTTCATAAATAAATATAAAAAAATGAGGCATTGACAGCGTATCTTCGCAAACGTCCCAAAAAAAGTTTCATTGCGGTGAAAAAACCAAAATGATTTCATTAGTTGATAACTTTCTGCAGGTAACCCTGTCGAGTTTTATCTGTTTTATTGATTTTTCTATTTTTTACAGCATTTAGAATTCAAAATACCGATTTTTCATGAAAAAAATCAGAAACTTTGTTATTTTAAAATACGTTAAAATTAAAAAATAAAAGAAAACTCGACAGCGTTACCTCGGCATTTATGTTAAGAAAAAGTGTGCAAAATTTCAAAAGAATCGGTGCAGTAGATTTTGAGCTACAGAGGGCAACGATTTTGAAAAGGTAAAATGTGAGACGTTTAAAAGTTTCAGTTAAGAGAGGTGAAGACTTAAAACTCTATATCTCCAACAGCTATACCCTAATCGACTTCAAATTTTCACACAATAAACTTAATATATCCTACATTAATATAAATAAATAAGCTTTGATTTTTTCCCCTTTTATTTGTGCGATTTTTTAAAGTTTAAACAAATTTGGTTAAGTATGTATATCTTAATTTAGGCTAGAATAAGATTAGAAGAAATATGAAGGAGATTGTAACGCCAAAAGTAAAAAAGATTTATAAGAAAAAGAACATAATACATACTTCTTGCAATATTCTTCTTAAATCTCAATAGCACAAAATATTATGTACATTAGGTTAAAATTTTCCAGTAATAAGTAAATATTTAAAGGGTTAAGACTGATAAAAATCATTTTGTTGTCTTTAGAAGCGTCATATTTCTAGCTTCTGTTACTAATCACTGCCTCATATAAATAAACAATCTTGTATTTGCTTGACAAATCATAAATCTATAACATAACCGCACATGACAATAGTCAATATCAGTGCATAATTTGATAAATATTTACCGATTAGAAAACGTGACGATATTGACACATCTTACTTCAATGGAGGGCCGACAGAGGCGCTTTGGGTTCGTTTATATTTCATTCAGAAATTAATTGGACTCATACAATAAGAAAATGGGTTTTATTCACAAATTAAACCATGAATGAGCTATGAGTTGTATTCATGCAATAGGATGATGATGGAGTCACTAAATTTGCTACAATTTAAGTGTTTATTTACATCCGACTGTCAATTGACATAAACGAACTAAATTGGAGAACTATTGTAATTCTGAGTACTACATTATTATTTTTAATAGGATACTTCATTCAACAATTAATTATAAAAATATCTTCCGTGTCGAAAGGATAATTAAATTACTTCTGCAAATTTAAAAATTATATGAGTTACTAACACGAGTTGAAAGAAGAAGGACACCAGAAAGGAAAAAACCACCAGAGATGGAATTATAAATAGACGTGTGACTCAGCGGAAATTAAAAACCTTCACCATTATTAGGAGATTTTAGTTTTACGATATTTTAAAATCGTCTTTACTATGTTCGCAGTTTTTATAGTGTCGAGAAGGCCCCATCTATGTGGGTAGTTAACACTTAATGATACTGCCTTAATAAATTTATGGTTATGTATTGATAAATTAATTAAATTTAATAAAAACCAAAACCAGAAAATATAGCGCGAGGGTCTCCGCACACGAGGCGACTGGTTGCAAACCTTAGCCCCGAATCTGCCCGAACCGAATGAGAATGGAACTGTGTTGTTAGTGAGAGAACGAACGTGTATACGAGTGAGATAAAACACAAGGAGAAGAATAATTACAACAAAAGATATAAGAGGATTTGGGGGAGAGAGATACCAGAATACATAAGAGAAAAAGACATAAGAAACATGAGAAGAATCGCAAGATTCAGATTGGGAAACGAGGAGAAAGGAAGCAGATACTGGGCAAATAGAGAGGAAAGAATGTGGACGGTGTGCGGAACGGAGATAGAAACATTGGAGCACATTAACTTTCATGTGGGAAAAGAATATTGTGCAGTTATTAAAGAGAGACAGTGAAGGGAAGAGGTGGATGGCGGAGAGAGAGAAAAGGACTGAGGAAAGAGAAGGAATGCAGAGTAGAAACAGGAAGAAGAGTAGCAGGAGGAGTGAAGCAGTAGCAGTTTTTTTTTTATTCTTTTTTATATTAAGGATAAAAAATGAATTAAGCACAATGACATGTAATTTAAAATGGCAAAAACAAAATAAAAGATAATAACATTACGGGGGGAGTGGTCTCAGAATGTGTGACAAAGAGTGACAATGGGGTTGTCGGTGGTTAAAAAACCACGAAGTTTGTGTGACATCATTTATGGATGATCCCTTAAAGACACGTAACTGTGTTTAGTGAGGCATCTACATAAATGTATATAGTTTATGTTTATCAGATTATAAAAAAAATGTCACGATGAGTTTTAATATATATACACATATATTGTAAAATCTAACAGTGACTTTGTACCTAAAGCAAATTTAAATATGTATCAGACGGTCAAGTCAAGAGAGTATGATTCATCGTTCCTAGTCGTCTATATTTACACGAGGTGTTGTGTGTATGTGTTACAGGTCCTGGCATATCCTGATCTACAGACTACTGCTGTTGCTAGTGTCCTTGCGTCTTGGCCCACTTCTGATCTTTAACAAAGATTATTTATTCTATGCGCAATTTGTTGATTTTACTCAAAGCAATATCATCTAATCAAAATAAGCATAAAAAAATAAATGTTGTTAAGTACATGTGAGTCATAATTGTGGTTATCAGAAAGGCCTTACTATGAATGTTATATTCTTATCAGTACTCGCTCAGTAGCTCTCAAAGTGTGGACAAGAAGTTCTATTCAAGTAATATATTAGTTAAAGATTTTAAGTAATACGTTTAAATAAGTTTAATTTTATTTCTGTTAAATTGTGTTAAGAGTATATTTTCTTTAATTACAATATAGAGGATTTTTTTATTATAAAGCTAAAGGATGGTCACCCTTTGCTAGGTAGAGAAGATTCTCATTGCTAAAAAACTCCTCTATTCCTGAAAAGTATTATGTAAGCAGGTCTAATGTATGTGCATCAATTCCTTCCTGGAAGCACTAGTGTGTACCTAGTCTAAATGTCATTAATTGTGTTCGATAATATAATCTTGCATCTCTTATATTATGTGTGCTTTTGTGACAAGCTTGTAACGTTTGGTGTTGGGGAAATATTTCTACAGGGTTGCCAACTAGAGTAGTTCTTGGAAAAATAACATAATGTTGGAGATTTGAACATAATTTTGAACTATAAACAACTTCCTGTTCAACCATATACTGTAAGCAGCATGTGCAGTCACAATAGAGTCCGTTTAAATTGAAATCCATGGCAGTGAGGCGTTGTGAATGTTTCAGAAGTAATCTTATGAAAAGGACCTAGCTCAAACTGAACCAAACAGTTTTCGGACGTAACTGTTACGTATTCAGTAAACAATTTAGTGAAGTGTCCCTTTTTGTAACGTTTCTATCACTATTGCACTTGAATTTTAGTTCGCATCAACTTTATCTTCATTTGTATGCCGGCAGACGGAGTGGTATCGCCATTTGTAGTTGATAAAATAGACATTTCATATGAACGACTCACATTCATGACATAAGAATCATACGCGTCTTCAATATGATGACAAAGTGACTAATTACGATTTATAATT
The DNA here is from genome assembly GCA_963678705.1 of Panorpa germanica. Classification (NCBI taxonomy): domain Eukaryota; kingdom Metazoa; phylum Arthropoda; class Insecta; order Mecoptera; family Panorpidae; genus Panorpa; species Panorpa germanica. The sequence continues at coordinate 9,614,018 of OY783216.1, read as the reverse complement.
AGAAAAGGTTAATTCTTTCTGAACGTGATTGGATATTAAAAGTTCTTCCTCTCTCAAAATAAAACCACTGGATAAGAGCTATAAAAAAGCAAGCGCATTTTTTTATCAAGTTTAATATTAAATTCAATATTTATTGGATAGTTTGTACAAACAAAGATTAACATGAGGAAATTGTAGATTTTCCTTATCATTATATTTATTTTTCCACGTATTTCATAAATCTATTTATAATCGACGGGCAAACACATGCACGAATGGTTCATTCATTATCCGGGCTCTCACACTATTATTACGAGACCTAATCAAACAAACCAGGGCAGGCTGAACTTCCTGCGAACCCTCGAAAAGAAATATGGAGCGATTCCAATATACGTCAAAAATTATATTTTAAGTTGTGTAAACATTTAAAGGTGACGAGTCTGAGCGGGTCCTGTATATACCACATGTGTCCAGCCTCGATTCATATCTAACGCAAGGTGGGAACAACTAAGTACTCAAGAGATAAGAATACAGATAATCGATTAAGCGCACAGTAGGGTGAATCACTCAGACAACATCGCATAATGTTGGTACACGAGTATCAGTTTGTTTAATTAATGATGAATTTGTGATACATAGCGATAGTATAGTGTACTATGTATTTAAATATTGTCAAGCTGTGTTAACACCAACCATATGGTTTGATTGGCATTGAAAATCGTCTAGATAATTAGTAATCCCGCTAATCCTTGTTACAAAGTTGGTAAGATTACTTCTAAATAGGGCCACCTTAATCGTTGGACTGTGATTGAACTCGGGTGGCTGATTTTACAGATATGTCACTATTTAGAGGTTATTATAGGCGCTACTGCTTCAAGAATTTTTCCATTGACCACCTTCATCTTCCAAAAACGTTGCTTATTTCTCAGGTTGTAAAACACTCGTAGATGATGTTGAAATAAGATAGAATATTGGTAAATTGGTAAACATTATTGGTTGATTCTTGTTTTAAATTATATTCCTTAAGTCGTCGATTAAAACTGCAGTGAAATTATAACTCAATACAGATTGCGCGACGAAGCCTAAAGTACATAAACATTATTAGTACACAAGCACTTTAAATAGCGTTATCTTAAAACAAAACATATATGTATATCATTTTACGAAAGCTAGTGTTATCTAATAATAAGTAATAATTGATTAAGCTTTAAGGCTTAAAGGACGATATTTCTAGAATATTTCATATAGAAACAAACAGTATGAATCCTAGCCTTTATCGCAGATTATCCGAAGCGATTATCAAATTTTGTTAGTAAAAACAGAAACACCTGCAATCAGGCGCAGAATAATGAATTATTTATTATTATTATCAGTATGCATTAGGCATCACTCAGTATCTGATTTCACAATTTTTCTGTAAGACTCATTTTAGAAGAATTTGCGCGTGGCTAAGGTAAGAGGGAAGCTAGCCTCCTGGTCTATCTTTAGATTTAGATTTTTGAATCTCGCCCTCTGGTAATGTGACGGAAATCTCTTCTTCTTTTTTAAAATGATTGCGATTTTAAAATGATTGCGAAATAAAATACACTGTGAGAAACTCCTATAGTGAAATTATATTCCATAAAACAAATATAGCATACCCACTTTTACTGTGTATGGATCAATATTATGAAATTAGTTTTTCAGAAATTATCTAAGGTAATACTTGTAACTAATTGTAACTAACAATATTGTAGGCGTTACCACAAACAATTTGAATATCTGTATTGTTTGTGATTCACTTTATAATTCGCAGTAAAAGATAGTCCGCCATTACAAGTGCACGTATTTCATTTAGGTAATAATTACGGATTACAGTACGAAGAGCATTATGGCAGTGTTCAGTTTTATAGCCATCGTAATATGTGTAACAATGACTAAGCGTTAAAAGGATTTACTGTCCATTATTTTCTATGAATTATTAACTTTCAATATTTAAATTTATTATTAATCACATAACTTTTATTTTTCAAATGAACTATGCGTAATTTGTTTATAATTAAACAGGGAACTATTGCCTTAAATAGAGGTTAAATACAATCGAGAAGAATGCAAAGGTTTTAACGTATTGGTAACAATTAATATCATAATTTGAATTTCCCACAAAATGGAATAGAGCGTAGCCACGCTCATAAACTTTTAGCAGGATGGAACGACCGTCAGTGACCGATTTAATGTTGAAGGTAATTTGGGTTATGTTGGGAATATAGCGGAATATGTTATCAATAAATACTACTTCCTACCTAGATAAAAATGTAACATTGACGACATTAAGATTGATGCTTGACTTTGGTTGCTATGTCTCCGGGTTCGATCGGAAAAAACGAATAAAAAAACAGCTTTATAAGAACACTGTGAGGACCTAATTAGCAGTATACAATTGATAGACATGTGGAAAAAGTAATTCACAATGGGCTTGTGTTCTCATTTTTTTGAGGTCGATTTTACAATTGTTGATTGAAATTGATGCTAATAAATGTGTATTGGTGTGTCTATTTTATTAAATATCTAAATGTTGACGGAGATATAGCAATTAAAAGTTTGAATTGTAATTTTAGCGCTAGAAATGGTCGGCCTTTAGTATGACGTGAAATGCATTTTAACGTCAGTTATTTGTTGAGTAGGTCAGTGCTGTGGTAGTCAAATAATCAAGTTAAGTCAAAGAATAATAAGTCTTCATTTTATTTAACCCTGCTAAGGCAGACATAATATTGGAATTTTATTATTCCTTAAAATAGCTGTAAATAATATTTGATATTTTGATATATAAATACATATAGAAGAGATTTATGAGCTGTAAGGTTGGTAACCTTACACAAGAATTGTGATGTCACATGCACTTGGAATATGTACAACGTTGAATCCCTTTAATAATTAAAGAGACAAAATGACTTTTTTAATTGTTAATATCTCTTAACATATAAGGAGTTATTAAAAAATAATTGAACATTTGAGGTTCTAGTAACCTACAATATATAGTACACTTTTACAGAAATTAAGACATAGGACACAAGCCCATTATTAATTATTTTTAGAGAACAATCAAACTTCTCTTTCTTCTAGTGATCCCTGTATTCAATTTTCTCAGGTATTTAGCGTAGCACAAAGCATAACATTTAGGAAGAAGACAGTAAATAATGAGTAACGGTGGTGGTGAGGGAAGGAAAATATTTCAGCACTACTGCGTAATATTGAACATTTACATATTATAAATACATAATTAAAATAGATAAAAACATTTCCAATTCTTTTGGAATATTTTTTGTAATTAATTAACACATCGCACATATGTAGACGAGATGGAATTCTCTAGTCGTGCTATCTCGCAGACGGAGTAATCTGAGCGCGACCATTGACGTAGTTGGTCATGTAATAGCACAAATCAAAGTGCGGAAGTCTAAAACGATGTTAAATGGAGTCAACTTCAGTGTATTGAACTAATCAGTTCATGCGTTTTAAGCGTGGACCGTGTCAATAAATTACGATCATTGCAAAATTGCAACTGCACTTGCAAAATTTCATTATTCATTTACTAGGACGGATCTAGAAGAAATCTTTTATAATTTAAGACGTCGGGCGCTCTATAACAAACTGCGTAGTTTTTGGATTTTGTAAAATGAACTGGACTGTTAATTTATGCGAAACTTTTCGAATAAATTTATTATATCTTACTCCATGGATCCTTAAACTTACGGAATGCGCAGACCGCAAAGACGTAGTTTTATTTCCGGAGGAAAAGTATTTTGAAGTTGAAATCGATCGGAACAGTAATTCTTGAATTGAGCAAACATGGTAAAATATCTATAAATAGAATTAATGATTTATATACAAAGAATATTTAAAAGTGAGCAATTATTTCAGTTTAAATATTACCGCCTTAAATATTTTTACTTTAGTTCTATCAGTTCGACAGTGTACAAAAGTAACACGTGAAAACGATATTGTATATGTATTACAAGTGTTATAAAATAAAATATTTGTTTCAAGAATATCCCGATAACTAAGAAATATTAACACCCATGTCTAATAGCCAAGATGTACTAGATTATTTTAAATATTTGACACAGGTGCTTATTTTAGGTTATGTTATACATAAACACCTATTCGTACTTGAAAGGTCAACAATCTAAAACAATTCTGAACCGTCTCAAACACATTGTTCTAAATAAAGATCTTATGATTAAAAGAAACCTACGTCCTCCTAAAGTTTGCGTCAACAAAACAAACTTGAAAATATAAATAAAACAATAATTGTAAAGTTAAAATGTGACTCTGACACATACTTGTGTAAGCATAACCTCAAAATGTAAATTACATATAAAACTATATATTTGTATGTGCATTATATTGATGTTGGCAAAGATTACAAAAAGCGTATTTAGTTTTATCAAGAGATAACAATCTGTTGTAAGCTCTCTGATAATCGGTGATGATGTTTTCATTATTATTTGGTTTACTAGTTTCATCATTTTGACTTTCACGATTGTATTTTTAGATTAGATAAAAAATCCTTTTATAATTTTCACTGATATTTTTTTGTTATCTAATATTTCTCGATTAGATATATTTTTTATTATTTATTATTACTTGTCTAGTCATAGTAGCAACCCTAATATAAAATGCTGGTCACTCACGGTCGTTCCAAACGTATGGGCAGGGCTTCACTTCATTCCATTTGGAAGACGTGAGCAGCAGGCACACTACATTCACACTTCATTTTCGCAATTCTGAATCTATGAATGCTAGCAACAATGGGCTTGTATACTCATTTCTTAGTGGTCGATTTTTTAATTGTTAATTGAAATTGATGTTAATAAATGTGTATTGGCGTGTATTTTATTAAATATCTAAATGTTGGCGGAGATATAGCAATTAAAAATTTGAATTGTAGTTTTAGCATTTTAGCATAATGAAATGCATTTTAATGTTGAGTAGGTCAGTGCTGTGGTAATGTTCTGTAGCTGTTGGTAGTCGAAATAATCAAGTCGAGTTAAAGAATAATAAGTTTTTATTTTATTTAACCCTGCTAAGGCAGACATAATATTGGAATTTTATTGTTCCTTGAAATAGCTGTAAATAATATTTGAAATTTTGATATATAAATACATATAGCAGAGATTTATGAGCTGTAAAGTTGGTAATCTGTAAACTTGTCAGAGTTCTGTCAATTATTCTTTGAGGTTCTACTAAGCTTCTATTCTTTATCAATATATAGTACATTTTTATAGAAATTAAGACATAGGACACAGGCCCATTAAAAATTAATTACATATCTGCCATTTCAACAAATTGGATCAGTTTATATTCTGAAAAGTAAAGGAAATTCATTTTGTCATTTATTTAAATCAAAAACTTTGATAAATGTAAAGTTCGATAAGCCAATTTTAAACACTAATAGATATTATATCAGCTTAGAAACCACACATCTGTTTTTATAACGTGAGTCACAGAGCCATCTATTGTCAATATGTTAAAGTAGCATTAGTTCATTACGTGAACGATAGATGGTGTCATGCAGTGTCATGTAAATCCACATGATAAATGACAAACGAGAAAAACAAAATCGGATTACAATGTAATTAGAATAAATTTATTGTTCCGTATGTTTGTTTTGGCATATTGGTTAATATACGTACAGACGTACAGATAATTGGCATCAAAATACGATAGAATTGGATAGAATGTAGAACATTTTAATATTTGTTCACACATACTTGTAAAATGTAATTTTAAAGGTATGTTTGTATGAATATTATGTTTGTTATATGGTACACAGCACGGTATAGAACGAATGGTGATAGTTTTCTTGGCAGATAGCAGAGAGAGTTTTCTTGCATTAGGTCATTTCTATGAATAGGACATAAAAAACATTGAAAGAGTGAAAACGGTCTTAAAACTATTTCAAAAATAAATATCACCTACACGACGTCTGCTAAAGAGGTTGAAAGTTAAAATTAATTCTAAATTTTATTTCGAATATTTGACATAGTTATTGAGATTGGAATCATGTCTTCATTTCTATAAAATTGCACTATGTTTATATGTTTACGCTATTCGTATGGTATCTCGAAAACGGCTCCGCGCATTTTTGAAAATTGCTTATTTTATAGAGAAAAAAATTCTAAGGATTTTGGCGTCCTCGGATTTTCCCTTGAATTTCCTGGAAACCCGTTATTTTGGAAAATATTTCAATTATATACACAAAAGACAATCGTCGCTTGTGACGGGGGTAAACTCTAGTATATTAATAAAGTTCGCTATCAGGCCCCTAATGTGCAATTTTTTCGGGTCACTCCAAGAAATAAATTTATTAAATCTTACAACAGGTTCATTTTATAATAATATTTGTTTTACCCCACGAAAGACTGTAATCCTTTGGGTGCACATGCACTTATGTTTGCTTATTCATTAAATATAAACAAATTTGTTATTTTCCGAATAAAATTACTAAATAAACAAATAAAATGATTAGCCGTAGCGTATCTATGCATCATGGTAATTACAAAGTTAATTTACTAATTATTTAGAGAGTGAGTAACATGTGTGAGTGAGTAGAACTGAGCATGTGACAGATTAGAGATAACGATAATTTGCAAGACAAGATATAATAATTATTTTTTGGGTAATTTCCAATGTCATTAATGATGTATATAAAATAGTAGAAAGTGATAAAGTCAGTAGAATAATAAGTAATCGATATTATTTATCTTGTGCATCATATTCATAATATCAAAACTTTATGTTTACTCGAACCAGCTCTAAATAGTAACTGACGTGTGACTAGCACTCTTATGCATCTTTTTACTATCGAAATCTATCGAAAAGTGGACTAAATACAGTACCAAATTTATGAATGAGGTGTACTTTACATAAAATTGGTCATTGTCATAACAAAACCCAGTCGTTTGCCTTCTGCCAACATTAAAATAAATATGTACAAAAATTCGTCATACATTTTATTTGTAATTTCTTTATTTTTATACAAGTAGTTCAATAATCTAAAGTTAAGGTTAACCGAACCGACTCGAATCATTATTTTAATGCGTCTGTTCTTTTTATACATGAGACGTACGTATTTTAAAATGACAAAATAATATTTTAGAAAATAAATACAAAATTTGGCAAACCTACAGTCAAATTATAATTATTTTTAAAATAATATTTATTTATAAGTGAAGAGCGTATAGAGTTGAGTCATTCTGTTTGGCAGAAAGACGTTTCGCGCCATCTGAAGTGATTTTTGTTGTTTTGCGCGTTTTGACATGTCTCATGCAAGAAAATATTCTTAGCAAAGTCAAGCTGTTTCATCAAATTGTTTAATCGCTATTGTCATGGGAATAAAATGAAATGTTAAATAAAAATTGAAACGCTACTAACGATAAAGTTCAATCAGCAATTGAAAAATCGACCACTAAAAAATGAGGACACAAGCCCTTTTATATAAAACTGTGCTGTGTATTAATAAAGTTGGTTATATATATATATATATTCCTATAATTTTTGTCCTTTTAATAATTAAAGAAGTAGTTATATTTATAAACGCCAATATACATTAATTAACCAATATATCAATTAATTTATTGTTCAATTTACTTTAAAATGATTGAGAATCCATGAAATATATTGCAATTTGTTTATTTTCGATAAATATATTTAAATAATGACTAAATTTAAAACTATCACCATGGGGATGTGACGTCACCAAAGTACAATCAGAACCGGTGCCAATTTCCTATCAACACCTGTTACGTTTCATCCGGTGGTCACAGGTGTCAATTCACAATTGTTACCAATTCGATTTTAACGATAAGAATTATCTTGAATTGGAAATTCAGAAATATATATTATGTAATCAATTCTACGTTTATTGAAGAGAACTATTCTATAATGTCATGAGAGCAGATTAAAAGAAAATGTGACCTTCACGGCATCTTAAAATGAGGTGGCGATTGAAATTATCTACAATATGTATGCACTAAAATAAACAAATAAAAACCGCAAGGATTTTCACAGCGGTCCTGTAGTTTGCAGCTCGCAAATGTCCAACGAACACATGTACTGTAAACATAAAGGTCTGAATGTCAACACCGGGACACTTTAGCTGGATACTTTACTGCTTCATGATAGTCGGTGACATTCAAATTTAACAATACTGCTTCCGCAGTTGTGAACTAATATAAATATCCATTTTATTCTAAAAGTTTCTAAAAATATGTCATTTCATGGCTAATTTAGGTGTCCTGTTATGTAAATTTATGGTTCTGGATTCTTCGCAAACTAATTCATCGTGAAATAGTTCAAAGAGTAAAAAAAACATACAATAAATTGGTATAATATTCGATATATAACATTGCTTTTGCGATGGTTAGTATTTTAGAAAATTAGTTGTGTTTATAAGGACACCACTACAAAAATTATGATATTTCGCGCCTGAATACATGCAACCAGAATAACGCATAGATACATGAATACAAAATTTAATATGATTCTGTTATATTATATGATATATTATATATAGAAACTATTAATTGAACAATTGCATATATATTACAGCGCTATTTTATATTTTCTTGGTGTCAACGATAGCACGAATCATATCTTGAAAGGAACTATTCATAAATTTTCAGCTTGAATGACTATCCAGGACACGTTATGGTTAAAATATCTAATTCAATTAGAGTTATAGCCGCCTGTTAGAAGAGAATAGGTTTCTTACAGTTCTATAAAAAGAAAATATTTCTTTGAAATAATAAGATTAAGTGAAGAACTTTAGCAATTTAATGAACTGTAAATAAAATCTAATTTCTATGATTAGTGTCAGATAATAAATTATTATATTGAAGAAATATTGACACTTAAGAATTTATTAAATAGAAATGTGTTTACTTATCTAATCCATTCAATTTAATTAATATAAATAGAAGATATACTAGTACAAAAAATATATGTTTCTTCGCTAATTTGGTTTGAACCTTCTCTATTATAAACAACTCATTATTATTTTAACTTTTGAAGTAAATTGTTACGAAAGCTGTGCTCTCAGGCATAAAGCAATACTTAAGTACCACTCTTTGTCAAGACAATAACTCAGTCATTAATCATTATTAATTAATTTGCGCTAGCTCGACGGTCGTGTCGACGTATGTCTGACTTTGCAATTATAAACGGTTTCATTTATGACCATGTTTTGTTCTGTCATTTAAAATAGTAATTATTGTATATTAATTAAGCATGTGTCATGTGTTAATGGGTGTAGATTACAATCTAGTGACTATCAATATTTAATTTAATTCGTGTCTTGTGATTTTTAATGGGGTTGTAAACGTTTTGTTTATAATCCATTTTTTTTAATTCTTTTTATTTATATTGACGGAGATATAGCTACTTAAAATTTCTGTTTTACAGGTTCAATTTTGATCACACTTTTAACGTCGCAGGATTAATGTTAAAGTCTGTAAAATTAAAGGCGTTAGTATTCTTGTTTACGACATTGATAATATTAAAACTGTATGCATTGCATATCTTTTACACTCAGGTGTATAACAGAGATGGCAATTCATATAAGAAAAGAGGGTCGGAAATCTCGCTGAAATAAGAAATGAATATTTCTGATGCTACTCCTATCATCAGTGGTGGTCTTAGCCAGATATTTGCGAGGCCCAGGGCGATAGAACTTTGCGAGGTCCCGAGGTGGCAAAACATTGCGAAAGCTTTTGTTCTTTGTGTAATTTATGTAAATGGAAAATAACTATTTTTGGTGATGATTGACAAGAAATGGAAAAGTTATAAATAAATAAATGTAGAGTTTTAAAATTATATTTTGGAAGTTTTATAAAAGTTAACAAGCACAAAGACGACAAATATTAATGATGATAAACTTAGGCACATGAATGCCTTAAAAGATATACGCAGTGATTCTAGTGGGTTTTCTAAAGCGCGAGGCGCGAGATTCAAATACATATATAGTAACGAATTATTCCACCTGGGTTTTGTAAGAGTAAGGCCCCGGGTGGTTGCCCTGCTTGCCGCCCCTGTCTATCATAGACAACCTCCTACTATTTTGGCAGTTTATATTGTTCTTATAATTAACAGCACGAATTATTAAAGCTTAGTAATATATTTGAAAATTAATTCGTATATTACAAACCCAAGCCAAAAGGTAAACACTAAATGGTCGTTAAATTGAAATAAAGCAATTAACTAATTACCTCCCAACCGTAAATCAAGTGATCAAGTCACGTGGTACAAAGTAATTAAACATAACGACCTCTAAGTAAATTTGAAATGATTATCGTACAAAATAAGCCGCAAAGTAGTAAAGTAAATAAATACGAAATTAGTCGAAATTGTAAATGTAAATGTATTAAAGTACAAAAAGTATGTAAATTAGTCAATGGCGACGTCGTAACATTCACAAAAACTTAGAACGTAGTACACGTGTCTGTTGGAGGTATACACTACAATTAGATACGGTGACGTCACTGGCAAGAAGAATAAAATATGAATACTAATAAGACTTACCAATCAGCAGCGCTGGTTGTCTTCCATCTTCAACGAGACTTGTAAGAACTAACAAGAGTGGGTGGCTGATGGGAAGCCTATCCCAATCATCTCCTGTATTTTCATCATACACAACGATTTCCCTCGGCGTTCTCTTCTTAAGGAGTTCCTTTCCCTCCCTGCTGGTAGCCAAATCCGCCAATGTTGCTTTTCCTTGCTGCAGCCTCCTCCGATTGAACCGATCGGAGCAGTTGATGTTGATAGCTCCCCGAATATGGTTCACATTGTAAGCAATAAATGGCCGGCAATCAATAATCAGTATCGGGCATCCTGATTCAATCTTTTGACGAACTCCATCTGATCCCAGGGGAATAATCCTTTTCATGACTAACGCTCTTTGTAAGGTGGCACTGTCGGCACAAGGAGAAGCAGGTAAACTCACTGTTTCCAATCGAGATCTTTTAGGTCCTGTATTTAATCCTGTTGGCGATTGTGGCGTTAAACGTGGTGGACAGAGATCAGGGGGTCCTGGTTCACTTAGAGAACGATTTAGAGAGAGTTTAAGACCGTCTCGAGGCCTACTAGCCAACAGCTCACAAGCTACTACGGACATGGTAGTTTTTGAAGTTTTGTTGGGATATATTATGTTTATATTATTATCGCTCTCGGCCTTTACTATGCTTGATTTTGTGTGTATGTGTGAATAAGAAGATTCCGTGTCTATTCTAGGATCTGAAATAAAAGTGGAGAGGTTAGAAACGAAACTACGCTTGTACTAAAAGTTAGGCTGTTGACGAAATAGTATCGATAGTACGTTAAACCTGGGAACCTAAACAATTAGTGAATTGATTATTAAATAATTATACATCTAAATCAGTTTCTAGCTAAGAAAAACTAAAATCAGTGTTTTAAGTGTTAACAAAAATCAGTTAGTGAAAAATTATACTTAGATGTTTAAGTGATATAATAAATAACAACTTCAAAATGAACAAGATATTCCTGCTAAGCACAGTTAACACGTTTAATTAACCTAATCAGATTAAATTCTACGTAAATAAATTTCCTGACGGCAAATAATACGGAATGCTGATTTTTAATGTTTTTAATTTTTTAATTAGTTTCGCAGCTTTTTTTGCACATAGGTGTAGTATCGGGGTTATATTTTTCCTTAGTTAAATGTTGGTCGATCTTTGCCAATTTTAGTCATAACTGTCGTTAAAAAAGCATATTTTCGATAAAGTTTTTTGACGACACAGTTAATATATAATTAATTCTATAATTACTACATGATAAAATTACATTTGACAAATACTTTGTGAAATTTTCATAAATAAATATCAAGAAATGAGGCATTGACAGTGAATCTCCGCACACATCACAAAAAAAAGTTTCATTGCGGTGTCCCTCATAACTTATCACTGGATTATTTGAAATCAAAAAACCAAAATGATTTCATTAGTTGATGAGTTTTCGTAGGTAACCCTGTCGAGTTTTTCCCCTTTATTGATTTCTTACAGCACTTGTAAATCAAAATAACAATTTTCATGAAAAAAGAACAGAAACTTAGTTATTTTAAAATACGTTAAAATATAAAAAAAAACTCGACAGCGTTACCTCGGCATTAATGTAAAGAAAGAGTGTGCAAAATTTCAAAAGGATCAGTGCAGTAAATTTTGAGCTAGAGAGGACACCGACCCTGAAAAAGCTAAGTTTGAAAAAAACGCGTTGAAAGGTTTCAAAGAAAGACGAAACTAGACCAGAAAGGTGAAGACTTAAAACTCTATATCTCCGACAGTTTTACTCCAATCGACTTCAAATTTTCACACAATAAACTTAATATGTTGTACAATAATATAAATATCTAATCTATCAATCTATGGTGTCGACACCTTATAAAGATCGTCATCTAATAAGTATATTTTCATTTTGATACCGTCGGTCTGAGAATCGAGCCTGAAGACACAGCAGCCTGATATTAACATCTCAACACTCTCGTCTAGTAATAGTTAACATTTATTGAACAAACATTTGGTGCGTACATTGATGCTGCTGTGAAAAATTCAAAATAAATTTGGTAATGAATATATAAGAGTCTATAAAGTAATTAACATGATTGCTTTAATCGCATAGACAAATAAATAGTCATTATTTGTAATAAACTGAGAATCCGGTCTACTAAAAAGATTAGCACGTGTAGCTATTTAAATTATATTTGGAAAACAATCTGAAACGATCGTGACGTCAGTTACAAATTTCTGCGATATGTCGTCCACACATATTTTTAGGAAGGTAGTGTAAAAACGTCATCAGGTTTGTTTGTTTGAGGCAGGGACGAATTATCAGACAGATAATAATTGAGGTTACTTGTGGCTTATCAAAAAAGAAAAAAAAAAACCGCATTTAATGGAAACATTGTTGTTGATATTAAACCGAATAAATGGACATCGGGAAGTACAGAAAAATTATGAAATAGATCGTGAAGTGCACCGTGTAACCGCATTAGTAGCAGTGCTGCCATCCTGCGTTGAACGAGGGAACCATAAATAAATTGTGGAATTATTAGTGACGAAGTCTTAGTTAATAGCTAAAAATAAATTTTGTGTTTATGTTTTTAGATTTTTTTAGGAAAATATGTTGTAATTCTTGGAATATACACAAAACATTTTCAATGTTAACTATTTGTTTTTATTGATTGACTTAAACTGGTGATATTTGGTAAAAAAAAAGGCAGAAAAATAACATTATTTCTAAGTAACAAGTCTGACTGAGTGAAGTTAGATATATAGAACATTATGCAGATGTAAGTTTGTTTGTATTTAAACTATAATTTGTAAATTTGTTACAGGAAAATTGTATCCACACCATGGCACTCATGAATGAAGTAAGAGACACTTCATTGATTGTAAGAATTGATGCTGGGATAAAATTTTAAGAAATTCAAGCAGAAAATAAATATTTATATTAGTTTAAGACAATGTGTTTATCACAATTTAAGTTTGATGTAAATAATCTATTCTTGTACGAATTCTGAGTATATTTCTTATTGTAACATAATGTTCACAAAACGTAAATATAATATATTCCGATAAATTCGAAATGTATATTTTACATGAAAAGAATTATTAATATTTTACGTATATTTATGTAAAAAATGTGTGTAATTCTAGTTAAATATACTTTAAATATATGTAATTATGTTTAACGGAATAATGGAAGAGGTGTCAAATCTTCTCTTCAATGTTTTATTTTAAGATATTGATCATTTAAAATATTAACACCTTTATAAGCTAGAAATTGGCCACTTCGGAACGTAAGAAGCAGTATAATTGCTATATCTCCGTCAACATTTAGATATTTAATAAAACAGACACGCCGATACATATTTATTAACATCAACTTCAATCAACAATTGAAAAATCGACCACGAAAAAATGAGCCCATTTCAATAATAAACTTTAAATGTCGTTTCTTTAATTTCAGGTAAGATAGTATAATTTAAGTTAAACAGTGTAATTATTATAATGTGTATGTAAATTACTAAAATAAAAGTCTTTGATTTCAGAAGCAATACATAAGTTTCCAATTCATAAGTATAAATCCTAAAATGTCTTATACGAGGCGTGTTTTTTAAGTAAGTACCGTTTTGGAATTAAAAAAAGACGTGCAAAGATATCGCAATAATTTTAAGAATTTTATGAGGAGGGTATTCAAAAACTGGTGCCACGTTATGACAAGTGCCTCAATATTCACGGAAATTATGTAGAAAAGTAGATTAAGGTACAGGCTTTCATGTAAAAATAAAATTATTGCGATATCTTTGCACGTCTTTTTTTAATTCCAAAACGGTACTTACTTAAAAAACACGCCTCGTATATAGATTATTTTAACGTGACGTTTGTCACGTATTGTTCGAAGGCGAGCCCAATATATTCGAGTGTGTATGGGCCCTTTACAAGGACCGTGCCGCAACTAAAACATGGCAGACCTCAGAGAAATGGTCTCGGCTACAATACTGACAGAATCATATTTATATATAGACATTTGCATCAATTAATAAATGCAACGTATTTAATACATTGCACACTATTAAAGAATTAGGTTAATTCATTTGATCTTAAAATGTTTTACGAATTGTTTTACCTATTAGAATGTTGTTAGAAGTTTTAGTGCTCGTATATTTCAGCTAGAGTTCAGTAGCTGTCAACACGATCGATAAATCACTTGTAACATATATATTACAGATTTATGTGAGAGATAGTAATAATAGCTGTGACGTCACTAAAGAATTAGTACCTACTTGATCACGACTCAATAAATGCTACAATTATACAATTACTCATAGTACTCAAGTTGAAATTAGTTTTTAAGAGGGCACTTTTATTATTATCTTTGTCATAACCTCTTCGGTAAAGAAAATGATTAAATAATATTTGATGCTGGTCCCTTGCCTGCTTAGTAAGTGGATTATTGGTCGCAATGCAGTTAATTTTATAAATAAAATAGTATATACATAATTGTACAGAACTATTAGCAATATTGTCAATGACGATGTTAAAAAATTTCTCCTGATAATAAAGAAAAAATGGTTAAGAAGAAGAGTATGGATGAAGCAACGTACAATATCAGATACAGTCAGTTATGGTCGAAAAGAGTGCCGCAATACCTAGAAAAACAGGGAGGTAAAGAAAAGAAAATGACTGCGGGGTTAGACTAGGGAAAGGAGAAAGACGAAGTAGACACTGTGGGGCAGAGGAAGAGAAGCTATGTATGACTAGGTGAGTAGGTGTCGGGAAAAGTTGAAAAATGCAGTAGACCTATGATAGAGATCTATCAGGAGAAGAGAGAGGGAATAGAATAGACGAATGAAATTACGAATAAGCGAAAATAATAACGAAAATAAAGGACAATGCAGATGAAGCTCGATATGTAGTTTTAAGATGGTTGTAAAATGGTTTTATGTAATATAATTAAATGTAGTTTGTGAATTTAAGGCAGAAGAATGTAATTCCTAACCTAATTAAAAAATACAAATACAAAGTAAAGAAAAAAGGTTGGAAAATTTAGGAAGTATGTATCACATATTATGTGTGTCCTTATTTCCGGTTTAGTAGAAGTTGATGATACTTATTATTTTCTTTATTTAAATTACTTTATTATATCTTACGTATAAAGCGATTTGAACCAAGGTATACAGAATAGTAAACGTTTCCAATACCTGTTTTTACATAACAAACGCAACATTTATTCCACATAGAAACAAAACAAAGTGTCTTTTATTAAAAAAACAACATACCTTTCATTTTAAAGCAACATACACCCATCATTCCAATACAAATTAACAAATAAACTGACAAATATTTAACGGATTATAAGAAACCTTAACCAATCAAAAGACGTTTTGATTGATATACTGTAATCGATAAATATCGATGTTGATAATGTTTATCAAACAATAAAAAATAATTGATTAAAATATATTTTATTTTTAAGAGTTATAACATGCTGACGTTCGTATAGAGTTAAATAGAGATCTTTGATAATGAAAGTAGTATGGAGTTCACGCAGGGTCGTAATTTACCCGTAAAACCAATTCGGACGTTAAGGCGCCCTATCTCAAATACGATTATAGCTGCGGCCCTGTACTCGCGTTGGGTTCAACGTTAGTCATCAAGCTGTTATCAGTGTTATTGATAATGTATTTATTATGTTTGACAATCATCCATATTTTTAAAACAAGTGGTTCCCAAATGTTAACATATTTCTTGCATGAAATCCATTTGGATTCTGATTGGACACTCTTTTGAGTTTTTCAAATGCAATGGTCTTGTGGCCTTTGTCTTAATTTCTATAAAATTGTCCTATATATCGATAAAGTGGGTTACTAGAACCTCAAATGCCCAATTATTTTTTAATAACTCCTTATATTTCAGAAGAATTTAAAAATTAAAAAAGTCATTTTTTCTCTTTAAATATTAAAGGGATTCAACGTTGTATAACATTCCAACTGCATGTGACGTCATAGCGGTTAGTTGTTATCTCTTTTATACAACAGAGCGTAAAAGGGATAGCATATTCAAGATATACCTCTGACAAGGTTATCAACCTCTGCTATATGTATTTATATATCAAAATATCAAATATTATTTACAGCTATTTCAACGAACAATAAAATTTTAATATTATGTCTGCCGTAGCAGGGTTAAATAGAATAAAAACTTATTATTCTTTGACTTGACTTGATTATTTCGACTACCAACAGCTACAAAACGTTACCACAGCACTGACCTACTCAACAAATAACTGACGTTAAAATGCATTTCACGTCATACAAATATGGTTGACCATTTCTAGCACTAAAACTACAATTCAAATTTTTCATTGCTATATCTCCGTCAACATTTAGATATTTATTAACATCAATTTCAATCAACAATTGACAAAACAACCACTAAAAAATGAGGACACAAGTCCATTGCTCATTCCGATAATTTTAAAATATATTATTTTTAAACAATGATACCAGGAACAATAATATGTTGCTATAACATACTAGCAATCTAAATAAAACTGAATCATAACATTCATCGTTTAAAGTTATACGTCCCCTTTCCATCAACGCCATCGTCATGACCATCGCACGCGACTTTTGTCAACTAGCAAAGTATTTTTAAAAAACTCATTAGTCACTAACGATTAACATAACTTCCCCATTATTTGTCACAGAAAAACACTTGACACAAATTTTTTAAATAAAACATAAAACACAAATATTTGATTACGATATCTAACCAAGAATTAACAACAACAATTCCTGGTTCGTCATGCCGTTGCCTTGTATTGATAAGTAACGAGTATTTCTGTAAATAAACACATTTTGCAAAATTTAATAAAGATTGTTAGTAATACGGATATATTAAAGACATATATCATTAGTTTTAAAAAAATAAACAATTGCAAAAAAAAATCATATTGTATACTTTCAAGGATGGTAAGAGCACATCTGTTTGCACAAGCACGTTTGTGGTAAAGTTATCACAAATCATATAAAATGTATATAAAATATGGTTTTATTCAGTATTATGATGCTTGTTGATAAAGAGAATGACGTCACCTACTGTTGTTAATCACAACAATTAACATCTGTAGTCTTACGTACTATAATATTCCATTTGATTGTTCCACCGACGACAGGTACTATTTACTTGAATAATATTTACAGTGTTTCGAATTTTAAACGATTTGCAACAGATATCTTTAAGAAACATTTGCTATGAAACTGCATAATGACGCAGTGTTTGTTTGTTTATTGAATTTAATACAATTACGTCTTTAAATGTAATAAAATGGTAAGGAAATGTTTGCCAATATGAGTCCTTGTATTACGTATTAAACGACCTGACGTGCTAGGCGTCATTTGGCGCCAGATTTCATTTATATTTAGATATTTGGAGTGTTTTTAGTTATGATTTATTCATTATAGGTAAATATGTATATACGCGAATTTCTTACATGTGTTATTTATATAAATAATTATATATGTTTAATGTCGTAGATATAGAAAACGTATAGAGTATATAAAACAATTTGCGTTTGACTGAATGTATGGAATACTCTTCTTAATAGTCCAAGATCTAATGCTTGGTACAGAGTGCGACATAAACATGCGATACTAATAAAACACTTACTTATGCTATTTTTTTAAATTCTAGGTAGTATTTTTATGAAACAAAAATGTTTCAAAGAGATGTCGGTACATCAAAGAAACTAAGGTTTTGAAAATGGTCTCGAACAGAAGGGTCGAGTGCCTACTCAGTTTCCAGCATAATTGAAAATGGTGTTTAAATGGACAAATGAAATAGACCTGAACAATAGACCCTTGTCAAATTCGGTTTGTCAATTCATTCGAAATATGAAAACTTCCGACGTATTAAGTTACATGTCGCACTAGTGTGAACGTGTTGTACAACTTCTTACAAAGTTCTTCTGAAGTTGCACGGTATGTGTACGGTACATAAGTTTGAGAATAAATAGTGTAATATGTAGTTATAAAAATTCAAATTTCAGCTTTGCTAAAACGACGTAGGTATGGGGGCTTTGGGATCTTACTCCATAAGTATGAGTTTGTAACACCAATGATTACAAAACACCTTTAGTTTACAGTTAATATATCAAACAGGTGGTAATTGACACATGCAGGTGTGTGCAGGGGTACCACCCTATTAGCTACAACACTTTGATAACGTGTTACAAATCAGGTGGGTAGATACATCGTGGGTGTAATGTAATAAAGTAGTAATAAGGGCTAATAATAGCTCTCGCTCTCGCAGATACAATATGTATACCAAGACCCACTCACATACTCACTCGTATACATATTTCACCTTGTTGTTTAGCAATAACTTCAGACTAGTCAAGAATCAAAGGATACGTGGTTGGAACACTTGGCCGATTTAATATAGCTTGTAACTTTTTTATTTTGAAAGTTACAAAAAAAAGTTATTAGTAAAAGTTCTTGATAATATTATTACCTACAAAAACGCTCTTTATAAAATTTTTGTGAAAGTTATAGTTTTCGAGATAAATAAGAAAGACTGATATATCATTATTTTTAAGATAGCAGAGCGTATTCCATCCCAAAACTTTACCATTGTCTCTACCTTTCTACAACGCTACTAGTACATTGCTGACATTAACCCAGGTTTGATCATGACATCATGTAGAGAAACAGATGCGCCTATTCTCAGAATGCTGATGTTGAGAACGCGTATGAGAGGGCAAGTGTTACATAGTGGGGCAGTTAGTTTTTGGCAATGTTGACACAATATTTAGAGATTTGTCACGAGGCTTGACAATATACATATTCGATTGGAATTTATTGTTAATAAATGTATGTTATTGATTTTTAATTAAAAAAATCTTAACCAAAACAAATATTTAATGCATTTTACGTAAAAAACCAAATATTTGTCACTAATTAAAGTAAAATTATCTACTTTCGTTGATTAATAATTACATAAGTCATAAAAAGAGATTAAGACAACTTTCTTAGTAGGTTTCACTGGTGATTCCTTCCCGTAATCCTATAAAAGCGTTCTAGTTCTACCAATTGGTACACAACCTGAGTGGTCGTATTTATAGATCGCGGCATTAGCATGAGAACATGTCTATATCAAAAATAACAAGGATCAAACACAAAGAACAACCAGCTTCGAGCAAAGTGAACGACGTCAACTAAAAATAAGTATAAAATAACTTATACTCGTCAGTGAATACTCCCGTTCATGCCCATGCTCATGGTCTTGCGTCTTGATGACGATTGACGCTACTAACAATAAATATACGCGCGTTTGTGCAAGCTGTGTCTGTATGTTATATTGTGCAGGTCAGTATGCCAAAATAGTTCCCACTGAAATTTCATTTAATACTTGTAGATTCAGTTTATATACTTTTATTTGTAGATATATGTATAATATATACATTTATAGAAGAAGTAATATCTAGTTAATCATATTGAGAACATTCACCTAGTTCTAGTGCAGAAATAGGTCCCTCGAGAAATGTTTATACCAAATAGAACCCATAGCTAAAAATAAAAATAAATACAACATATATGAAGCCAGTTTTAACCTGATAAACAAGGTTATGTATTCTTACGTAAAGAATATTATTACAGTTTATGTAAAAGATACGTTTGTACTACATGAATCCGTTTTGGAAACTTGACCTTTGAAGAAGAGCGATTGGGATCTCTTGCGGAATTAGGTTGTCCGCACATGGGTCACAGCCCCGAATCTGCCAGAACCGAATGAGAAAGGCAACTGTGTAGTTACTGAGAGAACGCACGTGTATACGAGTATCAGAACGCACACGGCACGAATGAAAAAAAACTGATTTGAAATTGGTTTTGAGCGACTGTGTTTCTTGGTCGCAGGGCAATTACGTTGCATGCTATTGATGGTGAATATCATGAGCAGCGATGTGCACAAATACCTCACAATGCGACACAATAAAATCACCTATTATGCTATTGTTAAAAATTCTATAGAGTTACGAAACACGGCTCGAAACTTTGTAATTAAAAAGGGCAGAATGTGAAAACAAACAATGAAGAACAAATTTGAAAATTTAAGGCAGATATCTGACGGAATATTGTGACGGAAATTAAAATGAAAAGACTGAGGAACTTCTAGAAGGGAATACAAGGAGTGTAAGAATGAGAAGGCGAGTTAGAAAGAGTAACTGGAGGAAAGTATACCTTAACTCCTAGTGACTTACGATTTTTACATCAGATAAAGATAAAGGCAAAAAGAAATCTAAAGTTTTGCGAAATTCTGCTAATGTTTTGTCTACTTTTTAGTTAACATCTCCAGCTCGCCTAGTCCCATGGTCTGCAAACCATATAATCAGCAGCAGGCTCGGCTGGGGCCACCTTAACTCTTTTAGGCCGAAATCATTTTGTTTTTGCTAAATCAGTGAGGCCCTACACTGGTCACTTGTGTTAAAGCGTCACTATTTACATAAAATTAAAATATGTCATTAAAATGATGAATAAATTCTGCTTACATCAAATAATTAAAAATATAAAAAAAATATTACTATTAAAATATTTTAATTGATTAATAAAATAATTAGAAGATATAATTAATAAATGTAAATGATAAACGTGATTAGAAAACAGTTGAGCAGATGAATATATACATATGTAGTTAGTTAGCTATATGTACATTTTGTTATCGAGGTGTTTGGCCTGGTTATCACGTCTTACTGAACGATGCGATGAGTCATTGCTGACTTGGCAGTTACCATTGCTGCAGAAGTTGAATGTGTGTAAATAATACCCCTACTAACTTTCGATAGGCAACAATTATAGCAGCTTTCAAAACAAGTAAATTTAATTAGGTTGCGTATTTAATCTTAAATTCTATAAATTTATACTTTATCAAGATAGAGTTCACTAAAAGGATATCAGATGTAAAATTAGTTTTAGTTTGTAGTGCTATTATAAAAGATATTAACAAATGAAAGTGCAATTTAAAGGGTTAGTTTGAGGAACACAGTTAAATCCCACTTATGACACGTTTGGTATATCTACACTGCTCTACACTCTCTGTCTCTGTTCTAAAAAAGATATATATAAGCAATTTTGCATAAATTATATCTAGAATCTTATTTTAGTAGAAAATAACCCGTAAGAGATATTACCAAAAATAAATTCAAAACTGAGGAAGAAAATGAGAAGTGTATGTATTTCATAATAACAACAAACTCTTGATAATAAAGTTAATGAACGAAAATATGTAATTACTCATCAAATGCATTAGATAATTACTGTCTAATTAATGTAATTATGAATGCTGTAGTGAAAAAAGTATTTATCATTTTTAACGGGTACTAATTATCTTAACGGATTTGAACGAAATGTGTGTCAATAACATGGATTCATGAGTCATCGATTGATTGGTGGGGTCTGTGATCTTTTTTTATAGGAAGCTAGCGTACAACCACTAATGACTCCAGACGCATGTCTGCAGGAACTAATGCTAGGAAGAGAGAAAGAAGAAAATGAATGGCGGAAGTAAGAATAAGGAAATTGAAAAGAGAACGAGAAGTATTGAAACTGATGCTAATTCTTTTTACCCTTGTAAATAGAGAAATAAAATTTTAAATAAATCTACAGATTTTTTAAGAGCGTATACAACAAAATAGTTATTTATCCAAGAAACAAACCACTACTCATTTTTTAGTGGTCAATTTTTCAATTATTGATTGAAGTTGATTTTAATAAAATATATTGGCGTTTTTATTTTAATTAATATTTAAATGTTGACGGAGATATAGTAATAAAATATTCGAATTGTAGTTTTAGCGCTACTGATGTCGGCCATATTTATGACGTAACGTGTATGTACTACTAAGGGCGCGTTCCACTAAGCGTTTACAACGATCTGCCGTCCAAACTTAGTGGATGCTTAGTGATTGCTTAGTGGAACGCGCCCTAAGAGTAGGTCAGTTATTTTTTCTATGGATAAGAGTTCTGTGTTGAATATGCCATCTCTTTTACGTTGTGCTGTATAAAAGAGATAGCAACTTAGCTGACATGATATATATAAGGAGTTATTAAAAAAATAATTGGACATTTGAGAGTCTAATAACCAACTTTATCAATAAATGAACAGTTTACAAAAATTAAGACATAGGACACAAGCCCATTGTATACAAAAAAATATATTTGTGACTTGAAAATGATTCTTTTCACTTTCAGAGTAAATAAATATCTCTACAGAAATAAATCATAAGGAAAGTTTATAATTTCATGCATCAAACTTTTGTGATATATAATTAGAAATGAAATGATTCAGACGGCGAATGTACGATGACACCAATAGTGTCATTAGTTATGATTGCGTGCGTAAATCACTCAGTATCTCTGTCTTGGCATCATCGGACCATCTAATCTAATGTGAGATGATGACAGACGCGGATTGGTTTTAAAACTATTAGTTGTTAAGAAACATAGGTCAGAATATAAACATATTGCCATTCAGTGGACACGTTGGCACCCTGGTCAGTCCGCCACTGGATTTACTGTGCCGGGTCTATCACTTAGTACCGTTCACGAACAGTCTGAATAAGTCTTGTCTGCTTTATGTTGGGTTGGCTGTACAAATAAGTAGGTTATGACGATAACACTTTTGAAATGCGTGAGTTATCGTTTATCATTTGCAGATGCAGATACCAAGATGATGATACTGATGTATCATCTGCATGTTCACTGACACTGTCTTGTTCTGCATACATAATTAAAGAAGATATTTATTCTGATGTGAAATAATATACGAAAGTGCTGTCTTTTCAATTGTTAGCGATATTTGGGGCTATAATTATTATGATAGTACCGTTACTAAACAAATAAATCATAAAGTTTAGTGTAGGATTAGCATAAAGGATAATTCAGTTATGATGTCGAGACGACCACCAGACACGTTAACAGACAAAATTGAAGCAGGAGTTTGCCCTTTTTAGGATTACAAAAAAAGGTTTTAGAAAAGCTTTATGACGCGCTATGCACGGTTAGACCAATTTTGATGGATAATGAAAGAATATTCTTGGTGCTTGAACATTTTTGCTCCAAACTTAGATCGTCGTTAGGGGATAAGTCTCTAAATGCTTTGGTATTCTTAAATATCACTATATTAGAGCTAGTAAAATGAAATAAGTTGAATTGCTTAAATAATAAATGAATTGCGATTATTACTTGAAAATTTAGAGGTTTTTATATTGTTCTGACTTCTGGTATTGAAACCCCGGGTTTACAAAAGCCCTACTGACAATATACAAATGATTGTTGTATAACTATTTACTTTTAATTGAGAAACCCCTAACACAATTCTCAGTAAAAGTGAAGTTTAACCTAAAAATAGGTTTTTTAATTTGGGTTTTAAGACCGACCACAGTTAAGCAATAAAAAATGTAACTAAGGAGTTACATTTGGGTAAGCTGCAGATATGTTTGATTAGAATATAAGACGCACAATTATCGTCCAAATTTTAGAATAAGAAACCGAGTAACAGGAAATTTAACTTTTTTATTAAATTAGAAATTACTCATATCTGTTACTGTCATTACTTAAATCTTCCAAATCAGTTTTAAGGATGACATAATTCTTATTGAATTTGAAAAATGTCAATGATTTCATATTTGAATTGCTTTTATTAAATTTCTTAGAAATATATTTTTTAAAGAATTGAATTCGACCTCCAGAGTATGTTATACATATAAAATATGTCATTGGAAATAGATATATATAATATTAACTACAAATAAGTTCCAAAGTAGCAATTGTTGTTAAATAAACATTGTGATCTCATTATCTTATTTGCTTTGACACTTTGTTCCATCTGTTTACTTGTTTCATAAAATAAATGTTAGTTGGTTGTGTTGTTGTGTATTTCAGAGCAGTTATGTAATGTTAAAACATTATATAACGCCCTGAAGCTGAACGCGTTGATTCCAGGCTTCGATTTCAATTTAATTAATGACAAGAAAGTCGAATTAAGACCGTCCCCACACGAGCCGACTGATTGCAAGCTCGAAGTTTCCAACGAAAACGAAAGCCGTGTTTTGTGACTCTGTTGAATTTTTTACAATAGCTTAATAGGGTATTTTATTGTGTCGCATTTGTATGTATGTATTTAAAGACTTTTGAAAAGTGTTTGTGCACATCTCAGCTCATGATGTTCACCATCAAAAGCATGCAACGTAATTGCCCTGCGACCTAGAAACATAGTCGCTCAAAACCAATTTCAAATTAGTTTTTTTTCATTCGAGCAGTTTCATTCTCATTCGGTTCGGGCAGATTCGGGGCTGATTCGGAATTGAATTGTGAAATCCATTGTTATTAAACCTTCCCTATTGTTTGTAAATGATGTGTTTCCACAAGAGACGCGTCCGTCACATTCAAAAGTAAATTTAATTGCACTTAAGCGGTAGTTCAGTTTAAGTTTTCCATAATATTCCACTAATTTAATAAGTATTTTAATTGCAGCTATTTTAATAAGCGCTTCCTATTCATTTAAATATAAACGACGCATCACACAGCGTTCTGTGTCCGTCGTCCGTCGTTTGAACATGTCCATATTCCATACTTGTCTACTTTGTGCGTCATATTTAACAAGATTTATATAACGCACGCATCATGTTAAACAACTGTCGTTAAACACCCACACTGGTTCATACAGAACGCGTGTTAAATGTTGGTTATACCCCTCTACTTCCACCCTCTCCCTCACCGTAATATAATGCGAAGATAGCCTAATACCAATTATTTTAAAAATAAAAAAATATCGAAAATTCAAAATAAATATCCTGTTAGGTCATAAAGTAGTGGAGAAATAATGTACTTCTCTCCCCCTCCTATCTTTCTCATCTAACGCGTCACCCCTTCGCCAATTTTATAACCCTTTCGCGATGAATTGCATTATAAGAAATAAATATTGATAGCCTATAACAGGGTAGGCGAACCAATGGCACGCGTGCCATTGATGGCACGCGACACAATATTTTGGGCACGTCGCCGATCATAAAACATGTGTAAAAAATGTGATAGGTATAGGTATGATAGTAATAGGTATTTTGTAGTATTTAAGTAGGATCGAACGCGAGTGATCCTACGCTACGGAGTGTTCGGTGCGCGGGGAAGAATTAATTGCAAGTGCATTGAATGACAGAAATAAACAGTCAACATCTATGATTAAATTTGTTTGCAAAAATTGTGATACAAGCGCGGCAAGTTACGCGGCTGCAAATGTCATTGCTCGGCATAGTAAACCTTTTCAAGAAGGAGAGTTTTTGAAGGAAGCCTGGTTAGCATGCGCGCCCAGGCTTTTTGATGATTTCGATAATAAAGATAAGATAATTCAGCGCATCAAAGATACTCCTCTATCAAAAAACACAATAAAAGAAAGAATCTTAAAGCTTGCCGAAAATATAACAGATCAACAAAAAATTGACATTAACAAAATTCACAATAAACAAAACAATTATTGTCATGATAGATCTCATTCGCGCTTTTGAGGCTAAACTGCAAGTTTTCAGAAACGATATTATCACAAGAAACTACAAGTATTTTCCAAACTTGAAAAAATATATCAATGATTTTGATATTCACGAGACAGCAGACAAAGAAAAATTTACTGAAGAATTTATTTCTGTGATCGATTCTTTAATCAAGGAATTTTCAGGGAGATTTTCTCAGTTCAAAGAATTGTCGGAAATACTCAAATTTATTATGTACCCTGATGTGGCGTCATTTCATAAACTGAACTTCTCTCAATTCGATTGGTTGGAAATTGAAGAATTTGAAATGCAGTTGATTCATTTCCAATCTAGCTCAATATGGATTCAAAAATTTATTGAAACAAGGAAAGAGTTGGAATTAATTGAAACTGAAAGATTGACAAGTAATTTAAGTAAAAAAGCTAATAACAAAATTCTGGAAACATGGAATGCGTTACCAGACACATTTAACTGTTTGAAGAAGCTGGCTCATGCTATTTTAACAATGTTTTCATCTACCTATGCCTGTGAGTCATTATTTTCAGAGATGAATAACATTAAAAACTCGGTTAGAAACCGTTTGACAGATGAATCCAGTTCAGCATGCATTTTGCTAAAAGTAACATCTTACAACCCTAACATAAATTATTTGTCATCTAACCTGCAGCAACAGAAGTCACACTAATTTTACAGTAATTTAATTTATGCATGTAATAAAAATATTCCAAAATGTACCTCTTTTGTTTACTTTATTTAATAAAGAGTTTTGATAGATAGTATTTATTATTATTATTTTCCAAATAATCAGAAAGTCAAAATTATTTGATGGCACGTTAATGACCTCATTCGACATTTTTCAGAAAAAATGGCACGTTGATGCATAAAGGTTCGCCTACACTGGCCTATAAGTTCAGGCAAGAAGAATAGTAGAGGAGGAGCTAGGAATCAGAGATAGACAGGTGAAAAGGTGATAACACTGGAGCACATAAGGGATGTTTGTGTGGACAGGGTGGGCAACAGTAGGAAGATGGAGCAGGTATTAAAAGGGGGTAAAGAAGGGAACAGATAGGTTGTAGAAATAATTAGAATGAGGAAGTGAAAAATCAGAGGGTTTATGTCTGAACAGAGTGATAGAGGTAAAAGGCAGGAGAAGGAAAATGAATTCTGAAAGGAAGAAAAAATAGTGCAAAGGTAATAGAGGGTTTGTCGAGAGGGGACAAGGAAGGCAAAAGGTGAAGACGGAGATACAGGCAAGAAGGAAGGAGGTGTAGGTAACAGGAAGAGAGAAGGTCAAGAGAAGAAGAAGCAATTTATAAAAAAATTTAAGTTTATTTTTAAGTTGAAATTCTATGAAATGCTTAAAGAAATAATTAATGTATAGATTGTAAAACTGAAAGGCAAACAATTATTAATATAATTTAAAAAAATGTAGCTGTGATCTAAATCAGATTTGATCATGTAAAAAACCCTTTAGACGATCACATCAGATCTCCAATCACCTCTGCACCGATTTTAAATCTGACAGAATAGTGCACTCACACTTTTAAACAGAATATTACTATTCCACAATATATTGACAATCGTTTAATTGTATGTGCTTGTTTTGCAGTACGTACTTTCTTGGATGGACATCCAGTCAGTTTGCCATCGACTAGAGCTAGACTTTGTTCATGCGCCATTCAATGGATGAATGCGATGCATGGACGAACAGTGTAGTACAGTTTGTGTGTTTGAATACTTGGATGATGTCATATATTACAAAACAGAAATAGGAATGAGTAATTAACTTTATTATTAAATTTGCACACCGCTTAGAAAATATGTTTTTGTATCAGATAAAAGTTGAACGTGAAAAATTGTCTTATACAATTTAAGGCATAGCAACTCTAATAATTTATACCAGTGCTAGGTATATATATGACTTAATTATGATACGCAAGGTCATTTTGATAACAACACAATAGGATGATAACGTATATTATAGGATGGATTAAGCTGTTAGTAAAATATATTATACTAAAATATATTTTAGTCAACAATTTACAAAATGTGAGGACCGGCAACTGTGGTCGGATTCTTATACCTGAGACCCCAAATAATAACAAAACACATCTTGCCATCAGCTGTCATAGTCCCTTTTGTTAAATTACAAGATATTCTATAATTACATTTAAAGAAAACGTTATAAGTTTAATCGCATACGATAAATATGAAGAAAACGTATTTTTATATTACCGTGTGTGTTACATACCTAAATGA
Organism: Panorpa germanica; assembly: GCA_963678705.1. Taxonomy (NCBI): domain Eukaryota; kingdom Metazoa; phylum Arthropoda; class Insecta; order Mecoptera; family Panorpidae; genus Panorpa; species Panorpa germanica. Next base: position 9,585,686 of record OY783216.1, on the reverse strand, counting down.
ATTGTTATATTAGCTCTATAGCACAGAGGACAGAGCTTCACCAGCCACAGAAAATTCCCAGACGCATTGCGCTCATCTCCAGAGCCAGACACGACCGCAGACATGATCATTGGCAATTCGATGCGACGGATATGGAGTAATGGATATAATAGCCATTGTAATAACATGTAACGATCAGTAATGGCAACTTGCGAAGATTCCGCAGATTACCCGTGTTAAAGACTCACGAAGAGGTTCCAACACCAAACCAACAGTTCTTCACAATGGAGTACTCATACCTGAGTGTTATAACGCAGACCTGCTTGACGAAGCAAATATTTGTTTTTTTCTCATTCTTATTTTACGAGCAGAGCCCTAGCTTGAATAAAAGCAAGGCCCGGTGCAAAGTTAACGTATGGAGCTTAAACCTCTAATACAATGGAAAATTTCAAAATTTAATTCCACTTTTAATTTGAAATATTTGAATTAAATTTTAACTTTAAAAACTACTTATTTTGTAAGAAATTAAAAATAAGGTTTAAGAAATATGGATAAGATTGTACCGCATTTTATACCTTGTTGATTATTATCAGCTATTTTGAATTATTAAACGTATATATAAATAAATATTAAAGCATAATAAACGTATATATAATTAATAAGAAGTCAAATTCATATGAAATCATAAATATGTTTTTTTTTTTCAAAATTATGGTAGATCTATCTTCATTATGGTATGTATGCCAACCCTGCTGTACATAGACTACGTAGCTTCTCTCTAAGTCCTCAACGAACCACTAACACCGCCTCCCCCCAACCAACCCACGAACAACCCCTAAATATTGTAAAATAAAAACTATTTTCAGCCGTAATTTTTGTAATATCAATTTCTAAATCAAACCATCATTGTGGTTGCGAAACGAAAAGATTATTTAGCTGCTTTTCCGCTAATTAGTTATTTAGAGACACATTTCTGTGCAGTTGTGCCAAGCCTAACACAATTTACTCTGTTCTTAAGGCACATCGCTGCGTAATAAATATTTATCTATGATCATATTTCTACACAATAATTTGTAGAACGCCAACACCTTGTTAATACTATAATACAAATTTAAGTTTCAGTAAACAAAGACTGTTAAAATAAAAACTAACTTCTCTATGTGTAAATAATTCAAAAATTTGTTTGCATTTATTTCAGAGCAATGTACAAGTTGCTCGTAGTACAAGTCGTCGGAGCAACGGTAAACCCCAGGTTGTCTACCAGGAGATAGTACTTGGGAAGGTTGTTTGTTGTACGTTGTGGTGTTCACGAACCATTGAGGTAAGGTGCAAGTATACCTATACCGGTATGCAACAGGGCCAGGTAGGGCATCACACTGCAGCGTTCCTGGAATTCAAAGGAAGGGAATTGCACTCAGACTGGTCTGAAGACATAAGACTGTAGGCATGTAGGCAACAAGTTTGGCGGCTAGCGATGTTGCAAAAGAAAGAGAAATGTATGACACATAATAGTTGCTCTTAAAGCTGGTACACATTAGAGCGACTCCAACATGCGACACTCAACATTCATTCACAATTTAGTGCACCCATGTCTCAAGCCAGTACAAGGCGATGCGGTGAACGTGAGATTCAAATGTGTGAGTCAAATATTGGATGGCAAGTTTCATGCTACACGGTGGAACGAATGTTTGATCCGAATAATTTATTTATTTTATTAATTTGTTGATATTATTGACACTAACATTGTTTAACAAAAACTTTCAAGTATAAAACCTTCCTTTGTTGGACAATTCGTGGAACTGTGCATGGCATGTGGATCAAGTGTGTGGTGGGAGTAGGCAACAGGCCGAACTTCTTCCAACATGAACGTTGTACACACTACGTCAACTTATGAATGAAAATATATGAATGTTGGAGTCGCGCTAGTGTGTATGGAACATAATATGTAAAATACATTCTTAAACAAGCAGAAGATCTTCACGCAAATCTACAATACAGTTAATAATGTTTAATTAATATTTTAAAATAACACAACGCCAGTGTATATATTTACAAAAGGATTATTTATAAATAAATTACACTTGTGCATAGAATTAATCATCTAAATTTGTATTTTATGTCTTGTGTACCAGCAACAATAGTATTTGTGAGCATACAATAATATAATTGTTTTAACACGTTTATTGTTTATTTTGAGAAATAGATATATACCATACGAGTATGGTAATTTTAACAAATAAGGAATTGAATGTTTGATTAGTTAAAAGACAAATTAACTTGATACTAAGATTTCTTGAATAAGAAAGTTTATCAAAATCATTCACTAAAATATTCGAAAACGTCACTAATGACGTCATTAATTTCGCTCACGCCAAGCTCACAACGACCCATCTGAAGAGTTGGGTCGTAGTGGTCGTTGTTGAGCATTTCGGCGCAATGTTTAAACATAACGCAAAATTTAAAGATGGATAATGACAGAAAAAATTACTTTATATGATTCGGAAAGAGATATTTTAATAGATTTTATTTTATTATATAATTATGTTAAATAAACTTAATAAAATTAATGTTAATTCATATTTGATTGACATTTATACACTTTATCTCTTACCATAACCTAACTTAATAAACGAACAATGTTCATTATCATTTAGAATATATTTCTTTTATGAAAAATTAATTTTGTGTTCAGATAAAGCTTTTGCTACAAAGCTATTTAATCAGGTATCGCGATCCTTATTTTTTCAACGCTCGCAACCAAGTGGAACGGGAAAAATTAGGGTAATAGAAATCGCTTTGAATAAATCGATATTTTTTGGGTACGAAAATATTGTGATTCAAATAAGACAACGTAAAGTTGAATATTTTATTAATAAAAGAACGTATCTCATCAACGAACCACTAACACCCCCTCCCCCCCAACCAACCCACGAACGACCCCTAAATATTGTAAAATAAAAACTATTTTCAGCGGTAATTTTTGTAATATCAATTTCTAAATCAAATCATCATAGTGGTTGCGAAACGATTATTTAGCTGCTTTTCCGCTAATTAGTTATTTAGAGACATATTTCTGTGCAGTTGTGCCAAGCCTAACACAATTTACTCTGTTCTTAAGGCACATCGCTGCGTAATAAATATTTATCTATGATCATAATTCTACACAATAATTTGTAGAACGCCAACACCTTGTTAATACTATAATACAAATTTCTTACTACGCATACGCAAAAACTTTTGGATCATATTGTAGCAGGATATTAACTTTAAATGTGCGCGTTCTCATATGTTCCCATGGCCCGTACCAAACCACCAAGCTGTATTAAAACAGTTCATCTTCACAGAGTAAAAAAAAAGATAAAATAAAAAGTGAAACTACTTTAAAAACATAATATGTACCGCTATTAAAAACAATTTAGTAACGAATGTCGTTTTATGCTACAGTTACAGATAAATTGTCATTTACTATTCACGAATGTCGTTTTACGATTTGATTTTTAGTTGTTTAAACTAAATTTATATGCAACGAAGGATACACGTGAAGACAGTCGTGATTTGACTGATCATTTTACATTTTACTTTCGACAGTAACTACTACATTACTTTCCAATTCGCTGAGTGCAAAGAACCGAGCGCTTGACACTTTAGAAGTAATTTATTGATAACTCATTTATGTACCTCCGCTTTTATTATTATTTAATTCTTATTACTTTCACCAGGGGGTACAAAGCACTATTAAAAAAACGCCACGTAATTCTGGAATTATTTTCTACAAATTTAATATAAATTGTATCTAGTAGTGACGACACAGAGGGCGAGAGAATTGATGCTTGAGACACTGACTGCTATGTCTTCGGGTTCACGTTATACTTAAGTATATACACATAACTTTTAGGCATCGGTGTAGAGCGCGATACGACTCAGCATCGGAAATAGGACGACGTTAAACAAATTAAATTAAATATATATATATACGAGTATATCAAGTAGTAAAATGTAAAAGAAAACCAAAACTGTTAATCAGTTTTAGTTGTGGTTATTAAACAATGATTTGTTATCACACAGGACGTACAAGTATGTTTAGATAACAAAAAATGTATTCGTAATAACCTAGTCATGCGGAAGTTAGTTGCTAAGACATGAAAATTTAAAACTAATTAGTGATAACTGTGTGATAAGACTTCCAACATGGACTTAAATGTATTCATATAAATTATGTGGATCAACTTTATTTTTTGATAGCAGTTTGCATAATCAACACTCATTTTGTTATACCGTTCACAGGTTTTAATAAAGTCCATTAAGTAAACAATAGCCAAACGGCGCCTGCAACTTCAAAACATCCGATTTGAATATCATACAAAAATACTTTTAACAGCACGTTTATTGAATACTAATGCTACCAAACTTCCTGATTTTGTAATAGTGAATAATAACATCTACATTGTGTATATATATATATACATTGTCCAGTTCATTAGTGAGACGTTGATTCAATAGTCAAATAACTCATAAATGTATCCAAAATCAATGTGTAAATATTATTCAATCTTCGTAGATGTCCCACTTATGAAATGGTATTTATATATATATATCGCAGGGCTGCGAAGTCGGTAAAAAAATAAAGTTCCTGCTTCGACTCCAGCAAAATTATACATGTAAAACATTTTTTTTCATGTATTTTTAACGGTATAAAGTGATATATTTTCTTTAATATATTAATATAAAATTTTAAGTATTACTTAGTTTGAGACAAGACTTATACTTACTACATTTCTCATATTAATGAGGGGAGCTTCTAACTACTGTTTAGTTACTAATCGCAACAAATTTTCTGACTACGAGCCCTGATATATTGATTTGAAGATATATTATCATATATAATATAGGTGTATACATATCTAAACAATCCTAAACTGACAGTCATATATCATACATTACGATGACACCTTCCTCAAAGCGTAGGTCTTCATCAGACGCGGATGTCTCCTGGAACTCTGTCTTACCCCCCACGTGATACTGTCGTCTTACTAATAATATAACAGTCATGGCAAATGACGTAGTGCGATTTATCGAAAGGTCATATGTCACGCTGTCGGTCGGATCACTAACTATTGTGTACAAGTGTGTACTCCTAGTTTAATAAACAAAACACAGAGGTTCTGACAAACGGTGCAATACTCTTCCAAGCCCGTTGTACGAGTATATGGTAGAACACAGTAATGGCGGGGATAAGATCCAAGCGCCACGCGGAATCATTGCCACGAGACATTAACAAATGGTTAATGACTTTAATTGTAAATCATTACTGATAACAATAAAACAACAATAATATAACAGTCATCTTAAGAATTCTCGAGAATCAATAAATTAAAAATCAATGACTTGAATGAGTTTTCTTTATTCTTATTGTATGTCTTACCAGATAAAGATCCAGTGTGAAACCATTTCTCGATAGATTGTTTTAAAATATTAATCAATGTTTTGTAAAAACTGGACAGTTCTTAAAACATTTTTGTCTTTAAAAACTGTTTTAGTAAACAAAACACATTCCTATCTGCAGTCGTTTGTTGTTGTTTTTTAGCCTGTTAGCCACCATAACCGAAAATATTTGATATTATATGTTTTTGTTTAGAATGCTTTTTACATAAACAATAAGCTGTAAAAATATGTTAAAATCCCATAACAATAACAACTAAGGAGGTATATATTTGAACTATTTCAATCAATCTATATATTATCTTATCTTCTAAATAAACGGATTTTTCGTGTGGTAAACCATAACCCGTACATCCGAAGTTGTACATCCTTCCTCTTTAAATTTACGTAAATAAAAAAAAACGTGACGTCACAAAAACTACCGTACAGTCCTCCTTGTAACCGTAACAAACATATGTACGTTTAAATTCAGAGTTTTCTCAGTCATTCATAAGTAATTGTAGTTCATTCAACGTTTTATAAGGCAATTAAACGTAAAGCTAGAGTTCTACTCGTACAGATGAACTCACTTCCGATATGAATTAACGTAATTACGGTTTTTATCAATGGAACTTCATTTAATGAATGGGCCACATCATAAACATGTGCTGGCAATTTGTTTCAATCAAGAAAAAAAGTTTAGCATATAAATAACTCTGCGTCCTCATATTGTTTTTTTCTTTTTTAGGAAATATCAAGTTTCATATTTTGTTTTCATTCATAAAGTTACAATGTATTTAGTTCTATTGTACAGCGTGTTGGCTACATTGATGTCGGTCGTGAAGGAGATGATGTGGACAGTGGTCCCTAAACTAAGCCTATTTCACCTCTGCTTACATACCTATTTTCAATACAAGCATTTTTGTGACTGTTCAAACAAATTGACTGGATTTACTTGAAAATACCAGTCCTTAAAGAACAGGACCCAAGCTGAACACTTCAATAAATCGTTCTGCAAGCATCATGCAAGAGCAGACGGCTCTGAGTCAGAATTTCTTGGAAGTTGGAAGACAATACAAACATTGTCGATGTAGAATGCAGGGTGTCGCTTTACGAATGACATATATCTATTATTGTTAATGGAATTTCTATTGGTCCTACAGAATATACTGTAGGAATGAATAAAGAATTTGTTGCTACAAAAATGTTGTTTAAAGAATATAGATTTATTAATGTCTGTCTAAGAAAATGCAATAGAAAGTCATATCTAAGACAGGCAAGGAGCATGGTTGACTGCGTAGCAAATAAATGAAGTATTACCGATAAATTCCGAAGTTATCAATGAATACCGGGAGGAGTGAGACACATACGAGATTTACGGTCCACAGAGACGCACAGAGATGCTGTGCGTGTTCCATCGTATATACTAGACTTGAAGCACGACTTGAATATCTAATAAATATTCTGTCTGTTGTAATGCTAATTTGTAAAATAGTTGTAGTTAAAGATAATTAATGAATACTATCACAAAATACAATAAATTGTACTGGGGTTATTCTGGTTTAATAAACTTTCATATTTCTATAGCTGGGGCTGGTGTATTAATATATAATAGGCTTGTGTCCTATGATTTAATTTCTATAAAACAAAGTTGGCTATCAGAACCTCAAATGTCCATTTACTTTTTAATAACTCCTTATATGTACTTAGAGATATTACCAATTAAAAAAGTCATTATGTCCTTCAATTATTAAAGGGATTCAACGTTATAGAACATTCAAGATATGTGACATTACGTCCGCTAAGTTGCTATCTCTTTTATATAACAGAGCGTAACAGAGATAGTATACTTAACACTGAACTCTTATCCATAGAAAAAATAACTGATCTACCCTTAATAGTATAGACATGTTACTTTACAAATATGGCCGATAGCTAAAACTACAATTCGAGTTTTTAATTGCTATATCTCCGTCAACATTTAGATATTTATTAAAAACCCGTGCCCCTAAATAAAATTTTTGAATTTTGAATATTTTTTTTAATATGATATTCAATTATTACACACTACAAAAATTGAGCTTTCTTCAAAGTTTCCTAACCGGGTCCCCTAATTTTCCCGGCGCCCCTTTTATAAAATTTTGAATTAATTTTGCATTTAAAAGCGTAATACATATACAAAATTTCACCCGTCTATATTTAACGAATACAAAGTTATACAACAAAAAGGTCCCACTTTTTTTTCCAGTTTTCAAAAACATTGACGGAGCCGTTTTCGAGCTACCATACAAAATTCAGGACCAAACAAAGAAGAGCATAAGAATATAAGATCATTAATATACACCTGCAACATTATAATATAGGACTAACATCAATTTTTATCAAAAATCCAAAAACTAAGCTTGTTCAATACATTTCTGCGTATCCTGCAAGGCAAGTACAAAACGAAAATCAGTCAATCGTACTTTGCAATACTCATACAATATTTTACTGTCTGGTTGACTTCAGAGGTACATTGCAGTAGGACATGCCACTGCGAGTGTTTGACCTGCCTAGTGCTTACATTTTACAGTGCTTACATTGCCTATATTAAATGAGTCACTTGTATTTGGAACTAAATATAGAAGGTAACGTCATATGAAGAGTTCCGTCCATGCGCAATGAATGCAGTATTTTAGTACTACTGTGTAGTTTAGTTTGTCTGCATGGCATAATGTTATTTCATGCAGAGATGAACTGAAAACAATATCCTAAATCACTAGTGCATATCAGTAGTTTGTATACACAAGAAAAAAGCTTAGAAAATTGTAATAATAAAAGATTTGTATTGGGCATCAACGCACAACAACATCGTACTTAATATTAAAATTTCAAATGTTTTGACTAGCTGTAAAGCGATATATTCAAAATTAAAGTGCGCATATTTCACACACAGGAGTAATTATAAAGACGGTTTGACACACTCTTTTTAAAAACCAGAATATTGTAGAAGAGTGCATTAGGAAGGTTTTGATTGCTTTTTTAAATTGTTTGACAGTTATAGTTTTTGCGTAGTGTATACAGCTTTCGCAATAAAACTAGCTATGTTGTCAGCTTTGGAAGTCTAGTACCAAGAACCACTGGACTTAGGGAGTCACCGCAATAACTTTCTTACTAATATATTATCAAAAGACTTTATCTCTAATTAGCAGAATATTATCAAAACAAGAAATCTTCACGATAATCCTGGTTTCGCGCTTCTTCTAAAAATCTAATCTATAAATATCATTCGCTGATTAAAAATAAATAATCATCGGTTAACTCATTAAATCAATAATGAATTCATCAAAGCAAATATTAATTACTTGGTGCAAAAAAATGTTAACTTCAATTTTGACAAGGTAAAAATATTTATTTAGTCAGTCAACGTATGAAATTATTTTTAAAATAAATTTGAAATTATAAAAAAGTTAATTGTACTCGAGTCCGGGATAGAATTTCAAGGGCGTTGTAGTCAATTTGGTAAGGAAGACTAAGTGATAAAAATCACCTTGTGTTTTTTATATTACTTTTATTTTTTTTTATATTCTAAAAAATATAATTATTAGTTTTTTGAGAAATAGAGTTTCTAGATCTGAATATAAGACCCTGCCACACTCTGTTAGCAACACTTTATTATATCATGTAAAATTTTTGCTCAACTCTTACAGAACTTGCCTAGTAAGCTACAGGCATGAGGAGATCATCTACTTGGTAGATGATAATTAAAGAACCACGATATTTCTGTGTAATCATCAAATAGTATAGGTGAATATATTTATACAGTTTCAAAATACGCGGCAGAAATATGTTGTTTTCTTCAAGGAGGTTCCAAATGATACCAGATACTACAGATGTTATGTAAAAATCAATAAGAATATTTAAAATATGACAAATTGGGTAAATATAAAAAAGTATATAATTAGAAATATATGTATATGTAATCAGCCATATTCTACTTATATATTTTTAACGTTTTAAGCATTGATATATAAATATATAGACAGGGGCGGCCTTAGCCATTGCGAGGCCCCGAGCAGCGGAACTTTGCGGGGCACTTGTTCTTTGTATAGTTTATGTAAATTGTACATAAGTATTTTTGATGATAATTGACGAGAAATAAATTTTTAAATTGGAAGTTTTATAAAAGTTAACAAGCACAAAGACTACAAATTAATGATGATAAACTAAGGTACATGAATGCCTTAAAAGAAGACGCAAGGATTCTACTGGAATTTTTAAAATAGTAATGAATATTTCTACTTGGGTTGTTGCCCCGGGTGGTTCCTCTCCTTGCCATCCCCTAAGGCCGCCTCTGTATATAGACAAGCCTTAAGGTATAAAAATACATTTTTCAATTATGTTCGACCAAGATTATAGTAACCCTTTTTTCTGATAATTGAAAAAAAGGTTGAAAATAAGCAAAATATACATTTTTTGATAAAATCTGTATTCAAGGACTAGCTATGCATTATACGTCAATGGTTTTAAGACAATGATAACGTAATCCATATAATCTCTAGCAGAGATGTGCACAAATACTTTTCAAAAGCATTTAAATATAAAATGCAAATACCTTATTATTTTCCTATTTCAAATACAAAATCAAAAATAAATTTCATGTTAGTATTTAAATACAAAATACGAATTTTAAAAATACTTTTGAGAAAATAGAATACTCTTTATGTTACTAATATAAATGTTATCAACATATCTTGTCGAATTTTTGTATATGTGAACTACACTCAGGCCCGAATTTGAGGGAGGGCAGGCAGGTACTGCCCCGGGATCTCTACAAGAGAGGGGCCCCCATAATAGATATAAGCGATAAATTTTTGAAAGACTTGACGGAAAAGAATTGTTCCTTTTATTCGGAAAATAATTAGGGGCCTCCGCTCCTTCGTTGCCCCAGGGCCTCCACACCTCTAAATGACTAACTCTGACTACACTACTGTTAGACTACTATCCACCATTTTATTTATCTATAAAGTTTATTTTTTCTAGTAAGTTATATTTTGCAAAGAGTTGTTACTACGCCACTGCTAAGCTTGGGTTAAAGTCAGGTAAAAGACTTCCCCAATATTATATCTGGCATATTCTATAAAACACAACAATGTGGCATCATTTCTATTTTTCCGCGTTGAAACTATACAAGCCCTCCAGAAAATAACTTAAACACTGTAGGTATTTATGAATATTACCACTTGTTAAATAGCCGAGCGTAATAAAGTGAAACTATTCAATTTCATACTTGTACAGTCACTACCACAAGTAAAATAGTATTAAAACAATTATGTTAATTTATAAATGTTATCATCGTTAAAAAAATCTCTTAAAATGAATAGACGTGAAGGTCGAATTAATTTATTGGATACGTTTTTGCATTTAGTGGGTGTGTAGTAACTTTATAAAGCTAGCTATATTGATGTTATAATCTTTGATAATATTTTAGCACAAAAATCAATGATTTATTAAAACAATAGGTAAACTGACGTCACTCGACAATGTCGTCATATTATATTAATAAAAATTAGGTATTAAAAACGAATTCTCACCTGAATCTTAAGCGCCTATCCAATATATACTCGTACATAAGTATTCCTTCATTTTAAAAGTAGTTTATATACATAATCATTATTAATGGCAAACGCTGACATAGACAAAAAAGATATGAAGTAATTCTTATTTAAAAAATCGTTTAAATATTACTCATTGATACGCTCAAATAACCGTTACAATTGTATTCACAAATAACGCTCAACACGTTCTTGAGTAACACTATAATCTCGTACATATCTTTTTCAAATTTGAATTAAATGTTTACATTTATAATGCATTATTTTAATTACTTCTTCACACGTATTTACACACATTGTAATTTACAATAATGTACACCAACATTCACTTCATAAAACTAATAAATAATTAAACAGTGTCCTTGAATATTAATTTAAAGTTACACGTGTTTTTTACTAATGATATAAACGTCAATTATTCTTGGAGGAAATACTAATAGATGTCGATGATTTTTAGGTTATGTTATTAGTTATCTCACTGTGTTATGTTTATTATTATACATATTTAGGGGTTATTAATTCCTTGCGGTTTTTTAAGTGTTTATTATGTTTTTTTTCAGCTGTTTTCAACTTGTTTAACCTCTGCCTAACTCGACAGTCAACTTCTGACTGTCGGGTATGTTGCTGAATGCTACAAAACAACCGATGAGTCACTCCCTGAGTTTGCTTGTGTGTGTGCGGTGTGTGTGTTTCTTGTACTGCTATTTGTATTTGTATAGGTGTGTGTATGCTGTGGCGAGAGCGACCAGATGTAGAACTTGGTTATACTCCGTATTATTTATCTACATTACTATACGTAGTTTTGGTATCTTCTTCAAACTCTTCTCTAACAAATTCTAATTTGTAAAGAATACAGAAACAGAAGCGCGTTTCTTATACTTAGACTTTCCAGCTATGTTATATCATCATATATGTACGTCTTTTATAAATTGTATTATATAATTCACATTTCATTTATGTTCACTATAAGAATTTGTATCATTCAATCTACAAATATGCTAAATCTAAATAAATTATCCAGAGGTGAACTAGCCATACGTGGTAGCTCAATAGTAAGTAGGCCCTTTCTTATGCGAGTTGAAATAATACAATTTAAAATGTAAGATCTAAAAATTCAAGATTTTTATCCAAGAAAGGTATGTACTAAAGAGACTGCACATGGGTCGACTGATTGCAAACGCGAGCCCCGAATCTGCCCGAACCGAATGAGAATGCAAGTGAGAGAAAACACACGGCACGAGCGAAATTAAACTGATTTGAAATTAGTTTTGGGCACGGTTTGAGCGACTATGTTTCTTGGTCGCATCTTCTATCTATATAATAATGAATAACAAAACATTCTTTGAATAATTCTAAAACAATTTCATGTTATAAAAATAATAATATCAGTAATTATAACAATGTTCAATATTGATTAGTATTGTTTGAATAATTTGTATTGTTAGCTGTATTAATTGTTTGCGCAAACATCGCACATCTTTTTCATTACTCATTATTATAAACAAAAAAAAACTAGTCATCAATTTATATTGGTTATGTAAGACAGGTCTGTTCGCATGTGTACCACACTGTACAGTGACCTGTAACCTCTGTAAAAGTAGCACCGGATGTGTCATAATACACAAAACAAACCGCATGGGCATACCGCTACCTCTGATTATTTTGACAGGTTATATTTGGATGGATTTTAAGATGTAGAAATATTACAAAAACAGTGTGTATACATTTTTGTTGTTTACATTTTCTTTAAATGTATTTCGAAGTGGGTTTTGTGAGAGAATCCACACAGCATATAAATATTTTTAAACAATTTAAATTATTTATTGAATTGTTCTAATAATAAAAAATGATAAGGCACTTGTTATGAATAACTCCGATAAAAACATCACTTTGAATTTATTTGGAATACATGAATTTAGCATGCATTCTATTAGCGTTGGTTTCAGGGCCGGTCTTAAAGTATTTATTATTAATTTACAGTAGTCGTCTTTTTTATAATTAGCCGCCCCTGATTCTGGCGCCCGCCGATGCGATGGAATCTCTCGTACGCCCTTCGGGGTGGACCTGGTTCTTGTCTCTATTTTACTAATAGTCCAAGATTAGAATTGGATACCTTGTATTACCTTGCAGATGCTTTAAAGCTGACAAAAAATTACTTAAACTCACTTATAGTCTGATGGTTCATTTTTATATAAAGTGTAAAGTAAAATAAGTGATGGTTGGTGGTGGCACTCTGCTATACGCTACTGACAAAATTATCTTAAGACAATCCTTATTGAAATTCGACTTTGTTTACGTCCCTATGGAGCTTGTAAGACTCATTACACACTTAATACCATCTTACATAAAAATAAAAAATGAAATATACATTTTATGATCTGCTAACCAACTGTTATTGATGACGAATTATGGTCTAATTATTGTTTTCACCTAAAACACTTACTTTTATTATTTTATTTAATCATCTGAATCAATAATCCAATTATGAAATATTTTCCAGCATATTTTAATATTCAGTTGTTGACTGTTGGAATCATAGAGGTATAAGTATAGAGTGCACAAAAGGCTGAATACTGCGATAAAGGCAAAGAGAGGGATAGCTGCTGAGTGTTCTCTGTGTCTCTTTCTGGCCGAGCGAAAGCGAATAAATAAGCGAATGTTAAATTAATTATTGACTTAATTGAGAGAGCCCTAAAAACATTAAAATACGGGCTGCACACTTTAGGAACCTATTATATAAAGCATTTACCAGTTATAACATTACAGGTAGCTAGCTACATATGTACTATGTACTATCAAAGCGCAACCGCGAAACCAAACGGAGGGGCGAGGTGTGAAGGAATGGAATAATTTAAACAATATTAAAGTGATGTATGAGTCATTGCTTACTTATCAAATGGAGTCGATTCTTTATCAGCATTTCGGTTTATTTATATTCGCAACGAACACAAATTTAAATGCTAGCGTATAGCGAGAATATTCAATTTTTTTTTGTAAATTACTTTTTGAAAGATAATATAGGGTTATTTCTGGAATAGGTCTTAAAGTCTAAGATCTGAGAGCATCGAGACCTATGTTGTTTTAGCAAAGCTGACATTTTGAAAATAAATATTATAATAAGGCCCATATTATATAATATATATAATAATATAATAAAATAAACATAGGTAATACGGCCGTCCAAAATCCGCTTAAATACGCTTGCAGTGTGCGACAGGCCTAATGCATATACATTTTTTGTTGAATGAAAACTATTTTCATCTCTGAGCTTTATTGACACTATTAAACCAAGCCAACACTATCTGTATGTACTTAGGATATGATAGTGCGATGTCAACCGCCATTACAGTATGACTGACTCTAATGCCATACTGATATTGACATATGTAGGTTTATTTACAAGATGTCATGAGCTGTGGTGTGTTAACTGGATACTGATAACGTATAAATGTTGCTGATAAAAACACCCGTTATCAGATGTTTGTTATACAACATTTGTTATCAGCTAAGTCAATAATATAAGAGATGTGTTAAAAGAGTAACGGGAATTTGAAGTGGGTTAAAATTTTTAGCCATTTTAAGACAGTCGTGCCTTGCTAAAACAGGACCGCAATTTAACACATTCTAGGGGAAGTAACATTTCAAATACAATACCTAATAGACAATTAATTAAATTTTATTTCCGTATGACGAACCTACTCAATATAACTCTACAACAAAATACTTATGTAAACCTCAAATAGAAACAATAGATAATATTAGAACACTTCAAGCAGAATATATTAATAATATAAGAACAATCGTATAGGCCATTACTTCCTGTTTAAAATTATCCAATTAACCTTTTCCTATATATATATATAGTACATAATATAACATTATATAAGAGTACACTCAAAAAAAAAGAGTTATAAATATTTATTTCTGTCAGTATACTGCTGTTTAAAAGTAATGACGTCACAAAGGTGACTCATATCATGCAGGTTGCTTACCCGTTACCTTGCAGGCGTTCAATATTGTTATTGTATATACTATAAGTAACTATATTTATAATAACGATAAAAAATAGTTAGCGTAAAATTAAATATATATTTAGTATTCTATAGATGTGTGAGAGACATCTATTGGATAAATCATCAACTAATATTAGCGTGACTATTATAAAATGATTTTGTTATTGTAGTTATGTTTATAGACAATCTATTGTAAAAAATGATGTATTTGAACATTGTAATATCTGATATTAGTGTTTGGCTGGAGCTCTAGAGTGATTTTAGCATGCGTGTTCTATTTACATTGCCTTTGTTTTGCGTGTACAAGAACATGCCTTGATTTTGCGGTGTATATTTCATATATGCAAGGCTTACAATACCATACATTATAACCAATTTATGAGCCGCTTAAAATAATTGTGATAAGTATTTGTTTGTTAAAATTTTGGCTCGCTTCATACGCATTAACTTTATCGTATCAAACGTGGGAGAGAAGGAAGAGATATGCAGTGACCACTACGGCAAGTGGTATCAGTCATCAGTCATTGTAACGACTAAGAACAAATAGGAACATATACCTTTCTCTCTCGCACACATTTTAGACACAGTTTCAGGTCAGCATTCTCTCTCCATATATATATGCTCTAAAGTAAACGTATAAACACATTTCTTAGTTTACTGCATCACTGTAACTTTTTATCAGACTACTACGTCATTAACGAAAAAATAATGTAATGAATTTTAAATTTGTTTAAAAAATAATTATATAATTGTAAATTCGAATATGTAATAGCGCCTACGAGTTGCGCACCCGCTACCCTTTTCGCACCGCACCTCTGACACCCCTCTCACACGACGTCATGTTCGATTTACCGGAGTGCTATGACTAATCGTCAACATAATCCATATTTGACATAATTTACAAGTGCACGTGTACTCAGTATAGGTGAACATATGTATATATTTAAATATCTGTTGGTTCACTAGGATCGGGGATACCCGGGGGGTTGCGGGGATTGATGCTTTCAACCAATACCCATTCAAATCGATACTTGTGAACTTACAGATACAAATAGTCGAGGTGTATGGTATAAATAAGTACGTGTTAACATTAGTATCGGATCGTTGACTGCATCTAATGTATTTCTTATATATTCCTATTTATTTAATTTATTAATTATATTGATTTCTGTTATATTTGTCGTCCGCTTGTCTTACTATTTAGCATTTAGCATATGTTATTTGTACAAAGCTCCTGTTTATTATTTATCATTCTATAAAACAAATTATTCATTTATTTAAAAAAGAGTTACCACAGTTTTACGAAGAAATAAATATTTATTTTATATAAATGGATCCCTATTTTGTATCTTTTAACAACGCCCTTTATCATTAGACCTATTGGATTTATCCCATCGAGCAGCAAACGACTGAGAGAACACACACGGCACGAACGAAACTAAACTGATTTGAAATTGGTTTTGAGCACGTTTTGAGCGACTGTGTTTCTCGGTCGCAAAGCAATTACGTTGAAGAAATATTCCCCGTACCAATATAACTACTATGGAATATGCGATACATCGCCCAGCGCGTGAGACAGAAGATACTCAAAACTATATGAAGAATCTGGCGAAGTATGCGACTGAATATTACCGGGGCTTGCTGAAATAACATGACATGACCATTGACCATTTCGCCGCGGATAAAAATCGTCGGATTGATTTAATATATAAAAAGTAAAATTATTAATAATAAAAATGATATCAAATCCTTCATATTCTGCATAATTTTAAATGATCTTTTTTATATACGATGCAATTACTATGTACCAAAAGATTCATGTTAAGATCGTATTTATTTTTAAGTTAAAATCATCGTTTCAACTGTCTTGGATCTCCCATGGTTATGTTGTTACCAACAATAAACAAACTATGATCAACATTAGATATAAAGAGCAAAGGGGGCCTATTTATAGTATTATTTTAAATATATAGTTATTGCAAACATTAGTAACTAACAATAAGTTTGCAAAACACGCGATCTACAGATATTTAAAAGATATACCTTGTACATAGATTGTTCGCTATGATTATATGAATATGTTTGATGGATTAACAGCAAATATACTACAAACAATATACAATGGCATAGGTTAAAGTTATTTTTGTTTATAACGTTATGGTGACGTCACTGATCTAAACAAAGGCATGATGATGGTGACATCGCGTTATTTCCAACGATCTAAAATATATTTATCGTGTTTTTTGAAATAGAATCCTTTTTTTAGTAAAACACGCATATAATAATAATAAGACTTGTACTATAGATAGATGTACAACATATTTCGAATTTTCAACTCATAAACAAGTTGTAAAATAAACTTAGTTGACTCAGATTCTTTAATTATAAGAAGGGCTTGTATTCTTTTACAAATTTTTATAAAAATAAAATCGATAAATCATCGTATTCTTTTTTTTTTGGGTTAGTGTCTTATATAAAAACTCAAAAAGAATCGATAAATCGATTTTAAAGAAATTGATGTTCTAGACTTAATATTTTTTTAATCTCCACGTGTGAACACTTCCGTAAATTTATTTATGTTGCTATAAGTTCTTAAGGCAGTCATTAATGAAGTAGTTTTGAAACTACTTGAAGTCATTGATATTACAAAAAAATAATTTTTATACAATCGTCTGTACTATCACAAATCACATCCATTTACCAAGGTCTGCCTCCTTATTCAATATGTCCTCGATTATGTTTCATACGACAATGCCCATTAATCATATTTTTATACGATAACATTAATATAAGTGAACCCTTAAGCGAATCGGAATAAGGAAGTGATCACTTCCTCATTTACTAAGCGTAAAAGCGATTAAATTGTCCGATGTCATTGTTTTTTTATTTTTATTATATATTTAAATGTTTCATTGAGCCTTGGTATTTTAAAATGTGCCAACACAATGTACGGTGCGTCTGCGCGAAGGTTTTTTGTCTAGTCCAGTCAAATTCTGCTTTGTATACGAAGTAATTGATAATTTAGATAGTAGTGCAGTCATTATACTAAGTTCACCTCGGAATTCGAGATACCCAGCTGTAAGTCTGTAAATATTTGTATATTGACACCCTAAAAGTTGTCTCAAAACCTACATATGGTAGGTACAACCTACATTAAGCTGTATCAATTTTTCGTTTGAAAGGAGTGAGAATGTTTAGATTTAATAAGGATCAAAATTGAATTAACCACAATGACATGTAAATGAATGATTCGACATTCCACTCAATCAATAACAATTTTATGATTATGAAAAAATTATTAAATTTTTATCGAACTTGACTGGGCTAACAACAGACTCTCGAAATACATGCGGGTTATGACTCATGCAGCCTTTACAAGTTTATTCATCTTTGAAATATCGATTAATCGATAATTCGTATATAAATCACTTGTAGATCTTACTGGCGTACACCTGATTGTTTTTATGTCATTCGTAAATTTATTTCAACTTTCCAATTTGTTTAATTATCGTAAAAGACTTCGAAAGTAAGTGTGTTACATTACTCACATCTTTAACGGCTTGTTTTCGCCTCTTTTTTGCTTGTCCGAATTTTAATAAACATTTATTTAAATTTCTTTTTAAGTAATAAATAGTTTGTGCACTTAAATACATTTTATATAACATAATAGCGTTGCAAATTGCAAAGCCCTTCTTATAACTAAAGAATAAGTGAAACGTGATTTTTGATTGATCAATAAAATCATGTACGTTAATTATTATAGGATAAAATAATTATAACTCCATAATATTTCATGTCCAACCTTATAATAAATAATTGTATAGATGCATTTAAAAAAAAAAAATCAAATCTCGATTTTCGAGTGTTTGAAATCGATCCATCGTTTAAAATCGATTCTTCAATTAATCGATCTCAGATCGCCATCCCTAATTGAATGGTCTCTTCTTCGCCACAATTATTTACGCCTAAGTAGTTAGGCATTCATTATTACAGAATATTAAAAGTTACTAAAAGTTACAAAAATACGGAAATTGTTTAAACCTTCAACTCTGGTATACATTGTCAAAAATAAATTATATGTTTGTTCTAATATTAAAAATATTTTAAACGATATTAAAGTAAATTATATATGTATGGCAATTGCAACCAGGTTGTATAATTAGAGAGCATAAAAATATAAAACGCGTCCTTGCGAGGTCGCGCTGAAGACTTTTACTGGTAAGTACGACGTTAACAACTGGTTCTATATGTAAATAATCAATGCTAGGAAATAATGACAGAGTAGTTTAGTGCAATAACGGTAACCGGTGTACTAAAATTGCGGTATAATCTAGCAATGATTATGTTCGATCTAAATATAATGTTTAAAACGAGTTCAAAGTTAAAATCAGTTTAATATCAACGAACAATGAAATAAGTGTTTTAAAACGACAAACGCAAATTGATAAGAGGCGTGGTTGTACTCGTGAACTCATAGATCTGACCCCAGACTACCGTTTTCTCAATAATTATTTATGCAAAATTTTTATAAACACGGTAAAATCAATAACTGTTCTAAATTTAAATTTAGTTTGGTGTCGATTTGTCCTTAATTTAATATATCATATCATAAGACATCAATCAATCAATGAAATATACTAGTGTGTATAAGTATGCCTTTGTTATACAAGTTGCCTGCGTGTCAACCAAACGGAATCATTAAAAACAAACAACTTTTTTCTATGACCTATATTTTTTCTGTTGGAAGGTATTGATTTGTATTCACTCGTAAATAAAGTAAACGTAAACTTCGAGAAAATGTAATTCAGGAACGAAATGATGTATATTTTGATGTAACAGGGATATCTTAAATGGGTGTGTCAGAGAGAAACAAAGAGATTTTATTTGTGATTCAAAATAATAACAAAACAGTGACTAACACTGCACTAAGAATACACAAGAATTTAATCAGACTCTAAACAAGGCAAAAACATTACAACAATTTGTTAAGTAAAGATATTACGAAGATATATATATATAGTATTTTAACTTGTTAAATAAAAATAGTAATGTGTTATCATAATGAATAATATTGTTTTAAAAAACTAACCTTTAATATTTGAACAATCTTGACAGTTATTATTTCCAGACAACCTTCTTTTGCGGGCAGGAATTTCGAGTAGAAACGGTTGAATTAAAGACGTCATTTTGAAGATTTTTCACTATAGTATTATCACTAAGTCAATTAATTTTAAATATATTAAATATTAAAGCATCACTAATACCACTGTTTATTTTAAATAGTGCTACACTACTGACATTTAGCAATGCATTTATGTATGTCGATAAAACAGTTTACTATTTTCCTTAAAGAATTTATTTAAACAATTTTATCACATCTTAATGTTAAATTATATTTTAAAATTAATTAATTATAATTGTAGATTAATGATTTGTTTTTATATCACAATTATACACAACACTTTTATAAATACAAGTGACAGTTAAAAATATATAAATGACTAAACAACTCTTGACAGAAAGTCTGTTCAGAGCAACAGAAATATTTTAACTGACGAAGTATGTATCAGCTTCTGCTTTAGTTTAAAACCGATATTTTCCCGGCCTTCCTTGTTACTATAGCAATGCAAATAAAGTATATACGATATTTATAGTATAAGCCCTATACAGGTACAGACCACGAGCATGGAAAATGTACCACGCAATTGCACGAATTGTAAAGAACAACGAAGGTATGAGTATTAAGGTACTGTAGTATTGGTACAGACGGTTTTGTGTTGTCATTTTCAAGATCATTTTACAGAGATAATAATCCTTTATGTTACTATAATATCAAAGAATGACGTCAGAGAGATGTTCAATAATATAAATAGATTTGTTTTGTGTCAGTTTTAGGTTATATAATTATATACAGTAACTACAGTATAATAGAAATATCGATTACGTTATAAATAGACACGAGCATGATGCTTGGTTGATAAAACATGGAAATTCCACTAATTTACACTTTAACAATCACCTTTTTATTAATAATATGTGAATCAATATTACACTATCAGATACTGTTACTGTTAAAGTAATTTTTAAATGTCACTGCATTAATTTTTTGCAACAACTCGCAACGATGGCAGCACTAGCGTTAATAATATGCGCCAATTTCAAATCCAATTGTAAAAATAAATTTATGTAAATTGTAAAAAAATATTTTTATTTTTAATAATAGACAACATTAACCCGTTTATTATAAGCTGGAGTGCATAGGGGATCGATCTTCGAACCAGTATTATATTTAAACTAGGTTTAGGACATGTTAATCCATCGTTAGTTACACCCAATTGTAATCACTTCCTTCAGACATGGTTGCACTGATGCAAAATTTTTTTCCGCTATGAGTGTTCTAGAACAATTTCTTTGTGAGTAAACTGAATGAGTAATCACATAATATAAACGTGTTGAACCGTGTCTCTTGAAGGCAACGGGCAAACTATTAAATAACCCTTCCATAAATATCCAACAGAGGTTTGAAATTGACGCTTGTATTTGAAACAGGAAATGCACAAATATTTCTTATAACTTCAGTTTTTCTTGAATCATTACATCTAGCCCTATATACCAATGACCTTTTGCTAATGATGATAAAACAGCAAACCGGGAGCCAAATTCTTCAACCGTTTTAACGTTATTGTTAAATTAACGATAATGTTCCCAGATGTTAATTCTACCCTGCCCTCTTAACAATATTTTAGTCTTCCTTTTACAACTTTACAATTTGATGAGTCTCACTGACCTTCCAGCTCCAGGAGTTCGACCTTCCAGACCGACTACAAGGCAGACCGGACAAGAGACCTGACCGCCTAGTCATGCGTGATACGCCGAATCATGCTTTAAGAACTTGAACTAAGTTTTTACTAAACTAAAGATCTTTACAACAAAAAAATAAGGTTAAAAATCTGATACGCACTCGATTTCATATATTACCAAGTAAAAAGAAAGAATCGAATAAAAATTATATCGATTAATATCGAGTAAGTATATATTAAATAAAACGAAATCATGTCAGGGACAAAATGAAATCGAAATTATGCAGGTTGTAAAAAGCACCTGCCCCCGCGGTCATTATAATATGAGACATGTCATTTTAAATTTATTAGATCTACATATTGTCATAATTTACATATCGAAATAACTGTTAATTAATGTAATTAAATACTTAAGCTATGATTTACGCGTACAGTCCCCGTCGATATTCAGGGTATGCAACATTAATAACGCCTACTGTATAAAAGCACAATTATAATCTGTGATAAAAAACTGAGACAGAAATCTATTTATAAAAATATGTAGGCAGTGATTACAGATAGTATTCTATTTAAAATAGAACTATTTGCGTTGGAATAAGCAAGTAAATAGCTAAACACTTGTCGAGCTATTACTTTGCTTGAACGATATATTTTTCTATTAAAAAGCTATGCTTTATTAGCACAAAACATTGTTTTGAAAATCACAAAAGTAGCATCGTTAGAACCACTGTAATTCGCAAAGTACTGGTC
The DNA here is from genome assembly GCA_963678705.1 of Panorpa germanica. Classification (NCBI taxonomy): domain Eukaryota; kingdom Metazoa; phylum Arthropoda; class Insecta; order Mecoptera; family Panorpidae; genus Panorpa; species Panorpa germanica. The sequence goes on along the minus strand of OY783216.1, from coordinate 9,563,132 downwards.
GGAATGTCATGAAATTTTTACACATATTTTTTGACGGTTTTGAGAACTATTTAAAAATCATACGGATTTGTCAAGAGCGACTAATTCATTGAGTGAGGTGACATACAATTAGAAACAAATATTTCTAATACATGACATTTATTTGTTGCAGATACTGTATTATGGGACCAGACATTGAGAATAAGGAATTTCGCACATTGCAATACGAATTTTAACCAAACGAATACATGGAAGGGACCAATCGAATACACTGGAGGCAGATATGATAGAGAATGCAGTAGTCTCTTTCATAACAGTGGTGTATCGATAAAAATTAAAGTAAAAGTTTGCTCTCATGATAAATTATGTTAGTGCAAAACAACTCCAATACACCCTACAGTACACAAGTTTGATTTGGCGTACTATCGTATCGGTACGTGGTATGTATGTATTGTGACACAACACATGCAAAGAATACAGGAGTCGATTTGCTTTGAGAGTTCCAATCGCTCAACCAAGCAGCCGATTTACGTCCAAATTCGCCGTCGCTTAAATACGCTTGCAGTGTGTGACAGTCATGTCTTTGCATGCTGTTATTATCCAACTGCTAAACTGAATTCAACCAAACAAAGCAGATAAGACCTATGAAGTATTTGTGTCACGTGACCATGAATTTGATATAGAACGATTCTGTAGAAATGAAAGAAAGAGATAGAGATAGAGTAAGAGCAAGGAGCACAGTTCATGGTAAGCGATTCGTTTGCATGACTCATAGTGCTCACATTGTTACGTTTTTAGAGATTCGTGGTTTATGTGTACAACACTGGCACATTGGCATGGTTGCACTAGCGATTGTAAAACGAGACCTGCAGTTTCCCTGGAATGAGACAGCGATGCATTAGCTTCTGGAGTTGGTTGCAAAACTTTGCTTATTTATTTAGGCTTAACTACTTAACGAGAAATAAAATCATATTTTTTTAGATCATCTTGACAATTTTAATATATATATTTATTAATGTATTTTATACATAGAAAAGTTTCAGTAGTACTTGCAGTACTACATTTTTAGATATTCACTAGCTAGATAGATATTCAGCAAGTATTCGTTCTTTTTATAAAGTATATTGAAAGTTAGCTACTTTTAAGTTCCTGTTGTAACCTAGTGACTAAAAAGAGGGACAGAGTGAAAGAGAGCGTATCAACTATTTTTTTTATTGTACACATGTAATAAACATGTTAGTTTATATAGGGTGATCTTTCTGTAGGTTAAGCACAACTGACTCTAGAACGTCCTTAAGAGGTTATTAGTTTTGCTTTGTTAACAATATTACAACTATAGCTGGTACTAACAATATATAATTACTAATCTACTATACGCCTGGAGATGTAGGCAACGAGTCATACAGTTTCACAAGAATTCTATAATTCAGTTTTTAAATTAGTAAAGAAAAATTATTGATTTATTAATATTTTTTGATGCAATTATATTCATTTGTATTTAAGAAGACGAACTGCGTTAAAAAATTTAAAATATTTTAATTATTTTGGATTTTATAAGGGGTTCTAAAAATTCATGGACTTTTTTTTTTAAAATAAAAATTATTGATTTCTTAATACTTTTTGATGCAGTTATATTCATTTATATTTAAGAAGACGAACTGCGTTAAAGAATTTAGAATATCTTAATTATTTTGGATTTTATAAGGGGTTCTAAAAATTCATGGACTTTTTTTTCAAAAAGAAAAATTATTGATTTCTTAATATTTTTTGATGCAGTTATATTCATTTATATTTAAGAAGACGAACTGCGTTAAAGAATTTAAAATATCTTAATTATTTTGGATTTTATAAGGGGTTCTAAAAATTCATGGACTTTTTTTTTAAATAGAAAAATTATTGATTTCTTAATATTTTTTGATGCAGTTATATTCATTTATATTTAAGAAGACGAACTGCGTTAAAGAATTTAAAATATCTTAATTATTTTGGATTTTATAAGGGGTTCTAAAAATTCATGGACTTTTTTTTTAAATAGAAAAATTATTGATTTCTTAATATTTTTTGATGCAGTTATATTCATTTATATTTAAGAAGACGAACTGCGTTAAAAAATTTAGAATATCTTAATTATTTTGGATTTTATAAGGGGTTCTAAAAATTCATGGACTTTTTTTCAAAAAGAAAAATTATTGATTTCTTAATATTTTTTGATGCAGTTTTATTCATTTATATTTAGGAAGACGAACTGCGTTAAAGAATTTAAAATATCTTAATTATTTTGGATTTTATAAGGGGTTCTAAAAATTCATGGACTTTTTTTTTAAATAGAAAAATTATTGATTTCTTAATATTTTTTGATGCAGTTATATTCATTTATATTTAAGAAGACGAACTGCGTTAGAGAATTTAAAATATCTTAATTATTTTGGATTTTATAAGGGGTTCTAAAAATTCATGGACTTTTTTTTTAAATAGAAAAATTATTGATTTCTTAATATTTTTTGATGCAGTTATATTCATTTATATTTAAGAAGACGAACTGCGTTAAAGAATTTAAAATATCTTAATTATTTTGGATTTTATAAGGGGTTCTAAAAATTCATGGACTTTTTTTTCAAAAAGAAAAATTATTGATTTCTTAATATTTTTTGATGCAGTTATATTCATTTATATTTAAGAAGACGAACTGCGTTAAAGAATTTAAAATATCTTAATTATTTTGGATTTTATAAGGGGTTCTAAAAATTCATGGACTTTTTTTTTAAATAGAAAAATTATTGATTTCTTAATATTTTTTGATGCAGTTATATTCATTTATATTTAAGAAGACGAACTGCGTTAAAGAATTTAAAATATCTTAATTATTTTGGATTTTATAAGGGGTTCTAAAAATTCATGGACTTTTTTTTCAAAAAGAGAAATTATTGATTTCTTAATATTTTTTGATGCAGTTATATTCATTTATATTTAAGAAGACGAACTGCATTAAAAAATTTGAAATATCTTATTTATTTTGGATTTTATAAGGAGTTCTAAAAATTCATGGACTTTTTTTTTTAAAATAAAAATTATTGATTTCTTAATATTTTTTGATGCAGTTATATTCATTTGTATTTAAGAAGACGAACTGCATTAAAAAATTTGAAATATCTTAATTATTTTGGATTTTATAAGGGGTTCTTTATCGTGTCCATGAATTTTTAGAACCCCTTATAAAATCCAAAATAATTAAGATATTTTAAATTCTTTAACGCAGTTCGTCTTCTTAAATATAAATGAATATAACTGCATCAAAAAATATTAAGAAATCAATAATTTTTCTATTTAAGAAAAAAGTCCATGAATTTTTAGAACCCCTTATAAAATCCAAAATAATTAAGATATTTCAAATTCTTTAACGCAGTTCGTCTTCTTAAATATAAATAAATATAACTGCATCAAAAAATATTAAGAAATCAATAATTTTTCTTTTTGAAAAAAAAGTCCATGAATTTTTAGAACCCCTTATAAAATCCAAAATAATTAAGATATTTTAAATTCTTTAACGCAGTTCGTCTTCTTAAATATAAATGAATATAACTGCATCAAAAAATATTAAGAAATCAATAATTTTTCTATTTAAAAAAAAAGTCCATGAATTTTTAGAACCCCTTATAAAATCCAAAATAATTAAGATATTTTAAATTCTTTAACGCAGTTCGTCTTCTTAAATATAAATGAATATAACTGCATCAAAAAATATTAAGAAATCAATAATTTTTCTTTTTAAAAAAAAAGTCCATGAATTTTTAGAACCCCTTATAAAATCCAAAATAATTAAGATATTTTAAATTTTTTAACGCAGTTCGTCTTCTTAAATATAAATGAATATAACTGCATCAAAAAATTTTAAGAAATCAATAATTTTTCTATTTAAAAAAAAAGTCCATGAATTTTTAGAACCCCTTATAAAATCCAAAATAATTAAGATATTTTAAATTCTTTAACGCAGTTCGTCTTCTTAAATATAAATGAATATAACTGCATCAAAAAATATTAAGAAATCAATAATTTTTCTTTTTGAAAAAAAAGTCCATGAATTTTTAGAACCCCTTATAAAATCTAAAATAATTAAGATATTTTAAATTTTTTAACGCAGTTCGTCTTCTTAAATATAAATGAATATAACTGCATCAAAAAATTTTAAGAAATCAATAATTTTTCTATTTAAAAAAAAAGTCCATGAATTTTTAGAACCCCTTATAAAATCCAAAATAATTAAGATATTTTAAATTCTTTAACGCAGTTCGTCTTCTTAAATATAAATGAATATAACTGCATCAAAAAATATTAAGAAATCAATAATTTTTCTTTTTGAAAAAAAAGTCCATGAATTTTTAGAACCCCTTATAAAATCCAAAATAATTAAGATATTTAAAATTTTTTAACGCAGTTCGTCTTCTTAAATATAAATGAATATAACTGCATCAAAAAATATTAAGAAATCAATAATTTTTCTATTTAAAAAAAAAGTCCATGAATTTTTAGAACCCCTTATAAAATCCAAAATAATTAAGATATTTTAAATTCTTTAACGCAGTTCGTCTTCTTAAATATAAATGAATATAACTGCATCAAAAAATATTAAGAAATCAATAATTTTTCTTTTTGAAAAAAAAGTCCATGAATTTTTAGAACCCCTTATAAAATCCAAAATAATTAAGATATTTTAAATTCTTTAACGCAGTTCGTCTTCTTAAATATAAATGAATATAACTGCATCAAAAAATATTAAGAAATCAATAATTTTTCTATTTAAAAAAAAAGTCCATGAATTTTTAGAACCCCTTATAAAATCCAAAATAATTAAGATATTTCAATTTTTTTAACGCAGTTCGTCTTCTTAAATATAAATGAATATAACTGCATCAAAAAATATTAAGAAATCAATAATTTTTCTTTTTGAAAAAAAAGTCCATGAATTTTTAGAACCCCTTATAAAATCCAAAATAATTAAGATATTTTAAATTTTTTAACGCAGTTCGTCTTCTTAAATATAAATGAATATAACTGCATCAAAAAATTTTAAGAAATCAATAATTTTTCTATTTAAAAAAAAAGTCCATAAATTTTTAGAACCCCTTATAAAATCCAAAATAATTAAGATATTTTAAATTCTTTAACGCAGTTCGTCTTCTTAAATATAAATGAATATAACTGCATCAAAAAATATTAAGAAATCAATAATTTTTCTTTTTGAAAAAAAAGTCCATGAATTTTTAGAACCCCTTATAAAATCTAAAATAATTAAGATATTTTAAATTTTTTAACGCAGTTCGTCTTCTTAAATATAAATGAATATAACTGCATCAAAAAATATTAAGAAATCAATAATTTTTCTATTTAAAAAAAAAGTCCATGAATTTTTAGAACCCCTTATAAAATCCAAAATAATTAAGATATTTTAAATTCTTTAACGCAGTTCGTCTTCTTAAATATAAATGAATATAACTGCATCAAAAAATATTAAGAAATCAATAATTTTTCTTTTAGAAAAAAAAGTCCATGAATTTTTAGAACCCCTTATAAAATCCAAAATAATTAAGATATTTTAAATTCTTTAACGCAGTTCGTCTTCTTAAATATAAATGAATATAACTGCATCAAAAAATATTAAGAAATCAATAAATTTTCTATTTAAAAAAAAAGTCCATGAATTTTTAGAACTCCTTATAAAATCCAAAATAATTAAGATATTTCAAATTCTTTAACGCAGTTCGTCTTCTTAAATATAAATGAATATAACTGCATCAAAAAATATTAAGAAATCAATAATTTTTATTTTAAAAAAAAAAGTCCATGAATTTTTAGAACCCCTTATAAAATCCAAAATAATTAAGATATTTCAAATTCTTTAACGCAGTTCGTCTTCTTAAATATAAATGAATATAACTGCATCAAAAAATATTAAGAAATCAATAATTTTTCTTTTTGAAAAAAAAGTCCATGAATTTTTAGAACCCCTTATAAAATCCAAAATAATTAAGATATTTCAATTTTTTTAACGCAGTTCGTCTTCTTAAATATAAATGAATATAACTGCATCAAAAAATATTAAGAAATCAATAATTTTTCTTTTAGAAAAAAAAGTCCATGAATTTTTAGAACCCCTTATAAAATCCAAAATAATTCAGATATTTCAATTTTTTTAACGCAGTTCGTCTTCTTAAATATAAATGAATATAACTGCATCAAAAAATATTAAGAAATCAATAATTTTTCATTTAGAAAAAAAAGTCCATGAATTTTTAGAACCCTTTATAAAATCCAAAATAATTAAGGTATTTCAAATTCTTTAACGCAGTTCGTCTTCTTAAATATAAATGAATATAACTGCATCAAAAAATATTAAGAAATCAATAATTTTTCTTTTTGAAAAAAAAGTCTATGAATTTTTAGAACCCCTTATAAAATCCAAAATAAATAAGATATTTCAAATTTTTTAATGCAGTTCGTCTTCTTAAATATAAATGAATATAACTGCATCAAAAAATATTAAGAAATCAATAATTTTTCTATTAGAAAAAAAGTCCATGAATTTTTAGAACCCCTTATAAAATCCAAAATAATTAAGATATTCCAATTTTTTTAACGCAGTTCGTCTTCTTAAATATAAATGAATATAACTGCATCAAAAAATATTAAGAAATCAATAATTTTTCTATTAGAAAAAAAGTCCATGAATTTTTAGAACCCCTTATAAAATCCAAAATAATTAAGATATTTCAATTTTTTTAACGCAGTTCGTCTTCTTAAATATAAATGAATATAACTGCATCAAAAAATATTAAGAAATCAATAATTTTTCTTTTAGAAAAAAAAGTCCATGAATTTTTAGAACCCCTTATATAATTTAAAATAATTCAGATATTTCAATTTTTTTAACGCAGTTCGTCTTCTTAAATATAAATGAATATAACTGCATCAAAAAATATTAAGAAATCAATAATTTTTCATTTAGAAAAAAAAGTCCATGAATTTTTAGAACCCTTTATAAAATCCAAAATAATTAAGGTATTTCAAATTCTTTAACGCAGTTCGTCTTCTTAAATATAAATGAATATAACTGCATCAAAAAATATTAAGAAATCAATAATTTTTCTTTTTGAAAAAAAAGTCTATGAATTTTTAGAACCCCTTATAAAATCCAAAATAAATAAGATATTTCAAATTTTTTAATGCAGTTCGTCTTCTTAAATATAAATGAATATAACTGCATCAAAAAATATTAAGAAATCAATAATTTTTCTATTAGAAAAAAAGTCCATGAATTTTTAGAACCCCTTATAAAATCCAAAATAATTAAGATATTCCAATTTTTTTAACGCAGTTCGTCTTCTTAAATATAAATGAATATAACTGCATCAAAAAATATTAAGAAATCAATAATTTTTCTATTAGAAAAAAAGTCCATGAATTTTTAGAACCCTTTATAAAATCCAAAATAATTAAGGTATTTCAAATTCTTTAACGCAGTTCGTCTTCTTAAATATAAATGAATATAACTGCATCAAAAAATATTAAGAAATCAATAATTTTTCTATTAGAAAAAAAGTCCATGAATTTTTAGAACCCCTTATAAAATCCAAAATAATTAAGATATTTCAATTTTTTTAACGCAGTTCGTCTTCTTAAATTTAAAAGGATATAACTGCATCAAAATATTTTAGAAAATCAATAATTTTTCTTTTAAAAAAAAAGTCCATGAATTTTTAAAACCCCTTATAAAATCCAAAATAATTAAGATATTTCAATTTTTTTAACGCAGTTCGTCTTCTTAAAGTGTAGTGGATATAACTGTATCAATAGTTTTCAAAGATCTTAAATTATCTCTAGAAAAAAATGTCCATGAATTTAAAAAAGGTGGCATAGAAATCTAAAAAGCATTGATGTTTAAAATGTAATAAAGCAGAAAATTCTACATATTTTAAATTTTAATTAAACAGTTTATCAATTTAACGTGCTGCGGATATTACTCTATTAAGAACTAGACAAATAAGAAATAAGGATTATCAAACAATTTTCATCGCTTCAGATGTTTCTCTTTCTATAACAAACGTGTAATACACACCCATTGCCATGCAATGGGGCGAAGAGCTAGTAAGGTTATATGAATATAAATATACAGTTGGAACATTATAATATAGGATAAGGCTATGGTTTACAACCCACGACAATAATCATTTAGAAAATCTAACCAAACATTTGTCTAATGACGTCATAACAATGGAAATCGATTGACCGGGAAAGGACAAATTCAAATTTCAAATACATAACTATATGTATCTCTTGAATTAATATTCCCATAGTTACTTAAAATAAAGTTTGAGGAGTTCCATTGCAATAATACAAGGATCTATCGTATGTTTGCACATTTCCTTGTATGCTGCATCCTCTGTAGTGATGTGTGTGTGTGTGTGTGTGAGATGCATCCAGAATTTAGAGTTGCATAAACAAATAAAAGACGATGCACACGGCGGTTCTAGGTCCCTAAATGTTTGTACAAAATATAGCTGCTACTGACCGAATTCAACAAGTTCATTGACTGTCTACTTGTTGTAACAGGGCCAAACTGAGAGAGGGGTTCTTAACGTATACCTTTCTCTCTCGCACACATTTTTGTCACATTTTTATTCTATAGAAACATAAGCTATTCACTGCATATATGTATGTGGATAGAGCTACAAGAAAGCGTACTGCAAGCGGTAAATGACGAAGCCGTGCGTATGCAGTGACGCTACGTGGACAGTATGCCTTTGGGATCATTTCTCAGATTACACGACCTTTCCCACTAGAGATCGTAAGTGTCCTAATACATATCTACGAAATTAGTAATTCTTTGTCACTAAATAGGTAGTGGATGATGTCACTTCACGTTAATCAACGGTGTATTCCATAACCAATTGGTTCGCTGAAATATAATCCATGTAACTGACGCGTAATATGAGTTTACACTTCAGAGAATGACGCCATAACAAATAGTTAAGGTGCAAAGTAATCTACGCAGTGATTATTCAACCATTAACGTGAAATTAGTAATTCAACTATGTAACTGGTACTGTTACTAATAGCTGATGATCACAGCTAAGGAAAAAGTAAATTATTTCATCATATGAAGGCCCCACACACTGCAACCGATTAATGGGCTTGTGTCCTATGTCTTAATTTCTATAAAAGAGTACTACATATATAAATAAAGTGAGTTACTAGAACCTCAAATATCCAATTACTTTTTAATAACTCTTTATATGTTAAGAGATATTAACAATTAAAAAATTCATTTTGTCTCTTTAATTATTAAAGGGATTCAACGTTGTACACATTCCAAGTGCATGTGACATCACAATCCTTGTGTAAGGTTACCAACCTTACAGCTCATAAATCTCTGCTGTATGTATTTATATATCAAAATATCAAATATTATTTACAGCTATTTCAAGGAACAATAAAATTCCAATATTATGTCTGCCTTAGCAGGGTTAAATAATATAAAAAGTTATTATTCTTTGACTTGACTTGATTATTTGACTACCAACAGCTACAGAACCTTATCACAGCACTGACCTACTCAACAAATAACTGACGTTAAAATGCATTTCACGTCATACAAATATGGCCGACCATTTCTAACGCTAAAACTACAATTCAAATTTTTAATTGCTACATCTCCGTCAATATTTAGATATTTAATAAAATAGACACGCCAATACACATTTATTAACATCAATTTCAATCAACAATTGAAAAATCGACCACTAAAAAATGTCAACCTTTTCAATAGGATGTATTTGTATAGTCCTAATCCTACAAGCCCTACACCTTATGACAATTTTGCCTATTTCTAAAAATATTGTTCTATAACGGTCTTAAGACAATATACTCGTATGCCCGCAATTATTACATCATTTTCAAATATAGATTAGGTGTACTTCACTTTTATTTATTTCTTTGCAAAAAACTTATTATGACAGCATAGTACAACTCAGGGTCTTTGACTTCCAAGTTTTAAATATCTAAATCTCAAGGAAATTACTTTTAAAATAAAGTCTGTCACTATTAATAAACACCTCGTCGATTTAAGCGACGCGACGGTCGTCGAGTACGACGGATAGCGTCTGCGCAGTTGACAGTTGCTATAGTCAGAGACAGATAGCCCAGTATGACTCAACTTCTGTGCTGATTTTTAATGCGAACCCACGAATAAGTATCGTATTATATAATTAAAATATAATTTGTTTATTCTTCGGCTGTAACAGCTACGATATTTAATTAAGTAGACTCAGTCCCACGTATCAAATACGTGAATTTTATTTTATTTATATCACACGGTATAAAAAACTATATTAGTGTTCGCTGAGTCACTGCGTTTATAAGGTTCAATATCATTGTCCGTGGATAAACGCAGTCCGATTTAGTATACTACTCGATCATCAAAACTAGGACTAGATTAATCTGTGGGTTGACTGGAATAAGCATGTGACAGAATAAGAATGAAGAAGAGATGTAAAAATATGGTTATCTCCCAAAGTACTAAATAATCAGACTGTCTAAATAGTCAGCCTTCTGCCAAGCATGCATCCAGTGTTACAAACATAGAGATATAAGACTAGAGTGCACAAGAGGCTGAATACTGTGATAAAGGCAAAGAGAGAGATAGCCGTGAAAGTCCTCTGTGTCTCTTTCGAGCTGAGTACTGTGATTGACTGCCGCGCTAACCAAAATATAGTCGGTGTCTTTATTCATTATAAAATTTACTGTATGCTACACTCACTATTACAATTATTTTTATTTTAACAATAGCATCTGCTTGCTTGTTTACCCTCTACCATTCCGCAGGAAAAAACAGTTAGGACTCTCGGTAGGCTATCTCTCTTTTTGCATATATCGCTTCCTCTTACACGCGGTCGTACACTTCGCGTACTCTATTCTTATATCTCTATGGTTACAAGCGACAAAATCAAGAATGTTTTTGAAGGTGAATCAAGCGACGATCATCTTTACGACGTATGACGTTTTTTCTCTTGTAGCGTAGGTCTACTGCCTACTTCATTTGCAATTTTGTAGCGTCCTCATATTTAGACAAGGAGAGGAGGGAGAAATTAAGGCGACGTCTCTATTTTCAGATGTCCCGTACCGTGAGACCTAGGTTTACTCATCAGGAAAATATTTAATAAAGTTTAAAAATAATCCATAATGAATTTCTTTTATTTATAATTATCAAGAGAGTTGCGGGGAGGTGGTGAATAAGATTATCAATAATTTCAATATTTATATAAAATGGATGACGAATGTGAAACAACGTTCTGACTGAATAGGGTAACAATTTATTAGTGATTAATTAGCAGTGCCGCATCGGCCTCAAAAGTTTACAAACCCATGCAAACAGTCATATATCAATACAAGGTAAAAAGCTTTTTCTGTGTAGCGCCTCACATAAATCATCACTTCCTGGAGCCGTGCATCAGGTGTTGCATCACGTGTTTAGTCATTGTTGACACGTTTCCACAGCTCGATTTTACAGCAAACGAAACTATAAGGCCCTCCGCACACGAGGCGAATGGTTGCAAACCTTAGCCCCGAATCTGCCCGAAATGAATGAGAATGGAACTGTGTTGTTAGTGAGAGAACGAACGTGTATACGAGTGAGAGAAAACACAAGGCACGAATGAAACTAAACTGGTAGTCTTTTAAGGAATTTTTAACACTAGTATGTATTTAAATACTTTTCAATAGTATTCGTACACATCTTTGTTCATGATGTCATCATCAAAAGCATGCAACCAACCATGCCCTGCGATCGAGAAATAGACGTACTCAAAACCAGTTTGAATTTTATCTCACACGTTCGTTCTCTCACTAACAACATAGTTCCATTCTCATTCGGTTCGGGTAGATTCGGGGCTAAGGTTTGCAACCAGTCGCCCCATGTGTGGACGCCCTAACCCGCCTTATCTTTGCGTGAATACGTGTGCCTGCGCCTGGGCTAGTGATTCATAATCCAAACATTATTTTTTGGCGCCATATGCATCGTGTGTGACACAAACCATTCAACCGAATGGTACCTTTATACTGCAGGTGCAATTAACAGAGATGGCTAACATTCTTGCCAAGTAATAAACAATTTATTTAAAATATAACATTGGATAGATTGCCACAGGACTGACCTAATCAACAAATAACTGACGTATAAAATGCATTTCACGTCATACAAATGGCTGATCATCTCTAGCGCTAAAACTACAATTCAAACTTTTAATTGCTATATCTCCGTTAACATTAAGATATTTAATAAAATAGACACGTCAATACATACTTATTAACATCAATTTCAATCAACAATTGAAAAATCGACCATTAAAATATGAGTACACAAGCCCATTGCAAACCGCTTGAGTTTTATCGTGCCCCGACTAATGCAGCTCGCGTTTTGATGCGTTCGTTTGATTCCGCCACTTGTCAAAAACAATATAATATATTATGTGGTTTGCGCCATTAATGTAGCAACCCTGTTTGTGTTAACATCGTAATATTTACCTGCAGTAAACACAGTGTTATAATATTAACAATATTTCTCAAAATGATAGATACAAAATAATACAAATACAAGGGTTGACCTAGGGTGAGCATTTTCGATAGATTTAAATTATTGTTTATAGGTTAAGATAAACGTAATTTACATGTGTTGATTCGACTGTATTCAACTCTGGGTCTGGCTGTCAAGGTACAAAATATATTATTAATGCTAATATTATATGATGCAACAACGTGTTAATAAGAAACAAGTTGTCACAAAATTTCGATGATTTGAGTTCAATATGAATTCGTATCCAGTCTACATGGGTGTCTGGGCTGGGTGCTCACTTTACAAGTTATTACTAGTGCGTGTTATATATGTTTCCAACTCCTGTATGTTTCATACATTATATAAATATTTTAACATTGAAACTCATAAAAAAGTAAAAGTGAAAAATACGACAATGTAAACATTACACATACATAAAACTTTAGGCAGTAGGCAGACAAATAGAAATATGAGAATATATAGATATAGTTCTAAAACATATACAAATAAAGAAATAGATGTATAGAGAATAGTGCCCACATTACATGTCTAAATTGAACTCATTTACGAAGTTGATAATCGTTGAATTAGCCAATGGGAATGGTCGAATGGATTGCCATTGAGTCTCGCGAAGAATTTGATGATTCACAGTTAAATGACTGTCATGAATCATTTTAATTGTATATACATGGATATTGTAATTTAGAAAGATACCAGGGGCGTAGTATAAGAGGAATAAAGTATAAAATGAGAGAAACATCTCAGAGTCAATCAAATGCACCAAGGCAACAATTGACAGGCGCTAAATTGTTTGCATAATATGTAATCATAAACTGATATACATCGTAATAGAATTATGACATTCAGTAATGCGCTATTGTAGTTTCATACAAGTAACACAATTAAGGACGCTCATGATTATGTTGTATAAAGAAATAAGAGTAATACTGAAAACTTAGATACAAAAATAACTAGATGTTGCATCAACCTTGGGCGGCCGTGATTTACAGCGAAATGAATTATAAATAAGGTAAATTATTCATATTTTCTAGTATTATGAGGTAATGGTATATTGTTTTTAGAAGAATTGAGGGTACTGATGCCTTAAGATGTTAGAGGCTACTGCAGGACTGTTGTGTCTTTGGGTTCGAACCCAGATCATAAAAGAAATACAAGTTTGAAAAGTTACAATGAAAAATAAAAAATGTAGTGGCGTTTTTATTTTAATAAATATCTAAATGTTGATCATTCCGATATAGCAATTAAAAATTTAAATTGTAGTTTTAGCGTTACAGATGTCGGCCATATTTATGACGTAACATGTTTGTACTATTAAGGGTAGGTCTGTTACGTTCTGTTGTATAAAAGAGATAGCAACTTAGCGGCCGTTGTGTCACATGTTTTGGAATGTTCTATAACGTTGAATCCCTTTAATAATTAAAGTGACAAAGTGACGTTTCTAATTGATAATATTTTCTAACATATAAGAAGTTATTAAAAAGGGTTCTAGTAAACAACTGTATCAAAATATAGTACAGTTTTATAGAAATTAAGACAAAGGCCACAAACCCATTCTGATAAACCATGTGTTAACTAAGACAGGGTGAACTGTTTCCTTTGAAAAATAATAGTTAACCCAGAAAATAATCTCAGTTTACTGTTTGGTCAAGTATAACTAACAAGCAGGCTTTGAAATAGTGGAACAACCTAGTCAAAAACAAAATAATTTGCTTGATTCTTTCGTTAATAAAATGTTCCCCATTTTTTTAATTTTACTACCGTTTACAGTAGTTGGCAAGGTGCAGTCAATCGCATCTTGTTACCCTGATGTCTGCAACTTTGAAGGATATTGCAGCGGAACCATTTTAAAACCTCAATGCAGCTGCTTGAAGAATTACTATACAGGAAAAACATGTAGCCAAGTCATTGATCATTGTGCTGAAAATCCATGCAATGAAGAAATCCATGAATGCATGTAAGTATGGAAGGTTATTTTCAATCTATACAAGAACATTTCATTTTATCGATAAATGTTTCAGACCTCACATCGGTGGCTATTTTTGTCGTTGCAAAGCAGTAAATGTTGTAGGAAAAGATTGTGACATAGCAGTTGAATCAAATTTAGTAAACCCACGCTTGATCTTCAATCATATAGCCTACGTTAATGAAAGAGGAATCTATCTTTTTGTAATGAATGAACACTTTCAAGAGCTGTACAACGTCCGTATCATTTTGGATAAAGGAGTCATCTTTAATGAAAGTATTACTATTGGTAACGCTTTGGATAAATTTGTTTTTGAACGGTCCTTACAAATAGCGTTGAAGAAGTATCACATGCGAAATGCTGACGACTATCCTACGGGTAAATATCTTCATTCTATTATGCTACCCAGTAAACAATTTATATTTGTACTCTGCCCTTCCTTCTCTTTATCTCCACACACTCTTCTTTTCACTTTTTACACTTTAGGGCTCACTCAGGAAACGGATACAGATCCTGTTCTATTCCTACGAGTTTTAACGACACTTCCCAGAGTTTCTTAGCGCTGGTTTCATCAAGGGTTGTTGCTCCAGGAGCGGTTACTCTACTGTCACTTTCTATTTCCAAAAGTACTTTTCTGCTTCTTCTTCTCTTGACTCTCACCCTTCATTTTCCCTAGTCCTCCTTCATTCTCATCGTTTCCTCACCTCTTATATTCTTTGTCTCTTCGTCTGTTTGTCACTTCAGATTAAAATCACTTCTCCTCTGGCGTTACTTTTCTTTCCTCGTTCTTTTCTCTATTTCCGCCATCCACCTCTTCCTTTACTGCCTCCCTTTAATAACTGCATATTAATATGTTAAAAGTAATGAGCGAGAAGAATATTGTGCAGTCTGAAACTTCATCTAACGACCTATCTCTCCAAATTATTTACTGGGTAGTGTCCTTATTATGCTGTTTTATCATTTTCATAAGCAATGTATTTTATTATCCATGTAAAGATCCAATTGTGTACATGGGTGGAAACTTTGGGCCAGTAAGTAAAGAGGGAACATACAAATTGACTCTCTATGTAGACTACGATGGATATCCTAAGAAGAATTTAGTGAAACACGATTACTATCTGGCTGTTATAAAACGGAGAATATCGTGCCAACCATATATTAAAATGAGTGGATGGTATGATTCATTATTGGAATATTAATTACAAGGAATAACACAAATAATAAAAATAATCTGTTATTTACAGTAACAGCAAGGAAACTGATCCTCTATATATTCGAATTTCGAAGGATTCTGAAGTTGTGGCCGAGGTTACACGAAGTTGCGGGTCAAACTCCGAGCTAACTTACTCATGGGTAGGAAAAGATGAGAAGAATAATAAAATCGAATTCACAGGAAGTGGACCTCAATTAAGCATACCTGCACATGGTCTGTCTAAGAATATCCATGGCACCTGGAGCATTACTGTAAAAACTGGTGAATTTAATAGTGACGAAGATTTGTCTGGATATTCTTCAAAGACAGTAAGTTTAACGCCAATGACTTATGTAATTTATTAATATTATATTATTATCTCTTCCTCTCTCTGCCTCCTCTGTCGTCATTCCATTCCTTTCGTTATACTCCTTTCTCTTTCTCGTCGACGTATGTAGTCTATTTGTTGTAATACTATCAACCTGACTGTTTTTAGTGTTATGTGAAATATAAAATGGATCGTCCTAAGCCAGTGATTAAAGGAGGCCATTATCGAGAAGTTGATGTAACTAAGACCTTTGCTGTTGATGGAACTTCTTCAAGTGACCCTATGCAAGATTCTAATGCTCCAAGTTCTTTGCTATTTAGTTGGAGTTGTAAACCAAGTACAGGGTCTACAAACGCGTACTGCAAAGATAATATGTCTGAAGGTTAGTTTGACTTTCTCAGAGTTTATTCATTTCTGAATATAAATCATTCTTCATCTTTCTTTTCCAGAGAAAATATTGACTGTGCCTGGGTATACCTTAACTAGTGGCGTCAATTACACGTACTCACTAACGGTTACAGCAACAAACAGAAAGACCAACAAGGAAGCGTCCACAACACAAATCGTACACGTTGTTGGTCGTACCATCATTCACCTAAAACTCATGTAAGATGTCCATATTACAATTGTCGATAATTATCGTTCATGCTTACCAATCTGTAATACTTCTAACAGATGTGTTAAGAACTGTGCATCAGGTTGGGCCAATCCAGACGAGACAATCAGTTTACTTGTAATTTGCTCGGACTGTAAATCAAAGCCTAAATTTATTTGGACTATTAATCCCGCAATAGCAGACACAGGCACAGCATTAGGAATGAAAACGGAACGGATGATAGTTTTAAAGAATGTTTTAACGTCAGGAGAAAGCTATACATTTGCGTAAGTACCTAACATACACACATTTTGTTAATAATAGAATGTTAAAACATAGAATCATCATTTCAGCGCAAGTGGTTCCGTCGGCGATCTCATTGGTAAAAGTTCGATGAATCTGACAATGAATTCACCTCCTATAGGCGGTTCTTGCATTGTTAGTCCTTCTGATGGTATCTCGTCAGTCACGATGTTTAAAGTATCCTGCTCTGGATTTAAAGATGACGATCATCCGCTGTTCTTCAATGTTTATCAGAAGATAACGGACTTCTGTATGTTCGTTTCACTCTTAAATATTCAATAATCAAATTTATCAATTCGTACTAATGTTTTGTATTCAGTTGTATTGATGGACTATGCGCACGAAGATGACGCTGATGAAATTGAAACACAACTCTCTGAAGGTGATCCTAAAGATAACAATAAGGCTCTATTGCAAGTGAGAGTAAGAGATTCCTTGCATATGTCTACAACTCTTAATTTAACGGTAATTGTCTCACCTATGGTCTTACCCGATCTGCCTCCCGCTAAACTAATTAAGCACATTCAAAATATGTACAAGTCGAAACATGATCCCGAAAATAATATTGAAGACCTAATAACAGCTGGAGATACTGCAGCAGCTATCAGTATTATCAATAACTTAATTAATATTTTACCTAAATTAAAGGAGATATCTGCAGACAATCCGTTATTTGAGGCATTTGAAAAGGAATTTTTAAAAGATGTTTTAAAGAGTTTACTGATAGTAAGAATTATTATTTTATCGACGTAAAAAACAAGTTAAAATCGGGTTTTTGATTAATCGTGTGGTTGTTTTCTTTTCTAGATACGTCCAATTGATTATAGATCAGGTCTGCAGAAAACGACGATGCTGGCAAAGCTTCTCACAACCGTAACTGTTGACGACTATGAAGGATTGTTGATTGCTAAGGTACAAGTTGGCTGCTAAACATAAATAGCTCAGATAGATTAAAATTAGAAAGCTACATGTATTTATGGTTTATTTAATATAAAAAGAATAGTTAATTTTACATTTGGTTCCACAAATTTATGATAATTATGACGTTGTGACTTTTTAACGGCATTAAAACAAAACAATTAATTAGGTATTGAACGAAGTGATAACGACATGTCTGAATGAAGACTTCTTCGTCGTTAACAGTGCTAGTGACAACGAAGACATAGTAAGGTAATTAAAAATATCACAAAGAAAGACTGATTGCTCATGAATTTATAAATATATTTAACAAATTTACAGAACATCTCTGACTGTGTTGTCTGCACTGACGGCGAAGACTAACACAACGCATGTAAAACATGGCAATACAAAACTAACAACTATTAACCGTGTTAATGAAGATTATCCCATCATTGAGGACTATCCCGACTATGGGGAATTTGATATAGAGATTTTAACATTTTTGGACAATGTAAGTCTTTAATGTATTTTGTATTTGTCTGTACGGCCTTACCTCCTCTGCACCTCTCGTCCTACCTCTCTCAATCTACCTTTTTACTAACTTGTAAGTCTTTATTATTTCCTTTGTTTTAATTACGACTAAAAAACATTTTTTAGATGGCGAAAAGAACTAACTTAGCACTGAATATAACGAAGAATCTTGGCGCGTTGGTGTTCACTGCATTAGGAGCCGGAGAGCCTCCGCTTTCTTTTAGGACTAGCGACATGTATTCTACATATAAAGTGGATGTCCCAGAAAGGTATTATATTCCTATTCCTTCAGCAAACTACTTTAAAGGAAGAATTACAATATTTTTTGCATTTAGAATGGTAGACACCATTATCAAAGACCCAGAGAACAATGACTCTTATATTCATGTAGATAAGGAGTTTCTTCAAAACTATTTGGATTATTCTGAAGGTGCAGAGCCTCCGCTGCAAGTTCAGGTAACCTATAATGAGGAAGAATGTTTGAATTATTAAGACAATATTAATTAACCTCGCTGAATCAATTACAGTTCTCTTCGACAAAGTCAAATCCTTTTTGGTGGCATCCTGAATTTCTGCATCTGAATTCTAGTATGATACATACTGATTTAAGTTTCGTGGAAGAGGAAGTTTATAGACTAAATGAAATGTATCCCGCGTACCATAAAACATTTAAATCTTGGAATCTCCTGAAAGCTCCATTGGATATCTACATCAAACCTTCCACTGTGAGTTATCAGATTTAATCATCAATTATATTCGATTTTTTATTTATATCTATTTCATACACAGGCAGATTCCTTAAATATTCAAGGCAAAATAAGAGTTCCTGGGGGAAAGTTAAATGAAGAGACAGTTGATCAGTTTATGGCAATGCACGAAATGATTGGAACGACGGGATCGTATATTTATGTTAATTTTGACAAAAGTGTTTTATCCAGACCTATTAGGGTAAGTTACAAACATTTACATCAGTTTTCCAATAGTCAGTTAACTTTGATTTATTTTAACCTTGGTTAATACCTCTGTATAAATATAATTTAAGCATGTAAAATATTCGAGTTGTAAAAAGCGTCAGTCTTGTAATATTTTTCATAATATATTTAAAGTTACTGTTCCATTAACCCCTTCGATTATATAAATACAACACCAATAACACTACATGTATTTTCCTAAATGTTCAAGCACTTCAATCTAGATAATTTTTGAATTTTTTAGTTGATAATTCGGATGGACCAAAGACCAACTTATTTCGACTTTAAACATGCCAGTATTATATCTAAAGATAGCACTATCACTGAATTTTTTGGTGGAGACAGTTCTTCTACTGACGACTCCATCTTTTTTGTTGCTCTATTTCCTCTCGATGAAGATATTGCACAAGCTACTGGTGACGTAGTTATTGAATACAGTTTCAAAATGTTTATCGCACAGTGCAAATACTGGGATATGGAATTACAGACTTGGTCTACAAAAGGCTGTGAGGTAATATGTAAAACAGTGGACTTAGAATAAGGTATGTTCTATGTTATTGACCATAACTTTGCAGCTAGGACCAAATTCAACGCAGGATGTCCTACATTGCCGTTGCCGACATTTTTCGTTGTTTTCCAGCGAGTTCTACGTAACGCCGAATAGATTGTCCAGACACGATTTGAAGCTGCTCTTGAAAATGGAGGATAACTACATTATAATATCTGCCCTCGGTGTCTTGTTTGCTGTTTACTTGATTGCCTTCTGCTACGCTTGTCGAAGAGACAGATACAGAAATTACTATGTAAGAATATTTTTCAAACGTATACAAACATTTATTTGGTTAAAAAAATAAACGATAATTATTCGATATAGCTACATCTTTTGTTTTGAATCTTATAAAAAAACTATTGCACTTTCGTATATTTTATGATGCTTTTATTATAGTGAAAACATGTACAAATCACACCTTATACAATTTTTTATTAAAATGTGAAATATGACGCCATTTTTACTTATATATGAAACATTGTCATTTTATTTTTAATCTCAAATTTGTAAATTTAACTTTAACCATTAATGTTGTGTATTTATAAATAAAAAATGGTATAATGTATATTGCGTAAGATTTGTACATGTCTTGAGTATACAACAAATGCAATAGAACATACAAAAATGCAGTAGTTTTCTAGTGAGATTCAAAACAAAAGGTGTAGCTATATCGAATAATTACCAAATAAAGATTCTTCCAACTTACAGAAAATCGCAACCTTTTTGGAAAGTAATAATCCAACGGATAGTTACGCATATTGTCTTGCCGTTCACACCGGGGTAATGCTTCACGCTGGTACAACATCGCACGTTGCAGTAATACTGGAAGGAACTGGCGGAACAAGTTCTGTAAGTTAAAAACTTAATCTTGGATTAGTAAGTTTGACTACTGATTTAAACGTTCTTTTTAGCTTACTTACTTACGTATATTTATTTTAAAAATCAATGTTTCAGGCTCATTTATTGACATATAAGCGTAGGCATATCCTTGCAACGGGAACTGATGATTGGTTCATTCTAACTACCCCCAGCTCATTAGGCCAACTGCGATCCATTACAATTTGGCAAGACTATTTTGGGAGACATCCTGATTGGTAAAGATCGTCTACATGTTATCACTAACATAATTAGCCATATTATACGCCGTTTGCTAAACTCATAGCTATATCAAAACTCAATTAACACGCTAGTTAAAGAGTAAGTTATCAAAATTTGTTGGGAGGCCCAAATGATGGGTAAAGATTTTTCACAAAAAAGAAATAACAACGCTCGCATTGAATTAAATAATTATATATTGATTATACGATATTACTTACAATTAATACTCCTAGGAACTAAGCTAGACAAACAATTCAAATCAAATATACACTTCTCTTGCCTTTCGTTCGGCGAACTTATTTATTAAATCATTCGTAGTTGAAGACGATTTCAGTTTTTCTTAATTTTATGCCTCTATAGACAATAGTGACAAGTCTGATAGCCTTTCCTGTCCAGTAGAAGTTCTTTGATAATTTTTTATCAGTTTTAATTTCGAACATACATTCTACTTTATATCTACTAAACTTAAATTAATATTAGATAAGAACTTTGAATTCGATTCTTTCCAACTTTCATATCTGTCCCATCTTTTGATTTTTGACAAAGACCCTTTAAGTACAAAGCCTCTGATATATAAAGAGTTTTTGTAAGATTGATATTTGCAGGTACGTAGAGAAAGTTGTTGCATGGGACTTGCAAACAAAACAATGCTGGTCATTTCTAATCTATGATTGGATGTCAGTAATTCGTGGACGACTTGGAATTACTTGCATCGCTTACCCAGCGAGTTCCGCAGAAATTGCAAAAATAAATAGAAGAGTACCGTACCTTATAATTCAATCATTTAGAGAGACCCACAAATGTGTTTCGATAGCTTACAGGTAACTCACAAATTAGCTTTATTGTCTTCACATAAGTACGCCAATTAAACATCAATTTTACAGACACCCAAGATCTCCAATGTCAAGCAAACAGTTTCTTACAGTAGTGTTTGCAACAATGCTACTACAGATGCTAGCGAGTCTGATGTTCTACGGAATTCCAACTAAAAATCCTGCAGATCAGGCGGAGTACGGAACATATAAAATTGATAACAGAGTCTTCCTTATTCCAATACAGAGCAGTCTTATTGTAATCCCACTTAGTATAACGTTGAAAACTATATTTAGGTAACTGTGGTTTATTTATAAGCTTTTAATGTAAAATGCTGTTTGACGTCATTTTGGTAGACATAACTTTAATCTGTTTTTTTACTACTTCTCTCTCGTTTATTCATAGTAAATCTGCACCGCACTTAAAGAAATTCGACCCAGATTGTTTTGAAGTCGTTAGCCTCACACTTGAGCAACCTAAAGGCAACAGATTGTCGAGATGTTTGAAGAACAAGTATTGGTTTCCGTGGTGGTTCTCTTTTATTGCATGGTAAGTAAATTTCTAAGCATTTACTTTACATAAATTTTACATTTTATAAATAAATTTATTACACAAAATATAAAATAAGAAAATAA
The DNA here is from genome assembly GCA_963678705.1 of Panorpa germanica. Taxonomy (NCBI): domain Eukaryota; kingdom Metazoa; phylum Arthropoda; class Insecta; order Mecoptera; family Panorpidae; genus Panorpa; species Panorpa germanica. The sequence continues at coordinate 9,540,652 of OY783216.1, read as the reverse complement.
GCAATGCATTTTTAATTTTTTCTTTCAGGATTATTAGTGCAGGAATTATTGTTAGCTGCAGCTTTCTTGTATCAATATACGGTCTAAAATATGGACCAACAAAAAGTTATCTCTGGCTCACTTCCATTGTGTTTGGAATCTTTCAAGAGATGTTTATTTCGGGTCCAATATCGTTAGTTATATATGGTACCGTAATAGGCGTTGCACTTAAGGTAACTTAATAATTAAGACTTAATTAAAATCAAAAAACTAACTTAGCTGATGTTTTTTTTATTGTTCAAGGGCAAACCAAGGGTATTCGAACCAGTGATACGAATGCCAAAACAAGAGCAACGCAAGAAAAGTGTGTATTATAAACGTTTCCGTGACAGTCTTGTTACGACCCTTGAGAATAATATGAGTAGACCGCTATCTAAGGAAGATGTTAAGGTAACGCTGCTTAGCAATGGGCTTGTGTCCTCATTTTTTGTTGATTGAAATTGATAAGTGTGTATTGACGTGTCTATTTTATTAAATATCTAAGTGTTGACGGAGATATAGCAATTAAAATTTGAATTGTAGTTTTAGCGCTAGAGATGGTCGGCCACTTGTATGACGTGAAATGCATTTTAACGTCAGTTATTTGTTGAGTAGGTCAGTGTGGTAATGTTTTGTAGCTGTTGGTAGTCAAATAATCAAGTCAAGTCAAAGAATAATAAGTTTTTATTTTATTTAACCCTGTTACAGCAGACATAATATTGAAATTTTATTGTTCCTTGAAATAGCTGTAAATAATATTTGATATTTTGATATATAAATATATATAGCAGAGATTTATGAGCTGTAAGGTTGTCAGAGTTCTGTTAAGAATATATCTCTTTTACGCTCTGTTGTATAAAAGAGATAGCAACTAGCGGTTGTTAGGTTACATGCAATTGGAATGTTGTACAACGTTGAATCCCTTTAATAATTAAAGAGACAAAATGACTTTTTTAATTGTTAATATCTCTTAGCATATAAGGAGTTATTAAAAAATAATTGAACATTTGAGGTACTAGTAACCCACTTTATCAATATATAGTACACTTTTATAGAAATTAAGACATAGGACACAAGCCCATTCTGTTTGAAATATTATGGTAATACAGCATAATTTACTCATTTTAGGTTATTAAGAAAAAGCAGAAGTTCCGTAAATTTGTGTGCTCCATGATACCAGACGTCCTCATGTTCTTTTTGTTCATAACGACTTTACATTTGCTGGTGTTGGGATTAAGAAACAGAATGCTCTACAAAAGCACAAAGAACGCGATGGATATGACAACGCACTCCAAATATAAAAACAATCAGGAGTTCGAAGGCATTCACACGAACGAAATGTACCTAATAGTGAAACACTCCATTGAATTACTTTGTAATTAGGTTCTAATATTTCTATGTTATCATTTTAGATTATATACGTATTTGAATGACACTGTGTTACCAGCTCTGTTCGCACAGTCTTGGTATGATGGTTTCCCAATCAAGGGGTACGGATGGGTTGCATCTTACAACTCGAAACTTCTTGGAATTCCACGAATTCGTCAATTGCGAGTCACAAACCAATCATGTGTTCCTGCCAGACTTTTCAAGCCTTTCATCTCTGGTAACCAACCCATGCTTCTTCTAAGATAAGTAAGGTGATTTAAGACCTGGAATATTTCCTAAAAGAAGACGTTTTTTAGATTGCAACGGTGAATTTTCATTTTTAAATATGGATACGAAAGATTATAGGCCAAAATGGGAACCGTATTCTGATTCATATTTTTTTGAGTATCATTCAAAGGTTGCTGATATATGGATTTTCAAAGATGAAGATGAAACTGATTCCAAACCAATATTAGGTAATTTTCAATTATTATTAGGTATTTTATTATTAAAAAAAGGATCTCCACTAATGAACATCATAAAAAACTGGGTTCATTAAACTGGGTGTCCATTTCTAAAAAGTAAATTTTTTTGAAGTACTTGACAAAATCTGTTTAATGATTAGTTCTTAAGGTGAAACGATACGTGGCCATTTTTGATTCGCGAAATATAGATGGCGATACTACACAGCAGGTTAAATATTATCAAAAAAAAACATGTTTTTTTTATGTTTAAATCGTTTTATGTAAGTAGTTATAAACGCGAATCAAAATCTAAAGCTGCAATTAGTTAGAAGAATAACGTATCTACATTTTAAGCTTTCTTCCACTGACTTTAAATGAGTATTGCTATATTTTCTAGTTAAATTCCAATTTTTATATGAATGGGATATTATCGAATACTCTATATATTTTTAAGTCTTAACCGTAAGTTTAAAACCCATAATAAAGGTTTTAAAATTTATCACAAACCCTTAGAAATGTTACCAGTCATATAAAAATCGGAATTTAACTAGAAAATATAGCAATATTCAATTTCAAAACTTATTTTAGCGTTTCCAACTCATTTAAAGTCTGTGGAAGAAAGCTTAAAATATAGATACGTTACTCATCTAACTAACTGCAGCTTTAGATTTTGATTCGCGTTTATAGTTACTTACATAAAACGATTTAAACATAAAGAAACATGTTTTTCTTAATAATATTTAACCTGCTGTATAGTATCGCCATCTATATTGTTTCACCTTAAGTTTTCTACTAGCTTCTAACAATGTTTTTCATGACTTAGCGACGCTGCATAATTACCCGGGTAGTGGGTATGTTGGAACTTTGGGGCGAACTTTGAACAACTCTAGAAGTGTCTTGCAGTACATGGTTGACACTAATTGGATAGATGAGAAAACCAGAGCAATATTTATTGAGTTTACATTATTCAACGCAAATGAAAACTTATTCAATGTTTTTACTTTAATAGCTGAGAGAACTGGAGCTGGAACTTATGTTACGTCATACAAGGTAAAATTTTCTTGTGATTGCTTAGAGCATATATATATATGGAGTGTGAATAGCCTATGTATCCTATAGATTAAAAGTGTGTCCAAAATGTGTGCGAGAGAGAAAGGTATATGCTCCTATTTGTTCTCTATGCGCATGCGTCGAAAGTGACAGCTGTCTAGATATATTAAATATTAATACTCTATTAAGATATAATATTTCTTTAATTGGTGCAAAGTTTGTCTGTCGGTAAAACAGTTCAGTGAAAACATATACTCATGAACGCCATAGATGTTATTTGGAGCGGATTTATATTTAGTTCATTTATATTTATACATATCTACATTATTCTACATCATATTTAACAACTGTCACGTATTACATCTAGACAACTGTCACTTTCGACACATGCGCATAGAGAACAAATAGGAACATATACCTTTCTCTCTCGCACACATATTAGACACACTTTCAAGTCCAGCATTCTCTCCATATATATATGCTATAAGTGTGATGGAGATGGATCATATTGATATTTTTCCTTCTTACAGGTTTACACCGTACACCTGATGCTACAAGCTGAACTGATGGAAAAGAAGTATTATATAGTATTTTGTGCATTCGTTCTGATCTGCGGTGTGTACTTTGTAAGGAAACTGCTAGCCTTATATCAACAAACTTTGAATGTCTTCATTAGAAACCCCTGGAACATCGTTGACATGATAATTCTCAGTTTGAGTTTAGCAGTAATTGCGTTGCACACATTGCGTAGCCATTACGTGGAGAATCTAATGGACCAAGTAGAACTGACAGCAAACAACGAATTTATCAACTTTATTGGTCCTTCACATGTTGACGAAGTGGATAGAATATTAGCCTCGTTTCTAATTTGTCTGAGTACAATAAGAATATGGAAGGTTCTAAGATTCGCCAGAATGTTTCGAATGATGGAACAGACTTTCTTCCATGCGTTCTCTTCTCTGATGGGAGTTTTGTTAATAATGACTATATGCCTAGTGGCGTTTTCTTCATTTATGCATTTGACAAGTGGTCCTTACCATACAGAATTTCAGCAAGTTTATAAGGGTTTCATAACCAGCACATCAGTGGCGTTTGGGTTTTATGATGATTTTAACTACAGTACTTTCTTAGCGGGTGGAACATACCTGGGGTATATCGTAATGTTTTTTGTAATATTTATCCTGAATCTTTTACTTATTAATATTTTAATTTCTGTTATATGTTTGCATTTCTTTCGGGTTCGGTTTCACACCTATATTTACGGGGAACATCAATCGTTCTTCCAATTTTTAAAAGAGGAATTCTATCGTTTCTTCAATATACGTATTGCGATCCCTGCGCGGCTTCGGGGTGGAGCTGATTTCAAGGAACCCGAGTTTAATGGGAAAGCCGCAGTTCCGAAACCGGAAGCAATCAGAAACATGCACGCTCTTTCATGTTCCAAGTACAGGATGAACGCAATGCAACACATAACAAAAGCGTGTTTGAAAGAAGAAAGTTCTAAGAAAGTGACCAAAATTACCTCCGATAAAATGTTGGCCATGAAAAACATTGCAAGCGAAGTTTTAACTACAAACATTGGCATCAAACCAGAGTCAGGTGCGGTAGCTGATGTCATGTTCTTTCCTGGAATTGAAGCCAATAATAAGAAAAGACTTATTAGTGAAGATCGCTTAGTCAGCATGGCAGATATTGTTAACATTGTCACAGGCTGCTACAAACGAAAAGACACGTCAAATCTAGAAAAAGAAAAAATACTAAGGTCGTGGGAAATAACGGATTTATTAGGATCCAACTTGGACTATCTAAATGTTTTATTGGATGAAATTAGCACTAAGCCAATTAAAGTTAATCAAGGTACTTCATCTGGAGGAAAATCACAGCAGCAAATGAAGGTAAACCCATCTCCCGATGCACCTAAAGATCACGCGATTGGTGATTCCTTAGATACATTAATTTGTAAGAAACCAAAGAGTGCTCCAGTCATTTCTAAACCTGCGCAAGAAAGAGATTCTATCAGAAATGTTGAAGCAGTTCCTAACAAAGAACACTACCCAAGCAGAGTAACCGTTTCACGAGGAGTGCAAACAGTTTTTCCAGATTTGTTTGTTACCGTGAAAAAGTTGCTTCAAGAAGCAGATGAAATGATTACCAACCATGAAAGAAGTAATATTGCGTGTGTTGATAAATGCACAGGCTGCACAATGACCACTAATGTAGCGGTTCAGACGAAACAAACAAAAATACCTACCAAACATTGCAGGAAGATTAAAATGTTGGAGCAATGTGTACAAACAATATATTCGCCACCATTACGAAAAGCGAAGCATCTACCTAAAATCCAGTGCAAGGAAAAAACAATTTGTAAGTGTTTCGATGATACCCCCTCTGTCACTAAAGCGGAGAAATCTTTGCAGACTCTGTCTGATATCACGCATAATACGACGCAGTATATAACACCTGTGGAAATGCGGGAGGAGCGAACCCAGGTACGCGAATTAACGTCCAGGGAGCTACTGATAAAGAAACAACAAAAGAAGAAAAGGAAAGAGCGAATTATTAATATCCAACTTAAGAGATCATGCAGTGTTCAAACCATTTTTCGAAGAAGACGAAGACCGCGGTGCAGAGATATCAATGAATGTGAAATGTACGCTGAGGCTAATACTTCGAGGTCGTTAAACGAGCAGAGAATGCAACATCGGCGTCCCCTTCGTGTAAATTCGGAAGATAGCGACACCTCAGAAGATAATTCTAACACGGCAGGACTGAAATTCAGAACCAAACGTTCCCAATCTGATACAGAGTTATCAACACGTACCAGAAACCGAAGTTGCAGACATCGTCAATTGCAACATTACACGACAATGTGCGATGATGAAAAATTGCGCTTCCAGTCTCAAGAATCAGGAGAATATGTACCACCATTTGGAGAAAATGATGAACTTCAATTCAAATTATACCTAAATATAGGAGACAAAAATATTAAAGTTGATGGGACCGGCCTTATCGAAACGTGTACAAACAAAAAACAAGGAACAGACAACGAGTAAAGAAAAGACAATCAACCGATGATGCTTTTGATTTCAAATAATCAATCCTCATCGTTATCAATTATTTGTAAATTTATGTTTGTTAGCAACAAACTATGATATTCATTATTTCTATTGTCATTTTTATATTGTTATCATAAAACATATTTTGTCACGTAGCGATTATAAAAGATTACAAATTAAAAAACGTGTACTAATTGTTTTCATTTTTAATTAAAAAAAAACATTTATTTGAACAATTCTTTTATAAACTATACTGACAAAAAAGAATATAATACAACTTGCAATATTTAATAGTAGATAACAAATATAAGTAAAATGAAGTACGGAACTGAAACAGTTTGTCCACGAAATGTTCCATTAGAACGAACAATACTTCTATGGCATTTCCTGATTATATCGTTTCAGTAAAGCCTCATTCCCACTCACTGTTTTGATATTTAATTTACAGTTTTTATTTAATATTGTAATCTAGATTTCAGGTTCACGTTTAATCATTCCTTTTCACATTTGTGTTTTAACTTAAGTTTAGTTAATTTAGTTGGTGCGTATGCATGCTTAATAATATAAATTTTGACAAAATTGTATCTGAAATAATTAAAATTGCTGTTGCACACAAAGTGACGTCACATCTAATGTAAAATCAGACTTTAAACATCAAGGGTGAGGGTCGGTTTTTAAGAAACCATGGAATTTGTGTGATTTAATTTATGGATGACTCCAAATTAGATTACTTGAACTCTGCCTCAAAGTATTTAATTTGTCAACATATTTAAGGTCGGGTGATAGTGTAATTAGGTATGCTAAACTCGTCAAAAATCGGTTTTAAAGGCTGGAATTTAGACAAGAAGAAGGGTGTGTTACTTATTAGAAAGAGAGGTTAATAAATATATTTACAATTTATATATGTTTCTCTTTTTAGCGATTTAAATGTGCATAAGTTTATCATCAATTTTCTTAACAATAAAGAACAATGATTAGGTCAATTGATCTACCGTATGATAGATATGACATGAAGATCTAATTATTTAGTACGAGTTATTATCCGGATCAAGTTTAATCAGTCTGATTAGATCACATACATGATTCCAATACAATAGGGCGATACTAGTGATAAGTTTTTGTGAATAAGGTAAAATTCTGATCACATCGTAAGTGAAAATCATTGGCGCTGCATCAAGACTGTGTTTTAACTAAATAAAAAAAGGAGTAATCATGGGACCAGGCAAATTTGTTCTGGTCTTTGTGATATTATGTGGTTTAAGTCCAAGTGGTATGTACCCCCATTTGTTTATATTTATTCAACAATAATTTGTAAAAGCTTATGGTGTTTTCTATTTTTAAAACGTTTTGTAACCCTATTTTTGCATATCTCTTATTGAATTACAGTTAAGTTATTTTTGTGTTCAATCTCCAGTAAACAATTTGGTGGAGTGTCCTATTTTGTGACTTTTCTATCACTATTACTCCGACAGGTGGATTGGTTTATAAAGAAAATATTTTTAAAATACACCTGTTTGCCAAGTTCTGCCTCAGTAGAACGTCTCTTTTCGTTTGGTGGAATGATAATGAGACCTCATCAACGAAAAATGAAAGATAAATTATTTGAACAAATATTAATATTAAAATCCATGACATAATTAACATATATATTTTATGTAAATTCTCATAATTATTAAAAAAAATAACATTTATATTAGTAACATAAAGAGTATTCTATTTTCTCAAAAGTATTTTTAAAATACGTATTTTGTATTTAAATATACTAACATGAAATTTATTTTTTATTTTGTATTTGAAATAGGAAAATAACGATGTATTTGCATTTTGTATTTAAATGCTTTTGAAAAGCATTTGTGCACATCTCTGAGTATAATTATCACTAAAAATAAATGAATGACTGGTTACGTTAAAAATGTGTAATATTGCCCCCTACGGGTTGTGATACTAAATGGGTTCTTCATTTATATCCAGTTACATCAGAAAATGATGTTATTCACAGTTAAACCGGAGCGGTTATTGCCTGGATAACTATACAGATTCATCACATACAGGTAAACCGTTACATGTATAGCCACCATTGGAATTTCGTTGTTTGACTACCGCATCGTATCTAAATCAAGATACGATCTTAATTTCGTACGTAGATATTTTATGGTGCAATTGTAACACTAATTAAGTGATAATTACAATGACATTTTACGCAACAAGTCCAAAAACATTGTTATCCCATATCAATTCTATTACTTTTATGATAAAATTAAAAGTGGATCAAGAAGTATCAATTTATTCTTATCAAAATTATTTTTTAATATTCGTTTGTTGAAGTCATTTATCTTGGTTTCAAACCTTCGTTCGAGTATGGACTATTTCGCATGAAATATTTGTTTACAGGTCTGGCAACTTAATTACATTTTTATTGTAATATCACTTGCAAGAAAATAAAAGCGCTTATATGTTTTGTGTTTTAAATGATTATAGGAGCAGAAGTTATCGATTATATAGGACAATCTGAAGTCACAATATATATTGATGTTGGTACATTTGATGAAAACAAAAAACTTCTTAGCTCTACTGTTACAATACCGGATAATCTGGAAGGGCAACAAACGTATACATTATATCCAGATGAATCTGAATACCTTCCAAAACAATACCGTTTCAATTGCGGCATATTCACGCCAAAAAAGTGTCAACTGTACATTGTTCCGGATTGGCGGACTATTGGAATTCATAAGATCACGACGAAGTCTCAAATACTAGATGATACGGAAGAAACTGCACAAAAAGAAGAAACAAAAGAAATAGAATTCGCTCTTATTATCAAAGGTTAGTTTTTTAATTTATTCATCCATCAATAGTGCGTGAATCCATATAGCAATAAATCAAATAAATAAATTTAGTTGCCCCTGAATGGTATACTTCTAAAGTAACAAGAAAATATACTGTTTATTATTATTTTAATAACTCTGTTACAGATAAAGTAGATACTGATTTAGAAAGTATTACTGCTATAAAATCGAAAGATGTATATTTCCAACTCACGAAAGAAATGCAAGGACTACAAAATGGTCGATGTACAATAACTAATCCTGCAAAAGAAACAACAAACTTGTTACCAAGTACAACTTCTGGTCCATTGAGATATTGGAATAATAATAACGATAATTTGTGCGGAGTTCATATTTCGGACATTGATTTATCCGAAAGTGGAGATTGGATTCTTGAAGCGTCCAATAGCAGTTATTATTTCTACTCAGCAACTGTTAAAATAACTGTAATAGGTACATAACGCGTAGATAATTTACAACTTACCCAAAATGTTATTTTATAACGACTTTATTTTTCAGAGGAAACCCAAATTAAGGAAATAACTTTGGATCATAAACTTATTGAAACAAAAACAAACGGTCAAGGAATAGTAGCGATAGAAAACGAGGATAATGGAAAATTAAGTATTTGCAGTATAGTACAAAAGCAGAAAAATGGTCAAGAAGAAAAATTCGAACTTTATCCCAATTTATCAGAAAACCTTCCAGAAGAAATTCAATTCGCAGGAACTCCAGATAGCTATTTCTTAGAATGGTGTAAAATTAAAATTAATCCTAATGTAGAAACAAATGGAGAATTTATTTTAATGTCTGAGGTTTCGATTAAGAAAAGTGGAGAAGACACATATTTGCTAAATACCAAACAACCATTTACAGCAGTTGTTCAAGGTTAGTATGGTATCTCTCTTGTAACCAAATTCTCTAGCTGCTTTAACTGATATTATTGCCAGCTGTAAAATTTATCAATAAATTACAGATTAAAATGCATTAATAACTTTAAACACTTTTGGTAGTTAACGGGGAATCGTTTTAATAATTATTAAAATTTTTATTTATTGTGGAAGACAAGAGACCTATCCGCACTTCTGATGTGGAATCAATGTACTCTTATTTGTATTTGGGCATATGTCGATTCAACCATGTAATACCTTAGTTTCTTGTCAGGATTATAAAGAATCATATAATTTGTTTAATACATTTATTTAATAAAATAATAACGATGATAATAATACAATATGGTTACAATATAAACGTTGGTATTTACTTTACAAATACAGAACAATGAATGAACAAACCATCTTAAATTCTAGTTATTATATACTCAGTCCTATATTAGTTTTTAGCTAGATTTAGCTTGATTAATCAATAAAATAAGGAATATAGCTTTGTTAAAAAAAAACACTTGTTAAAGAAGTCTATTGGTAAAGTTGACTTTCAGTCCAATTATTTTGCAAAAAGTCACTACATTATAGGAGATATTCTTGGGTCATGCAACTTAATATGGTTCGTGCAACACATACTGTTTTGATTTTATTAATGTTTTGTACAAAGAAAAATAAAATTGATTACTTATTAGTCTACAGTTGACACAGGAATATTTAAAAAATAAAACATCTAAAATTAAAAAATAAGTTTACAAGCACATATTGAATCATAAGAAATGAAAAGTAAAAAAAAACATTCATATTTCAGATGCAGTTGATGGTATAACACAGGAGTTGGTAGTGGTGGAAGGGCAGGATGTATATTTACGCTTTAAAGATCCTTTAGATGAGTATTTAAATATCCTGCTATGTGATGTGAAAAAACCAAATGGTTTAATCTTACCATTGATGAAAGACGAACCTGTAGGAGAAGTGCCTACTGTGGAATATTGGAACAACCACAATGATAATATATGTGGTGTGAATATTAAGAAGATTGATTCATCGAGTAGCGGCACCTGGACGTTACGCGCAGCAACTAGTGACAACCATTATCTTTCTGCCTCCTTCAAAATTACTGTAGAAAGTATGTTCTATAAAGAGTAACTCGATTTTTTACGCATCTTCGACTTAGAAACTTATGACTTTCTTTTTGTTAGGTGGGCTGATTTCCACCATTCCAGAAACTGTTGAAGTAACTGTCGGTGAAGAATCAACTCTGTCGCTTCGTCTGACTGACAACAAAGAGACAACCTGGTGTCGCCATGAACATCCAAATGGAGACCTTAGTGAAATTCAGACCAAGCAATGCACAGTCAAGCTTAATCCAGTAACTTCAAATGATCTAGGTACTTGGAAAGCAATTTATGGGGTTCTAGGAACGGCCGAAGTAATTGAAACATTTACTGAAGTAAAATCCAAAGGTAAAGCCAAGTTAGAAAATCTTGAGTTATCTTTGTTATATGATACCTACTTTAAAAATAAAATAAAATTTCAGATCCATCTTTTACATCTTCCGTCACTTTTACATCATCTGTAACTAACTCTTCAAGTCACTGGAATCTTCTCTGTAGCATTAATTCCCTGTATATCAAGCACTGTTATTTCGAGCGTCCTGACGGCGTTATAATTAATGTCAATCAGGGAATCGGCCACGAGCGCTATAGCTACTTTGGAGCAGGCTACGAATCGTATAACAGTATTGGCTATTATCCTGAGAAAAAGATAAATGATTGCGGAATTAGCATCAAAAATCCTGAGCGTGAAGATCAAGGGTTCTGGAAATGCGTTGTCCATGAAGAAGAAAAGAATCCAGTGAGAGCTGCTTTCCTGCACGTTGGAGATGAAAAAAGTTTGTGGTCCAAAATATGTTTAATGTTATTTTTAGGTCTAGTAATTTATTTTACTTTTAATTAATATTTCTCAGCGGAAACTAAATTACCAATAATTAGCGTATCAGAAGTTGATGTTGTCAAGGACGAGCCTCTAACAATTAGCTGCAGGACCAGAGCTTCCCTGCAGAGCTGCTGGATTCGAAATCCTAACGGAACTGTATTTAATCCACAGCCTAATAAAAAATATGAAGAATATGAATATGCAGGTGCTGGGTTTGAATTTGGAGAATGCAAAATAACGTTATTTAAAGCAAGCAAACTGGACATCGGAAAATGGGAATGTCACATGGACGTTGTTGGACAAAAGAATTTGATGTCAAGGATAAAAGTAAATGTTTACGGTAAGACAATGGTTTAATTTTTTATACTTAACATTTTACGTTTTACGTATTCCTATTTCTTTTACAGATACTCACCTTATTCCTGACTCTGATATTAAAATAGGAGTTGATGTAACTTACATTATAGCTTGCAGAACTGTAAATAGTCAAAGCATTGATTATTGTAGATTTGTTAGACCTGATGGTGAAGGTACATCATTAATTTTATAAACTGAGTGTATATATTGTTGCCTATAATTCAGGAGTCAAACATTAATAAAGTACTTTTTTTCTTTGTAGTTTTCCATGTAGCATCTCCATTAGAATATTTCCCAAAATCTTATAGAAGTCACGTCAACCTAAAAGAGGGAAAATGCAGTCTCACCATATACGCCAATAGTGAGGATATCGGCCGGTGGGAATGTGCCGCTCGCATTCAAAGCATTAATGAAGAAATCATTGTGTTTCAAAATATCAAAGAGAATATTTTCATTGCTGGTAAAAAAAATAACGAACATATTTTATTTTTTAAGAATTTTTAGTAAAAATTTAAACGAAATGTTTCTTTTTTTTAGAATGGCGTGCGTCTAGTGTCGTGGGGCTATGTATCGGCCTAACAGCATTAGTTTTGATTGTAGCTGTTGTTGTAGGCTATAAATGTGTAAAAGCAAAGAAACAACGTGCGCAAAGATATTCGCAAAATTCCATTCCAGGCCCCACGGATCCAATTCCTTCTTTTTTAGAAAGGGGGAACTCTAGGGCGTAAAGTATTAAATTTATAACAAAAAATAAAAATGTATGTACAGTACAGGAATGGATTAATTAACTAAAAAAAGCTTTTAACAATATAAAAATGTTTTATTAACACGGTAAAACAAAATTATTATTTATAAACCATAGTTTTAAAAATACACTTATATATTTTTATTATAATGAAAAAAAAAATAATCAAATGTATCAAATTTATTTTACAATTTTTTCTTTTTCTTTTTATTTTTGCTTTCACTTGGAGTAACTTCCTTCCGCTTTGGTGATTTATCTTCATCCATCTCAACATCTTCTGTTTTGCATTCTTGTGATGGTATACTAAAGCCAGCAATTACGGGATAAACTAATTTAAAAACTAAACGTTCTCTTTGAACATTACTGTTGTCTAAACTTAATTGTACTGTCACCGGGTCGAATGCTCTAAATATAACATCTCCACAGCTTTGAGATTGATCCTGCAATTATTTAAAAATATAATAAATTTAAAACTTTACTCATATATACAAGTTTATGAAAAAAAACTTACTTCTTCGTTATATGTGAACTGAACTTCGCCTGGAGCTGCTTTACTTTTATCACTCTTTCCAAGATATAAAGTACCTTCCAACCCATACTTTGGAATTAAAATTTGTAGTGCATTTTTGCGTACAAACAAGACATATCTAAAAACAAAATTATTCAATATAACTTATACAAATAACAGCAATGTTTAATTGATTGATGAAATCCTATTTTTCATACCCTTCTTCATTTTGAACTTTTCCACGGAAGAACAAATGTGTGTGCAAAGCAACTGACGCTCTTCCTGCCATCTGGGCCATCCGATTACGGAAATTAAGATTAATACATAAATTGGAATTTCCACGTTTGTCTAACAATTGCGGATATGTACTATCAGCGCCGACGCAAACGGCGAGCAATCGATGCACTATTACATCTGCATATCTAAAATGTAAAATAGCGCATTAGATTTTAAATTAATTAAATTACATTAATGGAAATAAATTTTTACCTTCTTATCGGAGAAGTGAAATGGGTGTATATAGGTGCAGCCAAACCATAATGAAAATATTCATCGTTTTGTATTGTTCCGCTTGTAAAGTATACAGCTTGCATCATACACCTCGTCGCCAAAATTCTTAACATTGTGTTAAAATAAGCATTATCCTTCTTTACTGCAAAATCCAAGGAATTGGCAAGTTCCTTCCCAGAGTCGATATTAATATCAAAGCCCTAGATTAAAAAAATATTTGTTTTGTAAATTGTGTTAAGATTTTCAATGATTGATTGTTCAAAAAACATACTTGATGTCGAGCAGCTTTAACGAGTGGATCAAAATTTTCTTTAGGTGGAGCCGGATGACGACGAAGCATTGCACACTCCGGAAACTCTTTCTCTATTTTTTCAGCTACTGAAATATTAGCTAACAACATAAACTCTTCAACCATAGAATTAGTTTCACGAAGTTTTTTTGCTTCAACATCAATTGGGTCGTGAGTTTCAGAATCAACTTGAAATCTGATTTCTGGAGATGCCAGAACAAGAGCACTAAAAAAGTAATAAGTTAATAACATAATAAGTAATGGATAATTGATGATTAAGCAACGTCGTACCCTTTGTCAATTCTCTTCCTTTTTAATTTTTTAGCCAGAGAGTTTAATCCTCTTAATGATACTGCTATAGCATCCTGTTGATTTGGGTCATCGATTCTGAGCTGTGCTTCTTCATACGTCATTGCACTACGCGACTTGATGATACTTTTATGGAATTTTGTACTTAGAACGTTTGTGTCAGAATCTATTTCCCAAATAACGGAAAATGCGAAACGTTCCTCTCCACCGCGAAGTGAACACAGATTTGAACTAAGGAGTTCAGGAACCATGTCGATACGCCTATCTACCAAATAAACTGTAGTGGCTCGTAAAGCAGCTTCCTGGTCAATTGCTGTTCCAGGTCTAATGAAATGCGATACATCGGCAATATGAACACCTACCTGTTTTAATAAATATGTGTGTCAAACAAAACATTAATAATTGTATGTCGCATCAAATCAAATTAATATATACCTCAAAGTTTCCATTTTCCATTGGCTTACAATGTAACGCATCGTCGATATCTGTACATCCTGGAGGATCCACAGAGCAAACATCAACATGCCGTAGATCAACTCGCTTTTCTACATCCTAAAACGAAAACAAAACATCTATAGGTAAACAACACACATACTCCTATAGCAATATGTCAAAAAAATTGTTATAACATTAGAAGTCCAAGTAGCTCGAAATAAAATATGATATAGTATTGTTTTGTTTCATTTCTTTAAACATGGATCTCTAATAAAAAATTGTTGTAAAATAAAAAATTTTAATTAAAAAAATTAAAATTGTACAAGTGTATATTTAACAGAACCGATGAATCCTAAATTATCATGTGAAAATCTCTCAAGGAGCGGAAAACATCGAGGAATTATGAATCGCATCCGTGTACTATTTAGAAAAAAAGGCTCGACGCTTATGAGCGATGAATTTTCCGAACGGTCTGTTTCCGATTCGTCGAACGCCAGCGAGAGCGTCGACTGGATGGAGTGGCAATCGCCAGAAACCTTAAAAGAAATTGTAGATCAAATAGAATATCTTTTGAGCTTTATTGACAATATACTTGAAACAGGATCTGTAATCGATTACCCGAGGTATTTGTTATTTTTTCATTAAATTGCCATCTCTGTACTTAACAGTTTTTGATAAAATACCTAAGTTGTTTATAAAGCTATGCAAACCATTTTAGCGTTTCACAAGAAAGACTGATGGCTGTATACGGGGAACTAAAGTGTCTCCATTTAGAATCAAAACATATAAAGGAAGGAATTAAAACGTTAGAGTTTCAAATGGACAACGTTAAAGAAGAAATTGAGAAATATATTAAAATATTTCCAGAACTACAAGATGAAGGTAATTATTTAAAAAAAAGTAAATGAAATAAAGTAAATTTATGTAGGCACTACCGTATATCGTACTCCTCTATTTAATTTTCAGAGAAAAAAGAAATGGAATCAGTTCTTCAGAGATTTGATGTATTTCTACATGCGCGCTGGGGTGCTTTTAAACATTCGAAAAACATTACCAAGCTCGAAAACTTCCTAAATGATATTCGGGTAAAAATAAAGTATTAAACAAAAAATGAATATTTAAAATGCTTATCATTTGTTTGTTCCTTTTAAAGAAAAGGCACACAACTTTAGAGAACTTACTGACATGTACATCGGGACTAGAATCGCGAGGATCAAATCAGCTTTCATCCAATAATAAAATAAACCCTGTACCAGAAAATTCAAGTGTAACACCGTGCTCTAAAGCTAAACCAATATCTCCTAGTTTAAATACAGGTAACATGTAAACTATACTAATAATATACTTAGCAGCATATTAGTTCGCAAAAATCTTATATAAATTTTCAGTATCCATTAAAAGAACTGCAAGACCTTATAAACGCCGTCGACCTCCAGAAACACCAATGAATACACTTCGAAATATTTCTACCCCAACTGACCCCAAGAATTCTGTAACATTATACCCTATAGCTCTTTTAGAAAAACAGTACAAACTATTAGCCAACGTTCATAACTTCGGCACAGTACTTTTACCAATTGAATACATTGATTTAACCCAAGCCCAAGATTCAACAGATGTGCCAACGAATGCGCCAATCATGACTGATCCATCATCCACCGTGGCAAATAGAGACAGCACCAGTAGCACAAGCATTTCTAGTAACCTTCATAGTGAAATTAGTTGTATGATGCAAGCGCTATTTGGCGAATCTACTTCATCTAGCAGTGTTGGTGGTGAAACAAATATTGCCAATGCCATGAATGTGCCAAATTTGTTTCCCAGTGATGGTGAGGCAGCAAGTGACACGGATGCTGATATAAATGAAATGAATTCCTTAAGTTAACCATGGGATTTACAAAAATAATAATTAATATTATTCATCACGTTCAACTGTTTTGAAATAATTTATTTAATTTATTCGTCGCAAATATTTTTGTCGTATCGTGTGTTAACTTAATACAAGAAAATATGATTCTTGATTTCACTTTTTCATTTATTTTAAATTTTGTAGTGTAAGAAATATGAAATCGGAAATTATATAACATAAGTAGTAGTTTAAAATATAAACACCTACCTCAGGTGTTATTATCCATGGTAACTTCGGTAAACAAGCAAGAACAGCTTCAGAGAATTTGCTATGTGGTACATCATGTTCTAGAAGCAAAACTTCATTTTCCGTATTCTTATCTCCTAGAGGCCCCAAGGCTCTTACAAGATGGCCTAATGGATATCTGGAATGTCTTGGCCAAGAGTCAACTGCAACTATTATCCGTTGAGAACACAATCCTTCTGCTTGACGAGTTTCAATTCGAACCTTTGGTATTTTGCGCTCAGCTGGTACAAATAAGTGCCTAGTGGATCCTTTTACTAAATTAGGTTGGAGAACGCCGCAATACTGACGCCATCTACGACGAATAATACCTACGATTTGACCAGTAGGAATTCTTTCAGTTTGTGTTTGTGAGGATATATTTTCTGGAGGTTCCTCTCCTTCTGCTACTTCGGATTCATCTTGTAGTACTAAACCACTAGGGCCACTCCATTTGTCTTCAGGTAACATTTCTAATGCTACTGTATCCCCATCAACAGATCGATTCATTCCAACGAATCCAACAACCAATATCTAAACGAAACAAAAATGAATGAAATTGACTGCAATTTATCAAACATATGATATTGTACACATTAATACATACTGGCTTTTCTTGATTTTCAACTTTAACCCAACCCTCCATATAATTTTCCCGTGATGCTTGGAAACTACCCTGCAATAATTTTCCCGCACGAATTTTTTCGTGTATCTGAACTGGTGTTAAATGTGCTGGATAAAGTGCTTTGCCACCTCCATCATCATAGTTTCGTTTGGATAATTTGTCTTGAATACTAGGACAGTCTTTAAAACTCTTAATATATGATGTGACAGAAGATGCTGATAAACCTTCACTTAGAGCTTTCTGTCTATTATCCACATCGTCAGTAAGAAGAACTACTTTAATCTTTTTATCAGAAGTGGCCAAGTGCTTATTGTACCAAGCACAACCAACTCGAATGGCTCTATCATTTCTATCATTTGCTTTTTCAGCGGGTTTTCGTTCAACGTAAGTATCTCTGTTAAAAAAAACCAGATTACATTTACACATAGAAAAAACATTATTTCGAGAAAGAAAGAAAATAATAATACCAATGCTAACATACTTATGATGTTCATTAACAAACACGTAAAACTTTTTGGATGGATTTCCTATCAGATCTCTTAAGCGCTTGTATACAGACGAGCTCTTATGTTTCACTTCCTCTAATACCGTTTGTAAAATAATTACATTACTAATAGCATCTTCTTCCAAAACATCTATCTGATCTAGAACTACATTTGTGTCAAGTAAAATATAATGCTTTTCTGGGAAAAGCGTACTCTTCGAAGTTGGTTCGTCTAAGACTAAATCATTGTCTTTTTGAATACAAAGAGTGCAGATATGAGATCCACACCAAATGTCATCTCTTAAATAGTGTTCGCGTACAATCTAAAAAATAATTATTATTTAATGATACATTCAATGTTTGTATATATAACCTCAATATTATACTAACCTTTAAAATATTTCCTCGTTTCGTCTTTCGTAAAAAAGTCTTTGACGTTAACATTCTGAACATTTATTGTAAAAGTTATATTAAACTATTTTAAATTATATCTTTAAACCATAATAATTTATAATAAGCTAAGAAAAATCCACATGTCAAAAATTAGAACTCATACCGCTAATATCACTGAAGTCACCAACAAATCACCAAACAACTCAAACAAATCTTCACACTTTCAGAGAAAGTTTTCAATGTTGGCTACTCTGATATTCAAAATTCTTACTCATTAAAACAACACAATAATTATTATTAATTAGGTAAAGTTCTAATTACATGATTAATAATATATTTCATTTCTCCGTTATCTCTAACATATGAAAGCTGTGACTTTTGTTACACAAAAAAAATTATGATGGGAATGTTATTAATCTCTGAAATGAAGAAGTACAGTAAACAATATGAAAAACATTTGGTGAAATACATTTCATCCCGAATTGTTTTATTTTCAATATGCTGAATAATATATCTTGAATTCGAAATCACTCGCACTCATTAAAACGAAATGCTGTTCATTTGAACGAGACATTGTATTTAGATAAATACAGTATTGATAAACACTACTTTGTCTGATCTGAATTTATATCTTAATTTCGAAAAGAATAATTTTGAGTTCTTTATAACATTTAGGGGCTTATTTTGTAGCTGCTTACCTGACGTCTGATACCTTCTGACGATTTTTCAAATGCCTATATTTTAAAAATTAGGCTACTTATGCCAGTTTCAAGGTATGGAATCTATTTTGCTCTTTATTTAAGGTCTTCTGATAGTTTTGCGTAAACTTACATAGCTTAGTTTAAAAAATATAGGCCTTTGAAAAATCGTCAGAAGTTAAGAAATGTCAGGTAAGTCTTCAATTGCTTAGAATAAACCATATTGAGTATTACATATAGGGGGTGCTGACGGGGATTCCTAGAGCGCTGTGGATGGTAAAGAAACGGGACGTAAAAATATATCCCGGAAATTCCCGACAGCACCCTCCACTTGTACATAATCGACAAATCAAGTATTTTACTGGTATAATAAATATAAACTATCAATATCAATGTAAGCTATATTTATTAGTAAACTAATTCGAAATAAATTACAGTAATTTGATTTTACTTAAAATAAATACATCTTCTTGGTCATAAGCAAAACATATACAAAAATAACAATCATCTTATATGATATAGAAATATGAATAATTTTCCAGTATCATAGCCTTAATTTTAAAATAGATATTTTTACTCTAAGTTTGTAAAATTCTAAAGATTATAAGCTCTATATTTCATTTATATTTAAATAATATTTGTTTGTGTGAAAATCATTTACGTTTAGTTAGTTAGTCGTTAATTTTTCAATAAGCTCTTGTAATGGGGCTAACTCGCGCCTATCAATCAAATTGAACTCCTGAACAAAGAAAATAAAATGTTTGAAACTTGTGTTGAGATGTGCTTCCTCACCCAGTTGTACAACTTCGCTGAAATGTTGATGATATATATGTGCATAAACCCTAAACAAGCGTTTCAGAATTGTTTTTGCAATAGTTAAGAAATTCTTCGGGAAAGGAACTCCAATTTTTGATGGGAACATAGTTTCATCGTCTAACTGATCTTGAACCCATGTCATTAGATAATCTATGTATTTTGGTGCTGAACACTTGATTGGCTTCTTTACAGTGTGCCCATCAGCCCAGTGATATTCATATTTTGGACCAGCTGACATTATAGCGCATGATTCCTCTGTGCAGAAGTCTGTAATTGTACCATATAACATATTTATCTGATTAAAGAAGTCTACAGTATTGACAGCAACCCATTCGTTAAGGTCTTCTCCTTCTGGTAACATTACTGCTAAACGTAGATTTCCCGATCCTAGTGTGGCTGCAGCGTGTTTCATCAAATCATACTGATGGGTACCTTCTGGGATGTTTTTCTTAGGTTTAAAGGTCTTGCAAGACCTACTCCCAAACAAAAAACTCATGCTTCGTTTGATGCCACAGATACTTTCGAGTTTAATTTTAAAACTTTGTTGATATCGTATTATTAATTAACTGTAACAATAAACAAAAACACGTTATTTATAGCCAAGTTTTCGTTATTAAATTCTTATCCAAATCTTTCTATTACGAATATTTTATATTGCTAAAAATAGATATAATGGTGACCTGGGCGTAATGGCTTTTGAGTTTGACAGAAGCAGCTATCAGTGAATGTAAAAACTTCCAGAAGGAAAGGAACAGATAGACGATAGAAATTACTAATTGATAAACAGAAATAATTTAACCACAAACCTCATAATATTTTTTTAACTATAACATAACTATGTATACACTATAGCTAATATTATTATCGCATAGATAAGAAGTTGACACTCACAACATAACCTTTGTTAATAATACACAAAACTAAAATGTATAAAGTTGCTGACAAATGTCAAATGAATTATTTGTATAAATTTATTATAATGTTATGTTAATAACTTGGTGTACATTAGTATTTTATAAACAATTTAAAGAAAATTTTCAATTCAAAGCAAATTTTTTTAAATGCAATAAAGAAAAGTTAAGACAAAGAATTTGTTTACTTTTATGACAACATACACTTCTATTACACACTGGTTGTTTTCGATGCACGGATTTTAACAATAGTTATTAGTTCATTTTGTTAAATATTTTTAAAATACTATGTTGTAGATCAAAGGATTCATACTTTGACAAGAAAACTCAATTCTATAATGTATAAAAATTAAATTAATTCAAATGTTAGTAACTTCGCCTCGTCATCCATAATCTCGTACAACATGGCGGCTCTCGAATTGTAATGCATTTGTGCATGTTAAAACTATTAACTTAGTATTTTACAAACGACGAATGTGTAAACATTAATTATAAAGAAAATGTATATGAAACTTTTAATTCCAATGTTAATTATAAATATATTATGTGGAGTTTTAAATTGTGAAAATTTGACGAACACTTTTAAAAAACAACCTACTATTTTAATTGTTACTTTAATTAGAAATAAAGCTCATACTTTACCTTATTTTCTAAGCTTATTGGATAATTTAAATTATCCAAAAGACCGAATATCTTTATGGTGAGTTTTAAATAATTTTCAATCACTTTTTCTTTGACAATTATTGAAAAACTGATAATCTAAATAAGGTTAGGGAAGGTTGACATACACAAAGTTTGCCAGCGAAAGACAAACTGTCAGTTTGCACATGTGCAAGAGCAGGTAGAGTCCGTCGTGTTAGTTTTTTTTTTCATAGAAACCAGTGCTCGAATTGTATAAAGATAAGTTTATAGATAACAAAAAGATAACATTTATAATTATCTATGTATATATTTATCGTATTCTTCGCCTTCTTGTTTTTTTGATATCTAGCTTACATTTATAAAAAGAAACTTTAATATCGTAACACATTTCAAATTAAACTTTGCATAAGTTGTAACCATAATTTGTTACAGTATTGTTATTTTTATAAATAATTAAACAGAATTTAAACAATAGGTAAACAAACTAAAGAGTACTGAAGCTAAATTAATTGTTAATATGACGAGGTTATCAAATTTATATTTTTCAAATAATATTTTATTTAGTTTAGTTCACAATTAATTTATCTGACACCTAGCGCCATCTGTTTATTACTATGTACAACAAACATTTAATTAAAGATTCAAACGAGGATGCAGTTACTTTGACATTTGCTTAAATTTTAATTGTCTAATTTTCATTACTCTACTAAAAAGAATTATTATCTCAGGTTTCAAAGCGATCATAACGAAGACAACTCGGCTGAAGTACTTAATAAATTTATTGATAAAGTGTCATCTAAATATAATGTAGTTTATAAAATGGTTGATGAAACTAAAGGTCATCTTGAAGATGAAGACGGTCCCGCTCATTGGCCTCCAAGTCGTTTCAAGCATGTCATATCCTTAAAGGAAAAAGCCTTGAAGCAAGCTCGGAAAATGTGGGCTGATTATTTATTTGTAAGTTCTTGACTATATACAAACATCACTGCACTGTTATAAAATGAATTATTAATCTAATTTTATACTGCTCCCTTTTTTCCGTTCCGTTTCTTCCGCTTTTTACTTATAAATCTTCGTTACTGGTGCATTACTGGTACTATCTGTCCCTTTCTGCCTCTTTCACTTTCTCTCTCTACCTGTAAAGTTGTATACATTGTGATAAACTGTAAACTATAAATAAATATACTAAATATTTTGTTGTAGTTCCTTGATGCTGATGTTTTTCTAACGAATCCTGATGTGCTAAAAGAACTTATTGATGAACAAGTATCAATAGTGTCACCAATGTTAAAATCAGATGGAATGTACTCAAATTTTTGGTAATTATATATGAGTATTTAAATTCAATTATAAATGTGCACAAGTGGCCATCACAAGCATCGGCACCACGTACGATAAGATTTTCAACTTGGTTTTCTACCTGAAACAAAATCAATTACATTAGATAGATGCCGAGTTATTGCCGCAGATGTTTAGGATAATATATATATGGATACTATATCATTTTTACATTCCAGGTGCGGTATGACTGAGGAATACTATTATCAAAGAACCGATGAGTACAAACCTATATTAGAACGAAAAAATATCGATATCCATAAAGTTCCAATGGTCCACTCAGCTGTATTGATTGATTTGAGATATTTAGCGACTGACAAATTAACTTTTCAACCAGAAAAAGTTCAGGATTATAAAGGACCTTTAGATGACATTATTGTCTTTGCTATGTCTGCAAATATAAGCGGTAATTAATGTATAATTCGCGAAAAAGTTACAACTCCTATTGTTGTTTAAAACTTAGTTAGATGTATAGTTTACATACAGATTTAATAGAGGGCATTAGTATAACAATAATCGCAAAGTTTAGCAATCTTGAGTAAGTAATTCAGTCATTTAAGAATTTAGCTTTAGAGCATAAAGCAATAATAAGGAGTAGAAGAAGAAATAATATGATTTGTCGTATATAATGGTTTATGAATAGAGATCTCTAGTGTAAAACAGAGATGGGAAGTATAAAGCACTAGCTTTTACCCCCGTCGCAAGCGACGTCTGTTTTTTGTGAGTGGCTTGAATTTCATGTCAAAATTTAATTCCATTTTTAAATTGAAATAATAAATTAACTCGTCCTATATTGATTTTACATTTAATAACAATTAATTTTTTATACAAACTGACTAAGAAAATACATTTTTTATATCAAAACAAAAAATATTTCGAATTTATGCGTTATTTGAACAACTTTTTTTCAAAATTTGGGAATTTTTTTTCGATTCGTAAATAAGTTACCAAGGTTAGCCTATATACAAAATTTCAACTTTCTAGCACAATTTTTACTCTCGGCAAAGAGTGCCCTCGTGCCCCGCAATAAAATTTTGAAATTTTGAATTCTTTTTTTATTAATAATATACTTAATTATTCTAGAATATAGAATATTAACTTTCTCCAAAGTTCCCTACCGTGCCCCCGAATTTCTTTAACCCCCCCTTTTTCACTTTTTGAATTTCTAATTTTTGAGAATTATCAGCATTGAATACCTTAATACACATGCAAAATTTCAACTTTCTATCTTTTACAAATTAAAAGTAATACAGCAAAAAAGGGATCACTTTTTTTCCAGTTTTTCCAAAATTACGGGTTTCCAGAAAATTCAGGGAAAAATCCGGGGACCCCAAAAGTCTTAGAATTTTTTTCTCTACGAAATAGAAAACTTTTAAAAACTTCCCTGGAGCCGTTTTCGAGATGCCATAAAAAATTCGAACCAAACATATAAACACATAAACATATAAGAATATAAATATACACTTGGGACATTATAATATACTTGAGTTTACCCCCGTCGCAATGCAACGTCTTTTTGGCGTGTATCATTTGAATCCAATAAAATAATTCGTAATTAAATTTCATATTTTACTGTTCTATTTTTAAATTGAAATAATAAATAAACTCGCACATATACATTCACACATATAAATTGACTAAAAAAATATATTTTTTTAATGAAAATAAAAAATATTTTCAATTTATGTGTTATTTGACCAACTTTTTTTCAAAATTTGGGATTTTTTTTTTCGATTCGTAAATAAGTTACCAAGGTTAGCCTATATACAAAATTTCAACTTTCTAGCACAATTTTTACTGTCGGCAAATACTGCCCCCGTGCCCCTCAATAAAATTTGGAAATTTTGAATTTTTTTTTATTAATAATATACTTAATTATTCTAGAATCCAGAATATGAACTTTCTCCAAAGTTCCCTACCGGGCCCCCGAATTTCCTCAACCCCCCCTTTTTTACTTTTTGAATTTCTAATTTTTGAGAAATGTCAGCATTAAATACCTTCATACACATGCAAAATTTCAACTTTCTTTCTTTTACGAATTAAAAGTAATACAGCAAAAAAGGGTTCACTTTTTTTCCAGTTTTTCCAAAATTACGGGTTTCCAGGAAATTCAGGGGAAAATCCGGGGACGCCAAAAGTCTTAGAATTTTTTTCTCTACGAAATAGGAAATTTTTAAAAACTTCCATGGAGCCGTTTTCGAGCTACCATACGAATCGCGTAAACATATAAGAATATAAACATATAAACATATAAGAATATAAGAATATGAGAAAACAAACATACACCTCGGACATTATAATATAAGACTAGCTTTTACCCCCGTCGCAAGCGACGTTTGTTTTTTGTGAGTGGCTTGAATTTTAAGTCAAAATTTAATTCCATTTTTAAATTGAAATAATAAACTCGTCCTATATTGATTTAACATTTAATAACAATTAATTTTTCATACAAACTGACTAAAAAAATACATTTTTTATATCAAAATAAAAACTATTTTGAATTTATGCGATATTTAAACAACTTTTTTTCAAAATTTGGGATTTTTTTTTCGATTCGTAAATAAGTTGCCAAGGTTAGCCTATATACAAAATTTCAACTTTCTAGCACAATTTTTACTCTCGGCAAATACTGCCCCCGTGCCCCCCAATACAATTTTAAAATTTTGAATTTTTTTTTATTAATAATATACTTAATTATTCTAGAATCCAAAAAATGAATTTTCTCCAAAGTTCCCTGCCGGGCCCCCGAATTTCTTTAACCCCCCCTTTTTCAATTTTTGAATTTCTAATTTTTGAGAAATGTCAGCATTGAATACCTTAATACACATGCAAAATTTCAACTTTCTATCTTATACGAATTAAAAGTAATACAGCAAAAAAGGGATCACTTTTTTTCCAGTTTTTCCAAAATTACGGGTTTCCAGGAAATTCAGGGAAAAATCCGGGGACGCCAAAAGTCTTAGAATTTTTTTCTCTACGAAATAGGAAATTTTTAAAAACTTCCCTGAAGCCGTTTTTGAGATGCTATACAAAATTCGAACCAAACATATAAAGACATAAACATATAAGAATATAAATATACACCTGGGACATTATAATATACGTGAGTTTACCCCCGTCGCAATGCGACGTCTTTTTGGCGTGTATCATTTGAATCCAATAAAATAATTCGTAATTAAATTTCATATTTCACTGTTCTATTTTTAAATTGAAATAATAAATAAACTCGCACAAATACATTGACACATATAAATTGACTAAAAAATATATTTTTTTTATAAAAATAAAAAATATTTTCAATTTATGCGTTTTTTGACCAACTTTTTTTCAAAATTTGGAATTTTTTTTTTCGATTCGTAAATAACTTACCAAGGTCTAGGCTATATACAAAATTTCAACTTTCTAGCACAATTTTTACTCTCGGAAAATACAGCCCCCGTGCCCCCAAATAAAATTTTGAAATTTTGAATTTTTTTTCATTAATAATATACTTAATCATTCTAGAATTCAGAATATGAACTTTCTCCAAAGTTTCCTACCGGGCCCCCGAATTTCTTTAACCCCCCCTTTTTCAATTTTTGAATTTCTAATTTTTGAGAAATATCAGCCTTAAATAGCTTAATACACATGCAAAATTTCAACTTTCTTTTTTTTACGACTTAAAAGTAATACAGCAAAAAAGGGATCACTTTTTTTTCAGTTTTTCCAAAATTACGGATTTCCAGGAAATTCAGGGAAAAATCCAGGGACGCCAAAAGTCTTAGAATTTTTTTCTCTACGAAATAGGAAATTTTTAAAAACTTCCCTGGAGCCGTTTTCGAGATGCCATACAAAATTTGAACCAAACATATAAGAATATAAGAAAACAAATATACACCTGGGACATTATAATATACTAGCTTTTACCCCCGTCGCAAGCGACGTCTGTTTTTTGTGTGTGGCTTGAATTTCATGTCAAAATTTAATTCCATTTTTAAATTGAAATAATAAATAAACTCGACCTATATTAATTTTACATATAATAACAATTAATTTTTCATATAAACTGACCAAAAAAATATATTTTTTATATTAAAATAAAAAATATTTTCAATTTATGCGTTATTTGACCAACTTTTTTTCAAAATTTGGGATTTTTTTTGATTAGTAAATAAGTTACCAAGGTTAGCCTATATACAAAATTTCAACTTTCTAGCACCATTTTTACATTCAAAAAATATTGTCCCCCGTGCCCCCAAATAAAATTTTGAATTTTCTATTATTGATAATATACTTAATTATTCTAGAATTTAGAATATGAACTTTCTTTGACGTTTCCTACCGGGCCCCCGAATTTCTTCAACCCCCCCTTTTTTAATTTTTGAATTTCTAATTTTTGAGAAATGTCAGCATTGAATACCTTAATACACATGCAAAATTTCATCTTTCTATAATTTACGAATTAAAAGTAATACAGCAAAAAAGGGCTCACTTTTTTCCATTTTTTCCCAAATTACGGGTTTCCAGGAAATTCAGGGAAAAATCCGGGGATGCTAGAAGTCTTAGATTTTTTTCTCTTTAAAGTCTCTTTTAAAGTTTAAGGTTTACCCCCGTCGCAAAGCGATGTCTTTTTGGCGTGTATCATTTAAATCCAATAAAATAATTCGTAATTAAATTTCATATTTAACTGTTCTATTTTTAAATTGAAATAATAAATAAACTCGCGCACATATACACACATATAAATTGATTAAAAAAATATTTTTTTTTTATCAAAATAAAAATTATTTTCAATTTATGCGTTAATTGACCAACTTTTTTTCAAAATTTGTGATTTTTTTTTTCGATTCGTAAATAAGTTACCAAGGTTAGCCTATATACAAAATTTTAACTTTCTAGCACAATTTTTACTCTCGAAAAATACTGCCCCCGTGCCCCCCAATAAAATTTTGAAATTTTGAATTTTTTTTTATTATTAATATACTTAATTATTCTAGAATCCAGAATATGAACTTTCTCCAAAGTTCCCTAACGGGCCCCCAAATTTCTTTAACCCCCCCTTTTTCAATTTTTGAATTTCTAATTTTTGAGAAATGTCAGCATTGAATACCTTAATACACACACCAAATTTCAGTTTTCTATCTTTTCTAGTTCGTCAGATATTTGCAAAAGTATTTTTTCGAATTTTCCAGTTTTTCCAGAATAATTTGTTCCAGGGAAATTCAGGGGAAAATTCAGGGACGTAGAAAGTCTTAGAAATTTGTCCTTTACATAATATCAAAATTTAAAAAACTTTGTAGGCGCCGTTTAGAAGATACCATACAGATTTTGTTACCGGAAATATATATATATATATAAATATCTATGAGTTCTTATGAGTTTTCCATGTTAAATTGGAACATTACGAACATTATAATAGTAGACTAGCGCTTCGCCCCGTCGCAAAGCGACGTGTATATAATATTTGTGAATAAATAAATTTATTTGCTAAATTGAAAATAATGCAAAATATTATTTTTAAGTAATTTTCGTTAAAATATATCCTTTTTTAAATTTATGTTTCCTTACTTTGTTATAATTCTTTCATTTACAGTAATAAAGCACTGTATTGACCAGTCTCCAGTGCCCCCGCCCATAAGCCCCAATCATGACCTCTTAACTGCATGCTCTCTTACGTTTCCGAACTTTTAATTTGATTCCTCTAAACTTCTGCCATGGAGCGCCTTCTTTCTTCAGCACTCTGTATCGCTTCTTTCCTAAGCATCGTCGGTACTTAGAGTACTTTTACAGCGCCCCCGCTTTGGCACTATAACTAAATAATTCTTCATTTCCTCCTCTCTGTGTAAAATTATCATTTATGCTAATAAAGCACAGTATTGAACAATGTCCACTGCCCTGCCCCTAAATACCAATCATCATCTCTTGGCTCCATGCTCTGTATCGTTCTCGCACTTTCAATTGTATTCCTCTGCACCTCTGCCACAATGCGCCCACTTGCAACACCACAGCCCACCTGAGCATCATCGCTCATTACGGCACTTTCCTATCGCCCCGTTTTACCGCAATCATTAAATAATCTTGCGCTTTTACCCCCTGCGTACTAATCTCTTAGCAATTAGTTTTTAAAATTAATACTTTACTGGCAACCTACATTTTAAATTTCACCCTTAGAAGTACATTAATTTTTAATAATTATTCGATAAGATAAATGCTTGATAAAATTAATTTTCACTCATTTCAATGTAAACCTACTAATTACATCAATTCATTTATGTTCTTAAGAAAGCCTAGCAGTTCGCTCCTAATAATCTCATCTCTAGGCCTTTTCCTTCCCGTTATTGCACTTTCGATTTAATCCCCATACCCCGCCACCCACACTTACAGCACCAAAGCACATATTCTGCAACACGGTTACTTCTCAGGGCCATTATAATCTATCGCCACTACTTCTAACACCACCGTTACTAGTACTGAATCCCAGCGCCACACTCTTCTCCAATCAGGCACTATTATTTCGATATTATAGCAATTCATTTACATGATTAAAACTGTACTGTAATCTTACATTCTACATTTCGTATTTATATTTACGTTATAATATTAGTCTCCCCATTAATCCCCGCTCGTGAAATAAAATTGTCAAATTTTAGGCATAGCGATCTATTTTGCTCGTAGCAACTCTTTCTACCTTTATTTACCCCTACTTTTATAAATGATCGAAATTTCAAAATTGAGTTCTTTGGCAAAGCTTTTTCCCGCCCCCACTTCCTCAATTTCACGCCGCTACTAAGGTTAAATTTATTTTCGCAAATATGCACATGCATAGTTTCTATTTTTTCACTTTTTCTATTTTTTTATATTTGGGGCTGTTAACTATTTCCCCCCTATACCCCTCACTCCTGTTCGATTTCACAGCACAACAAACGCACCAAAAATCAATCCAATTCTACTACTGAATGTAATTTGAATATCTGACTTATAGAGAACTATTTAGCTTCTATTTAATATTCTACATGCAAAATATCATCGTTGTACCTCTATATTGTTCTTATACTCGGTTTATAACCCCCCCCCCCCCATTTTAATGTTGCACTTAAGAAAATGTAGTTCTTTTTATATTTTCGTAATAAATATGTCAATCTATATCTGCATACTAAATTTCAGCTTTGTATTTATATTTTAGCATTAGAACCCCCCACAAACCTCCGCTACTGAACAAGTTTGTTAAAGTTTAGCACGGGGATCTATTTTATTTGTATCTAAGAACATATATTCTAAACAATAGCCTTTTATCTCTATATATTTCATATTTCTGGTTTTTGGCCCCCAGCGCCCGCCGCCTCTGGAAAGTTGCAAATTTCTATAGTGTGTCTTTAATAACACTCTATATATGGCCCCCGTTCCAAATTTTAACGTTCTAGCTCTGTTGCGACATTGCCCCCAAAAAATCACGCCGCTACTGAATTAAAATTTTGGTAATCCAATTATTGGCAAAGATGCACAATTAGTGTCTTAATACATATCCAAAGTTTTAATACTTCTTTTTCAATATTTCTGGCTTTTATTGTCTCAACTCCCGCCGCCACTGGAAATTTGGGGCTGTTTATTTTTTTTCATTAATTACTGTCTACAGCGAGCCTACATATTAAATTTGAACGTCCTAACTCTATTCTAACATTGCCCCCAGAAATTCGCGCCGCTACTGAACTCAAATTTCAAATTTCCAACTATCGGAAAATGTGCACAATTATGATCTCAATACACATACCAAATTTCAGTTTTCTATCTTTTCTAGTTCGTCAGATATTAGCAAAAGTATTTTTTCGAATTTTCCAGTTTTTCAAGTATAAGTTTTTCCACGGAAATTCAGGGGGAAATTCAGGGCCGTAGAAAGTCTTAGAAATTCGTCCTTTACATCGTACCAAAATTTGAAGAACTTTGTAGGCGCCGTTTAGAAGATACCATATACGATTTTGTTACCGGATATATAAATATCTATATATATATATATATATAAATATCTATGAGTTCTTATGGGTTTTCCATGTTAAATTGGAACATTACGAACATTATAATAAGTAGACTAGCGCTTCGCCCCGTCGCAAAGCGACGTGTATTTAATATTTGTGAATAAATAAAAGTTATTTGATAAATAGAAAATAATCCTGAAATATTGTTTATTGTTCGCCTTTCGGCTTTACAATCTACATTCTTAATACATTTCATATACTTCAACTTACAATTAAATTCACATTATTCTCCACCAACTTATTTATTCTTCTGTTTTTCCTTTCCTTCTTACTATTTCCGCCATCCACCTCTTTCCTTCACTGCTTCCCTTTAATAGCTGGCCAATATTCCTTTCGCTAGCTACTTTTTCCTTACACTCAAACTTAATGTGCTCCAGTGTTTCGTCCTCCGCTCCGCACACTCTACACTTTCTTTCCTCACTCTTTTCCCAGTATCTGTTTCCTTTTTCCTCATTTCCCAATCTAAACGTTGCTATTCTTCTTATGTGTTTTATGTCTTTTTCTATAAGGTACTTAAGCACAGTATTTTCTTATAACCCTTTATATCTTTTATTGTAGTTACTTTTTTCTATTTTTCCCATTCTCTCCTGCTGTTGTATCTCCTTATCCCTTCTCCTTAGCTCCTCTTCCACCTCCTTCTCTTCTCTTCTCTGCCTCCTCGATCGCCATTCCATTCCTTTCAAAGTACTATTTTCTCTTTTTTGTACCTCCTCCTTTCCCCATTCTTTATGCTATCCTCTCTTATTTTCTTTAAAATTTTGCTTTCCGCTCTGTGGAATTTCTCCTCGTATTTTACTGCTCTTTCCCCTGTTTTAATTCGTATCTTATCCCTTTTTAGCTCCTCCATAGCCATGTATCCTGGCGAGCACCTGTCCAGCCATAGTAACCATTTAATATATCTCACCTGTATTCTTGCCAACTTTTCTTGCTCCTTCCAGCCCCAAACCTCTGCTCCATACAACATCATACTGGCTATCAGTCTATCAAACATCCATATTCTCTTTTGTATGTCCCCCCAAAATACCTTTTCCCTTAGTCCCCATACCCGTCGCATTGCTAGCTCCGCCTTCTTTGCTACCTCCCTTATCTGAGCCTCTTCTCCATTGTTCTTTTTAAAAGTGTAGCCCAGATATTTGAATACTTCTACTTCCTCAATGTCCTCTGTCTTGTATTTCCAACTTTTTATGTCTTATTTTTCCACCCCCTTTTTTAAATACCATAATTTTTGTCTTTTCCACATTTAACTCTAGTCCTTTCCTGTCTATGTATCTCCCTAGCCGGTGAGCCATCTCCTGCAGCTCTCCTTCCCTTTTTGCCAACAGGACTATATCGTCAGCGTATGCTAAAGTCCATATCTTGTAGTGTCTTCCTATTAGCCCCCCCCCCCCATCTTGTCCTCTTTCCATTACCCCTCCAAGTCTGCTGTATATATCGCAAATAAAATGCAAAATATTATTTTGTTATAATTCCTTTATTTACAGTAATAAAGCACTGTATTGACCAGTCTCCAGTGCCCCCGCCCATAAGCCCCAATCGTCACCTCTTGGCTCCATGCTCTCTTACGTTTCCGAACTTTTAATTTGATTCCTCTAAACTTCTGCCATAAAGCGCCTCCTACTTTTAGCACTCTGCATCGCTTCTTCCCTGAGCATCGTCGGTCCTTAGAGTACTTTCACAGCGCCCCCGCTGCGTAATATTATCATTTACCATAATAAAGCACAGTATTGAACAATGTCCACTGCCCCGCCCCTAAACATCAAGCACCTCTTGGCTCCATGCTCTGTATCGTTCTCGCACTTTTAAATGTAATCATCTGCACCTTTGCCATAATGCGCCCACTTGCAACTCTACAGCTTAACTGAACATCATCGCTTATTAGGGCACTTTCCTATACCCCCCGTTTAGCGCAATCATTAAATAATTCTGCGCTTCCACCCCCTGCGTACTAATCTCTTAACAATTAGTTTTCCAAATTAATACTTTACTGGCAACCTGCATACTAAATTTCATCCTTAGAAGTACATTATTTTTTAATAATTATTCGATAAGATAAATCTTTGATAAAATTTTCACTAATTTTAATGTAAACCTACTAATTACATCAATTCATTTATGTTTTTAGGAAAGCCTAGCAGTTCGCTCCTAATAATCTCATCTCTAGGCCTTTTCCTTACCGTTATTGCACTTTCGATTTAATCCCCATACCCCGCTACCCTCACTTTCAGCAACAAAGCACATATTCTGCAATACGGTTACCTCCCAGAGCCATTATAATCTATCGCCACTACTTGTAACATCACTGTTACTTAGAACTGAACCCCAGCGCCACACTCTTCTCCAATCAGACACTACCAATTCGCTATTACAGCAATTCATTTACATGATTAAAACTGTACTGTAATCTTACACTCTATATTTCGTATTTATATTTACGTTATAATATTAGTCTCCCCATTAATCCCCGCTGCTGAAATAAAATTGTCAAATTTTAGGCATAGCAATCTATTTTGCTCGTAACAACTCTCACTACCTTTATCTACCCCTACTTTTATAAATGATCGAAATTTCAAAATTGAGTTCTTTGGCAAAGCGTTTTCCCGCCCCCACTTCCCCAATTTAACGCCGCTACTAAGGTTAAATTTATTTTCGCAAATATGCACGTGCATAGTTTCTATTTTTTCACTTTTTCTTTTTTTTGATATTTGGGGCTGTTAACTATTTCCCCCCTATACCTCTCACTCCTGTTCGATTTCACAGCACAACAAACGCACCAAAAATCAATCCAATTCTACTACTGAATGTAATTTGAATATCTGACTTATAGAGAACTATTTAGCTTCTATTTAATATTCTACATGCAAAATATCATCGTTGTACCTCTATATTGTTCTTATATTCGGTTTATCACCCGCCACTCTAATGTTGCACTTAAGAAAATGTAGTTTTTTTTATATTTTCGTAATAATAATGTCAATCTATATCTGCATAATAAATTTCAGTTTTGTATATATATTTTAGCATTAGTACCCCCCACAAACCTCCGCTACTGAACAAGTTTGTTAAATTTTAGCACGAGGATCTATTTTATTTGTATCTAAGAATATATATTCTAAACTATAGCCTTTCATCTTCATATATTTCAAATATCTGGTTTTTGGTCCCCAGCGCCCGCCGCCTCTGGAAAGTTGCAAAATTCTATAGTGTGTCTTTAATGATACTCTATATATGGCCCCCGTTCCAAATTTTAACGTTCTAGCTCTGTTGCGACATTGCCCCCAAAAAATCACGCCGCTACTGAATTAAAATTTTGGTAATCTAATTATTGGCAAACATGCGCAATTAGTGTCTCCATACATACCCTAAGTTATAATACTACATTTTTAATATTTCTGGCTTTTACTTTCTCAACTCCCGCCGCCACTGGAAATTTGGGGCTGTTTATTTTTTTTCATTAATAACTGTCTACAGCGAGCCTACATATTAAATTTCAACGTCCTAACTCTATTCTAACATTGCCCCCGGAAATTCGCGCCGCTACTGAACTTAAATTTCCAATTTCCAACTAATGGCAAATGTGCACAATTATGATCTCAATACACACACCAAATTTCAGTTTTCTATCTTTTCTAGTTCGTCAGATATTAGCAAAAGTATTTTTTGGAATTTTCCAGTTTTTCCAGTATAAGTTTTTCCACGGAAATTCAGGGAAAAATTCAGGAACGTAGAAAGTCTTAGAAATTCGTCCTTTACATCATACCAAAATTTGAAGAACTTTGTAGGCGCCGTTTAGAAGATACCATATACGATTTTGTTACCGGATATATAAATATCGCTATATATATATATATATATATAAATATCTATGAGTTCTTATGGGTTTTCCATGTTAAATTGGAACATTACGAACATTATAATAAGTAGACTAGCGCTTCGCCCCGTCGCAAAGCGACGTGTATTTAATATTTGTGAATAAATAAAAGTTATTTGATAAATAGAAAATAATCCTGAAATATTGTTTATTGTTCGCCTTTCGGCTTTACAATCTACATTCTTAATACATTTCATATACTTCAACTTACAATTAAATTTACATTATTCTCCACCAACTTATTTATTCTTCTGTTTTTCCTTTCCTTCTTACTATTTCCGCCATCCACCTCTTTCCTTCACTGCCTCCCTTTAATAGCTGGCCAATATTCCTTTCGCTAGCTACTTTTTCCTTACCCTCAAACTTAATGTGCTCCAGTGTTTCGTCCTTCGCTCCGCACACTCTACACTTTCTTTCCTCACTCTTTTCCCAGTATCTGTTTCCTTTTTCCTCATTTCCCAATCTAAACCTTGCTATTCTTCTTATGTGTTTTATGTCTTTTTCTATAAGGTACTGAGGCACAGTATTTTCTTATAACCTTTTATATCTTTTATTGTAGTTACTTTTTTCTATTTTTCCCATTCTCTCCTGCTGTTGTATCTCCTTATCCCTTCTCCTTAGCTCCTCTTCGACCTTCTTCTCTTCTTCTCTCTGCCTCCTTGATCGCCATTCCATTCCTTTCAAAGTACTATTTTCTCTTTTTTGTACCTCCTTCTTTCCCCATTCTTTATGCTATCCTCTCTTATTTACTTTAAAATTTTTCTTTCCGCTCTGTGGAAATTCTCCTCGTATTTTACTGCTCTTTCCCCTGTTTTAATTCGTATCTTATCCCTTTTTAGCTCCTCCATAGCCATTTATCCTGGCGTGCACCTGTCCAGCCATAGTATCCATTTAATATATCTCACCTGTATTCTTGCCAACTTTTCTTGCTCCTTCCACCCCCAAACCTCTGCTCCATACAACATCATACTGGCTATCAGTCTATCAAACATCCATATTCTCTTTTGTATGTCCCCCCAAATACCTTTTCCCTTAGTCCCCATACCCGTCGCATTGCTAGCTCCGCCTTCTTTGCTACCTCCCTTATCTGAGCCTCTTCTCCATTGTTCTTTTTAAAAGTGTAGCCCAGATATTTGAATTCTTCTACTTCCTCAATGTCCTCTGTCTTGTATTTCCACCTTTTATGTCTTCTTTTTCCACCCCCTTTTTTAAATACCATAATTTTTGTCTTTTCCACATTTAACTCTAGTCCTTTCCTCTCTATATATCTCCCTAGCCGGTGAGCCATCTCCTGCAGCTCTCCTTCCCTTTTTGCCAACAGGACTATATCGTCAGCGTATGCTAAAGTCCATATCTTGTAGTGTCTTCCTATTAGCACCCCCCATCATGTTCTCTTTCCATTACCCCCTCCAAGTCTGCTGTATATATCGCAAATAAAATGCAAAATATTATTTTGTTATAATTCCTTTATTTACAGTAATAAAGCACTGTATTGACCAGTCTCGAGTTCCCCCGCCCATAAGCCCCAATCGTCACCTCTTGGCTCTCTCACGTTTCCGAACTTTTAATTTGATTCCTCTAAACTTCTGCCATAAAGCGCCTCCTACTTTTAGCACTCTGCATCGCTTCTTCCCTGAGCATCGTCGGTCATTAGAGTACTTTCACAGCGCCCCCGCTGCGTAATATTATCATTTACCATAATAAAGCACAGTATTGAACAATGTCCACTGCCCCGCCCCTAAACATCAAGCACCTCTTGGCTCCATGCTCTGTATCGTTCTCGCACTTTTAAATGTAATCATCTGCACCTTTGCCATAATGCGCCCACTTGCAACACTACAGCTTAACTGAACATCATCGCTTATTAGGGCACTTTCCTATACCCCCCGTTTAGCGCAATCATTAAATAATTCTGCGCTTCCACCCCCTGCGTACTAATCTCTTAACAATTAGTTTTCCAAATGAATACTTTACTGGCAACCTGCGTACTAAATTTCATCCTTAGAAGTACATTATTTTTTAATAATTATTCGATAAGATAAATCTTTGATAAAATTTTCACTAATTTCAATGTAAACCTACTAATTACATCAATTCATTTATGTTTTTAAGAAAGCCTAGCAGTTCGCTCCTAATAATCTCATCTCTAGGCCTTTTCCTTACCGTTATTGCACTTTCGATTCAATCCCCATACCCCGCCACCCTCACTTTCAGCACCAAAGCACATATTCTGCAATACGGTTACCTCCCAGAACAATTATAATCTATCGCCACTACTTGTAACATCACTGTTACTTAGAACTGAACCCCAGCGCCACACTCTTCTCCAATCAGACACTACCAATTCGCTATTACAGCAATTCATTTACATGATTAAAACTGTACTGTAATCTTACACTCTATATTTCGTATTTATATTTACGTTATAATATTAGTCTCCCCATTAATCCCCGCTGCTGAAATAAAATTGTCAAATTTTAGGCATAGCAATCTATTTTGCTCGTAACAACTCTCACTACCTTTATCTACCCCTACTTTTATAAATGATCGAAATTTCAAAATTGAGTTCTTTTTCAAAGCGTTTTCCCGCCCCCACTTCCCCAATTTAACGCCGCTACTAAGGTTAAATTTATTTTCGCAAATATGCACGTGCATAGTTTCTATTTTTTCACTTTTTCTTTTTTTTGATATTTGGGGCTGTTAACTATTTCCCCCCTATACCTCTCACTCCTGTTCGATTTCACAGCACAACAAACGCACCAAAAATCAATCCAATTCTACTACTGAATGTAATTTGAATATCTGACTTATAGAGAACTATTTAGCTTCTAGTTAATATTCTACATGCAAAATATCATCGTTGTACCTCTATATTGTTCTTATATTCGGTTTATCACCCGCCACTCTAATGTTGCACTTAAGAAAATGTAGTTTTTTTTTATATTTTCGTAATAGTAATGTCAATCTATATCTGCATACTAAATTTCAGTTTTGTATATATATTTTAGCATTAGTACCCCCCACAAGCCTCCGCTACTGAACAAGTTTGTTAAATTTTAGCACGAGGATCTATTTTATTTGTATATAAGAATATATATTCTAAACTATAGCCTTTCATCTCCATATATTTCAAATATCTGGTGGCCCCCAGCGCCCGCCGCCTCTGGAAAGTTGCAAATTTCTATAGTGTGTCTTTAATGATACTCTATATATGGCCCCCGTTCCAAATTTTAACGTTCCAGCTCTGTTGCGACATTGCCCCCAAAAAATCACGCCGCTACTGAATTAAAATTTTGGTAATCTAATTATTGGCAAACATGCGCAATTAGTGTCTCCATACATACCCTAAGTTATAATACTACATTTTCAATATTTCTGGCTTTTACTGTCTCAACTCCCGCCGCCACTGGAAATTTGTGGCTGTTTATTTTTTTTCATTAATAACTGTCTACAGCGAGCCTACATATTAAATTTCAACGTCCTAACTCTATTCTAACATTGCCCCCGGAAATTCGCGCCGCTACTGAACTTTAATTTCCAATTTCCAACTATTGGCAAATGTGCACAATTATGATCTCAATACACACACCAAATTTCAGTTTTCTATCTTTTCTAGTTCGTCAGATAATAGCAAAAGTATTTTTTCGAATTTTCCAGTTTTTCCAGTATAAGTTTTTCCACGGAAATTCAGGGGAAAATTCAGGGACGTAGAAAGTCTTAGAAATTCGTCCTTTACATCATACCAAAATTTGAAGAACTTTGTAGGCGCCGTTTAGAAGATACCATATACGATTTTGTTACCGGATATATATATAAATAAATAAATAAATAAATAAATATATAACGCTCTATATATATAAATATCTATGAGTTCTTATGAGTTTTCCATGTTAAATTGGAACATTACGAACATTATAATAAGTAGATAGTAGCATTGTAGCTCGCATCAACCGTTTCATCGCTTGAAATCTGACATGTGAAGTGCTTTTGTTATTTGTAGCCCATAATAGAGACATTTCATATGAACTAAGTGAGAAACTGAACCGTGATCAGACTCTTTTATGACAAACATTTGTAGATTTTTAATTTATATGATTTCTAACGGAGTCGTACTGGCAACAGTTTGTAAAAAACATTTACTGTCTTAAAGTAGTTGCCTTTTAAGTAATCATAAGAAATATTATTCTTGTAATAAAATTGTAAATTAAATATATGTCACTAATGCCATCTTTTGGAAACGTATAACTATTAAGTTTTGAATAATATATGAAATTGAATAGATTAACTTCGAATGAAAGATTCAACTAAAATATATAAATATTTTTTTAGGTATATCTCTCCACATTTCAAATAAGAATAATTATGGATATATAATGGTGCCTCTAGAGCAAGGTGATACTCTTGCGCACGATAAAGCTCAACTTATAAATATAAAATTATTGATATTATCAGAAATGAAACCAATAATAGTAAATGATTATTTAAGTGATTATGTATTCTATCCTCAAAAGTAAGATATTTTATTCAGTGAAACTTACATTTTTTTAGTATTAGAATTAATGATTTAATATTATTTCTAGAGACAAATTACAATTTTCTGAGGTGTATATGATAAATTTAAAAAGAAGACCTGAACGTCGAAATAGAATGGAGCTGTGTTTTATGGAGCTAGGACTGGATGTTGTGGCGTTAGATGCTGTTGATGGCAGGTATGAGATCGATTATATTATACGTACTAGATAATAATAATATCACCCAGCTAATTTAGTCGGACATTTTGAACAAGGATCACTCAATTCTTTTAATCTTTGTCGCTTTGCGAATTCAGAAAGTCAGTAAAATTAATTGTAGAACATCATCATTAAATAAAACGTTTAGTTAATTTTCCTTTATACTTACATGGCTCACACCGTTGCCCAGTAAGTGCGTGAGCTAATAATTGAACACGAAAGCAATGCTGTATTAAGCATGGTGCAAGTGACGCCGGCCCTACCTTTGAAATAAATATATAAATAATATAAATGAATAAATAATAGACAATATTCAATTGTGATTGTGTGAATAGAGGTGAAAGAGGCATGGTAATTTTAGAATTGATGTGCCATGTTTTTGGGTGCTTACGCCAGGCCTCCAAAAAGTGAATTCGGTAGTGCATGAAAGCATTTTCTGAATTTAATCAGCCACACACATAGTGTGTGAATTTTTTGAGTCAGACAAAAACCAGTCGATGTAATTAGACACTTATTGTACATTTATTCATAAGTGAGTCTTCTGACAATTCTAAAATAAATTAAAATGCATTGATTATTTTAATAAAAAATGGTCCAATTCGTCACTGTTTTTAGGAAAAAGATTAAAAGTCGTTATGTTCAAAGAATATGCGACAAATTAAATCAAACTTATTAATGGTCCAATAAGTACAAGGTTTAGCTGTATCTGTGTCATCATTACTGCTTATCTCTTGTATATCACATTATGATATTATGGTACTAATGAGGTCGTTCATCCACTGCTATTGACTTCCAAGTAATGACGTCACGTACGACGAGCCATTCAAATGTGGAGCCAGTGGATGCTTGAGTCTGTGTCTGAGCGTGATATAATAAAAGATAATAGACGTATAATCAGTAGCATAACTAAACAACGCAATTTTAATTCACTAAAATGTTTTAAATGTATATGTGTAGTATTGGTTGCCTAGTTTTTAGGCGAGAACAACTTAATACATTTTTTACTAGATGTAATCTTTTAAAATAAAAACAGTTGTGTATTGTATATTTTGAAAATGTTATATTATATAAGAATTGTCTCTGCTGTTTACAAAATTTTAGCCGAAATTCATGAGGGATCTGATCTTGAGGATAGTGCTTTTATGATTTTTTTAAAGAGGAATAAATAAGGAAGGATTTGACCGTTTGACCGTTTGACCAGCTAGTTATTTAATATATGCCATATATTCATTTAAATAATACATCAAAGTTAGGCGTTTTTCGAATAGCTTTACGTTGAAAAAAATATATTATTAAGTTGGAAAATGACAGAAGTTTAATTTCATTCTTTCTTTATATATTGCAAAAAGAGAAGAATTATAAATTTTAATTCTGAGTACCGAATATTGGTCTGAAACAAAGTGAGTGACGGGGTCTTAAATTGAATACACACAACACTTTCCATTACATCTTTAACATTGTTCTATAAAACCAGTCTTCAATCAAACTTACCGAAACACATGTTGCCAACACGCAACCCTGTCTCTAAATCGTTAGGTTCGTAATTCCTAATAACGCTGCTGATAAATGATAGGCATTTGTCAAGTTTAGCATAAAGTGGGTTTCGTTGGACAGTATCTTTACTTTTCTACCCAACATATGGTACCTAATACATTGTCTATTGATTTGATAATCAAACAAATTCATCGTATGATTTATCTAGACATTATGTTTGTACAAGGAAGGGGAGGGAAACCTGTGACCTGTGGGCTATAATGTGATATCACAAATGAGTCTAATACGATGACTTATTGCTTTGTTCGAAAACCGGGTCAATGGAGCAGAGGTGGAGTCGCTCCATTACTACATTAGGAAAGGATTTGATTATTTTATAGTAATGTTCACCCAGAGATAAACTTTTTGCATTGATAGTACGTCCTGTACCTCGTTAAATTTAGCTATCTCCACTGGAAATAAATGGAAATTAAAAAAATTAATTAACAAACAAAATATTTGAATATACAACATTTGTTTGTTTTATTATAAACACTTATTTTCTAATTCTTATATAGCAAATAAAAAATACATATTATTTTAATAAATACCATTTAAAATATTAAAATTGCTGTGCTTTGCTTTTTGTTTCGACTTTTATATTAAAGAATCTGCAAATAAGAAACAGTTTTTATATTTTTGGTATATTTTTATATAATACTATCGTTATTAAAGTATTTTATGGGTGATATCACCTTGTATGTGCTTTCTTTCGAATTCAGGAAAACCCCCCGTTAAAATCTTTAAAAATATATCATTAATTTTGTTTTCAGAAAATTAAGATAAATGTTCCAAGATTCAAACCAAATTTAATGGGCTTGTGTACTCAATTTTAGTAGTTGATTTTTCAATTGTTGATTGAAATTGATGTTAACAAAAGTGTATTGGCGTGTCTATTTTATTTAATATCTAAATGTTGACGGAGATATAGCAATTAAAAATTTGAATTGTAGTTTTAGCGCTAGAAATTTGGTCGGCCATATTTGTATGACGTGAAATGCATTTTGACGTCAGTGATGTGGTAATATTTTGTAGTCGTTGGTAGTCGAAATAATCAAGTCAAGTCAAAGAATAATAAGTTTTTATTTTATTTAACCCTGTTACGGCAGACATAATATTGGATTTATGAGCTGTAAGGTTGGTAACCTGGAAACTTGTCAAAGTTTTGTCAAGAATATATCTCTTTTACGCTCTGTTGTATAAAAGAAATAGCAACATAGTGGACTTGAGGTGACATGCAGTTGGAATGTTGTACAACGTTGAATCCCTTTAATAATTAAAGAGACAAAATGACTTTTTTAATTGTTAATATCTCCTAACATATAAGGAGTTATTTAAAAATAATTGAACATTTGAGGTTCTAGTAACCCACTTTATCAATATATAGTACACTTTTATAGAAATTAAGACATAGGACACAAGCCCATTGTGTACTTATTGCCAATAACTGTTATATACATATAATAT
Organism: Panorpa germanica; assembly: GCA_963678705.1. Lineage (NCBI taxonomy): Eukaryota > Metazoa > Arthropoda > Insecta > Mecoptera > Panorpidae > Panorpa > Panorpa germanica. The sequence goes on along the minus strand of OY783216.1, from coordinate 9,498,251 downwards.
ATTTTAAGAATAAGTGTTTTTTTTTATACATTTACATTTTCATTTTACTAATTTTTTTTTAACACATTCAGTAGCGTAACATTTGTAATTTTTTTTGTTATGTAGAAATGTCAAACCTGAATATAAATTTGAATATTTGAGTATTTGTGGGACAACATTTTTTTTGGGAGATTTAGTTTTCAAAGAAACTGATCACGGCTTTATTTTCAAGAAGATTTCTTTACATGAATAAAAAATAGAATAGGTTCAATGACGAATTTCACCGGTTATAAGTAATTTTTTTTCTGTTTATACAGAAAAGGCCCCCAAAAATGATACGCCACTGTATACATTACAATAATTATTGCTTTTATAACAATTATGCATACATTAAAAATGATTACTTAAACATTAACATCAAATCTACAACTGCTTATAAATTTATTTAATTTTGATAATATTTTCAATAAAGAAAAATAGAAAATTAATTTTTATTATATTCACTGCATAGAATTGTATACCATATCAGAATACACTTTCGTGGAGTGTAACCAGATATCCAATAAAATTTCACCCACTTGCTAGAGCTTTTGTAGAGCTTTTCTACAACTTTTATGTAGTTCCAAAGACACACACTTTTTCAAACTGTCTGTTTGACTGGTTTGATATTTTGCACTTGTCTATTGTTTATTTAATTGCTATTACTTTGCACATTTTTTTAAAGCACTCATTAAGATATTTATAAAGACAGTAACACAACTATAGAGTTTACATAACATTTATGTAGCAGATACATTTAGTAATCAGTTCAGCGAGAAGAGTGGTAGACTAGTTCTCTGATTTAAGCATTAGCAAGACCACCACATGAAATTTATTACATTTTTATGCAAAATATTATTAAATCGTTGATTTATATTTATGGTTATGTTAAATACATTTAAGATACATATCTATCGACTCAAGATATTCTTAAAAATATGGCTAAGAATGTATATTCCTATCCTGGTAACGCTTTGCAATTTATTTTTCTTAATAAATTAATTTTTGTACTTATTATACACTATAATATATTTTTATTTCATTTTGCATATATGTTTTTTGAGGTTATGTCATTTAAATGTCATGTCACTGCAGTGAAGTTATTTGTAAGTCACACTTTGTGTTGTTGGGTTTTCACTGCACTTGTAGTTCACAATTCAGTGTTGTAGTCCATGTCATTCCGCCCCCTAACACTCCCATTGGTCAGTATGGATGTTGTGTGACGGGTGCTACGTCCTCGTAGCCCACATCGAGTGCTACCGTAGACAGACAAGCGATTGTGTGACGCTGTGCTGCTGTGGGTGCACATCTCGTGACCGTTCGTGTCGGTGTTGTTGTAGCATCTGCTGCTGCAGAGATGAGCGTGCATACGACGGCTGGCGTTCTGTTGACATAACAAAAATACGTGTTAGACCACAAAGCGTAAATTAGAACATGGTGCGTGATTTATACCACAGGTGGAAAACAGTAGACCGCTAGACCAGAGGGGGAAAACCAAATACAGATTCATGTATTCGTATTATGAGTTATGTTTCTGTTCTTATGCCGGGTTCAGACTTGCGTGTTTGTGCACAAAGACACAAATGTGGACAACATGTTGGCAAACATTTGGAATTCGTACACAAAAACAAATATTTCGCACAAATATTTGATTCGGGCATAAAAGTAAAACATAAACATGCTGGAAAATCGGAATTAAAATTTAAAAAGAATTATTAATTTTAAATCAAACATAAAAACAAACGTTATTTTGCGACAGGGTAAACGCTAGTTATATTATAATTTAATAATAAGACTTTTATGAGGTCATTACTGAAACATAAAATATTGTATACTCACAACAATCATAGCGCACACACCCTGTATTTGTAATGTAATTTATATTACAAAATTATATTAAATCTTTCATAACCTTTTCATGTTCATATTTTTCAACTAAATGAATTTTCACACAAAATACATATATATTATATTTGATATATGAATTTTTTTTTTATTAGTAAATATATGCTACTAGTATTAGGTAATTTTGTTCAGGCATTCAAGACTTCTTGTATATTGAGTGAATTTTCACGTTAAAAAGGAAAAATATAACTAATAATACTTTCACCCTACAACCCTTAACAAATGGAACACTTTTATTAATATTTTCTATTGTGCTATTTTACCACTTTAGTTGGATTGAAGTAACCGGAAATAAGAAAGGAAAAGGAAAATGTAAGATATATAACTAATTGACAAAATGGCGGCGACTCTTTAGACCTACTTCTGGGATATTATTATGATAAGTTTCTATATCATAAGACAAATGAACTAACATTTATAAAGATGTGCTAAATAGTATTTAAAAGAATCCCGCCAAATATAGTCACGTGTATTTCAGATAAGATAATAAAGTTTACCTGTTGCATAAACGATTTTAGTTAATATTCAACGTGTTGTGACCCATTTTACAGCTTTTTGAAAAATATCTTTTTGAATAATAGTGTCACTTAGTAACACTTGAGCAACATTCTTGAGGATTATACAATCTATAGAACCCCTTTTTAAATATTAAAGGCTTTTAGAATAGCTATAAAATAATAATATAAGATATAAGAACACAAACCATGAAGTCATTAAGTCATGATATTCATTTGTTTGTTAATATTGGGAAATAAAATTGTAATGAAAATGCAAATTATGGTTAAGCTTCACAGTAATATTTTGGAGTCACTTAGACATCATATTGAAGATGGGTCTATTTTATTGTCTACAAATGGCAAAATGACTCCACCTGTCGGAATACAAATGAAGATAAAGTTGCTGCGAAATTTAATTGAAAGAGCAATAATGATAGAAACGTCACAAAAAAGAACACTTCATCAAATTGTTTACTGTGTTTTATTTGTCAATACTAAGAAACAAATGAATATCACACTAATCCAATTCATGACGTTACACAATAAGACCCTTAATATTATTTAATACTTTATAATCCACTAATTCCTAAAAGAGAATTCATAAGGTGTTTCAATTTTTATAACTGTTTTCTTAAAGGGTTAACCCACCCTAACGCTTGGAGGAACTAGCATAACATATTTTTTTTTGATAATGTTCGTTCGAGTACATCTATATTACAATATTCATTTGTGAACCTACAAGTACCCAGGGTCAAAGACGAAATTATAAAGTACAGCATCAAGTACAGAGACCGACTGATGAAACCTGATGAACGCGAGAAGAGAGCGTAGACTAAAAAGAAAACTACCAAGCGATTTAGTCGTCAACTAGTAACTAAAGTATACTAATTATTCTGATGTGCACTTGGAATGAATAATACCTTATATGGATGATTCATTGGATAGATTCTTTTCATGATTTCATTATGATATGTCATTTACTTAATATCCTAATGGATAGATTGTAATATTCTGGGATGCCAATAAAAAAAATAAAAGAATTGTGAATATATTTAACCGGATGCATAAGCGAGTAAGAAGGCATGCATAGTCTGCATGATACACCCACTTAATTAACACCGTCAACTTTTAATCCGGCACTGTCTTCAATCCATAACCATTTATTACTAAAATGTGCTCAACTTTGATTGTGTAAGATTGATAGAAGTTATTCATCTCCCATTTATAAGTTAAGTCTACTCAAGTCTTAAGTTCTTGTTCCTGTTCCTGTTCCTCTAACACACGTACACCTTCAACGGAAATATAACATGCGATAGTAATAATTCTATCTGTGTCAACCGCAGAGATCAATCACTCTTCCGAAAAAGAACAATGGGAAGACAGCAATAATGAATTTAAAAAATGAAGAAAATGAGTCAAGTGAATAATCCAATTCCAGCAGTGAAATGAACGATGAACAAAAATAAGTGAAAATAAAATAAAAATTAATGGAGTTAAACACAAAAACAGGAAATATGAGTTAATAAAACAAAAAGAAAATGAAAAGAAAATGTAAATTACAGTATGATACTGTGGGCGTTAAAATCAGAATGGTAAGAAGTGTCGAATACCAGCACGTAGAAATCTTTACAACATTAGTTCTATGTGAATGACACAAACAAATCTAATTTCTAAATCATTTTTTAAGAATATATTCATGATAAAATAGATAAACCACCCTCATTTATAACAGTAACCAATTGCCAGAGGCGTTCTTAGATGATCATTTTTCAATCTCACATACGTAATATATTTGAGTAAGTCCAGTTGCCATTCATTATGACTTCAAGTGGCAATAAAACTACATTTTCTTATTAATACATATTTTTTTTATATTAAATCAATCCGACAACTTTTATCCCCGCGAAATGGTCAGTGCCCCGGTAATTTTCAGTCTTGTGCGCTGCACGGACCAACGCCAGATTCTTAATATTGTTTGCACAGTATCTTCTGTCTCACGCGCTAGTATGTATGTTCCATAGTAGTTATATAGAGTAGCTACATGCGGTGTGGAGAGCGCACTAAGTCGACTGATTGCATACTTGAGCCCCGAATCTGCTCGAACCGAATGAGACTGTGCAACTTTGTTGGTAGTGAGAGAACGCACGTGTATACGAGTGAGAGAACACACACGGCACAAACGAAACTAAACTGATTTGAAATTGGTTGTGAGCGACTATGATTCTAGGTCGCAGGGCAATTACGTTGCATGCTTTTGATGGTGATATCATGAGCAGAGATGTACACAAATACTACACAGTGATACAGATAATGCTTGTAGTTAAGATGTATGTTTAAAAGATATGCTAGAAAGCTTAAATTATATAATTGAGTTATAAGTTAGTTAGAAAACCTTATTTTTCTAATAATTATTGTTTTGGCTTTAGCTTTTTCAGTCTTCTTGTCTAAATATGTCAAATACAAAGTTACATTTCTTTAAGTGACTTAGATACACATCTCTAGATGCCTAGGCTATATAGCTATATTATCAAACGAGCTACTTAAGTATAAACTTTAAAATATGATAAGAATTTACTGAAGCAGAATATATGACTATACGATGTATACAACATATATTTTCACAATTCAGTGCATTTAAATAGCTTAAGAAAGGTATTTCAGCATCTTCAATCCATCTTTTCCTCCACAAAAGTTCTAAGAAATATTTCTTAAGATGGATAATTTTAAAAACAGTCGTTTTGTATTATTTTGAACAATCGGGTAACAATTCTCTTGTGTATTATTATTGAAACTGTATCAAAAGATATTTATAGGTGAAATTACGAGAGTGGGAAAGTGTCTAAATGGGGTTATAAGAGCCCAATAACCAATGTATTACAAAAACATTGTACCGTAAACTTATATGGCACAGCTTGTTCTAACATGAGTCACTGCCGAACTCTCGTAATTTGAACTATAGTTAGCTTGTCTACTTTCACCTTAGAGCATATATATATGGAGAGAGAATGCAGAATGCAGAATCTCTTTGTTAATTGATGTTATCGACGTAAGGTTCGGTTGTGTATTTGGAACCACGAGCATGTTCGATTCAGAACCGAATTCAATATATTCCTCATTAGTTAATTTGACTTGTAGTTAGTACATCATACATCTAAATTGCTGCATGCGATAGATTCCCCTTTGACACAGGACCAATATACATCCCTCAACCCTCCACTCCCGTCCAAATGTTAGTGCGAATATTTAATTGCGGTACTTCGTATAGTTTGAGTTAGTTTTGTCAGAAGAAGTGGAGAAGGGGAGCGAAATTTGACATTTTACTGATGTATACGACTTTGCCATTATAATATTTTTTGTTGATGGTTTTGACAGTTCAAACTAAGTTATAGACAAAGAGAAAGTTCGCGACAAGATTAATGTCTATAGACTTTAGAAGTTTCTGATTAACTACCGGGTGCAGGTAATAAGTAACCCCCGAATATCTTTGTTTAATCGCTATTGTTCGTAAGTAGATATCGTCTTACTTAGAATTAGTATACTGCTTAAAATAGTAGCAGGATTTAAATAAAACTTTGCCTAATTATTCTTTAATGAAATGCAAATCATATGAGCATAATTATTTTAAAATTGACCGCGCTATATGAGTGTTATATTGACTTCTCTCTCTTATTGATTACGACATATCTCACTCACTCTCATGCGCACGGATAATGCCCTCTTGTTCCTTCTCATAGCGGAATTAAAATTGGGTCGAGTTGTCTCGCTAACATATATAAAAATGGATCATCAGACTATAAGTGAGTTTAAGTAATTTTTTTGTCAGCTTTAAAGCGTCTGCAAGGTAATACTGCAGATGGGATGGGTCTGGGGAAGTATTGATGACAGATTTTTAACGATATTGTCTTAGCTCATTGAGATGAGTTACCAGATAGGCATACGATCATTGTACAACACTAACACTACTCAATATTACACATTTTTTTCATCAGAAAATAAGTAATGTCTGGTGACCCTGGGATTTTTTTAAGGTAACTTAAATACACTTTCGCCACAAAGAAAAAAGTATAATCAATAATTTTTTTATATGTAACATTAAATTTCTCAATTTCAAAAAATCTAATATAATAAATTGTCACTTTATCAATTTATTTAAATAATAATTTAAAAAAGGCGGTGAATTTTATAGTTATTGAAGTATTAATAACATTTTATTATATCTACAAAAAATCACATTAAATATTTTCGCACTCTGCTGTCATTATATCTAATTCTATGGATTTATGGAAGTAGTAAAAAAAAATATACAGATTTCAAATTATATAAATATTTTTAAAAAGGGGAGCCGCTTTAATTTTGATACTGATTTAGTATCCTGCTGAAGATACGAAAATAGAACAACATCCATAAAATTCAGTTTCTATTTTTTTATTTTTATTTGTATATTTATAATAGGGTCGCTACCCTTAACAGCTAGCTGCATAGAGATATAAGAATAGAGTGCGCGAAGGCGTGTAAGAGGAAGCAATAAATGCAAAGGGAGAGATGGCAGCTCAGTGTCCTGTTTATCTCTTTCTAACTGAACCGCTGCTGGTGGCTTGGCTGATTGGCGGTGAGGTAGGGGGTAAGCAAGCAAACAGACGCAGTGCTCGGCTAGAAAGAGACAGAGGACACTCGTCAGCTCTCTCTCTCTTTGCCTTTATCGCAGTATTCAGCCTCTTGCGCATTCTACCACTACTTCTATCCGCTCCAAATTTTTTCTGCAACTTACTACTATCCTACGTTTTACTCACCCTGATTTCATTCATTCGAGCTGCGTATATTATAGGGTTTACGAGCGTCTTTAAAATTAAGAGCGTGTTTACGATCATGTAGACATAAAACATAACTTTGCCGTTGAAATCTTCAAATTGGTATCTGAAATAAAAATAAAACTCATTAAGTGCATGGGTATATTCAGGAAGGAGTACTTGCTCCCTCTTGACAACAATTAATTGCAATTTAAATTAGCTGTAGTTAATTACCTGCAGTCGGAACAGATTAAAGCGAATACCACTACACCTGGCATTAAGCCAATGATGTAGCTGCCTAAGATCAGCAGCGTTGTGTGAATTGCCTTCACGTTTCGTTGCATTTGCTGTTCTTGCTGTGATCTGCAAAGCAATAAATCACTTTTATTAAACACATTTATTGAATTTCCACTCAACTTGTTTGATTAATTGAGTGTTGAAGGTCGCCTGTGAACTATCGCATAAGAACTATCTGATATATGCACTTTTCTAATTACTTTGAGTGTGCTGATTCAGAATATTTTGTTTCCCAGTATCAATTTTGATGAGTTAATCCTCCATGTTGAAAAATTGGAGGCTAAAAACGATTTTTTTGTTGAAGATTATTTCTACATTTTTAACATAGAAAATTACATATTTTCTTTTGTACTTTTTTAGTCATAGAAATCCGTTCTTAGAACCGTGCAATTTGGGTAGGCAGCAATTTTGTTTCATCGTGTAAAAAGTTCAAATCTGAATTTAAATTTGATTTTCAGTATGGAAGGCTACCATCTTAATTTTTATTAATAACTTTTTATTGTAAAAAAATTATAAAGAAATTTAAATTTCTAAACAAAACGAACTATTTAAAAACTAAAAAAGCTCTTTAAAAAGTGTTTGTGAGACTTAAAGGTTTCAAGATAAACAAAATAAAAACTCGTAGATTTATACGGCTCTTATAACCTCTTTTAAAGATGAATCACCATCGCACTCTCGTAATTTCAACTATATTTAGTTAATAATCAGCTATTTCATTTATACAAAATTATAAAAATAAAATATAGAAAAATATCCAGGCTTTTGAATCCTTTAGAAAGAAAACTTTTCCCATAAAGAAGTTCTGATATATTGGAAGCTGTAATATTTCTTGTTAAGAGCACATAAAAGATGGCGAAAAGGGAATCGAGATAGCAAAACCATAGGGAATGGCACAATCAACTTTAAAAACAGTTTTAAATCAAACTGATAATACTAAGGATTTTCTACAAAATTGTAAAAAATGACATTACCGTATTTTAGTTAAGGGTCGATTTTAATAAAAAAGAATTTGTAGATTTATATACAAAATTATACAGAAATTCTTCTAATCTCTGTAGGATTTAATCTCGTTCATCCTGCTTTCTTAGAATAAGATCAATTTACGTAAATATCCATAATGAAAAATAAATAGAATATTGTTTTGATCAATTCCTATTTAATTGAACAAAACAAACCTCTTATAATGATGTTTACACGAAATCTGATTATAATCACGCGTAGGGGTAGATTAGAATTAGAACTAAGATCACATTACAAATGGATTTCGATAAACAAGGAGTGCGTAAAATATTAAAGGTAAAACATAACAGTACGTAACTAATAACAATATTTTAAGCCACTTTAATGGAAAATGTTGCAAAACCTCAATTGAAGAGGCAAATGACGCACTCATAGATAATTCCATATTTCAATTAATTTGTTGGCACAGGCAGAAGGTTCGCGTTACTCCATATCTTCCTCATATCGTATCTATTGAGTGTCACTTTCAACGCATGCGCATAGAGAACAAATAGGAACATATACCTTTCTCTCTCGCACACATTTTGGTTACACTTTTAATCTATAGGAAACATAGGCTATTCTCACTCCATATTGCAATGAATAAACAAACAATTTAATCACCAAAGATTAACATTACAATATTTTAATATGTATGCTGCAATTTATGCAAGATATAACCTAGTTTTTTAAATCGCAGTAATGCAGTAATATAATAAAAAGAAAAAAGATGTTGTGTTTTGATCTTAACTTCGAAGAGTTAAGAATAAGTCATCTCTGTAAAATGTAACCTCCTCAGTTTGTTTTTCAGTGAATAAATAACAATTTTAATGAATTTAATTACAACAGGAAATCCACTTAATAATAAGGCGGTGTGGTTCACGGTGTAGAGTTACCTTTAATTAAGAAAACAAATTGAAAATTATGAGTTTTTCTTTGTTAATCCATTATATGGGTGGAACGAGTGGTAGGGGTGATGGTTTTCCTTCTACATAGGCATCATTCTATCTTTGATTATAGTGTTTTTTCTTATAAAAGTGATTGAAGCTTACGAAATTCAAATAGCTATTGATAATTAAATCTCTCCCTTGTTAAATTCTTTCAATGGTATTCATTTTCAAAGAATATTCCAATTATATATTTTTACACTGTATGCATTTAAAAAAAAATAAAAGAAGGAAACAACAAAAGGAACGGGAAAACAAAGCAAATTTTATTGAGGATTTAATAATTTAAAGTGTGTTCCATTTATATTATAAGCGTACACATACGTGCGACTTAAACATCCAACATCCAACATTTGTTGTAAGAAGTTGTACAACACGTCCACACTTTAACGTTGGATTTCTTGGTGCACTTGGATCACTGGCTTTAGCACTTTTTTATATATGAGCAACTTGTTCTTCATGTTTAGTTTTTCATGTTTATTCCTGTATTTTGTACTTAATATCCGACTTAGACAAGTTATAATTACCTGCTGGATCCATGGCGGCCATTATGAGTGCTGTAGGTCCGTAGATGAACGCTCCCAGTCCTGGAGAACCTCAGTCTGCTGGCCTGGTGACGTTTGACAATGACGAAGATGTGGGTGTAGATAAGTACCATGATAATGAGAGGTCCGAAGAACAACGATGAGATAACCGCCCGGAATTTCAGCTTCAGCATAAAACTGAAAGACAAAAAAATATTGAATCAAAAGAATATTTCACAAAGAAAATAATGAATGGGGGTTTTGAAAAAATGATATTGTTACAACTCAATAGAATTGATTTGAAGTAGGCGTAAAAAAAAAATAGAACAAAGTAATTTGTAATAAAAAATGGGGAAATAGTTCTTTCTATATAGGGCTATAACTATAGGGTTTTCCAACAAGAGCTGTCCTTTTATATATATTTGGTACCATTATTTAATTTTCAATTCAATGACATTCGGCATTCCACTACTAACCTCAGCTTTTCTTAAATGACCCTATGTTGATACATTGAGAAAAATATACAGTAAAAATTACAATACAAAAGAATTCAAATTTATAAAACATAATTCTGCATGTGATGTCACATCCGATGAGTCGTCATCTCTTTTCGTTATTTTTTACTTTTTTTATTTTGTATTAATACGTATTAATAAGTAATATAAGTATGAACAATAAGTACCTATGTTAAAAATGAAAATTAACCTAGATAAGAAATAGTCGTCCAGTGACGGCTATATCTATAAAAGACAATTAAAAACGTTGTGGTAGCTTTAACACACTATGTCTTTTTAGTCTTTTAAAGTCAGACGTATGTTTATCTAGTAAATTCACAGCTAGATAGTTTGGATGATTGTTTAGTTGCTGGTGGTATTTTCGGCTCAATTTGTTAATTTGCTCTTTAACAGTTTTAATGCCCAAGTCATGTTTGATATATTTTTGTTTGACAGCTGCGTCATGCATCCCATCAAGTTTTATATTATGATTGGTATAAAAATAATCTCGATTCCTTATCTGACGTCATTCGCAGAAGTAATACAAACGGCAAAACAGATATTCTAATTTTAATTAACTATATTTCCGTCAACTTTTGTATATTTAACTAAATAGAAGTGGCAATATACATATATAAATGTATATTTCAATCATAAATTAAAAAAACGACCCTCTAAAAAGTAGTTCACAAGCTCATTGCATTTTTTTTACGAACTCAATTATATCCAGACGCAACCAATCGTGTTGAGTGTAGCCAGGCGCACGTAACTTGGCAATAATGTATTTTATTGCTGTGATATGTACTAAATGTACGTACAGTACGAGTGAGCATATTCGTGAGTAATATCTAGTTATAAAATGTATATTAACTTTATTCTCCAATACTGGTAAATTTTCATGTGTTTATATTTAAACAGCTATGGATACTGTTGCGAATTCTAAATTATTCATTTAAAAAAGGATATCTCTGTTAAAGGACCTATACACATTTGAATACGTTGGTTTGATAACTGAGTTGGCGGCCAGCATGCTTGTTTGTTTAAAGGTGGGATGAACAAGGTTGGGGGCTCCCTATTCTTGACTGTAGTTCATTGAGAATATGATGGAAACGTTTTCTCCAAGACGCTTGAGCAGATATCATACCACAGACTAAAATGAACATTCATTCGACATTATTCTCTTAGAGTGAGATCCCGGTGACACCAGACATCACTTATTTTCTGATGAACAAAATGTGTAAGACTGAGTAGTGTTAGTATGTACAATCACCGTACGCCTACCTGCTAGTTTGACCAGGCTGCCATTTTCCAGGTATCAGGTAATCAAGGTACGTAAAAGCGCTACTCATCTAACTTAAATTCTGATAGGTAATTTTTACGTAAAATAAAACGTAAAATTTTACGTGCCAAACATCCCCTAGACCCAATTTTAATTCCGCTATGAGTAGGAGCGAGAGGGCATTATCCGTGCGCATGAGAGTGAGTGAGATATATATGAGTGTTATATTGATACACGTAAAAATTAGTCATCAGATTTAAGTGAGATGAGTAGCGTTTTTACGTACCTTGATTACCTGATACCTGGAAAATGGCAGCCTGGTCAAGCTAGCAGGTAGCCATACAATTATTGTATATACTAACGTCTGGTGGCTCTGTGATCTTCGACTATCCTACTATGTCGTCAACAGATGTTGTGCGTATTGGAATCCGCTGCACTACAGAAGACCAGATAAAAAGACTGTACCCGCGTGAACGTTCATTTCGTTCATTCGCCATTTTATCCAACTTATCCAACATCGCTGAATTGATTCACTAATGGATTCATTCGGAACTTTTGATTCATTTTGTGTTCAGACGGTTCATTTAGAATGAAAGCCAGAAATGAACAAAAAGTGAACCGTCTGATATCAGCTTATCCATTGTTTTTCTTACTTCTTTTTGTTCCCGGAAAAGGGAAATTGAAAATCAAATTCACGAAAAATATAAAAATAAAGTACTTACTTATATGTACACTTCTGATTCTGAAATCCGTCATCTTCAAACATCAAGAAATAGATCATGATGAAAATAATGGGCCCCACCCATAACAATATGGTTAAAATCGTCGTATTTCGGTGAGTCATGATAGAAGCATAATGTAGCGGTTTCAAAATCCCCAAATAATGGTTAATAGCCAGTGCCATCAAGTGAGCCACAGTGATAATGAGCCCAGCCATTCTTAGCGCCTCCAAAGTCAATTGAAAACAAACTGCATGACTTTCAAAAAGGATGATATTGAATCCTCTAGGTAGCCAACTGTTTATAACCAGTCCAGTGCCAAAAACAGTGGACGCGTAAGCGTCAGCTGCTGCTAGACTCAAACTGATGTGCAGCGTTGGTGTCATCGGCCGTCTGATCCAGTAAACCGACGCCAGGATTTTAATATTTATCGCAATTGAAATAATACAGAATAGGACCATTGGTGGGATGCTGTAGAGATACAGGTCATCTCCAACCGACGTGGAGTTCCGGTCTGTGGTATTGAAGACGGTCTCATTAGATTGCACCAGGTAGGAGAGCAAAGTGGTTTCGTTATCCGTGTAGTCGACCTGGACCGTTGTTGCTGTAGACGTTGTTTGCAGCAGGTGATGCGTCGCGTGCCTGATGTGATGATGACGTAATTCAACGTCTTGCTTTTCAAACGCCATTTTGTGCCGTTATTTTGTTTTTGTTATGCTCGCTTATTGTACATTATTGCAGTCAAGCTGGTGCCTTTTTGATGTTTGTTTTTTTGTGATGAAGCTGCATCTGAAAGAAAATATATAAGTTAAAGTTGTAGGTAAAGGTTGTAAATATACAGAGTCGGATTTTATTAGCTATATTCTGAAAATAATTTGCTTTTAGACTCTAAATTATCTCTTTTGATTTTCGCTGTAAATTCAATTGTATTCAGCTACAAATTACTAAAGCGACTGTCGCCTTAAAGGGAAGATAAGGTAAAAACGATAAAAAAGCATATTTTCGATAATGTTTTTTGACGACACAGTTAATATATAATTATTTGTATAATTACTGCATGATAAAATGACATTTAAAGAATACTTTGTGAAGTTTTCATAAATAAATATCAAGAAATGAGGCATTGACAGCAAATCTCCGCAGACGTCACAAAAAAAAGTAACATTGCGGTGCTACTCATAACTCATCACTGGATTTTCTGAATTCGGAAAACCAAAATGATTTCATTAGTTAATAAGTGTCTGCAGGTAACGCTGCAGAGCTTTTCTTCCTTTATTAATTTTTCAATTTTGTACAGCACTTAAAAGTCAAAATACCGTTATTTGTTGTTCTTACCGTTGTTATTTTAAAATACGTTAAAATTAAAAAATTAAAAAAAACTCGACAGCGTTATCTCGGCATTTATGTAAAGAAAGAGTATGCTAAATTTCAAAAGAATCGGTACAGTAGATTTTGAGCTAGAGAGGGCACCGGCTCTGAAAAAGCTATGTGTGAGGAAAACGCATTTAAAAGTTTCAAAGTAAGAAGAACCAAACCAGAGAGGTGAAGACTCAAAACTCTATATCTCCGACAGTTTTCTTAAGGTTTTAACTTTTTTTTTTCATGTTACTTTTTATGACATCTGCGGAGATTCGCTGTCCAATGACTTATTATTATTGATATTTATTTATGAAAAATATACAAAATATTCCTTAAATGTTATTTTATAATGTAGTAATTATTAAAATAATTACATATTAAATGTGTTTCAAAAAACATTTTCGAAAATATGCTTTTTTTTATCGATTTGATATTACGCCTCCCTTAAACAAAAATATTATTTTCAAATAAATAAATATCAGCAACGATAAAAGTTTTGTTATTTCTTTAAGGGTTCAAAGTTTACTCCTTTTTGATTACTTTTAAGATTTTATGTATTTTTATATTTAATTTATTTTATTACCTTTTCTTTTTAATTAAGTGTTGTCTTTAAATTTGTTATTCTATGTTGAAGTTGTTATCAAGACACTTACCCCATATTTTAATATCTGTTAGGGGAATTTCAACCCTTAAAAATAATATAAAAATACAATAAAATGTATTAATATAGCTTAAAGCAGTAAAAATAAAATAATTGTGTCACAATTTGTTTCACGGTATTTTATAATCCTATTTAAACAACAAATTAAATGTTTTCAATCATCAAGATGTTGCTGTTACGACACTCAACTTAAGTTAAGTCGGAGAAAGAGACAGCACCATCTGAATACATTGAATAAACAGAGAGAACCTTCTTTTCTACTATGAGTTAATAGTATAATAAGCGGTGTTATGTATCTGTCTCGTTTTCTCTCATACAGCGCATATAATTCCTTCTCGCCTACTCATTGATAGATGTTAACCACATAAATGTCTTGAAACAATCTTGTTTTCAGTGTGCGATCGCTTTTACGATAACAACAAGCAATAGTTATAAAACTGGAGCGATCATAGAGGCCCCCCCGAACCATTCATTCAAGAGAGCTGCAATATTTCATATCTAGCGTAGTAAATTTTTATTTACAAAGTTTTAAACGTCATAGCTACCTATGACCATAGATTAAAGGAAAGCCATAAAATAATCCTTCGTAACTATAAAATATTTTTGTAGCGTGAACGTTTTTCCATAAAATATGTTTATGATGATGCTGGAGATGTACCACACGTGTTTATAGATAAAAGAGACATCTTAAAATAAATCGTCTGACAAATATAGTTTAAAGTTACTACTTACTATGAGCTTGGTAGGGCAATTTCGTTAAGAATAAGGGTACTAGTTTATGTAATATTTCAGATACAAGTTCGAAACAAATCGATATTAAATAATAGATAAATATTCTCCCAATAATTACACGCAGATCCAAATGTTGATAAAGTTATAGCTATATCAAATTTTAATTTTAGTGTTGGAACCTTAGTAATATCATACTTCATGGGATACACACCTTAGCTAGAGATAGAGATATCTGCCATTTGTATGACGTCAAATGCAGTGTATAGGTCAGTTATTTGCTGAGTAGGTCAGTGCTGTGGTAATGTTTTATAGCTGTTGGTAGTCGAAATAATCAAGTCAAGTCAAATTTTATTGTTCCTTGAAATAGCTGTAAATAATATTTGATATTTTGATATATAATTACATATTGCAGAGATTTATGAGCTGTAAGGTTGCCAGAGTTCTGTCAAGAATATATCTCTTTTACGCTCTGTTGTATAAAAGAGATAGCAATATAGCGATTGTGATGTCACATGCATTTGGAATGTTATACAACGTTGAATTCTTTTAATAATTAAAGAGACAAAATGACTTTTTAAATTGTTAATATCTCCTGAAATATACGGAGTTATTAAAAAATAATTGAACATTTGAAGTTCTAGTAACCCACTTTATCAATATATAGTAATTTTGTAGTGAAAATGCAACAGATGAATATTACACTTTACTGAAAAACTACTGAAAAGACGTGATTAAAAATTTCTACAAAAAGCGCAGATTAAAACTGACTTCACGGTTGTTATTTTCAAGGGTATCTTTCAACGTATGCGCAGTTATATTACTAGGATATTTTTGACGAGTAACATTATCTTCCTGTGTGTGAGGCTTGACAGTTTTCAAAAGACAGTTTTTTTTATAGGAAAAGGATACTGATACTCATGAGTCTACTAATTCTGTGATAATGTAGCTAATAAACTATCTGAGGACAGTAAAGAATGTCCATGTTTAAACCCCTACTTCATGCTTACTTAATCCAACTCCCGTGAGATAAATTTATCCGCAGTACCACGCACATCCCCCATTAAATACTTGTAAGGCGTAGGACGGTACATCACTGCCAATAAGAATCCATTTATATTATTAAGAAGTTTTAAAAATATCCTTCAAACGCAACGCGATAACATGGTATGTATATTTAGTATGTAGTCCGAAGTCAGTTCCTCCGGAAGCCGGAAATAGATTAGCATAATATTCAAAACGGAAAACATTAGTTCTAAAAATATCACTTCATTAATTAAAACATTTCCATTTTAACAAAATATAAATGAAAATATTTTAAACACGGAAATTTTCACTTAAGCTTTGACATGGATTTAAAACGGTTAGGAAAAAGAAAATTACTATGGTGTGAAATTTATGCCGAGGAAATTATAATATGAAACACTACTGTAATATGGAATTAGAAGTGGTGTGATGTTTTTATGAATATATTATTAATATTCAAAATAGTATTGAAAATTATAGCACTAAAATACCGAATACTCTACAGGTTTAAATACAGAGTCGTATTGAGGACTTTATCTTCAGAATTCCAGATCGTAAATTACATTTTCTTTGTTCTCTCGACTATATTTTTAGTCATTAACTACGCATTGTGACCCGTAGTCTCCATTAGAGTAAATAAAAATGCCTCACAGAAGTTAAGTATCATTCGCACTCGCTGTTTTAATTTAATTTTCTATTTTGTATTTAATTTAAATTGTTTAGCATATGTCAATACGCGTAGTCATTCACAGTACCATTTTTAATATAATTTATTTTTTAAGTTTTCTAATTTTTTCTAGAACCTTACAAGGTCCAATGTTTTAAATTAAAAATATTAAATTAAGAAAAACTATATTATATTATAACCTCCAAAATGTGACAATCTGTCAAAATGCAGTAGAATTTATTTTCAAAAGAAGTTTAATGTCAGTTTTTGAAAAATTTAGAAGTGGAAACAATTTCTATTTCTAATTGTTATTAAAAATAGCAATTTTAATTATTTCACATACATTAATTGTGTCGAATTATCAAAATTGACATTACTAACGATGCATACGCATTGATTAAATTAACTAAACTTAAATTAAAACACAAATGTGAAAAGGAATGCTTAAACGAAAACTTGAAATCTAGTTTACAATATTAAATAACAGCAGTAAATTAAATATCAAAACAGTAAGTAAGGCTTAAGTTTATTAAAGAAATAGTTCTATTTGAGACGACACTATAACTCTCATCATAGCACAACATTTTTAAGGAACAAAATAAACACCCTTCTTATTCAAAATATGAGATTCCTACCAACTCGTACATCCAAAATGAGACCCCGCATTAATTTTATCAGCAGGCAATTTAGATTTCAACGTGTTTTTGTGTAATGAAAGGCTTCAAATAAAGGGGATGGAGATAACGGAATTAAGGGTTTATAGAAGGTGTGAAAAACGGTACATCTGGTGTAATATGAAAGACAAAAGGCAAAGAAATGAACGGTTACTGAAATGTACGAGGTATCTTATCAACAGGACCGCCTCAAACGCCACGGGAAGCCCCAAAGTTGGAGCAGAAAACTGGGGAAGATCACTCAGTCAATTTTTTGTTTGCAATCAGGATCTAATTAAAGATCTAATTGGCTAAAAACGTTTTAATAAGTTGCAGTAATTATAAAAGAAAATAGCACTTAAATACATGTTTAGTTTCTTTAACGGTCCTTTAATTAAATGTTATGGCTTGTTCTAGCAAAGGCAAATTGAGTAGCCTTAGTTCTATCTACATCAAAGAGATATATTTCGTATGAGAATTTAGTATTAGAATATAAAGTTAGAATATAAATAAATTTAGAATAAAATATAGTATTGAAGTTTGAATTATTGTTGCCAGTTTAGAAATTAGAATAAGTCTGAGTTTAAAAATAGAATGAAAAACCGAGTTATAAGTTCAAATTACGAAAGTTCGGCGGCGATTCATACTTAAAACAAGTTGTGGGGTATAAACTGCCGATATAACTAAAAAGCACTGACTCACCTATTTTTCTATAATAAGAAACGAATAAGATAAAATTCATTATCGTATTATAGATTTATACCACTCTTATAACCTCTTTTACGTATACGTCACCGCCGAACTATCGTGATTTGGACTATATATAAAGTACCAGAAATTAGCTGTAATTTGTATAAATATATAACATAACCTGCAATTTAGAAATAATATTTCAAGATCTCATAACTTATCGAGTTCTGATAACATGGTGGTAATGAAGCGGCCCTGCTTACACCTTAGAAAATTGTAATAAACGAAATACAAGATGGAAGCACTGGTAGTATAACATGAAAAGATTATTTTAATCTCGTGCTCGTGTATTCTAATATGTGGTTGATAATGTACTCGCACACTCACAAAAGACTGCGAGTGAACAACACTCATCCTACCCGATGCGAATGATCGTGCTATTTGTCCTGTCAGACTGCTAGCGTTATGAAACAATCATCCGACCCTCATTTAGATTTCAATCACATAACACAATCACAGAAAAGATAAGAGAAACTGCTAATGCAAATTACTTATTAAATGCTGTTATTAAATACAGCAAATTAAATCTACTGTTTACTGAATTTGATTACGGGTAAAGTTTAAGTACATTACGCTGTACCCACATTAAAACGATTACGCTATACAGCGATAGTTTTGATTATAGTTGAATTTGCATAAAAAATAAGGATGCTGTTATTACAAAATCCTTTTTGGAATATACTATTATCGCAATAATGTTACGCTCCGATTGCTTCGCTGCTGAAAACTGTAACTATACTAGTGTTGAGAAACTGAAGATTTGAAATACAAAAGAGTAATGTAGTTTCACGAGGTTACACGGTACAAGATCCGGTGAATAAGGCAGATAGTCTAATGATTCTTAAAACATTTTTGTCTTTTGTTGCTGTTTTAGTAAACAAAACACATTTCCATCTGGAGTCGGTAAGATCAAAGAAAAACACGTTTGTTGTTGTTTTTAGTCTACTTGGTTTGAACACGTAGTTTTTTTTTGTAAACATTTGCGCTTGTCAGTTGTTTATCATGTTTAAAATTTTTATGGCACACACAGAAAAACACTAAAAACAAAACCAGTCTGTTCAGTGTCTGTTTTCTAAAAACAGAACTGTTTTAAAATAAAATAAAACATATTTTTGTTTTGTTTTTTGACAACAAAACTCTCTCTGGTATGAAACCGGCATTACAGTTTTTATCGAAGAAGTATTTCAAGCGGAAGTAGTCCGTGGTATTGAATTAAGCTCTATTAAAAGCTCTATATATTTCAAGCTGCAAGCTTTGTTTTAACAATATGTTTACTACGATGAAGGTTATGGTAATCGTATTGTATAAACAAAGCTTGCACTTTAAAAAACATAGAGCTTTTAATAGAGCTTAATTCGATACTACGGACTACTTCCGTGTCATTCAATTTCGTTTGCAGTGTACAGGATATGTGATTCAAATATTTCTCTTTTATTACACCCACATATTTGTCGTATTACACTGTTAGTAACATGTTATAAGAGATTATATTTATATACTTATATCCTCTACAAGCACGGCCTTTTGTAAGAAGAGAAATACGCTTGGTACACTACTGTGTTTCTTTTCTCTTTTTAATATGAATTATATTACTTATACTAAGAAAAATCAATTAGAAATTCTACTTGAATTAATAAAAACGTATCAACTGTGTCTTTGACATTTGTCCCAACATATTCGAAACCTTTTCAGTAATTCTCTTATTCAATGTAGGCCATCATAATCTTGGAATTAGCTTGTGACAAGCTAGTAAGTGTAAATGTTACCTGTGACAGATTTTAGAAGCTATGTATGCC
This sequence comes from Panorpa germanica, assembly GCA_963678705.1. Lineage (NCBI taxonomy): Eukaryota > Metazoa > Arthropoda > Insecta > Mecoptera > Panorpidae > Panorpa > Panorpa germanica. Next base: position 9,478,144 of record OY783216.1, on the reverse strand, counting down.
ATCATTGGATGCTCTAAATATACTACAGGGACCTAAATACCAAAATATCATTAATTACATTCATTTAGTACCTTAGATAATTAAATTACATTCAGAATTACGGTTAATTAAAAATACATAAAACAAAATAAGTATTCAATTGCGAGAACAAAGCTAAAACAAATTTAATTTTAGTTCATGTGTTGTATTTTACCAGAACATGTGGTCAAGACGGATGGTTAGTAAATTGTATTTATTATTCGAACCTTTTTTGACCCCTAAAATACACCTACACCTACTCATTCACCCAACCGTAACCACCCCGTAACCCCGCAACCCGCATCCTGCATCCCACGTCACGTGTAGTGATTTATAGGCATTCACATGTGAGTAGACGGCCAGAATCTAGAATTCTAGGCACATATTTTAAATTTGACATATCACTTCTGAAAAGTAAGGTCGTTGTTACTCTGAATCAACACGATTGATAGATCATTGTCAGCCTAAAACTACGACGTCAATACGTCAATTTTAAATAACAAACAACGGCGTCCGACGGACCAGGCGCCTTATGGAATTGACAAAGCGAAAATGCTAGCAATATAATCACCAGTAGAAGGGTAAAGACCATAGGTTGGAGAAACAGAGGCAAAAATGTTTCCATGGTGTTGTATTTGAATAATTATTAAACCAAAAATGATGACATTTGAACAACAAGAAGCTCGCAAAAATATTTGTAAATTTTATGCCGGTTTTACACCAGAGAGACAGTTTTGAAAACAGTTTTGTTGAAACAAAAATATGTTTTTTTTATTTTAAAATAATGCTGTTTTTCGAATACAGATTGTTCACAATGAACAGAATGGTTTTGTTTTTAGTGTTTTTCTGTGTGTCCCATCAAAATTATAAACGTGATAAACAACAACTGACAAGCACAAATATTCACAAAAAACAAAACTGCGTGTTCAAATTAAGTAGACTAAAAAACAACAACAAACTCCAGATGGGAATGTGTTTTGTTTACTAAAACAGCAACAAAAGACAAAAATGCTTTTAGAACTGTCTCTTTGGTGTAAACATTGGTGTTTTTGTTCAAAATAACACGTTTTTATTCGTGTTTTATTGAACTGTCTTATGTTTATGCATTCAAATAAATATTAAAAAAAAAAAACAAACATATTTTCCCTTAAATTCACTAGTGAATGAAAATACTATATAGAAAGAAATTATAACAGGAATCTATAAAAGAAAGTCGTTTCTTTTTCAAACTCCTACACTCTGAAAATATTGTCTTTTAAAGAATAAAATACATAAATAATTTGAAAGTACCTTCTGGTACTAAATAATATTTAACGTAAAATAAATGAGTTAAGTTTTTCAGACTAATACCCACGTGTCAAGTTGTAAGCCCTTTGGATTATCGTTGTCAAAATTAATTTCGCGTGTTTTTAGGACCACGTGATTATATGTAAACATATTTATTTTTATCTTAATTATGTATATATTAATTATTTATTTATACGCGACAGTTTACAAATTATTTCATGCAAAAAAGTATATAAATTACAGGGTAGTAGAACCTTAGGTCATCGTGTTACAATCATAGACACCGTTGTAAGTATAACAGCTTAGGGTAACTTGTAGGTTGTTTGTGTTATAGAACGATCCTTTATTATTATTTAAGACAAAGGATCGTTCTAAAAGTCATGGCTTCCGGCTTCCGGAAAGGTTAGGAATTAGTATCATTTGCGTATCCTTCAAATCACACGTTTGCAATATTCCATATAACGATCTTGCCCAGGGCTTCTTTAAAAAACACGTATATCCATAGTTTCACGCATAAAAATAGTTTAACAGGGTGTTTCATTCGCAAGAAAATATAAATAATTATGCAAATAAAAACTGAAGTTATAATCGTTCAAGCTGAGTATACATTTTTTTGAAATGTGTTGTAACATATATCTATTGGCTTTTTATTTTTTTATAAATGCAAAGAAATGGGTTTGTGTCCTCATTTTTTAGTGGTCAATTTTTCAATTGTTGATTGAAATTGATGTTAATAAATGTGTATTGGCATATCTATTTCAATAAATATCTAAATGTTGACGGAGATATAGCAATTAAAAATTTGAATTGTAGTTTTAGCGCTAGAAGTGGTCGGCCATATTTGTGTGACGTGAAATGTATTTTAACGTCAGTTATTTGTTGAGTATTTGTTGTTGGTAGTTGAAATAAACAAATCAAGTCAAAGAATAATAAGTTTTTATTTTATTTAACCCTGTTACGGCAGACATAATATTGAAATTTTATTATTCCTTGAAATAACTGTAAATAATATTTGATACTTTGATATATAAATAGTCACTGTTTTACCGACAGACAATCTTTGTACCAACTAAAGAAAAATAATTTCTTTACATATATTTGATTTATTATATCTTAATAGAATATTAATATTTATTATATCTAGACACCTGTCACTTTCGACGCATGCGCATAGAGAACAAATAGGAACATATACTTTTCTCTCTCGCACACATTTTGGACACACTTTTAATCTATAGGAAACATAGGTTATTGACACTCCATATATATATGCTCTAAGCCTTCCGTTTGGCAGGAAAGAATGACGTGAGTGATCGGCTTTAAGGCAGTGTGTAAATGGCTGATTGAACTATTAATAAATTTCATAGATTCCTTTTAATCTATAGAATACACAGATTCCTATTCAGACGGTATTTATAGAATACTTCCTTCTACATCTTGAATGGCGATGCCATCAAAACAAGCAGATCTTTCTTAGATTTATTTTTCCTTTGCTTTGTACGAATATCATATACAAAAGCAAGTTTTTGTTATGTTTTTATTTTTATTCAAAATGTAGATTATTCATTTTTGTCTTTTATGAATCGAACCACCCACACACTAGCACTTTGGGGTAGGAGGGTGAGCGTAGTTGATTTAGGCTGATGAGATTGACGAGGGGATGGTAATTTATTGGGTTATTTTGAAATGAGATACCAGAAATGTGCGTTAAGGGTTTCATTCACAACTACCCTAAAGCAAAATGGAATTTGGGATTATAAGGAAATGAGATTTTAGATTACATAAGTAAAACAATACAGATGTGGATCCGTATTATTTATTTATATTAATATTAGTGTTTCTCATTCAGCGTTTTATTTGTTTAGCAATGAATTCTGGGAGTAGTTATTAATATAACAGTTATATCCGTGTATTTGTTTGTCTAAATAAGTAGGGCTGGTATATTTCTTAAGCCGGCTCCAGACGATGCGATGCAGTTTGTTCAAAAGTTTCTGATACACGGTGAAATTCATTTATTTATTTTATTAATTTGTTGATATTATTGACACTGACACTGTTTAACAAAAACTTTCAAGTAAATAAAGAAACCTTTAAGTATAAAGCCTTCCTTTGTTGGATGATTCGTGCAGCAGTGCATGACATGTGGATCAAGTGTGTGGTTGGGGTAGAAAAATCAATTTTGACGCGGATCAAAAGACCGACAACAGCCCGAACTTCTTCCAACATGAACGTTAGACACACTTAGTTTCAGCATCGACCACGCGGTGCGTCCAACGTTGGTGTTCGTAACATCGTTTGGAGCCGGCTTTACGGAGCGTTCTGCTTGTGTGTTCCAGTGCAAATATTCGACATTTGTCCATATTTGGAATGCGTAGACGAAGACGACCATTTTCGTTTTAGAATCGTAAAATAGAACCAATATACCAAAGCGTCTACTAATTCTATACATACACCTATGTATATTGCTGTTTTTATTTCTTTAAATATCCTTAAATACACTTCAAAATATCAAATTTGAACTTTAGTTTTACCGCATGTTTTAGCTATACATAATACGTCACAGAAGAAATTAGTAATCGAGATCATTTTTCCTTTTGTAAAACCTTTGTAATATAATACTTGATGGGATATACAACGCAGGTGTTAGTTGTAAATGACGTATCACACACACACTCGTTTGCGTCTGTATTGTATAAAAGAGATGGCAATTCGTCGGACGTGGCGTACCATATATTGGAATTTTATATAACGTTGAATCCCTTTAATAGTTAATAAGACAAAATGACTTTTTAATTCTTAATATCTCCTAAAATATAAGGAGAAAAATAAGTGGACCTTTGAGGTTCTGGTAGCGTACTTTATTAATATATAGTACAGTTTTATAGAAATTACAAGGTTATTACCTGTTACCAGCAAAATAACCGATAGTAGTGTCATATGAAAATCATATGAAAGATATTTCATATGTTTTCTTTAGTTATTTTATTTACCTAAAATAGTATCATTGTATTCTATATCAAATATTAAATTAGTTTTCAAATCAAATATCATATTAAAATACCATAAGATAATAACACCACCACGTCTAATTAAATTTTGTGTCTAACGAAGAACATAACGATGAAATCCAACGATGGGGGAACATAGTCACGCTGATGTGAGCTTAGATTTTAATTAAACTACTGCGTCGTAATATTGAAGTTGTACTAATTTCACAATTTCTATATTTTCATAACCTAAATAGATAGATTCTATTACAGCATTTACTAGAATACCTTGGCTCTAGATATCTACATATTCTTGTTAATCATTTCTCAATTTTGATAGAATTTATTTCGTTTATGTAAGAAAATTATTGTGGCTCCTTACTGTTCTTATGAAGGCAACAACAATAACAACAAAAACTCCGAACTCGTACCTGTAAAATATTATTGAGGGTGAATTTTGTAATCAGAGACAATGAAAAATATTCACGCGATATTGAAAACGTAATTTATATCACTTTCCTTATTTTGTTGTTGTTGCTTTAAATATTAAGTTACTTATTTAAGGTGTTATGATGGTAGAAATGCCTTCAGGCGTTCATACAGGTCCTTAGATTGAATTTTTCGGGCATAGAGTTTTGTTGTTGTTAAAGTTAATTGATTGGATATATGAAATCTATAATCATAAATGCATTAGACAGTGTAGGGATGGCGATTCTTCTTAAAAAAGATCGATTGTTTAATCGATTCGAATCAAAGTCTAAAGAATCGATTCAGAAAAGACACTAACCCAAAGAAAAAAAAAGAAAACGATCTTTTATCGATTCCATTTTTATTAAACATAGCAAATAAGTATAGCAAAAGATAATTTCCAATCCAAAATTTTTTTTGGACCACTGTTCCAACTAATACAATTTAGCTACAAACACAAATACCGGCGAATAAGAAAATGATGATGAGAGATGAATAATCTTTACTTTATATTGAAATTGAATTAGTGAGTTTATTTCTTAGCCGTTTACATAAAATTTTATTGAAATATTTCTGAGTGTACACGAACAGTTTTTGTTTTATTACCGGATTATTCCAACGCTTTAATTAACATTTTATTTGTTTTTTTTTTTAAATCACTAACATATTTTCAGGGAGAAGGTAACCCTTAGATATTTTATCTTTGAGCTGAGTTTTAGTATACTTGTATTGTTTTTTTTTTTTATTTGAAATGACTTCTAAGAAAGAAAAACACAAAGAAAATTCATTTGAGTTATTTAATTTAATTAACCTTTTTTATTATTAATAATAAATCTAAGTAATTTTGTATTTTAATTAAAAATTCTTAGATATCTAACACTTGTTCGAGGGTGGTTTGAAATGCTCATAAACATAGCGACGGTATATTAACATAAAAACTAAAACTTTAAGACAGCATGTATTTTAACTCTAAATTTCCCGATATTTTCTTTATTTAGGTAAAAGTCTTGTATTATTATTATATTATTATTAATTGTTCGCCTTTCGGCTTTAAAATCTACATTCTTAATACATTTCATAGAACTTCAACTTGAAATTAAACTTAAAACTATTCTAGACCTTTCTATTTCCAAAAGTACTTTCTGCTTCTTCTTCTCTTGACCTTCTCCCTTCATTTTCCATAGTCCTCCTTCATTTTCACTGTTTCCTCACCTCTTGTCTTCTTTGTCTCCTCTCGGCAAACCGTTTCCTGCTTCTCCTTTCTTATAGCCTGTATCTTCATCTATCACCTCTTGCCTTCCTTGTCTCCACTCGACAAACCCTCTATTATCTTTTCACTATCCTTCCTGCCTTCTTTCTTCGTTTTCACTTCTCCACTTATGTCTATTACAGGCATAGACGCTCTATCTTTACTATTTCCTCTTGACTCTCTTACTTTACTCTTTCTTCTTGACGCTCTATCTTTACTATGTTATTATTGTCTCTATCTCCGTCATCTACCTCTTGTCCTTATCTCCTTTCCGAAAATCCTCTTTTAAAAGTCTTGTATTTCTTTTAGCAATTTTAGAATGGTGGGCTCCTATTGCTCCTAATTCAGCTCTGGATTCCGTGAATCTAATTACGCCCATGAGAGCACCACATGCTTATGTACTCATATAGAATTCTGAAGTACGCTGCCACGTGTGCAAAATCATAGATTACCCGTTAGTGTATGCGTAAATCATATCATTAGCACATTGGCCTGCTACATGAAATGTTAGATCAAATTCTGCACTTAACATGTTAACATAGGTTATGCTGTGAACCCTAAACCCTGCTCCATATTCCGCTCCAGCCGCCGCCCCCATCCACTCACCATCCAAGACCGACGTCCAGGTGATAAATGATACCAGGTGTTGTGGATGTAACAGCATAACATGGTCCGATGATTTCCTGGACTGGAGTTACAAAGATCACTTAATAATGCATTAGATATTACGCTCTAATCGTTCCAAGTAATATTAACTTATTAAGGGGTTTGTTAATTGAATTTATCTGCCTTAGTTTGGAAATTCTACTCCCAAAGTGATTTTCAATTTTAATGTTTGTATTCAACAAGGTCAGGTGGAAGCTATTAGTAGCGTTCTAATAGGCAGTTCCATTTGTAGCCTGAGAAACTAAATTAAAAGATGAATAAAAAATAGAAAGCTCAAAATTAGATTTTGTGAGATTCACAATCTGCTCCGCCTTAAATTATTAAATTACAAATCATTGTGCTTAATTACATTGTTATCCTTATTCCATCTACCCATTCTCACTCCTTCCAAAAGAAATACTTTACCAAAACTATTCAAATCGGCAACCCTGGAACTCTTTTTCGCTTTACGCCTGATCTACCTCAGCCATGTTTGTTTACATCTAAGATCCCTTGGTTGCTGCTATACGGCGTAAGATTCCCTAAGGGTTACGAAAATATGTTAAGAATGCACTTTCGTTTGATAGTATCTCACAAAGAAGTAAAGAATACCCACCTTGTCGGTGTCAAAATATACAACAGGGAATTATGTAATATGTCTCAATTTTATAGAAAAAGTACCTTTAAGTAGAAAGGATTTACGGGAAAATGGTATATTGTGAGGGAAAGATCCAGAGAGAAATTCTTACGAACAATCCTTCGAGAGTTACATTTGTTAGTTTTTGACACTGGTATTATATTCCAATATATCACAATGTCTGTCTACAGCAAAACAATTTTATATGCAGTGGCGTGCAACTAGGTGTCGTCAAAAGTCTGACGTTCGGTTCATATCATAGCAAAGAGAAAACGCATCCGCAAGGGGGGGGGGGGGTTAAAACTATAATAAATTGATTTTATTTGTTGATTTAATGTCGGGCATATATCCCGTGCGTCCTATTTTAATAGTACTTTCAATAATGTTGACAGTATTTATGATATTACCTCATTTATATGTTTATATCAAATTAATTTTGATAACAATACACATTCAGAAAATATAGCGCTGATCCGGGGACTAAACTCGCGAAGTTTATGCAGAAATTGCGTCTGCTTGTGTACATGGAAAGGTGGAACTTTAGGTATTTAGCTAGGGATAACATCCCAAATTAATATAGATCACTGAAGCGTGTTCGTCCTGAAAAGGAATCCGAATACTGTTCACCGCTGGCACGAGTGGTGCAATGTCCACGGATATACCCTCATTCGCATACCACCACAGTCACAATCTGAACGGGTCATCAACAATAAATACTCTCAACCACTGTGTCGTGTTTATTTATTCAAAATATAACTACTCTTAATATTTTAATGTTTAATATTATAATAATATAAAATCTAATGTTTTTTTTTGTTCCAGGTGAGTTCCGAAACTGATAATTAAACAAATTAACTGGCCGGTAAGTTTTTATCTCGTTATTTGCATTTTTACGGCCGATTTATTCCGTTGTTTTGTTAAAATGAATTTTTTAATGAACACGTTTAAAATAATCAAAACAAAGTTGATGTATATAGCCGTAGTATTACAATTCGTAAATGGTACTTATAATAGATTTTAATTTATTCTCAGACATATATTTTAAATAAATATTACGTTAGTACAATGTTATGTTAAATATCTATTTATTTTACAATCTGATTTCATAGAATACTGCGAAGTATTCATAATGTTAAACAGCGGGTAGATATCCCGGGAACTTAATATATATTTCTTGTTTACGTGTTGAAATAGGTGTACGTAATATTAACTGCAATTTAAATAGGTACACATGCCGAAATTAATTAATTAATTGATTGGATTGTGAACTATGTTTTTATTTGGATTTAAAAAAAAAAAATTTAAATTTATGGTAATATATGAGGCCTTTAGAAGCAAAGGGGTGTAAGTGACAAATTTTGAAAATTTGAGATAATCTGCGCAAACGATAGAAGCGAAAACTTGGACAGATTTTACTACATAGCGTGAATTCTAAAACCTACTAAACGATCTTAACTTTAAACTCGTTTTTTGAAGAATTTTACTTTTGTCACTTACATCCCTTTGCATCTAGATGCCTCATACGTCTATGGTCATTTGTGTGACACAATTTAAAGGTGACCCCCTTTTGGGTTTTTTCTTTTTCTTTTAAATATCCACGTGACGAAAATGCTGCTATTTAAATTGATGAATTTTTCTTTTATGCCCCATTCTCACTCACTGATTTTAGTTTTAATTTAATGTTTTAACGTTAAATGTAATTTTGAACTTGTGAAGTCAAGTGTCATGCATCAGTAATATACATTATTTTTTGATAATTACTATCTTTATTTAATATAAATTATTTTATATAATATAATTAATTCTAGTTCTTTATATTTCACAAGCTGCAATTTACATTTTAGGTTAAAACCTTTAATTAACACTAAAACTCAGTGAGTGGGAATCGTGCTTGCGGAACCATTTAATTTTTAATTTTAATTTAATCTCTAAAATAATAAGTAATCGATTTTATTAATTAATATTTTCGCAGTTTGCACGCGTTGTTGTACTATCTAGCGTCCCACAACTAATTTCCCATGTCTCTAGATTACGTATATAAAATTTCAACTTCCAAAGTGAAACCAATAAAAATTGACGGGATATTTAAAATAGTCAGTTACTATTGATACATCCTTACTACGATAAAGAAAACCTGTTTATTTCGTTGTACGCGCACAACGTCACTGTTCCTAACAAATTCCCACAATTCACTTCGTTCTATATAATAAAATATATTTACAGCAAACTAATGTGCTTGCGAGCTAAATATAACACCAATAAAAACAAGCTATTACACATTTTCATCTTTTCTTTCTCTTCTTTACGTATTTTTCATGAAATTCGTTGCATGTGAAATAATTTGTTCGAATTTACAACTATAATTCAAAGCACTACACAAAAATGGCTGCACACGCCTACCTCTGCCTCTGCATGAGTATATCAATAACTTTACACGTTCAGTTGTAAATGATATGTTAGATATATGTAATGCGATGTATTTTATATTTTAAGCTTTTAAGCTCCACAGCTTTATTGCGGCTTTTGTAGCATTTAGAATGGAACGAGCTTTACAGTTGTACTGTACGGACGGTTTATCTTTCTGTGCAAACAGTGTTTTACAAAAAATAAACAATGAACAATACTAGTGTGTGTGTGTGTTTGTAAACAGGCTTGCAGGTTGGCAACGAATATGTGTTTTCTTTGTTAGTGTTGGGAAATGGGAAATGCGCCTTTTTACAATCGCTCAATAGAAGAGTGAAAATATAATTCAGATCCGGGTATCGATTCCTAAGACATTCTATCGTCAAGTATCAATATTCTTGCCCATTATGTCAATTATTAAGGGGGGGGTGGGGCGGTTGGGTTAAGGTTTCAATTTTTTATATTAATGTACAACACATTAAGTTTATTGTGTGAACTTTTCAAGTCGATTGGAGTAAAACTGTCGGAGATATAGAGTTTTAAGTCTTCACCTCTCTGGTCTAGTTTCGTTTTTCTTTGAAACTTTTAAGCGCGTTTTTCTCACACATAGCTTTTTCAGAGTCGGTATCCTCTCTACCTCAAAATCTACTGCACCGATCCTTATGAAATTTTGCACACTCTTTCTTTACATAAATGCCGAGGTAACGCTGTCGAGGTTTTTTTAAAATTTTAACGTGTTTTAAAATAACAAAGTTTCTGATTTTTTTCATGAAAAATCGGTATTTTAACTTGATTGAAACTTTTTTTGTGACGTCTGCGGAGATTCGCTCTCAATAACTCATTTCTTGATATTTATTTATAAAAATTTTACAAAGTATTCTTTAAATGTTATTTTATCACGTAGTAATTATAAGAATAATTATATATTATCTGTGTCGTCAAAAGAACATTATTGAAAATATGCTTTTTTTTGTATGTATCGATTTAACCTAAATATAGACATGAAATAAGTGACTACAAAATAAACTAAACGCTATATTGTTATATCTTTCAAATATTTTTTGAAATATAATTAAATAGAATATTAAAAAAGCCAATGAACAAGCAAATTAATTACAAAAGAATATGATATTCGTACTATGGATATGGATAAAACCACGATGAAAGCAATTTTATCGTGTTGATAAAGTGAACTATTATTATGGTTTTGGTAGAGATTCGCTGCACTCATAGCTCCAAGCTAATAATAATGAAAACTCGTCTGCGTCTACGTCCACGTCCAGATTTATAATTGAAAAAGCAAAAAGAGAACGGATATTACGATGGAGATATCATAAAAAGGAATGGTATTTTAAGAGCATCATCAAATAAATGCTTTTATATACAATATACGAGTATAGTACGCATGAGCGTCCGTATGTAGGGGCTAATCCCATTTGGAATATTCGTAACGAGCGTATAGTATAGCGATGTACAAGTTGTATGCTTGTATACTTTTATGCGGTATACTAATTCTAACTTACTCTCCGGTTTTTTGGTCTCTTGCGTTTATTTAATCAAAATGGCGATGTCCTTGAGTGCTCGACCCGTGATAGACGATGGTGACCTAATAGATTTGGGCCGTCCGCACATGGGTCGACTGATTGCAAACCTTAGCCCCGAATCTGCCCGAACCGAATGAGACTGCAACTCTGTTGTTAGTGAGAGAACACACACGGCACGAACGAAACTTAACTGATTTGATATTGGTTTTGAGCACGTTTTGAGCGACTATGTTTCTTGGTCGCAGAGCAATTACGTTGCATGCTTTTGATGGTGACATCATGAGCACAAATACTATTCAAAAGTATTTAAATACATACATAAAAATACATCATAATACGACATAATAAAATCCCCTATTATCCTATTGTTAAAAATTCTATAGAGTCACGAAACACGGCTCGACAGTTTAGTTTGCAATCAGTCGATTCGTGTGCAGACGTAAGTGCAGAAGTAATATGCAATACCCATCACTCATATTCTACAAATTGAAAATAGTTTGCCAAGCCCATGGGACCCCAGAGAGAAACAGATTTCTTCTATATCAAGTCATTTGAATGCAGGGTTTTGCAGAATCTTACTTGATCACATGCATGTAAGAAAAATATCAGCATCTTATTTCACGTTTCATACTCTGCTGGTTGCTGAAATTGATAAGGGAGAGAGTGAATTGGACCTCGTAACTTCAACACGTGGAGAAGATTGAAAGATCCACTGGGAAAAAGATTACAAATTAATTTAAAGACAAATAAACGAAATATCTTTTATCAAAAACGGAAAAATTTATTTTGAGAAAATTTAAGAGTCATTAATGCCGATTCTGGATAATTTACATTAAGTAAGCACACGTTCTGTATGGAGGATGCATTTTTAAAGCGCACAAGCACTCTTCAAGGATTAATGGCCGCTGTGTGGCGCGCGTTTCAAATAAGGATTAATAATGAATAATAATAACAATAAAGTTAGTTATCAGAATGTCAGTTGTTTAGTTCTTTTTTAATTAGTCATAATACTTCCATAAATATGAATTTTTTTTCGCTGGATAAAATTTGTAATTAATTTTCTATAAAAAAGCAATTTGTTATCGGCTTGTTAAAGTGCTATCAAAGTTAACGATGATCTATATACGACACCACACGACGAGAGGAGGCCATTAGATGTACGAGTATTATTATAGCTCTTTTATGCTCGATTATTATCCGTAACAAACAATATTGATGTTATGGAAATTGGATATTAATTTAATGCTGTATAAAATATAGAATATGTTGTATAACGACTAGCGGGAATAACCGTAACTAAAGAGAAAATTTATGTTTACTTTTTCATACTTGCTGAATTATGTCTATAGATGTAGGTAGGGTTCATATTTGCGTTGACGACTATGATAATAAAACATAACCTGCAAACCTCGGTGTGAACGTATCTGAACGTTTGTTAATAATTTTGTTTTGACAATAATAGACAATTTTTATCAAGTATTTATGTCTGAAAAAGAGAAAGGAGTATTTTGAAAGGAATGGAATGGCGATAGAGGAGACAAAGTGAAGGAGGCACAATTGTGGAAGAGGAGCTAAAGAGAAGAGACAGGGAAATACACCAACAGGAAAGAATTGAGAAGAGCAATTATAACAAAAGTTATAAAAGGATTTGGGAGAGAGATACCACAATACTTAAGAGAAAAAGACACAAAAACATGAGAAGGATTGCCAGGTTCAGATTGGGAAACGAAGAGGAAGGAAACAGATACTGGGCAGATAAGGGTGTGCGGAGCGGTGATAGAAACTTTGGAGCACATTAAGTTTTTATGTGAGAAAAGGGTAAAAAGCGAAAAGAGGAAAGAGAAAGAATGACAGAGTAGAAACAGGAGGAGTGAAGAATAGCAGTAGCAGTTTGGTTTTTATTTTTATAAGGTTTATATTTTTAAATATCTTTTGGAAGGAGTGAGAACGTTTAGATATAATAAGAATCAAAAATCAATTAAGCACAATGATATGTAATTTAATGACTTAAGGCAAAAGTATGTAGTGCCCAATGGCAATAACATTAAAATAAATAATAATAATAATAAGGAATTGTAATAACCTAACTCTTAATTTAATTTAAACGAATGTGTCAATTCAGGTGTTTAATATTTGTCATATTTTAAAAGCAAGTATGCAAGTCTTATAATTTCTATTTTAAAATCTTGTCAAAAATGATGAATGCTACATTTAAAAATGAAATGTAATTGAATAAGAATTCCGTAAAGTTTATTACATTGAAGAGCACCATGTTATTATCAAATTTATAGATTTCTTTCTTATACATATATTTGTAAGTTAAAAAGTTTTTCATTTCTCTTTTTAAGATCTCTTCTTGTTACTTTGCTTTAGTTTAGTAATCTTGTGACGGCAGATGGCTTGTGCATTAGAATTCTTGTAGAGTATAGTAGTCAGGCCTTCCGGTATAGGGTTCCGGATGATGGGAACTTTATTTCTTGTGCACTAACTTATGCAATTTGTTTCGAACAAGACGCATATTTAAACTTAAACAAATGTAAAGCTGATTTAACAATTTTTAACTGATTAGAAACAAATGTGCTCTTACCGTCCTTGAAAGTAGGCATTAATATTTATGTTTAACAAATGTATATTATTCTTAAAAGTAAGATTTTACCATAAAGCTCCCAAGACGGAACATAGTTTCTCTTCTTACAAAAAATATATGACAAACATTACATAGCTTCATTTCAAATTCAGTTTATATTTAAATGTGGCGGTCGAACTTAACCAAAGAGTGCTAAACTTTATCGATTGAATAAAACATCTACATAAATAGTTATTCTCGTATTAACATATAATGCATATTCAATTTAACGGTAATATCAAACTATACTCGTAGGAGTAATAAAGGACGATTTGATTTCACAAATGAATACCTAAGGACTATTGAGACGTTCCAATATCTTCTATATATTTTTATTGGTTCCTATCTTTCTTTTATAAACAGAATATATTTTACGTTATTTTTCTTATAACAGTATCATCTGCTTTCTATTTTATATTTATTCAGCGTATCATATAAATCCGTATTAATAATAGTATATTTTTGGGATATAAAAGATGAATACCCATTTTCAATTATTATGTTTCATATACGGGCACAGGCACGGCGATACTGGATACGGGCAGTGCCGTGCCGTGCTAAAGAGACAAAATCGAAATACAATGGGCTTGTGTCCTCATTTTTTAGTGGTCGATTTTTCAATTGTTGATTGAAATTGATGTTAATAAATGTGTATTGACGTGTCTATTTTATTAAATATCTAAATATTGACGGAGATATAGCAATTAAAAATTTGAATTGTAGTTTTAGCGCTAGAAATGGTCGGCCATATTTGTATGACGTGAAATGCATTGTATACGTCAGTTATTTGTTGAGTAGGTCAGTGCTGTGGTAATGTTTTGTAGCTATTGGTAGTCGAAATAATCAAGTCAAGTCAAAGAATAATAAGTTTTTATTTGATTTAACCCTGTTACGGCAGACATAATATTGAAATTTTATTGTTCCTTGAAATAGCTGTAAATAATATTTGATATTTTGATATATAAATACATATAGCAGAGATTTATGAGCTGTAAGGTTAGTAGCCTTACACAAGGATTGTGATGTCACATGCATTTGGAATGTGTACAACGTTGAATCCCTTTAATAATTAAAGAGACAAAATATATAAAATATATCTCCTAACATATAAGGAGTTATTAAAAAATAATAGAACATTTGAGACAAGCCCATTTGAAGCACTCAATAATTAAAAATCTTTACACGACATTTTGAACCATATTCCGACTAAAAGATTCACGTTTCTGGAAATATTTTCAGTTTCTATATGACATTTTACAAAAAGACAATAAAAAAGAAATGTTAGACATTTGTAAAAGAAATATAAAATGAATGTAAGGAGGTTCTAAGCCTGTAAAAGCATATACAATAAAAAATAATACAAGACACTTTACAACTAAAAGAAATAGATGTCAAAAATCTGGAAGCACATAAGGGATGATTGTGTGGACAAGGTGGGCAGCAATAGGAAGGTGAGCAGCTATTAAAAGGGGGGAAGGAAGGGAACAAATGGATGGTAGATGTAATTAGAAAGGAAGTGAAGTGAAAAACCAGAGGGTTTATATCTGAACGGAGTGGTAGAGGTAAAAGGCAAGAAAGAGAAAATGAAGTTTGAAAGGAAGAAAGAATAGTGCAAAGATCGAGAGGAGACAAGGAGGGCAAGAGGTGAGAGGTGAAGGCACAGGCAAAAAGGAAGAAGAATATGAATGGAAAGGGTCAAGAGAAGAAGAAGCAGAAAGTACTTTTAGAAAGTGAAAGGTCTAGCATAGTTTTAGTTTAATTTTAAGTGTGAATATCCACCGCACGGCACTGGATAAGGGGTAACCCGTATCGTTCGTTATTGCTTTGAATCTATTCTTGTGGTATACCGCTACTATATAAAATCTTTGTAAAATCGTTACAATATAGGGAAAGTTTTTACAATCGCATTATAATATATTCGTTGTAGGTATTGTACTCAATTCATCATGCAGTAATTTGACACTTTGTTTGTGACGATCGTTTGTGGAGAGAAAACCAATCTGGTTAGATTTAATTATTATTACATTTTTTAATAGTCAATTAATTGTGGTTTATTGTCAACCTTGGTGAATATTTTTATTTCTTTGCTTTGATTTTGGATCAAGTCGAACATAACTGTAGTTTAACAAAGGAAAATACTTAGGTTACGTTTTTCGTTAGTTAATTGTGTATATATTTAGGTTAATGTCATAACTGTAGTTTAACTGACTATTAAAAAATTAGACTATTAATATTCGGGCTGTTGTCTGTCTTTTGACTCGCGTCAAAACGGATTGTCCTACCCCACATGTCATGCACTGCTGCACGAATCGCCCAGCAAAGGAAGGTTTTATACTTGAAAGTTTCTTTATTTACTTGAAAGTTTTTGTTAAACAGTGTCAGTGCTAATAACATCAAAAAATTAATAAAATAAATAAATCATTCGGATGAAACATTCGTTCCATCGTGTAGTAGAAAACTTGCCATGTCAATCTTCCAATATTTGACACACATGTTAAAGGCAAACATTTGAATCAAACGCAGGACAATCTGACAGTATAAAGCACAAAAATAAAATTTCGTTATTATAAAATATAACATGAAATGAATAACATTTCTAATTATAAAATAAATGAATATCAAGAAACTTCACAATGCAGCTATACATGTTTAAACATGTATACTTAATTATCTACAATTGTTACGATATACACTGTGAAATGTAACAATACATTGTTCGTAAGTGCAGTTTGTTACCGACTTGAAGTTGTACACCCATTACAACGGTACTCAACTCTTCCATATAATTAGTATTGTACACTAACTACTGAGTTACCGTTAGTTGAAGTTGTTTAAACAAGCTATGGCGGAGAAATGCAGGTAACACAACTTTATTATATTAAGTTTTTTCATTAAAATACAATTTATAAAGTTTTTTACAATTCTCTACACATGGCTCAAGTTTCATAGAGTAGAGCGTAATTAAGAATGATTGTAATAAAAGTTGTTATGAAAAATTTTAACATTGGAGCGCAATATTTCTAATTGTGTTATTGTTTGTTGAGAAGAAGAACTGTAAATGAAAATACTAATATAAAATAGTTTACCTTTTACATGTATTTTCAGGTTATTTTTTTTAATTTTATTGTTATAACTAGTTTATTCAAACTAGAATAACATTTTTCTAGTTAATTTTAATAATGGTAATATTTTTGAGTCAGAGTATTAACAATTGTTGATACTCATTTTCTGTCGGTCATCATACTAGCTCAAATGGCTTAGTTCTCTTTAATCTTCTTGTCAGTCCATCCGTGTGCAGCTGGTGAAACGTTTCCACGTTGACATGATGTTGGAGACGTTACTCGTGCTTTCTTGCTATTTTCGTAATTTCTTCAGCTACTGTAGTTACTTTGAGATCCCTATGTATATCGCTATTGCGGACATACCATGGTGCATTCACTGTGTTCCTCAGAACTTTATTTTGGAAAGTCTGAATGCATATGATGTTGCATTTCTTAGTACAGCCCCATAGCTGGCTCCATTCCATATGTCCAAACTGGTTTCAATATTTGCTTAAACAGCATTAGTTTGTTATGTATGGACAATGTGGATTTGCGTCCCATTACCCAGTACATTTTCTTATATGTTATTCCCAGTTCATCTCTCTTTTTCTTTACGTGAGCCTTCCAACGAAGTTTGGCATCTAAAGTCATTCCTAGATACTTTGCTGTATTCGCATACGGAATAGCTTTTGTTGGTGAAATTAGCATGCACCGATTTCGTTTCGTTTAATGCAATCCTCCATTTCCTTAACCATGCCCTTACGTTGTTCATGGTTTCTTGCACTTTTTTGGTAGCTTGTTGCATATTATTAGCTATCGCCATTATAGCCGTATCATCTTCAAACGTTGCAGCAAAAAATAAAACGAAATCTATTTATAAAAATAAAAATTAATTGCATCGTTATACAATGAACTGTAAACAAACAATGTTTTGTTATTTGATTGGAAGAAAATGTGTGAGCGAGACAGGTATACTATCTTGACTTAGTTTCACTCAGTGAATTGTGTCATACGTGCGTACGGTGTCATTTTCTCGCCAAATAAATAAAAATATTAATTAATAAATCATTAATTAAATTAGTAAAGTGTTATAATTGTGTCTATAAACAATAACCACATACGTGTGAATAAGTTTTTTATTACAAAGTGCTTTATTTTTTGTAAAATATTCGATTGCATAAATTATAACCTCAAAATATACCCCGCGTCCCCCTCGTAAATTTGTTTGTGTGAAGACATTTTCGTGTTCTTTCCTTGTGTTAGTGGATTATGTTTTATATAATTAGAGATAATATAAATGATTTAAAGTTATTTACAAATTATATTCAAATTTTTATATTACATGTATTGCGCAATATTATTTAAAAGTGATGCAATGTGCATTCAGTGTTTAGAATTAGTGACGAGACGAGACGAATCTTTACGAGTTTTATCGAAGTCAACTTCTTGCAGGTGTGTACATGTTTGAACTTGCAATGTTTATTATATAAGCTGTATGATTTTATATTTAAAAAATAGTTTTCAATGTTTTTAAATTTTAAATACCATAAGCCATTTCGGAGTACACTCCGAACATTAATTTTAATTTTAAATTTTTGTTTTTTTTCTACCTATTATATTGTTATAACTAGTTTATATAAACTATCTAATAACATTTTTTCTAGTTAATTTAATAATGGTAATAAATTGTTGTAAAATTGTGTCGTATTGTCGTTCTGGAGGAGATTACTCAGCTTACTAGTACATTCTGCAGGGATGCTAGCTTCTGGTAGTAGATTCTTCAGTTGACGACTTCCAACACCAATTACAGTAGTAATCGAATATCTTTCTTAAGATGATTAATAAGGATTCTTGTTCAGACGGTGTATTGTTGCAATTAGAGAATACTTGAGCGGTCTAAAGTAACCTCGTTGCGACATGCGACGGTTGAACAATTAGTATCTTTTTATTACTATTAATACAAACACTTTTATTAAAATATATCATTTATTCGTTGTAATATTATATCTGCTTACTTAATTACAATAGTATTTTATTAGATTAACGAAGATGACAGATATAAAACAAAATGTAATTCTATAGTGTTATAATTTAATTAATAGTTGAAATGTGCTCACTATTCAATACGTACGAAGTTGCGAATAGTAATGCTTGCTTTGAGACTCAGGAGAAGACTGGCTTTCAGCGTCTTGTGCAATTTAATATATAATAATTTATTTCACATCACAGAACGCCAATACTGAATTACCAGCATTAAATCAATATTAATCTCCACAAACCAGAGACAATATTTATAAGCGCTAAACTTAAATAATTATTCTTTACGATCTTAATACTAATACAAAAACTGTTTACATAATATAATTCTATTACATAATTAACATTTAATATCATTAAAAATAAAAGGTAAGTGCGACATATGCGTACTTACAACACTCCTCAACCAAAGAAAAGGAACGCATATAAAACAAAACATATGCGTTTCTGCTCTAAGGAAAAGAAAAAGGAAAAATTGTGATAGGGGAGATGTCGTACATATCACAACAAAATTTTAAGTCAGAGTATTAACCATTGTTGATACTCTTTTTTTTGTCGGTCATCATACTAGCTCAAATGGCTTAATCTTCTTGTCAGTCCATCCGTGTGTAGCAGGTGAAACGCTTCCACGTTGACATGATGTTGGAGACGTTACTCGTGCTTTCTTACTATTTTCGTAATTTCTTCAGCTACTGTAGTTACTTTGAGATCCCTATGTATATCGCTATTGCGGACATACCATGGTGCATTCACTGTGTTCCTCAGAACTTTATTTTGGAAAGTCTGAATGCATCAATTGCATTTCTTAGTACAGCCCCTTAGCTGGGTTCCATATGTCCAAACTGTTTTCAATATTTCAGTAGCTTAAAAAGCACGTTTTTACTATACAACGGACAACCTTACAAAAGGGAATTCAATGCTTATAACAATCGTTTCAGAGAACAAATAAAATCTAATCCTAAACAAATACATCTAATCATAATTCCTACTATTTTTGTTAAGATTCATATTTTCTTTGTACTTAATGTTTCTAACTACGCGGTCTACAGTATGCCAATTATAATGCCACAAATCACCGTTTTCCGTGCTGGTTTGTAGACGCTTACCATAAGAGGTATTGAATCACTTGTGAACATCATTTACATGATGTTGTACCGATTGCATATCGCATACCGATGGCTATCATGTATGTATACCACACTCTGCTCTGGGTATGCTAATGCATTTTAAATGCAATTTACAAACATTGATAAAGCATAAAACCACATTTAACGTGTACCACTTTCCAATAAATTTCCATTTTTATTTTATGGATTATGTAAATTTCCACGCTTGTGTAAATACACGAACAATATTTTAGTGGATTACAAGACATCGCAAAACACTTGATTTACGTTATTTTATGTTAATGTATAAAAAAATATTCTACTATAAACTTCGCAACATTGCACAACATTGGAATGAGTCAACCCCATGTATACCCCATGTATACCCCATGTATACCCAGTGTATACCCAGGGCAATATTCAAACGATCTGCTGAGAATGCTGATCTTGAATAATTCACCTACTTTTACTACTGGTTCTGTTGATCAGAGATTCTCAACTCCAAAAAACGTCCAAAAGATGAGTATATTAAGAAAAAAAGAATTTAATTTCAAAACTGTCAATGATCAAATTAATAACTTATGTTATTTCAATGCTAATTTCGTATGATATTTCACAACTATAATTTTTCTATGCTCAAACGCTTGCAAATTCGTAACAATCGCAGAATATTCAGTAAAATGATGTCCCACTTTGAAATTTGCTTGTTTTATTCCGATTTTCTGTCAAATTTTCTGTGTACACCATCAAGACTATAATACTTTTAATATAAAAAACATATATTTAAATCATAATATATTATGAGTAGCTTAAAATCATCTGCATCAATAGTCCGGACAACTTAGATAGTTTAGAATGAAAGTTTGATGAAGTTATCTAGGTCAGCAACTGATATCTGTCAAGCTAATGAAAATTTCTTGCGGGCATTCGGTTAGCCATGCACGATTAAATACGAGCATAACTTGAGAATCAGTTGTACAGTCAATGAGTTTATCCATATTCAACATTTGCGTGGCACCCTCCTACCCTTGTGATTATAACAGTTACATGTCTTCCATAGACAAACTGATAAACCAGAAGCGGAATCAAGAAAGAATTATCTTCCCGTTTTCTAAGAAACTTAAAGCATGAACTCCTTCTGCAATTTGTAGATTCTGCTCTGTGAATAACGTTTCTAACCGCTAACAACTCTTCGGGGGCTGGATATTATAATTTATTGCTTTAAGTAATGATGCTAAGAAGATTCTTGAAGTTTCTTTTGTACTGTAAGATGAATTATTTATGTGCAGTCATCGGTTTTATAATTTTATGTAACTGTACATGAGCGGGTTCAATAGTGGTACAACTCCAGTTATAAAAAAGGGAATTATACAATTTTTAAAAGTACTCATTTGTATTTGTATTAATCTTAAAAGGGAAGCATCAACTATCAAACAGAGGTTCGTTCTGCAATCAGGCCTAGATTTGAGGGAGGGTCAGATATATATATAAATATATATATTGTATATGTGTGTGTGTGTGTTTGTGATTGAAATTCGTATTTAGATAAACCTCTGGAGGATGTTTTCGTTGTATGCATAAATATCACATTTGTACCACATGTCGGCTGCTCCAACGAAACTTTTGAATATTTTCAGTTAAAGTCGAGAATAGTTAAATAAATAAATGTGAATAAATCTCGTTTTTTTTTTCTGGAGAGTATTCTGGAACCGGAACCGGAGCTTATGTACGAGTGTAGAAGCACGAGTATTATGGAAAATACTGAAGAAGTTTTACTTTAATATCACCACCTGTTTATACCAAGAATCACGAATTCTCAAATATAGATAACGCTGAGATAAGCAAACAAGTTAAACGCAGATAACGTGATTTATAGAATTTATAAATCATTTATAATTTTGAATAAATTTACTTTAATTCATTTAAAGAGAAGAGCACTTGTGTATTATTAAGAAATAAAATATTAAACGCTATTTAATCTTACTTATAAATAAAAATTCAGCGAACCACAATCAATTAACGAGTGTGAACAATGTAACAGCCCATTAACGATAAAGCAAATTATACTCCAGGTACTTGTCGCACAGACAAGGCTGTAATATCAAACGTTGCTACGAACACCTTCCAACGTTGTACGCTTTATGGTTCGACGCAACGTGTCGGCCTGAAGGGATTTATCTACCCCCACCACACACTTGATTCACATGTCATGCACTGCAGTACGAATCAGCCAACAAAGGAAGGTTTTATACTTGAAAGTTTATTTATTTACTTGAAAGTTTTTGTTAAACAGTGTCAGTGTCAATAATATCAACAAATTAATAAAATAAATAAATCATTCGGATCAAACATTCGTTTCACCGTGTAGTTGGGAACTTGTCATGGCAATCTTCTAATATTTGACTCACTCGTTGGAGGCAAACATTTGAATCACCACACCGCTTAATATAACTGAGGAATGCACATATTTGAAAGCAGGGAAAGTCTGAGAAACCTTATTGACTTTATCAATAAAAGTAGTTGAATCTCTTTATTTTAAGTACCCATACTCGTCTTTATAAGTTGTAAATTAAGTTTTGTAAATGTTTATAATGTTTCTTTAAGTGCTAATAACTTTTGAAAGTTGATGCACTCAAATAAATATTATTGGTATAATTGGACTTAGTAATCACGCAGTCGGATTTTACACTATAAGGGAAGGTAATTGGTGGATTTTGTGCCAGTGTGGACACACCTTTATTACGAATTCAACATTAATATATTCTGAAGACATCTTATCTGAGGTTTAGCCATCAGGAACACTTTTATTTATGAAGATTTATTTTACACTGTCACTAAGAACCAGGAGTATTTTAAATAAACGGTCGCTTAGTTCTACGGGGGAGCATGCAGCTCACGAAGACTTTTACCATTAAGTACGTAAGGGATGATTTTCCAACGAACTTGAGAGCCAGTGGTAAACAAAATGCGGTTCATGTCTTATAAACTACAACAACTGTGATAATAGAAATTCATTAAGTTGTTTAAAATTTCTTGTAATGCTCTTTATTATACAAGGTGTCCCAGAAGTCGACGTTAAGTCGGAAGTGGATCATAGGCCAAGTCATCAGAAGAATATTAAAAAAATTTAAGTTGAATATTTTATAAATTATTTGCATTTTAAAAAAATCAAGAAAACCACACACTGCGTCCTTGTCTGATGACCGGTGTGCTGCGCTAACTCTATCTCGCTCTTATGTATGTTTAATAGTTAGCAACTCCTATTTGCGAGTTCTTTCACATAAACAACCGTATCCTATCGTAGATATAAAAATTAGTTTTAATTTGATAAATAATTAATAGTTCAGACTATTTGAACTTTAAAGAATTAAGTGTTTCACTGTTATATCGATCGTAAATTGGTGTTATTAATTTGTCTTATTGTCATATCTTAGTATTGATCTGTTTTCTTTGCTGTACAAATACAAATGTAAATACACACTACATTATGTGAGGCATAGATAAAGTGCTGTAGGAAATTAACGAAATAGGTTTGCTTATATGTTCGGGTATATACGTAATCTGCTTGTAAATTGCACTGACATATCGCAGGAACCACTAGTATGATTATATGTATACCAACATACATATGTTGCCGTCTGGATCTAATTTTAAATTGTCGGAAAGTCATGTCGACCAATCTTGACGGGTGATAAATACAAATAACTAATCGACTTCGGATAATCGAAGTTGAACTTCTAATATATGTATATATATAAGACATTGTAAATAAGGAATTGTAAATTTTTAATTAAACTTATGTGTTGCTCTGAAATCAAAGACTTTTATTTTAGTAATTTATATACACATTATAATAATTACACTGTTTAACTTAAATGATACTATCTTGTCTGAAATCAAACAACGACATATAAAGTTTATTATTTAAATTGTCAATTCCTTTTTATCTAATTTTACAATAACTTTACATTATGCACAGTGAATTCTGTCGACTCCAAATATCACACACTACAATGAAAGTAGCTATAACTAATATACACCGTTAGCTCATCGGACCAGAATATATTTTATATATATATATATATATATATATATATATATATATATATATATATATATATATATATATATATATATATATATATAAATAAGATAATCTTATTGTTAATGATAGTTAAATTAATTAAAAACCATTTTCTTTATTTAAGATAGGTCTTTTAACAAGAGCTTTTCTTCTACTATTTTACTACGATTTCAACAACTGCGTTCTATCTCACATTAATTGTAGTATAATCATTGTGTGTTTTGTAGATTTGTGTATTATATGGTTGGTATATTTATTTATTTTTAATTTTTATTATTTGGTGCGATTTATTTTGCTAGTCAAGAGCCTTTTGCAAGATAAGGTGACTCAACAAGAGCTATAATTTTATCAACATAAAACCGTCATTACAGTGATATTTAATAGATGTTGTGTTTTATTACTAACCTCAGAGTTTCTTTATAGTAAAATGAAAATATCACAACTTTTCACGAAAATATTGCGATTTTCTGTTAATTTAAAATGACGCGTCTAGTTGAAATACATGTTTTTCATCTAGATTGTCATCTGCTGTGAGGCATTTTCAACTAAATACAATTCGTTTTCGCGTGGAACATCAAAAGTCAAATATGCATGGTATATTTTGTGTGCACTTGCTTCTCCGGGTTCAGGTTTTGATCTTTGAGATGCATTATCACCTCCGACACGTATACAAAATAAACTTAAAGCATCTTACTGTACTTTAAATACGAAATAGACCCAAATCGGAATAATTTTGTTAGCACCTATAAAGGAATGCTAATTTAAAGCTCCTCTGTAAATGGAAAACGCTTTCCATAATTTATTCAATTTCGAAAACAGCTACCATAGAAGGAAATAATAAAAATAAATCGTTTTGCACAAATTAAAGCATTCAAACTTGATTACATGACAA
Organism: Panorpa germanica; assembly: GCA_963678705.1. Lineage (NCBI taxonomy): Eukaryota > Metazoa > Arthropoda > Insecta > Mecoptera > Panorpidae > Panorpa > Panorpa germanica. The sequence goes on along the minus strand of OY783216.1, from coordinate 9,453,120 downwards.
CCACCGACACCGATGCCGACACCGACGTCGACAACCTCATTTGTAACATTCGGAAAATCTGTTTTCCCATTTAAACAGTTTAAATAGGAAATAAAATAATAGACTTCATTGGTAAACCAGAAAACTTTGTAAATTTATGTGTTTTTAATGAAAAACAGATGTTTATAAATTAACAGCTTTGTAAAACAGATAATTTATTACTCGTGAAAAAATGATTTTCAATTTTCATATTCATTGCACAGCACATCACCCCAGGACAGAACCAGGCAGGCCGGGCCGGTGTTGAAGCGTGACAGCTTCTTTTATTAACCGTGATTTATTGCATGGGGTAATCAGATGCAAAGGGTAGCAGCGGTTATTATGTATAAAAACGCAACAGAAGTGATGAAAATTAAATTACATTTTTTTTGTTAATAATAAAAATTTTCAATAATTTTTCCCTGTGTACTGGGGCATAGCACAGTCTATCCAATGATATTTGCATTCTGAAAACCGTGCTATAGTTAACATTATAAGAATCCGGCTTTGCCTCCTATTTAAAACAAGTTGTGACGTATAAATCTACGTTCTTCTACGTCTCACTTTTTTTTTATAAAATATATATAGGAACGAATAAGATAAAATTCACCATCGTATTGTAGTTTTACCGCCGAACTCTCGTAATTAGAATTATAGTTTATACTATATTTGAAACAAGAATGTAATGCAGTTTTAAAGTCAAGTATAAATCCCACTCACTGCTTTAATTTAATTTTGTATTTAATTTAAATTGTTTAGCATATGGCAATACGCGTAGTCATTCACAGTATCATTTTTAATTTAATTTATTTTTTAAATTTTCTTAGTTTTTATAGAACCTTACAAGGTCCAATGTTTTAAATTAAAAATATTAAATTAAGAAAAACTATGTTATATGATAACCTTCAAAATGTGACAATCGGTCAAAATACAGTAAGATTTACTTTTAAAAGAAGTTTAATGTCAGTTTTTGGAAAATATAGAAGAGAAAACAATTTCTATTACTAATTGTTATTAAAAATCGAACTGTCAAAATTTATATTACTAACGAAACATATGCATCAACTAAATTAACTAAACATAAATAAAAACACCAATGTGAAAAGGAATGCTTAAACGAGGACCTGAAATCTAGATTACGATATTAAATAGAAACAGTAAATAAAATATCAAAACAGTGAGTAGGAATAAGGCTTTAAGGAATTTGTAGTTAGGACATAACCTTATTTTATACATAACGGTATTACTGCTACATATGCGAGTATAATGCAACTGTAGTTACTTACTAATAACCATTAGCACACCACCGCATTATGCTGCAGTAATTCCACGTTAATCACCGTTCAAAGTAATGAGAATTGCAGTCACGTGGTCACAATGTCCTACACGTGATTTATAATACATTAAACAAAAAGCATTTGTTTTAAAAATGTTTATTTCTCACGACATGCATGCATAAATAATCAATGAGTACATCTATTTAAATAGTATATCGTAAGCCCTTAAAAACAGCTGAATAAAACAGAGACAATATTATAAATTCAGTCTAAATACAGTCTTGTTACAAGTCTGCGTATCTTCATATGTCTATATGGCTTCTACTTCAATTCGAAATATTAAAGAAGTCATTTTTGAACATTAAAAGCCCATTAACTTCACAACCTTTTCCTACCCTCTTTCCTTCTATGAATTGCCTACCCTCTTTCCTTCACCCTTAAAGAATGAGTTCACAAGCACATTACAATATTATGGTCCTTCGAATTCTTTTTCTTCTTCTTCTCAAGATTAAATTGAGATTTATACTAAGTCCTTTTGTTAAAATAATGGTTTGAATGAAATGACTTTGTAGATTCACAAATCTAGCATACAATACTTTATTGGACATTTAATTGCAATTAGTGAAGCAATTAATTACTATTTAGTAATTATATCTTTTATATAGCTTCATTTATTTTCTCATTACATAAGTACAGAATTAAACTAATAACGTTTTATTATTATTTCGCTTTGCTTTACGTAAATCTTAAGATGTAGGATTATGTACGAGTATGTTATGCAAATAGTATTTTATGAAATTCAAAATTAAGATTTCCTAGTTCTCTGAAAACTAATTTAAATTATGTGTTCAACCGTTCTAAGATTAATTATTTGCTATTCATTGGTTATGTATTTTCGCTATATGTTTGGAATTAATTTGTTTATTTCACTGTTATTATTTGTTTCATTTAACGATATTCTCTGGAAGCAGTCGCGCCCAACCTACTTTAAAATCCCCCTAAAACAAACTAACTAATTTATAAGATGTCTACAATAAAAAGTAGTTGTTGCCATGGTTGTTTTATGTTCCGTTTCGCTGTAATCTAGGTTATGTGAAGAATTTAATCAGGAAAGAATACTGCTTGCTGTATTTTTCTTCACACGACAATATTCCATTTTCTTAATTAATTATTCTAAGTTTAGTTTTTTTTTATGATTTTAAGAATCGTAAGAAAATTACCATCTGTGTAGTACCGCAAAGAGTTTTGAAACTTTGTCTAAGTATAAAGGTGATCGTAAGAAAAGTGATTTTCTTGTGAACTACTTTAATTGATAATATTCTTAGATTACATAAGAACATTAATCATCTTCGACATAAGTTCGAGTACGTTTTTTTACTTAAATTAAGTAAAACATTTTATGAAAGGTAATTTTTCTTTTTTAATTTATTGTAATTTGATGGGCTTCTTAAGTTTGGAAGTTTGGAAGAGAAATAGCTAACTTTTTGCGGCAAAGTCACAGAAAGGTTGGTAAATAAACATTTCAGACTAAAGCTACATTTCCACACACTATTTTTAGTTTTAATTTAAGGTTTTAACCTTAAATGTAATTTTGAACCTGTGAACGTCAGTAATATACATTATTTTGTAATAATTACTATCTTTTTTTAATTGAAATTATTGTAAATTTTATTTCTTTATTTTAATATACGAGTATATACATTTATTAATTCAATGTATGTGTCGTTAGACTTTTCATTCTTTCAATATTAAATCTTGTAATTACATCTCATTGCCTATCTAAACTTAAAACTATTCTAACATTTTCAATAATTCTAACAGCAATGTTTGATTTTTATAATCTTGTTCCTATATTATTTTGCTCACTACTCCTCATTGTTTCTCTCCCTTATTATTTCTTCTTAGCTCCATTCCTTTACTATTTCTATTTCCTTACTATTTTCTTCTTGGCTCTATCACCGCCATCCACCTCTAGTTTTCCTTATCTCCTCTTCGCAAATCCTCTGCCATATTGCCCTACTCTGCCATTTCTTCTATTTACTCGCTCTTTTTCTCTATCTTCGTCATCCACCGGTCCATTCTTCCACAATTTTCTTTTCATTATATACTCTTTTCTCACATCAATACTTAATCTGCTCCAGCGTTTTTAATGCATAAGCTGAATTTTACATTTTAGATTAAAACCTTAAATTATCACTAAAACTCAGTGAGTAAGAATGGAAAAAACAGATGAATCTTGTACTATTGCATAGTCAACTATAATATCGATATGTCTGCCTAATGAACTCGACGAATGATGTACGATGTCATACAGCTAACAATATAATTGAGTTTTAGTTTCGAAACAAATGTAATTAATATGACTGACAGTTTCCTAGTACATAAATTTGATTCAATTATTTCTCGTAAGTTCCAATAAAACATTTTTATGTTATTAAAATCACGTTGATGCTGCTGACAGGTTTTCTATCACACGTGGCTGTCAATCACGCCATGCAACAACGAATAGCTTCATATAATACAACAATACGTGCACCGCGGTATTATAATTTATTATTTTCTATAAAAGAATGAAGGAAACTAATAAAATAAAACACTGTGTGATAAAAAAAAGTACTCATGCAAATCACTCGATAAGTTCGTGGGATGACATATGATGGCGCCACTGTAGACAAATTTGTATGGATTTTAGATAGTTCCAATCTTCATACGATATGTGTCAAAATATCATGACATTGCTACATTAGTTTATAAGATGCAATGGTTTTAGTAGGGCTACTTTACTAACAATGCAGACGAGATTGCTTCGAAACAATGGATGACGTCATTTGAATAGCCAATCTAAGTTGTTGCACTAGTAGACGTGCGTATACCTTACTTTCCATGTTTTATACAATAAAATCAACGCGTCTGATAACCTTATGTAATGAAGCATGTATTTCTTATGTAAAATCGGAAAAATTCTTGATGTGTTACCTTTTATGTAAAAGAAACAATGTTACACCCTGTGTTGAACCCTAAACAGATTAATTCTAATACGAAACCGACTAAAATATCTATAAACATCTTAAAATCAAATAATAAATCACTGAATGTTAGATAGAAGTTGTACCAGTTACTTAAAGATTCTTTCCAAGTGCTTTTTTACATTCAAATACCCCACCCGCCCCTTTTACTCTTTTATCTATACTCTATAGGATCTTCTTGATGGTATCCTTTATATATTTACACTGAAAGAGATGGGCTTAGGCATATGGGATGTGTAACTAGATAACGTGGAATTGAAAACACAATAACTCAGACTAAACACAGGTTGTGTGAAAGATATCGTAGACTCAATATATCCAAATCGAAGGAAACACCTCCACACCGCACCCACACCCTCACCCACGGTCACGGACGCACTTATAAAACATTCCATGAAGAAAGAACAAATAAAGGAAAAACAAGTTTTTCACACAATTTTTTTTATTGTAACGCACAGTGACTGAGTATGCCGATAAATTGATGGGGCTTTTGAATTAAAATGGCGAAGTACGAATTTCTGACTCCAACCTGTCAAGAATGATTATTTAATACAATTTGTGGGCCTTTAGTATCATTATTATTAATCTACATTATTATATTTCCTAACACATATCATATAAATTCAAAATTGAAATTAAACTCAAACTATTCTAAACCAAAATTTAACAAGCTCGGGGCTCGTAACATTTGTCTGCTCTATGGTTAATCCGACACTGTATGATAAGTATAGTTTAAAACTGCGGAGGCGATGTGAATCCCCAGTTAAATTTTAGTTTAAATATTTTTCTTCAGATCTAGCATTAGAGCCAGCACAGACGCGTGAGATACTGGGTAATATATCATCCTTAATCATTCCGGTTTTCACAATCATATTCGGTGTTGTACTTACTTTTAATTTATTATTACTCTTTGACATTCACGTTAATTAAATAAAAACTTGAAACTATAGTAAAAACTGTATTATTTTTCATAAAATTATGAAATACACTTACATTATAAAAATACCACGCGGTTCTGATAAATTTTATCAATTGCAAGTGTAATGCATAAGCACTTTGTGTAACAAGACTATCCTTAGTAGACACCGCACGGGGCTGGCTTAATGTGGCACTGCTAACATACTAACGAAGGTGCTACTTCAAAAGTAGTTCAAAAGTACAAGTATATTTGTTAAATAATGAGTATGTATATTACTTCTAATTACAGTAATACTCGCTACACTAGCACTTAATAATAATATTAGTTGATTATTTATTTTGTTTTTTAATATTTCGAACATTAATTTAATTATTTATCCACAAATAAAAATATTTTTATTAAACAAAAAAACAAAAAAATAAATATTAAAAAGTTTATTCAGACTACTTAGTTTTATAATAAGCTGTCAGATTCCAAGTAAAAGTTAAGTTGATGTAAAAGTTTTATTAAAGTTCAATCTTAACTTAAAAAGTTTAAATTTATTTTTATTAAAAATATTTCCATATAATTGCTTATGCAAGTCTTGTGCATAATACTACAGAAAATTTTAATTCCGTGATATCCACAGTAATTGTATTAAAGCTATATAATTGTAAAAAGCTTGCACCATTTGCAGTGCCAAAATTGTGTCATTGTTGTAAAATAACATGAAGCAGTATTTTTCAAAAGAATTATCTTCAACGGCATTTTTTACCAGCTACAACACGGCTGGTTTAAGATTTGAACTCCCAGAAACCGGAGAGAAGATACGACATAGTACTCATTTAAATACAAAATATAGTAAATTGCAATTCTATTTTTATTGCTGAAACAAATACGTTTCAATTTATCACTCGATAGTTTTTCCTTTTGGAAAATAACAAAATATTGAATATAAATTGTATACTGTATATATAAAAGGTACAAGGTAGCCTGTAGCTTCAAGAAATGTAGCATTGTTTATGCGCAATGTCAATCTAAATACTAAAAGTCCAATTTAAGTTTATGATCGCTTGAAATTGCTGGGATATTTTCACGTAAGATATATTGCGTCAAGAAATAAAACATGTTCTATTTTGACATAAGTTTTTTACACGTTTTCCGCTTTATACTAAAACATTTCTCTTGTAGAAGATCTTAGAAGAGAAGCGTGATAAAAACAAAGTTAGATACAGAGTAAAGTAAGATTGTGGGATTACTGGAGGGCATGTTTTTGCAAAAAAGCAAAATGAATTTGTAAATAGGTTAAGGTACTTGTAAAAACCACAGCTTTCAAAATCGATTTAAAAAAAATCGCTTTTGTATTCATTAAAAAGGAAACATGTTTACTGTTAAAAAATGATTACAATAGGCTCTTGCTTATCATTAAGCCTCATTCCCACTTACTGTTTTCATATTTAATTTACGTTTTTATTTAATATTTTCCTTCATTCGTGTTTTAATTTGAGTTTAGTTAATTTAGTTGGTGCTTAAGCGTCGTTAGTAATATTAATTTTAACTAAATTGAATATAGAATAATAGAAATTGTTTTTACTTATTTATTTGTATCAAATTGACATTGAACTTCTTTTAAAAATAAAAAACATATTCCAATATGTTATACAATTTAAAATAAATATAACATAAAAAACAAAATTAAAACAGTTGATACTTGAGAAAATAGAAAAAATTAACATATCTGCATGCCAATATCTTAGATATAATTCTTCCTGCTATAAATTAAAAGTATTAATTGAGAACTATGCGCCATGAATATCAATTACTTTTAATGAAGGTAACTTTGATAAAGTAATATTGAATGCTAATTAATTTTTATACTTAAATGAAGATGAATAATATATATTTTTGCGCATAGAGTTTCTTTTCTCAGGTTTTATTTTCTGCATAAATTGTCAAAGACGTTTTAACTGATTGTCGTCTCTAATTTCTTATTTTATAAGATTTTATTCTCAATGGTATTACGTGTTTCAATAATATTCATATCCTTTCTCGAATTTCAAATATATTTCGTTTATAAAATATTCATAAATTAAATAAACGCAACAACGATATCATCTTACGATTGATATTTGAATCTTTGCACTACTTATATTCCAAATTCCGTGGGCACGAAATTTTACACACTCTTGTTATTTAAGAATTCGTTTTAGAGGTATCAGCGAAATTTGTGACTCCTGCCTATTTACGCACGAGGGTCGTCACTTGCAAAAGTTTCCGGCCCAACACGGAAATAAGGAGAAGATAAATTAAGCGAAGTATAATACAAGAAATAAATAGTTGTGGCAAGGAGAACAAGGAGAAATTAAAGCACATTAAGAGTAGACCGGAAAAGGTTGTGAGTGCATTATGCTTAGTGGAGTTATTGCAAAGGAACAGTGAAAGAAGAGGAAGAAGAGATAAACGGGAGGAATATAGATTTAAATTGTAGATTAAGTTAAGCTAACTAAAAATTAGATTAAATGGAATGTAAAGTCGGACGGCAGTACAATTATAAGAAAATACAATACATTGAAACCCCTTTATTCTATCAATTAGTCATTTTTAAAAAATCATTGTCATTTGAAGGATACGTCATTTAATCAATTTGGTTTTAAATCTCTCAGCTCTAAGATTGACGTCAAGTGAATTGAAAAACTAGATGCTGACTTGCAAACTTGGAAAAAAATATTAAGTAAGATTTACTTTTTGATGCTTGTTAACATGAGTTCTCTTTGCATCCCTTTACCCGAACCGTATCCATGCTGTCGAGATGGATTTGTTACAAATCATAAATCATTATATACAAATCTTTAAATCCTGCCCGAGTTCCTAGTTTCACCAGTCTCTGGAATAAATTTAAGTATCTACAATCATCTTTGACATTTGCTGCGCTTACATCTCATAAATTATAAATAATAATTTAATAATTAAATTCATGTTAAATAAAGTAATTTTTGTGGTAGAGGTTTTTGTAAACTACGATTTTCCCTACGAACAAAATATAATATAATAAAAATATGTTTTATACATTACAAAAGAAAAAAGAAATTTAGTGGGCACCATGTGGTACATTTACATTAAGAAAGACAAATTAAGTTTTCATATATTCTGTTGACAGAAATAAAAATAGGATACACAGAAATTTATATGGCTATACGTTTCTGCAAAGCTGCGTACAGTACGTCAGCTCAGCTTGACGAAGGACATATTTCAGTTCACTTCAGCTGACTTCGTTTTTTTATGATTTTCGTTCTCTCAATTTATATCTGTAATAAAGTTCCCGTTGAAGAATGCGTTATTATATAGGCCATTATGTAAGTGTATTAAACGGGTGGCTCGGATGCCAATTTCCGGGGTTGGTACACCTAGATCCGGGCCCACACTTTTAAATGACAAAATTTTTCGATTATTTTTTGTTAATATGTAAAGAAATTATATTACTTTAGTTGGTTACACTGACCAGATATATTAGAACTGCTTTCTGGTCAGATGAGCTAACGGTATATATGTATTAGTTAGAGCTACTTTCATTGCAGTGTGTGCCAATGGCCAACATAGTTGATATTTGGAGTCGACAGAACTCACTAAGATATAAAATTAGATAAAAACGAATTGACAATTTAAATAATAAACAAACTAATGAACTGGACGATCGATATATTAATAATAAATTATGACAGATAGTGAATTTTTAAGTGGTTTTGAAAAATATTCTGTTCCTATTGATAAGTTTGTTTAAAGAATGGTATAAAAATAACATTTTCAACGCTACAGATACATACACTCGGGATATTCGCTTAAACCTCAATTAAATGTAAACATTCATGGACCTGTGTACATTAAAATGTAATTACGTTTGTTTATGTGGTATCCAGTGCTTCGTACTCATCGTCAGGTCCGACGGACTCCTGGTGAATGGCTTGCTGACTCTGACCTTGATGCACGACGACCGTCGAATGCTAATACTGAATTTGTATAAATATAAAAATATAAGTTTTCGTGCATGTACAATTCTGTGGCGTACATTTAGTATGCCGGCAGTTCACTCTCGGTGAGACATTTGTCAAAACATTTGTCGATAAGCCGAGACAAGTTCACTCTCGACTTTGGCTCGTCCAATATCTCTCGGGCGATACATTTGCGTCTAGTCTCTCGTTTCCTTTGACTTGTGTCAAAATACTGCTCATAAAACGAGACGAGAGCTCTCGAGTCAGGCCAGAGCTATAGTACACACTCGATCTCGGCGATAGTGAACTTTAACAAGAGGTTGCTATTGATATAAACCTTAAAGCATATGGAGAGTAAATAGCCTATATTTCCTATAGATTAAAAGTGTGTCCAAAATGTGTGCGAGAGAGAAAGGTATATGTACCTATTTGTTCTCTATGCGCATGCGTCGAAAGTGACAGCTATCTAGATGTAATAAATATTTTTTTGAGAAGCCGGCATTTTGTTAAACAAAATTATTTTGCTTAATCCTTCGGATAATTTCTAGATTATACATTACTTTAACGCAATCCGTTTGACTTTTTCATCTTAGATGATCCAGTCTAAAAATATAGCGGTCACCGTAAGATGACTTTTTTGAGATGAGCTCCTGGAGAACAGCTATAGCAGCTTCCAAATTATTATTTTTGCAAATATAAAAATATTTAAATACAGTTAAAAGTTACCGTAACATGTGTACAAATTTTTGCATTAATACAATTAATAGTCTCCTTAGGAATAACTGTATATAGCCCCTTAATTAAGTACAGTACAATATTCAAGAAATTTCATGTTAAGATTTTACTACTTTGGGCCTAAATTCAGAAGTACACTAGTTATTCAAGGCTAATCTGCTTTCGTTCATTTCGTTTTAATATTTATTTGATCCACAACTTATATTCCAATTGGAAATACTTGTATATTGTGAACCAGCCATATAATAATATGTTTCACATTTAATTCTTACATCATATTATAAAAGTTACAAAAATAAAATCATTAAAATAAAATATTTTGATTTCATTGCTAGTATTATGATTAGGGAATGTAAAATGGCAGCAACTGACTACCGATTGACGTGCAGGTTTTCTTAGTGACGTATTTATGTTTTCAGGGCCGAACTAAATATCTAAGTAATAGATAGAGTCGGCTATGTACAGAAAAAGATTAAAAATTTAAATTCTATGGTATAGGCACTTAGCAGCCGCCTGGTCCACCTGCTGTTACAACCGTCATCATATGTAAATATTAAAAATGAGTTTATTTTTGTTAACATTTTAAAGGCTTTTCTTTATTATTATATGATATATATTTTTTAAATTGTTTCTGAAATTAAAATGTTGGAATTGAAATGGAAATCAGCCATCAGCAATGATAATTGACGAGAAATAAAATTTTATATTGGAAGTTTTATAAAAGTTAACAAGCACAAAGACGACAAATATTAATGATGATAAACTAAGGTACATGAATGCCTTAAAAGATATACGCAGTGATTTTAGTGGGATTTCTAAAGAGCGAGGCGCGAGATTCTAATACATATATAGTAATGAATTTTTCTAATTGGGTTGTTGGAGAAAATGCAAGGCCCCGGGTGGGTACCCGCCTCTGGAAAGAATATAGTGCCTAATAGAAAACATTATAATAAAATAATAATAATATAAAATAAAAATATACCAACTATGTTTGGGGAGATGAGGGGAGGGGACAACTAAAATATGGTGTTCGGTACGTGCCAATTTAACAAAAATCAAAATTACGGTTTATAGAAAGAACTTTCTATATTTGCAGTTTTACCAACAAACAAAATGAGCTTATTATTAATTGATGATGCTGTACAAAATATAGTTAAATTTATCCTTAATAACGAAATTGATTTCTTCAACTTTTAAGAAGGCTGTGTATACTCTATAAAAACAGACACCCTGCTTTCGATTTAGAGATAATTAAAATACCTTCTAATGTGTGGAAGGTGGTTCTTGAATAAATTAATCAATTAGACACGACCTATTGAACTGAAGTTAAGCAATTTTCTTTCTCTGTGAGTAAAAATCAGTAAATGGCAGCTAAATGTGTGCCCATTAGTGTGTAATATGAAACACGTGTTAAGTTTATTTGTTCAAGATAAAACTATTTGAGAAGTTAATTTATAGAACGGAAGGTTCAGTTTACATCCGTTAAGTTATAAATAAACCCTAAGCTCCAAACGCAGGGGCGGATCTTGCAGAAGTAAGAATGGAACAAGGTTTCATTTTTGGCTGTAGTTTGGCTTAGGGATTTAGGCAGTTATTTCAAAGCAGGAAAAGTCTGAATATCCTTATTGACTTTATCAATAAAACTAATTTGATCTCTTTATTTTCAGTATCCATACTCGTGTCTATAACTTGTTCTTCAAATTATTTTGGAGTTCACAAATAACTGTTACATGACCAATATTTTGCAGCATGATTTTCCCCCATATAACACCAGTTTGTTCCAATTCCAACAGTGCTAAATTAAGCAATGTGATCAGAAAATTTCCTGCAAAAAATATCGTAATTATCATAAAGGTACTTAAACGAAATTTTGAATAATCCGTAGAAATACGTGATCCATAAAAAAAACTTGTTAACTGTTTTTTTTAAATTCATTTTATATCCCACTAAAAACAGACAGGTCATATGAGGTATATACAGTTGTGCTCATTAATTTAAATTAGTAAATCCTTATGCTGAAAAAGGTAAAGCTTACATTTCATCACATATATATGTATATATCTGATTTTTAATGAATCCATTACATTCCTATATTATACAACAAAGGTACAAAGTGACGAAAGTAAACCAAGTTATTATTAACAAAAACTTAACTCTAGAAGTTTTGCATTGTTAAAATTTTTTCCTAATCACGAAAACTCATTAATCACTTTCGTATCGATAAAATATCTCGAACTCGTACGATGCCTACGTTCTAGAAATACATTAATTAATCAGAAACTTAATTAAATCGATCGTCATAAAAAAAGAAATCATACTCAACACTAGTGTGCCATCTAACAGTGTGAAGTTAGTTAGCTTGTATCACGGCTAACACACACATCAATTGAAAATGACTCCGTCGGAATTATTTGAGGTTAGCGCTGGTGTTAGGGGTCGTGAAACGGAATTCGTTCATTTCCCTCCGTTTCCACGTTCGACTTAGATCTGGAGTTTCTGATTACTTCAAGACTCAGGACCGGCGTCAAAGAAAAAGCTCGGGTTACAATGATTTTTCTGTTAAAACATACAGACTATTGTGCTTACAGACTATTGTTTCATTTATTGGATAATATTCTTAGTAATTAATGGAGGTTATAACTGATAAACACAGGTTTATTTAAGGGGGTTCTCCCGTGTGACGGCCTGTTTTTTAAGTATTTTTTAAGAATCTTTTTTGACGTTCAAGGAAAAGATTGAATTTTGAGATATGTATCAGTTATTTATGACTATTTCAAAAATATGTAAAACGAATGTTATGTTAAAAATTTCATTAGAACGTATGCTGTACCATTCTGAAAACACCTGCCTCAAAAAAAGTTGCGCTGACTTCCTCCACGATTTTGGCTAATAAAATTAACTAGGAATAGGGTGATATTTTTGCTTAACTTTCAAAAATAGTTTTAAAAAAAATATAAAAGTTTCAATCGATTTAAAAAATAAGTATGTAGTCAGTCTTTGTTCGTTTTACTTTTATTTCGTTTTGTCCCTGAGTTACCTACGAGTATGTAACATGAAAATAAATTATAGTACTATGAATACTCGTATCTGCACCTGAAAGGTAAACTGTCGGAACTGGCATTTACAAATTATACAGCCAGCCAAATCAAGATGCATCTATAAACTAGTAAGTTGTTTTTTCTGTTGCATATCTCTAGACTTTATTTGAGGACTTCATTTACTTTAATGGAAGATTTTTCACGATTTGAATAGCCATTAGACGGTAAATGGTAAATATGTTTTGGTAAAGAAAATCTATCATATGTTCACTTACTTTCCGCCTCGAGGGATATCTACGACTCATCAATTAAATACAAAGTTCATTGTATTACTAAATGCTATTTATATTGAAGCTGTTGTTCCAGATGTCCCATTCATTGAACCTGCATCTGACAACAGTACTTGACACATTTTATTTTATTAACTTTTAATTAATTAACTTGAAATATACTTTTTATTTTATTTAAACGGTATTAATTTTGAAATCAAATTACCATGAACTTATTTACCGCCAACAAATGTTTATGTTGGTTTCTGCTATGAAATTAAGCACATTAAGTATCTGACGAATTCTGTTTGTTTATTTTCCTCGCGTGTATTTATCCTGGTGTAATTGACTGTGAATTTATTGATAAATACTTAAATAGTCGCTGTGTTTACATTTGTGTTATCCGACGGTGCTGTGTATTGGTGCTGGTGCTGGTGGACCGCGCAGCATCTTTTGAAAGCTTTTCCTCATTTAAAAAAATATCATTTATCACTGTTCGAATTTACATTTAGATGTAGGAGACAGAGATAGCACTTATAGGAAACAACATTACATAGCAGGCATGGTCGCTGTGCGGTTTATTCATAGATATTATTATAATAAGGCGAGGTTTGTTTCTTAAAGAAAAAAAGTCCATTTTGGAAGTTCTTATTTGGTTTATATTTGTGTTTCTTGGAACATGGTATAAGGAATTTACAATATAGACTTAAGGACGTTCACAGGAGCAGTTATGATCAACGTACGGAAATATGTCTCTAAGTAAACCAATTTCACATGCGCAAAAATAAAAAAATAATCCTTCTAGCATTCTTACACTGACCAAGACAAGACTCCTTATTTTGCTGTGCTTTTACGGCATTTTAAACTTCCCGTGTAGTGCGACGTTTCTTAAATCGAGATCTAAAACATAAACATAACCATACCTTGTTGTCTCTTATATTACATCAACTTGACATTCCCTGCTCTACGGAAATAAATACAAACCATTCCTTCTTTTATGTAATAATGCTTAAACTAGCTATAGCTATAGTTATATTTCAACTACCGTTTGTTCAATTTACCATAGATAACCTTTTTATTAAATAAATAAAAATTATCGATGAAAACTATAATATTATTTTTTTCCCAGAACATCCTGTATTTTCCTTCGTTCGTTTTTCTTAGAAAAATGATTTATTTTATATTTCTTTCTGTCTGATCGAAACTTATTTCTCTCAAGATTTATTTTATCGTTCGTAATGTCAACAAATATATTTTAAAAAGAAACTTTTATGCCTTTTTTTATATATTTAAGTACTTTCTGTTTTCTTAAAATAATCGTTTGGATATTATTCAAAGTAGTTCAACAGCCAAAATTAGCCTTGGTACTTTGTCAATTTCTTCTTTACATTCTTTTTATTTCCTATGCTATGTTATAAAGTATGGTACACATACGTGCGACATCCAGCATTTGTTGTAAGAAGTTGTACAACACGTCCACACTAGTGCGACATGCAACTTAATACGTCGGACGCTTTCATATTTCGAACGTATGCCTTCAACCTGCTTTAGAAAAAACAAATATTTAGAAAAAAAGAAGTCATAAACTGTGTTTGACAAGAATCTATTGTTCTTTGAAATAACAATTTCAATTATTTTTATTTATTTACTAAACACAACTAAAGAAAACGGCAACGCACACTGAGATTATACTGGAGACTGAGCAGGTACTCGACCTTTTTGTTTGGGATCACATCCAAAACCTTTGGATATAATTCCTTTCGATGTTCCGATTTAGGATTGAAACATTTTTGTTTCATAAAAATACTACCTCGAATTTACTACTCGAAATACTACAACACATTTAGTACACTCATGTGTAAATAATGTCAACATCGACGACCTTCTATTATGTTCGATGTATTTATGATGTCGTGACCCCCTCCCCCTCACTGTTACGCCGCTGTTTGAACTCATTGCACCCCTTCACTCAATTACAAATCAATGCGAACTGCATTTCTACAATAAATGTAAACTTATTTTCAGTATGTAGAGAAGTAAAATACAAACAAACTATTGTAGATTGCAACAATTCAATTTCAATATAAAGATTCTTCAATGACGTCATAGTCAAGTTTTATCGTCTTACTAAACTTTTATTTAAATGCAATCTCAATTTTATTTACTTTGCTGTTGCAGCTATTTTATTTTTCTGTACTTTGCATTGGATTTAAACGTTTCAGCCATAAAAACACAGTTCTATCAAATCTACTTGTTTATTCGTGTATTTAAACCATGTTGAAATGCCATTGCAATCATTCTTTTAACGCTCTACAAATACTTGTTATAGAAATACCTAAGTAATAAACGGTTTGTTATGTTTCAACAAATAAATGTTACGTATTAATTATGAAAAATCAAATATAATTAAAATTAAACTTTTTACTAATTTAGGGGGGAGGCCCTATATTAGATTATTGTACAACATATTAAGCTTATTGTGTAAAAATTTGAAGTCAATTGGAGTAAAACTGTCGGAGATATAGAGCTTTAAGTCTTCACCTCTCTAGTCTGCTTTCGTGTTACTTTGAAACTTTTAAATGCGGTTTCTCACACATAGCTTTTTCAGTCGTTGCCCTCTCTAGCTCAAAATCTACTGGACCGATTCTTTTGAAATTTTGCACAATCTTTCTTTACATAAATGCCGAGGTAACGCTGTCGAGTTTTTTTTTAATTTTTTAATTTTAACGTATTTTAAAATAACAAAGTTTCTGATTTTTTTCATGAAAAATCAGTATTTTGACTTTCAAGTGCTGTAAAAAATTGAAAAATCAATAAAAGAGGAAAACTCGACACTGTTACCTGCAGAAACTTATCAACTAATGAAATCATTTTGATTTTTCGATTTCGAATAATCCAGTGATGAGTTATGAGTGACACAGCAATGTTACTTTTTTTTGTGACGTCTGTCATTTCTTAATATTTCTTTCACAAAGTATTCTTTAAATGTCATTTTATCATGTAGTAATTATAGAAATAATTATATATTAATTGTGTCGTCAAAAAACATCATCGAAAATATGCTTCTTTTTTATCTTATCCCCCCTTAATAATAGATTATAGTGGTTTAAAACAGAGTGTTTGTCTATTTTATAGCAACACTAATTATACCAACTATAATTTCGGTGTGCTAACTACAATTAATTCAATAAATTGTTTAGGGTCAATAAATTAGGAAGCTATTATTAGTAGCAAGTTGGTATTTGCACTAAGCTTATATTTTATATGAGGAGTAATTATTTGTAAGTTATCGGTATGTTTGGTTTTTTACCTCATTGATTTACAAGTTCACCTTTCTAGCAAATTTATATACAAGCTTACTTGTCTCATTAGCCCTGTAGGGCCACCTGCTCCTTTCAAAATAACTGAACACAAACCTTCATATATGTATATACCCGTAATAGCACCATGGTAAAATTTATTTGAAAAACACTTTCACCTATACCGTTTTATTTTATTTTTATCATTTTATTTACCGCATTATTTATCAGGAAAACTATAACCGTCACCAAAATTTTGTCATATACTTTTTTGTAGATATTGATCTTATTTACAACTTTCACTAATAACTTTTTACTGCAACTTTTATAATAAAAAAGTTATAAACAAAAGTAAATCTCAAATTAATTGACGCATTGTACTATTCTTTAGATCATAATAATTAATTAGAATTATTTTTGCGTATAACTTTTTTATTAGAAAATTTACAACCAAATGTAATTAATAGAAGTTGTAGATAATATTATTACCTACAAAAAAGTACTTCACAAAATTTTTGTGAGAGTTGTAGTTTTCAAGATAAACAAAAAAAAACTGATTACATACTTATCCACCGCCCCGAAATTTTGAATTTATATCTTGATTACATAATGAATAAATGCACAGTTCTTTGCCCGATTTACTAGACTAAATATTCTCTAAAACGTTTAGAAAATAGACTATTTCTCTTTTAACCAAATGCGGTTGTTTCAAAATATGTAAGATAAAAATGTAATTTAAAAATCTCATGAATAAAATATGTTTTAATGATGCTTGTCTACTTGACAATTTATAAATTACAGCTTCTCTTTTTACTCGTATATCCGTTGGAGCTCAACAGTCATTTTGTACGTCATTCTTTTATATAGAATACTTGTATGAACCCATCATAACATTTTACTGATAGGTACTTTATAAAGAATTTACATTCTGAAATGTTATATTAGAAAAAGCTTATTATAAAGAACCCTCTTTGCAATTTGCCGATGAAGATCAAGACACTGTAAAGATCTTTAACATCTGTAGATGGTAAACATATTGTAGGCTCCTAATTATACTTTTGAAGAGGAGGAGGGAACAGTCGATCACATGATGTTAAAATATCACCGTATACAGGATATTAATACATATTTTAACCCGGTCAAAATAAACAATAAAATAGGGGTACATTAGCTATAATTCGCATAGAGCTGAAAGTTGGTGAATTAGAATCGCAATATCTCAGGAATGGTGATTCTTAGAAAAAAAAGTATAAGAACAATTTTTGTAGATAATTTCATGATCTACAACTTTGGTCTAATCAATTTTTATGATAAAACTTACTATTTTTCGTAAAAATTGGAAAAACCATTTTTGTTGACCTTTGATCTTGAATAACTTTTTTCGCAGATGTGCGATCGTTGTGAACTTTTAGTATTTTATTTGTAATAATGTTCCCAAGGTCTGTACCAACTTTCAGCTCCGTGCGAAATATAGCTAATAAATATAGCTAATAATAATAGCAATTTAAATTAACTGCTTATTAATAAGTTTTCTATTTTGTCTTAATGAATCTGATATTTTTACGGCAAGAAGGTGGAATAAGTCAAAGCAAACCTATGGTTATTTTGAATAGAATTGAATTCATTCAATGCAAAACAAACAATGGTTTAAACAATATTTTGAAACGTGGAATCTGCATTCTTAATGTTTGTTGTTTTAGATGACATGCACATGACATATTCAGAATAGTTCAGAGTTCACACACACAGTAGCAGAGGCAGCACATGTGGCTGGAATGTATGCTGGATTATACTGTTGCGTAGTTATGTAATTTTGTTCTCCCTCAGGCTGTCTTCTGACAGTTACTCTACTTTTCATGTTGAAATTTAGGAACCCCAGTATTTAATGCCACTTTGTTTTAGTAAATATCTCAAAACAAATCTACTAAACACATATGTTTAGCTTTTACGTTTAAATTGAATTTCATTGAAAACTTTCACTTGAGTTTTCTCCCATTTTACAATTGTAGTATGAATTCAAAGAAATGATCATTACAAATTAGAATCTGTAACGTGATGATTTTATTTAATTAGATTATAGCTATTCACAATCTACTTGTAAGTGAAGACAGTACAAAATGAACAAGTGTCGCCGCCTACTTTTGAACTGTTGTATGCGCTACCAAACGATGATGCAACGTTGGACGCATTGTGTGGTCGATGCTGAAACTAAGTGTATCCAACGTTCACGTTATACGAAGTTAAGGCTGTCGTCGGTCTTTTTACCCGCGTCAAAAGGTATTTTTCTACCCCCACCACACACTTGATCCACATGTTATGCACTGCTGCACGAATCATCCAACAAAGGAAGGTTTTATACTTAAAAGTTTGTTTATTTAATTGAAATTTTTTGTTAAACAGTGTTAGTGTCAACAATATCTACAAATTAATAAAATATATAAATTATTTATAATTAATTATCCATAAATGTTAATTTTTTATCCCGGTTCTCAAGCCCATGGTCTACACTTTGATAACGTTGTACCAATACATACTTGTAATCGTTATGCAAAATATAACCAAATGAATAATAGTCTGTCAGAGAAGCCAAAGAGCTATTTAGATGATGTTATTATCTGTCATAAATATTTGCCATGTATTAGTTTTACATCACATTTATCAAATTATAAATATTTTCATTACTTTACGTTTTATTAAGAAAAGAAACCAGTCATCTCTTATTGATACACCCTATAAGCGTATGTAATAACACGTATGTCGTCACTATAACATGCTATTGTTTTTATTTTCTTAATGTCTATTTTCTTCTTGTAAGCAAATTGCATTTTAAAGACAGAATTAAATAGAAAATCATTTACAGTGTATATTTTATTGACATCAAATTATTTATAAGTTAATGTTTAATGTTTAAATTAAGGAAATTTAAATATAAATACGAATAGAATGAAAATACAATTGATGAAGTTATTTATATAAAAGTCATGAATAAAAATTATCAAAAAAGTTAAATGGGGTTTCTACATCGCTTGGCAATTAAATTACATTAAAAAAAAAAAGAAAGAAGATGTGAAAACCGAGAAAAACACACAAACATTGTTTTATTTGAGCCATTTCTTATGACAAAAAGAATTTATTTTCATTAGTACTTAATAATTTTCAAAATTAAAGGAATTCTATCCAGAGATAATAATTTGCACGAGGTCCCGATCAGGCATTACCAAGACATGCCTTGTTAGGACTTGTCTAACAGGGTTTTAATCGGGTATTCATCAGGCTTGCTCAACTAAGAAATAGGAAATTAGGCCCCTCTGGGGAGCTTGACTGGTGCTTATCCCAAAGTGTCCTAAACAATCAATTCGATCAATTTTTTTGAGATTGTGCATCCGTTAACATTAGGCCATAATAGCCTCTTTAAGTACATGACTTATTTTGCATTTTATTAATACAGAAAATGTCGATAAATAATCGTCTAAGGTTAATGGACGTGAGGCACGCCTGACAAGAACCTCATCAGGGCCTCACAACATCTATGACAAAATTCTACTCGGATTAAAGTTATATAAAAGTAAATGGCATGTTAGATTGCGTGTAATTCGCTTATAATTTACTAAGTAGAAAAGTTTTAAGTTAATAGACATCTCTCTCTCCCTCCCTTCCTCTTTATCCGCCCTGTTTTTCATTTCTCCCAGTTATTTTATTTCTCTATCGTAAATAGGTGTGAACCGTGACCCACATTGTGGTTAATTTAATTGATTTAAAAACACAATCACTTGTAGTTGTTGTGACACCATTGAATATTTACTCGTAATACGACAGCTATTGATAGTAATTATACATAATAGATGGCGGGGGGAGGAGCTGTGTAACCACATTCATGTTATTTCAACATCGATATTTTTAATTACTGCCATTCAAGTTCATTTCAACATACTGCAATTACGCACGTCGGAAAATAAGCGCCTGTTGGTTTATATGATTGAGGACTTAATATCATACATTTATTAACATCAATTTCAATTAACAATTGAAAAATCGACCATTAAAAAATGAGGACACAAGCCCATTGTAGGTAATTGAGACCTGTACCACGTAATAACTACTTTTATCTTAGCTAAGGCAAACGCTTTCTGCTTCTGTATTATTAAAAGGTAATCTCTTTATATCACAATAATTTACCTGATTACTACAATATGAAAGTACCAAGTGCAACGAAATTCCACTGTTTCATTTTATAATTTATAGCTCTTCTAGAAACTGCAACGTCAAAACTGTCAGCATATATGTCATATCATAAGTATAGCTTGTAGTTTATTTACAAGTTATGAATGTTTCATACAAAATTTGCTGTTATTTATTCTCTGCAATAATTCCACCAACTGTCTTACTTCTTCAAGCAAACTGACTTGCTTAGTTTTAAATATGTATGAGTTGAAATAAAACAATATATTTTGTTCGAAACTTTTAGTAATATTGCTCAGTGGTAGCTCGTTATTATTTCATAGGAGGGTGCATAATATAAACTGAATTTTTCACAATAAATTTTGATAAATAATAAAGCAAATACTGTAATATATTCTTCTAGTAACTGCTGGCAATTGTTTTCAGTGAGAAATACTTTTTTACAACGAATTCTATTCCTTTTAATATCAATTTGTGTTTTTATAATTCATTTCTATCTAATATTGTGTCTTGTGGTTTTACTGTTTCAAGCGGAGACCCTTGTGATGTATACCTTGACATCTACGCTCTAATATTTACGCTGTGTACTGAAATTACGAGTATTGTTAATACTGAGTTGTCCGTTCATAAGCATTAAGGTCTAAAAACAAATACCATATCCATCTAAGCTAGTGCTTAAGAGGTAATTTTATGTCCATATCAGACAACAAAAGTAAAGTTGAAAAGGTTTATTACATCTTCTTTATAAAGTCACATTTGTTTCTTACTATTATTAATAGTTTTGACCATCTGTGTATAAGACAAGTACGAGTATTACAGAACCAGCAATAATACAACAGTGATTTATCTCTTGAAATGTTTTAATACATAAATTATAAGAATCATAAACAAAGCTGTCCACAAAACATTTATTTATTCCTGTATAATCCATACATGTTGTCAAATCCTATAAAAGAAAATAACCTATAAATACATCTAAGAAACTCCTGCAATTATTTTAAACGCAACAGGTGGCGTCCACATCAAAATAAAATGCAATCCTTCATTAGAGTTCATAATGTGACATTAGCTGGTGCGGTAGGCTGTCAGTGAAATTGTTTTAATTAAAAATAATTATTAAAAGTGCAGCATAAAACTCAAACTATGTTTTAAATTACAAAGATAGTGTATCTAAACATAATAAAACATAAAGTTATGTGTATTAAACTCTATTTAATTCGAAATTAGACTCATAAAGTGTATATTTATTTCCACGCTTAGGTGTGAAGTTTTTTTTTTTATTGTAGAAACAATGTAGTACCAACATACGAAAAATGTTACTGCTTGAGAAAGATTACTTTTGACACTTGTGGTTGTGATATCTGTCAACATGTTGTGTAGTGTTTGATTGAAATAGTAATTACTATATTTAGTGTATTAAATATAATACAATTATTTAAATCAATATAAATATATTTAAATATTAAAAGTGTATATAAACAAACGTATTTGAGATTTTAATATAAATAAAATACGTTTTATAGGTTACCAAACATACATTTAAATAAAATATCAGTTGTCAGTTCTATTTAGACAGTGCATTGTGTTTTAGATTGATAAAGGTGTTGTGTTAAATTCATGTGTTGTTTTCCGACATTTTGACGTTCCAGAAGTATGTAAGTAGTTATCAATTCTAACATTATACACTTCTATACTTGTTTTCTTTCTGTATACAATGGCTTTGCCAGGTTACTGCAACAAAGTACCTCTTTATTCTGTGTAGATACCAATACAAGTAAACTTCTTTTCTTTTCAAATCGTTTCTGTAGCCACTTGTGTATTCCAACAGGCTACAATCCCAAACCAAAGTTGAAATACAATGTTTTGATTCTTTGCAAGTGCATTATGCATTAATAAAAACAAAACTCTTTCAATAGAAACTAAATTTATTATTTACAACATAACTATTCGTTAAAATATAATAACTTTGAAAATATTTCAAAACAAAAACACAGCTGTGAGCGAAAAATATTTGATGTGTCAGTAGCACTAGGTTCTGGAATTATAATTACTCGGTATACATTTTAAAACTGCAAATTTCTCGTTAGTTTAATATGGAATAATACAGCCTCTTACAAACTGGATATATATTGATTATTAATTCCAGGGTTTTTGAGGGTCAGATTAAAATTTTTGATAATGTTTTTTCGTTATATGGTTATATGGTTTTATTTCTAATATGGGAATAGTTATTAATTTTAATTGACGTAAGTTTCCAATAGATTATAAAGGATAGCGATCTTTGAATCGGTTTTTTTTTTGTAAGGTCCACCACTGGCTACAGCAACAGTTTTGTGATACAGACCTATGGTACATTTTAGCCATAAATTATTTATGATGTAAAATGTACATCTAGTATATTAGCAACGCATATAGCTCTAGCATTTGTTCAAAACCGATTTAATGATTCGTGAATAAACAGACCCGAATTATTTGTATTTGCTCGCATAAATTTGTTTGTTTTTACTGAATAAATGTAACTGGTATAAGTAGATAACATATTACGAGTATATTTTCACATTTAGCAAAATATTATGTAAATGTGAATAAACACTTATCATTATCAAATGCATTCACTTGACGGGTTTGTTTTAAATTATCAAAATAGAATTATTGTGTACTGTAAATAAAATTTCACATTAGATAATAATTATGGTTACAGAACTGTGCTACAATTTATTACTCAATGTCAAACTGAATTCTGTTTTCATAATATTGTTTTAGTCAGTGCCGGCTTAGGTAGAAAAGCTGGTAAATAAACTTTTTCTGACAAATTGAGAAAACAGATTCCGAATATGTTGTTTTATTAATCTATATGTTGATGCGTTAAGTATCATTCCTACTCACTGTTTTAATTTTATTTTGTATATAATATTTTACTATTTTCACCAAAAAACTTTTTACACTTTTCTACTTTCCAAACCCGTGATAGTACTCGCTTAAAAAAGGCCTATTCCCAGTGTTTGTTCCCCTTTTACTTATGTTAAACAAAATAATTTTTGGGAAATAATATATACCCTTAGGCTTTAAATATACCACCAACGCACCGTTAACCCTTAAGTTTGTAAACTGAATTATGTTTTGGAAAATAATCTAAAACAATTTATCCACCTACACCAACCAGTCCTGAGCGATGACAGATGCCAACTTATTTGATATTATAATTACCTTTTGACTTCTACCTTCGCCTTATACACTTACAAAGTTTTTCATATATATGAAATATAGATTACTTCATTTTTTGTATACTTAATTAATTCATTTATTTAATTTTGTTATATTTATATAGCTGAGTATACTTTCTGTATACTCACTCATTAACTGTAACGTATTAATCGCGTATTAAGAGAGTCTTCATTTTAAGCTAGAACCGTCCTAGGTACTCTACTATCCAAGAGCCAAATGTTAGTCGATTTATTTACACTTATTCTCCTATAGAAATTAAGACATAGGACACAAACCCATTGCAGTAATATATTGTAGTAATATCAAGTTGCCCATCCTCTGCATCAATACTTCAATATCATCCACTTGTAATTACGCGGAAGCAAGACAAAGTCATAGTGATTAGAGTTCGTAGATTTATGACACGTGATCTAATGACACGTGGACATCGATGTGGTTTACGCTTGATGCAGCGACATGTTCAAACTGTAATTGACCAAATTGTTAGCGGCTATGTTGCACTGCTTACTACAGCATAGCGACACATGGCGTACCGCCAATGCAATAAGTTTATCTTCCGGTAATGCGAAATATAAGAGAGATGAACATTTATCGAGACTGTATATTTGAAAATAAATTTTTCAATTCCCAATTAAATATTTTGCCTGTTAAAATTATTTTTAGTTTAATAATTAAAAAAATATTTATAATTAATGTCAAATTTCATATTAATTCAATGAAAAGTAATAATAAATTTGACAACATGACCAAAAGAATACCTATAGCTTAACTCTTTATTCATTTCTTGTAGTATGATCTTTTTTTATTTTGAATTTCCCTCTGGATTGTATACATAATCCACATTTACTGTATCTGATTAGGGGAAGATGGGAGAATGATGGTCACTTAAGCAGTAATCGAAATATTCTCTTATTTTATGGACTTTGGGTAAAAGTAACTGACTTTTTACATAGCTTTGACTGGTCACTAAAAACATAGTTAATAAGGTCATAGTTAAGAGTTATAATATTATGATAGGGAAATTAAGCCATAGTTTTTTTTAATTATCATTTAAGAATAACTATGAACTCTAGGTTTAAAATTTTGATACTGATCCTCTAAATTTCACTTTACTTTCTGTTAGGTTTACTTTGTTACTTTCACATTGATTATTTATTTACTATTGTATCTCATTTGAAGAACTTTTTAAAATTTCATGTTGATTCATACCATCGACCATTTTTCTATCACTTCTTCTTTCACGCCCGTTAGAGAACGCTGTGAATTTTTACCTCGTTTCTGCGTTATTCATTCTTTAATATTTTCTATTAGCTCTCATATTGTTCGTTCGAATTTACTTGGTGTTGCCAAAGTTTGTGCTTAAAGAAGACGTAATATTAGATCTGTACAGCCCTTTTAATGGTTTTAGAGTTATTCTAGGCCGGGGATTGGCTAAGTACGGTAAACTACCCCCCACGGAGTACATAATGGGAAAATTTGAAGATAATTTATATTAATTTGAATACAGTAACACACCGCGAAGTTACGCGCTGTGTGAGACTAACAAAATATCGCTTCCAGTCGAATTTGCGTAAATTTGCATACACGAATAAATTTTGTTTTTAGGCCCAACAAAATCCAAAGTTTTCACAAATATATTTCATAAAATTTGGGTCCCATAAGGATGTTCGAAGGAGCAGTCTTGCTCAACCTACGGAAATATTCCCTTATGTAAACTAACATGTTTATAACATATGTGCAATAATGTGTGCTTTGTTTCATCGTTGTGACCTAGCAACACAGTCGCTCAAAACCAATTTCAAATCAGTTTAGTTTCATTCGTGTCGTGTGCGTTTTTCACTCGTATACACGTGCGTTCTCTCATTCACAACACAGTTACATTCTCATTCGATTCAGCCTTCTTAGCTTGTAAAAGTTTAGTTTCAATATTTGAAGTAGCTACAAAAGTGAACAAACTGGATCACGATTACAATTTATTAAATATCCCGCGTTGCACGCCTACTTAACAATTTGACCGGCAATTTGATTGTTCTAACACTACTCTTGAATTTAATGATCTAAATTACATAAACATCAGAAGGAAAACTTCAGAAGTTTCTGTTTAATGTTCTTCACAGTAATTCTGCATATAACCTCTTTACTATTTTTATAACATTCTTTTATAATTTTATATGCAAATTAAATTAGAGCTTCTCTTTATATCTATTAAGTATTATTTATTATTCCTTTTTTATGTATGCTTATATTAGCTATAAGTAAAATAATGTTAGACGTCTTGTGGTTATTTATTAAAGAATATTATAACTTTGTTAATAAATTAGTTTTGTGCTTTTAAATTATTTAATATTGTAAGAGTAATATTATTTATGGGTGGTAATACAGACCTTTCTTTTTATTTTCTAATTATAATTAGACAATTAGTCAACAAGAAATATATATCTAACGTAGAAATAGAGGGGGGGGGGTTAAAGTTTCATTTTTTTAAATTTATTTATATTATTGTACAACATACAACGTACAATTTGAAGTCGATTGGAGTAAAACTGTCGGAGATATAGAGTTTTAAATCTTCATCTCTCTGGTCTAGTTTCGTTAAACGCATTCGGTTTTTTTTTTATTTTAACGTATTTTAAAATAACCTGCAGAGACTTATCAACTAATGGCATTATTATGGTTTTTCGATTTCAGAAAATCCAGTGATGAGTTATAAGTAGCACTGCAATGTTACTTTTTTGTGACGTCTGCGGAGATTCGCTGTCAGTGCCCCTTTTGTTGATATTTATTTATGAAAATTTCACAAAATATTCTTTAAATGTTATTTTATCATGTAGTAATTATGGAAATAATTATATATTAACTGTGTCATCTAAAAACATTATCACTGAACACATCACTGAAACTGCCTATCTGAAACTACAGTTTTTTTTTTAATTCACACGCAAAATCAATTAAATCTAATCCTAATTGAACCAAGTATTATATATTGGCCTATGGCGAACAAAAACACGTTTTAATTTAAAACGTTCGAGCAAAGTAACAGCCAGCTGTTCGAACTTGATATTTTTTTCCATTAAAAACCACTTTATCAACACAGCAAATTCAAATTTTTCCATTGTTTTGAAAATTACGAAAGTAGCTTCTCTAAAATCACTGTAACTTTTAAACTAATGCTCAGAATATCAGACAATTTTGACACTTATCGTTTGAAGGTTACTGCTATCTAAAAATCATATGAGCTAATCAATATGTCATCCTATGAACTTATTGAGTCATGTGGTATTTCTAAGCTATAAGAGAAAACAATATTCGTAACTTGAAACTTCTATCTTTTTCTATTCGATATTAATAAGATATATACCTATATTCAATAACAGTCAAAGAGGAGGGTACGGTCAATATTGGTATGTAAGTTTAAAAATCATTTAAAAGGGTTTATAAGTTAGTCCACATCCCCATCCCCTATTTAATCCCCATATAAAGGTTAATCTATGAAATTTGAATTTTATTCATCATTTTTCAAACGAAATCTACAATGAATTTTTGATCGATTTTAACCTCTATTAAACTTTAACATTATGTAAATTTGTTGCTGGGTTGTGAGTAAGTTATATCAAAAATATGTTCGTTAATACCCGAGGCTACAGACTAATTCTCACTTAATGCTAATAATAGATATCTATTGATAGAATTCCATGTTTCTAAATGAATGAAACAAGAAACTTTAACTTTGTTAACAAGATAAGAAACTTTCTGCTCTCTAATTTTATCCTAAATTTGCAAAACTAATTACATACTAATAATAAATTCAAATATAAACTTTTATACAACTAAGTGACGTTAATTTTACCGCTGATATGTTTAATTTGTTACAAAACAATAATATATACTATTTACAATTGTTATTAATATTTTAGTATGTGTAAAAATAACACAGAGCAGCTTCTACGGTGGAACAAAATGTGTAAGATTGAGTAGTGTTAGTATGCACAATGATCGTATGCGGATAATGCTCTCTCGCTCGTACTCATAGCGGAATTAAAATTGGGTGTAGGGGATATTTGGTCTCTTGGATCAATCTGTCCTCTTGCAAAACGTTTTAAAACAGTTGTCTTGTAATACCTTATATTACCTTCCAGACAAAAAAATAGACTGATGGTCCATTTTTATATATGTTAGCGAGGCAACTGTTTTCAAACGTTTTACAAGAGGACAGACCGATCCAAGGGCCAAACATCCCCTAGACATAATTTTAATTCCGCTATAAGTAGGAGCAAGAGAGCATTATCCGTACGCATGAGAGTGAGTGAGACATAAATCTTGATTACATGATACCTGGAAAATGGCCCCCTGGTCAAGATACGATCATTGTACATATTAACACTACTCAATCTTACACATTTTGTTCATTAGAAAATAAGTGATGCCTGTCGGTCCTGGGATCTTGGACTATTTATTTTTTATCGATACACCACTGTTCCCTTCCAATCAGAGCCGGATGATTGCATTTACAAGATAGGGATAGGTTTAGCGTTGTAGGTTAAAATTCGCTTAAATACGCTTGCAGTGTGCGACAGGCCTTACTTGGCTTAGGGGGGTCTTTATGTAGGTTGATCACGACTGCTCTAAAAATTAAAGTAGCATGCATGGATTATGCAATGAATAAATACTCCAAGTTTAAAAGAACACGTTCTAGAACACGACTACAGTTACAAAATGTTAAATGTCATTGAAAATAGTCGACTTTCAATAGTTTAGCTGCATACTTAACTTTTTATCAATTAACTTTCGTGAAACTTTTCTCTAAAATTACCATAAAACTTCAAAAAGAAACTAGTAACTTTTTCTACTTGCTCTAAGCCATTCACTGGTTTTCACTTTTTGTCTGGCACAATGTCCTACTCTCCCACTTACTGTCAGCGGCAGCACTAGCGCTGTTCCACAGCGGAATTTTACCAAGGCACTGGGTTTGTAGTTCCGCTAGGTCCTTCATTATGTAGGGCTCTAGGACATCGCGTCGGAACACTTACAGCTACAAATAACACAGCCCGTTGCAGGAACGAAACATATTTCCCTAATTCTCGACGTGCCATCTGTAATTTCATACTGTTCTTCTTCTTACATAATGGAATATAATTGGAGGTTTATCTAATTTAATTATATAACATTATGACTAATATTAATCATAAAATTAAGTAAAATAATTAAAAATATTAACATTTAAATATTTATTTAGTAATAAATGTTTGATAATGTTTTAAACGACGCTAATCTTGCTTCAGCTTCTAATAAATTAGCTACATTCCATAAGGGACATACATTCCCACTCGACAATGTTTCAAGATGAAACACTTGAAAATCTGGTGTTTTCTAGATCACACAAATAAAAGTTCTCGAGAAATTATCACGATTGAAATTAATACAGAAAATAATTGCGCAGAAAATGTGTGTTTACATATTAACTAAGTAAATAGAAATTTGAAAATATCTCAACGCGTTTAGGAGAGGCGTTTAATGGGTAAATGGGTTTGTCCAAAATTGTCAGAATTTCACTTTGCGTATGACGTCACAAAAGAAATAAATAATCGACATCATTTTGATTTAAAGGTTAAAGCTCACTCAATTTTATATTAATCCGAATGACAGTTAATAGAAAAGGTGTGTAAAGACTCGAAAAATACTACGATGTATAAACCATTCTTTTATCTGTAGATACGTCTAAATATTGACACAACCTGTGGTTGTACTGATATAACTGACGTGAAAATATTTAAGGCGCGAACTTTTAAACCAAAATAATTGCCTACATCCTTTTTTAAATATAAAGGTGGTGTGTTGTCCTCCTTATAAGTAGTAAGCTTACTCCGTTACTTCTAAAACAATTTAAATACACCCTAGAAACAATAGACATTAAGTGGTATTAAAATAACAAAAGCTAGACCACTTAAATCAGAAACATAAGACCTGACTACCCATTACTAATTTACTAAGTGGTTGTTTTTTCATTAGAGGAGAGAGCGAACTATTTAAGATAGATCTTAAATCACAAAAGCTGGTCAGAGAACTTACTGAACCATCAAGCCATCCATAATGGCGTATCACGGAACTAAACTTTAAACTTACATTTACGTAATTGTCTCGGGTAGTTTATTTCGATATTTATTGTTCTCAAAACTATTTCTAAGTTGTTATGTTTAAGATTAATGTATTTTTTGTGAATTAAACACAACTTGGTATAATATTTATTCGTATATATTACGTTTTGAATTGTTTTGTATACAAGGTGTTAGATACATTCATGTTAATTTTGAAATTAATGATGTAGAAGATAAGAAGAAGCATATTATATATTTTTATGAATAAGTCTCGTTAGAAGTTCATATTTCAATATTAAATGAGTAATAAAATAACTTACTGGTAGTAGATTCGAACCCACATTTTCTATTTAGTACATAGATGCTTTATCAGTTTTAACTATCCCTGTTGGATACCTAATACTCGTTTTAAATGAAGACATGAACTCATTGCATACTGGAAGCGTATATCAGCGAATTTTAACCAAGCGTATACATGCTACAACGCTAAACCTATCCCTACCTTGTAAATGCAATCAACCGTCTCAGACTGAAAGGAATCATAACAGTGGTGCATCGATAAAAATTAATGTAACAGTTTGCTCTCATGATAAATTATATTACTGTAAAACAACTCCGATATACCCTACAGTACACAAATTGACTTGGCGTACGGTCGTATCGGTTCGTAGTAGGTATGTTTTGTGACACAACACATGCAAAGAACACAGAAGTCGTTGTGAATTCGCCATCGCTTAAATACGCTTGCAGTGTGCGACAAGCCTCACCCTTGAAGAGATGCTAACTGACATAAATAATAATCGTTGCACTTACCATACATTTTCTTACTTAATAAATCGTTAAATGTTTGTGACATTTCCAATTTGTACATCGTTTAACTATTTTTAATAACGTTTATCGCTAACAACTAGAAAATCTATCTCCATTGAATATTTTTCTTACAGTATGGATTAATAATTTTCATTTTGTTTTTTACTAACATTAATTTATTTTAAAATAATAAGTAAAAAGTCTGACAGCGAATCGCTCTATAACAAAGAAACGTGCAAGTACAGAGCGTTTCAAGAACTACAGCCCTTTATGCACCTAATCCAGTTTACACATAATAACCCTTATCCTAAGCAGTTGTAATTCACTAAATTCACATGGGTACTTTTAGTCTTACCGACATTAAACCTTGGTATTTCTAAATACGGTTAAATGTCTACTTAAATCCTTGAAATATCTAGAAAGATTACAACGTATTGTAAAAAACATAGCTCCTAAAGAATATTAATTTAAGAATATATAATCATCATTTTTAATTAGAACGCATGGTCCAACGAGAGTAGTTTTCTATTGAACTTCTAATTGTATAAATTAAAAAAGAAATGAAATAAAATGTATTGTTGTACAGAAACAAAGGTTTAAATTCACTTCGTATTCAATTACATACTAAAATGATGTTCATTGTAAATTGCATTTAAGTTTAATTGCAAAATGCATCGCCTCCGCAATCCTCTTTAATTACACCGCTAATTCAACTCACTGCTTTCTACTTCACGGTGATGGTACCTTGCAGTTCTACTTTGGTCGTGAACATAGATTCGGTAACGAGGGCTTTGTTTTGGTGATAAAATTGACGACTTTAAAAAGCGTAATCACTAAGACGTTCCTTAAGATGAAACAATACTTGGCCATTTTTGATTCGCGAAATATAGATGGCCATACTATACAGCAGGTTAAACATTATCAAAAAAAAACATGTTTTTTTATGTTTAAATCGTTTTATGTAAGTAACTGTAAACGCGAATCAAAATCTAAAGCTGCAATTAGTTAGATGAATAACGTATCTGCATTTTAAGCTTTCTTCCACTGACTTTTAATGAGTTGGAACCGCATAAGTAAGTATTTAAAATGAATATTGCTATAATTTCTAGTTAAATTTCAATTTTTATATGAAAATTTGTCATACATTTTATAACCTTTATTATGGGTGTCAAACTGACGTTTAAAACTTAAAAATATATAGAGTATTCGATAATATCCCACTCATATAACCTTTTTATAATCAAGTATAGTTGTTACAAATTCGGAGAGAATTCCCAATCAAATGATTTCTTTCATTTCCCAATCAATTTTATATCTATTTAATGTAAATTATGTGTTTTATTAACAAAGAAATTTAACTCTTATTGATCTCCATTGTTTTAGACATAGTACACATAAATTTAATTAAAGTACTTTTTTTTTGTTTGATCATAAAGTAAATGAACGATATGCAAAGATTTGAACAAAGTTATTCTGAACTGTATGAGTGTTATTCTTGTTTGAAACCAGTGTCGAATATTACTTGTACCGCTTGAATATTATCAGTGAGTATTATCAAGCAAACATTGTCTTGTACAAACCTAATAAAAATCCAAAGTAAATAAACGTAGCTAATAATTAAACATTAACATCAAACAATGTAATCATTTGTAAAATACGAATATCCCAAGGTGTTGGATTAAAAACCCGATGTTGTACACCCGATGAGCCATGGTCACGACCAGGATCAAGTTCATTCATCCATTATTTTAAGCGGTTTTATGGATTCTTTTGTAGCAAAACAACAGTGCGTTTCGAATATCTATTTTAAGGAATTTGTTAAGGTATGGAGTGGGAATAGCCTATGTTTTCTATAGATTAAAAGTGTGCGAGAGAGAAAGGTATATGTTCCTATTCGTTCTCAATGCGCATGCGTGGAAAGTGACAGCTGTCTAGATATAATAAATAATAATATTCAATTAAGGTGAAACGATATTTGGCGAAATATAGATGCCGATACTATACAGTATATTAAATATTATCAAAAGAAACATGTTTTTTTTATGTTTAAATCGTTTTATGTAAGTAACTATAAACGCGAATCAAAATCTAAAGCTGCAATTAGTTAGATGAATAACGTATCTACATTTTAAGCATTCTTCCACTGACTTTTAATAAGTTGGAACCGCAAAAATAAGTTTTGAAAATTGCCCGTTATTACAATCCGCCCCTGGAAGTAAACCTGAAGAACTAACTCTTGGCTTAATATGTAACATTATACAATCTTGTATAAAAAGATGTATACACGTTAGAAAATGTGTACCTTTATAAAAAACTTGATAATAAACTAAATTACCAAAAACAATTATATTATTTTAATTGCTTTCTAAAACAAAAATTTCGAAGAAAATAAAACTTAAACTTTTAATTATAATACTACACAAATAATTTCACAAATGAAAGAAGCTTATATTGTATTTATAATTAACAAAATAATTTTAGTACAAAACAAAATATAACTTTTGTTATTATATATAAACTTTTGTATGTTAAATAAACTTGAAGTATATGTAACTGAGATTAGCATACATTAGAGTTCTTTTGTTAAAAGGAAAAACTCATTTTCGACTAAATTTTGTGTACAAATTGAAGTTAGCGCCTCTATCATGTAAAAGCCATGGAAAGCCATTCTTCATCCATGTTTTTCATGAACTTAAAGTAGTTGCTCTATATACGAAAATGCAGTCTACCACCGTAATCGGATTGACTTGCAGGTTTAGAAATGTCTTCATTACCATAATGCGTTATGATTTGACAAACATATGGTTTCTTTCAAAATACAATTTCCTCACGATGCGATGGAACGTTGAAACATGTTCAATGTACAAGTACATTATTTTTGGACTATTCGTTGTATTTTGGATATTCAGTGTCTGACAGAGTACTTACAAAATTGTTTTGTTAATTCCTTATATTTATAAAATTAAATGTAACCCAGAGCTTCTTCCATTTGTGAAATTACTTGTGTTCTACTATATTAAAAAGAATAAGCTTTATTTTTTAGGTAAACTTTTGTTTTAGAAAGCAATTAAAATAATTTAAATTTAATTTATATTTGTTTAAGGTAATTTCGTTTGTTATCAAGGTTTTTGTAAAGGTATACATTTAATTGTGTCGTCAAGTAAGTCTAACTACCCCTCACTACTTAAAATCACCTTTTTTTAATTCAAGTTCTCAAATTATTATCTCAAACAAATCTTAATTGATTCTTTATATTTAATGGTAGAAAAAGCGTACCTTGTTTTGGACAGTTTGTTAGATAAGGAATGACAATAAAATTTGAAATCGGAGTACTTTAGAATATTCTAATTTTTTTTATCTGTACTTTAACTCAATTAATTATATATCTAATTTATGGTTTAAAAATGTCTTTCTAAATATTGTTACAGTGAAACTCGTCTTGTTATCTTTTATCTTGAGCTGGTGAACCTAAATTAGGTTTCTTATTTTAATTTATATATTAAAGAGCTCTTATGTGGGGTGAAATAAATCTTATTGTAAAACACACGTCTTCATTTAATCCCTCTAAACTATAATCATAATATGCTAAAAACAGTTGCATGTTTGTTTAATAGAACAAATTATATTTTCCTACAAAAATAACACTTTTTATACGACATTATATCTATAGCTTCATCCATAAGGGCCAGTGTCAAATTTTTACAAAAAGTACCAATTTTTTTTACAGAGTTTTTATGTTCCAATAAATAACTAGAATATCTATTTCAATTTTGGCTAAGCCATAGATATGTTTGCATAAAATCTGATTATGCATTCCATGTTTTGAAAAAATTTGATATTTTGAAAAGAAAGAAAATTCATTGGTCCTTTTAGCTCCAAGCTAGAGATATAAGGTTACCTATTAAACTTGCTTTTAATTTTTTAAATTTAAAATGTTTATACGTATTTTGCATTTATTTAATAATATTGTAAAAAAATCCCTAGTAATAAGAGGACTAAATACCCTTACTTGGACATAAACAGATTTATATAAATTGTTCTGTTAAATATATCTAACATGCTTTTTTACGTAAAAATATTACCTTTATTTTTCGGGTATTTTTTAAAACGAATTTTAATAAATAAATAAGAAATGTTATTAAAAAAATTTGTTACCTTTTTCTTTTCAATATATGTTCTTCTTGAAGCACTATAATCTTTCAAGAAATTACAAAATTGTTCAGCAAAATTTTGTGTTTTTTTTATATGATCTATCACATATATTATTATTAATAATGTATTAAACTAATTGCACACTAACTTATACATTTTTTAATGATTATTACTTGATATTGATATATAGTTTATATACTGGCATATAGTTTATATAATATACTCTTAACATATATGTTTATATATATATTATTTTATAAACTTTTCACGAGATTTTTTTACAATTATTTTCCTAGTTAGATTAATGGATAAAACTTCTCACAATATATCAGTAATTTTAAACTTTCCCTCGGTTTGAATGTTTCAATGTTCCGGCGGACGTCGCGACGCAGACTGCGTTAGTGCTTGCCACTGGTTTTTACAATCAGCGACCAAGGAAGCTTCGTTGTGAGCAACTGATGTGAGTAAGATGCGTGGCTATAACCGACCATCTCTCACGCGCAGACTCCTCCACGAATTTTAAACATATTTTAAACATTTTCAAGTTCATTTACACAAATATTTGTTATTGAATCCTTTTGTTTATCAGTACTTTGTTCTTTCTAATAACATTTAACGTTCAGGTTGGTTTGTTTAGTACCATTCCCACCTATTGTTTTTGGTTTAGATTTCCTTTTACTTTTTATGTGTAAGAATAGTGTAGCATATAGCGATATATCATATATATATTTTTAAATTATTTTTTTAATTTTCTATAATACTACAACTAAGTGCAACACTAAAGCCTCATTCCCACTCACTATTTTGATATTTAATTTACTGTTTATATTTATGTTGCTCTTGATGGAGATTACGTTGATGAATAATGCTAATTTTGAACCTAAAAAACTGTGTTTGCTTTGTTAGGCCCGGGACTTTTCAGCCCATGTGTTACGTTGATGTATAATTACTTGAAAATTAATTAATTCATCTATTATACTTATAATTTCACCATCCACGATTTCCAACAATTTCGATAAAAACCGCGGGAATTTCAAATTATTATTGATCCGGTACAGTGACTTCAATTTCATTTTAATCAAACAAATTAACAAACATTCCAATCCCAACAAATACTACTGAAACGTAAACAAACGTTTCATGGAATTCTTCTTCCTCGTTCTTTCAGATTTTCTTTTTTAAGAATATTATTGAAATATATAATCTGACAGACAAGACTTTTTAAATTAAAATGTATTTCTTGGAAATGCGAATATGTTTTTTTTATTTAAAAAGTTAAAATAATGAAATTAGCATAAATTTAAGTAAGTTAAATAAAGATTAACTAAATAAAGCCTGCACCGTTGACTTGATTTTCTATTTTCGTTTTGTGGTACCTACAAAGGTTCGCAGGATTGTGTGTATGGGTATGTCCTTATGTGGCATGGGTATACTGGTCAATTCATATGTCCATTCTGGTCAAAACATTTGAAAAGTCGAAATCGGAAGTTCTCAACAAGAACTCGAATGTAATTTATTTAAGACTAGCAAAGTTTAACAAAAGATAATAACCTAATACTTATAGATTCTTAATGAAAAATATGATGTAGAAAATGAGAAATATTAAATGCCAGTAAGATATAAAAATAATAAGGTGGAGGAAAAATGTCAAACACTGTTCTCAAGAATTCATTATTTACGAGTAGACGTACTTTGTTGTTGAGAAGCTAGATTGATGACTGAGTGGAGAGACAAGCAATTGTCAAGGGTTTCCAGTCAGGAAAATTGTAATATTCTGGTACTACGAGCAGTACGATACGTGAACTGATTTAGAATTTTCTAATGGATGTTTTTTCTTATTACATTATTTTATATTTTTATTGTTTTGGACGTTGCTCTAAGTTTCAATAATACAGCAAGTACAGTAGACCTTGTTATTATGCGATTGATGTTTTACTCGTAAAGTTAAATCGCGTTATAAGAAGTCTTCCTCCACTTAGGAGGCTTCAACTTAACAAATTATGATTAAATAGAGGTTAGCTGAATTTGTTGTGACACTAAAGAGAATAAATAAGTTCATTCAAAGTTTCACGCCTAAAATCCTCGGGCTCTTTCAATCCGTCATTAAGAATAACGAAATATGCCAAAAATATTAGTTGTGTGTCTTTCATTTTCTTTGAAAGATCCGGATTTTAAGTATAATGACCGCAAAAACTGGCATACACACGAGAAAAAGAAACAAGGAACATAAGAATAATCGCAAGTTTTGATTGTGAAACGAAGAGAAAGGCAGCAGATACTGGGAAATAGAGAGCAAAGGTTGGCGGGAGAGTGATAGAAACGCTGGAGCACATTAAGTATTCATTTGCGAAAAGAGTAAAAAATGAAAAGAAATTTTTGCAGTTATTAAAGGATGGCAGTGAAGGGAAGCGGTGGATCGCGGGGATAGAGAGAATGACCGAGGAAAGAGAAGGAATGGCAGAGTAGAAATAGAAGAGAGAGAGTAGCAGTAGGGCTGTAATTTTATTTGTTTTTTTTTTGGAAGGATTGAGTATTGTAATAAAAAGTAATTAAGCACAATAATATATAATTTAATGATTTAAGGCTGTTTAAGGCGGAAGAATGTAGTGCCTATTGCCAAAAACATTAAAATAAAATAATTTAAAAAAGGTATAGTGAAACATAAGAATATGGTGTTTTTTTTATTTCGTTTTGTTTCCGAGAACGTAAAATTTGATTTTAATTTCCTAGAAAATATATATAATAATGGATATGAAACCTCATAAAATGTACACTGTGAGAAATATATAGTAAAAATTACTATGTCTGCGTAGTATCTGAGTGCTTTAATGATTTTATAACAAAAATTTCTGAAATTTGAAATATTTTCGGGAAACGGTTACTAAAAATCAATTTGGTCTCTCTTTCTGATCATAAAGCAATGTTACGGTACAATTTTATCCGCTGCTTCTTCCTAGCCTTATAAGAGTATACAAATAACGATTTGAATGACGCGACACATGCGTTTGTTTCAGTCACAGTTGCGTGATTAATACGAGTTTATGATGATACACTTCTACGTTATTTGATATTGTTTGAAGAATACTTTTGCTCGTATCAACAATATTACTTTTAAGCAAAATAAACAAGAAGAAAACAAATATGTACCATATCAAATAGTAATTTATCCCTTTGCTACTATCAATGCTCCTCAAGTATATACTTATATGTGGGTGGGTGAGTGTGGGATATGATATATAGGGTGCACAAAGAAGTACTTTAACGCTCCATAACCCAGTGAGAAAGAGAATAGTTTTTGGACATTTTAGTCCAGGATAAATACAGGGGTGTCGAAGAGATACCAATGAAAAATGCTGTTGATTCGAGCATTAAGTTTCAAAAAATGTGAATAACTTTTTATTCAAAATTTAGAGTTTTTCCATTAGATTTGTAAACTAGGTAACAAAGTTAGCCTACATATAAAATTTCAACTTTCTAGCACAATTTTTACCTATACCAAAAACTGTCCCTGAAAATGAAAAATTTCAACTTACTATCTAAAAGTTATACAGCAAAAATTGTACTAAAACTTCTCTACAATATAGGAAAATCGAACCATTATACAAAATTCAGTACCAAACTCGTCTAAGAATATAAACATACACATGGAACATTACAATATATGTTTTGCTTGATCTTCAGTTTCATAAAGATCCCCTTAATTACTCTAGATTGGCATTTTGCGTGCGGTACAGTTAAAAAGCACTGGTGGTCAACCACAGTGTTGGTGTGTACCATTTTAACCTTAAGGTGAAACGATACTTGGCCATTTTTTCTAGCGAACTATAGATGGTATACTATACACCAGGTTAAATATTATCAAAAACACCATGTTTTTTTATGTTTAAATCGTTTTATGTAAGTAACTATAAACGCATATCAAAATCTAAAGCTGCAATTAGTTAGATGAATAACGTATCTACATTTTAAGCTTTCTTCCACTGACTTTTAATGAGTTGGAACCGCAAAAATAACTTTTGAAAATGAATATTGCTATATTTTCTAGTTAAATTCCAATTTTTATATGACTTGTAACATTTCTAAGGGTTTGTCATAAATTTTGTAACTCTTAAAAATATATAGAGTATAAAAATATAAAAATGTATTAGTCGTATTTACATATGTATTGGAAAAACGTCTTACCGCTTTACAAATAAACCTGTTATAAAATTTATACCAGATATAAAACCCGTCCGAAGAGGCTTATTATCACTTTATACCTGGTATAAATTTTATAACAGGTTTATTTGTAAGGTATATATTACCATCTATGCTTGGCAACACAAACTAGACTTTCAACAGTATAAAATGTTTCACCTTGAATGTAGGAATATTTCTTATTAAAATAATAAAAGGGGTTTCAGATAACTACTGAATACAAGCATACAGAGCTGTACCAATTTTGTACAACTTTCAAAGTTTTGTTTTTGAAAGCCCAAACCACTCACTCCACTTCCTTTTCTCTTAATCTTTCTAAAGGACGGTAAACCGATAAACCGTTCTCCCACAAGTCCATAAACCTTTTTACCTAATCCAAACTCATTTATAAACTAAGTAATTAAGTCTAGTTTAAAATCTTCTTTAAAAGCAAATTTAGAAGTGATTTAGTATGTTTAATTATATAGTCACTTTGTCAGTGATTCGATTAACTTTATTTCTTTATTGTCTTGTAATTAAGTTTATATAAAACCTTGGATGAGTCACGAGGAGCGGGAAATTTATATATATATATATATATATATATATATATATATATATATATATATATATATAAACATTATATACGTACACATTATAATAATTACACTGTTTAACTTAAATCATACTATCTTACCTGAAATCAAAGAAACGACATTTAAAGTTTTTTATTTATATTGTCAAGTCAAGTTAAGATTTTATAATAACTTAACATTATGCACAGTGAGTTCAGTCAGCTGCAAATATCAACAGTCTTGGCCGTTATTCCTGACAACGTCAACTATTTAGTCCATGCGTATATATATGGTCACTGTTTTACCGGCAGACAAGCTCTGTACAAATTAAGGAAATATAATTTCTTTACAAATATATATCTACATACATAGTTATGTTGTGTTAATTTTTCAGGAATGCCCCTCTGTGAAGATACGCCACTGTACATTACATCATCATTTCAGCAACTTTTATAGCTATGTTATTTATTTAGTTTTTGCAAATATTTAAATTAACTGAATTTACCTTAATAAATATTTTCTCAAAATGATATCTCATTGATGTTCTGTTTTATTTATTTAACGTGAACGTAATAATATCAATAATTTGTACTAATAAACTGATTTTCTATTTTATGTAATAATCGTCATAAATAACTAAGAACAGTTTTACTACTTTTGTAAAAATATTATGTATTTAACATGTACAATGTCAGAAAAATATGATTCATTACAAAGTACATAACACATACGCGGTCTGGCCGGACGGTTAAGTACACTAAACATCCAGCGGTTCTGTGACTTGAACATGACACGTGCCGCCACCCACTGGCTAAGTAAACAACCATTTTTACAGCTTATTTGAGTAAACATAGAAACATGTAAGCGTTTCGTCAAAATTAGGAAAATTGTATTTCACGGTTCAAAAATGTTGTATCAACCTTTGTATTGTATAGAATATATTCTCTTTAGTAATAGGAACCCAATGTACAGTCAGAATAGTCGAACTCGCTTAAATACGTTTGCAATGTGCCAGAGGCCTAATCAATACCCTAAACTACCTAAATTAAAATGCACGTTTCTTTTTACATTCTCAACACACATCGACTTGGATTAATTATAGCATTACGACTAATTAGTAAATAGCATTGTCAAATAAATCTACATGAAACATATTCAAACAGTCTGTTTCTAATTTTTATCTAATTTTTAATTTAATCTAAATTTCTCAATTTTTCCACCGTTAAAAGGTTATTAGTTCGACCACATATTGATTGAGAAAACAACGTCGTCACAACAGTGACTAATCAAATTTCGAATCTTGTTTAAGAAAATCAAATATCATTTCCAAATTAATCATTTGATAGTCCAAGTATTTAACTTATCTAATTCATTCTCAAACAGTTTAATTTGTTCGTTTTTATTTATGTTCATAAATCATTGTTAGACACGCAACAGATTTTTATGCTTTAATATTAATGATTTCTTACTACCGCATGCTGCGTGCAACAAAATGATCTCCCTCTCCCCCTCCTCACCACATTCATTCACATTCTCACCAACTTTCCTATAGCAATATTTTTAGATTTTATCGAATTTTTACAAATAAAATAATGCTATTAAAATCCTGTCAGCCTGTCACTTTTTTTGGTGCTATTTTCACCAAACACTCCTGGAAAGCAACGGATATCATCAGACGAGGGAAGAGGAGATCATGAGGGGTGATTGAAGAAACAAGTTAATTAGTTAGGTTTTTTGATCTGTTACGTCTTCGTTAAAGTTACGTTTGAGAATTCTTTAACTGTAGATTTTTCGTATTCGATATCTGTATTATGTTTTGATAATATTTTGTACATATAATTTACTAATACAATCAAATAAGGTATATTTTAACATATAGATTTAGGAAAACTTTATCTTTGAAAAGTTTGTTTATCTCATTAATTCATGTTTCTGATGTTTGATAGCACTTCTATAAATATAGCTGATAAATCTGTATCCCTTATGTTGTTGTAACAAAATTGTTCAGAAGCGTGGTGTTAAGATAGGCGTCCACAGGTCCTCACTGCATTAAACGCACTGTTTTTATTGAATGAAACGTGGATTTGTTTCGTTAGTGAAATTTATACATTTCCAGAGAGCACACTTATACCGGTAGCAAACGATGCTACGAACACCTTCACACATTGGACGCTTCTTGGTTGGACGCATCGTGTGATCGATGCTGCAACTAAGTGTCCAATGTCATGTGTCCAACGTTCATATTGGAAGAAGTTCGGGATGTTGTCGATCTTTTGATCCGTGTCAAAGGGATTTTTCTACCCCCACCACAAACTTGATCCACATGTCATGCACTGCTGCACGAATCGTCCAACAAAGGAAGGTTTTATACTTGAAGTTTTATTTATTTACTTGAAAACTTTTGTTAAACAATGTCGGTGTTAAATTAATAACTTCAACAAATTAATAAAATAAATAAATCATTTGGATCAAACGTTCGTTCATAAAGCTATTCTTCGTTATTGTGACAATAAGTTGTGATTCGCATATACTTGTGATCGTTTTTTAGCGATGTCTGCCTAATGAATTGAATGATTGATATGTGTAATGGTTTAGAAAACTGAGTTTTGTGTTTTTTTCTGAAACTTGAACAAAATGTCCCATTTTCCTGACGCTGCACGCGGTAATTATGACTGAGTGAAAGTGGAGACTGAACATATTGTGGCCTACAAATTTCATAAAGAACATTTTAAGAAATGCATTCCATCTTTAAACTATATATCAATTGAATCTAATATTTAGTTACAGAAGAGTTTAATGGTTATAAATTTCACCATTACATTCCGATCAATTCGTAATTTACCGCCTCACTGAATTTTATTGATATAGGGTTTAGGGGCGTATCAGTATCTGTGCTACATATTTTTCACACGAATTCTTTTAACTCGCTGTTTTCTTTAAAGAATTTTAATTTAAAAACTTGTATATTAACAAAGAAATTTGTTATTTATTTTCCAAACTTTAAATATTTTAATTTTTGTTTTCAGGTCGTTGAGTGACAGTGACCTTATTGACCTTGGAATTGAATTTATGCCAGGATTTGCCGATCCCTATCACAACAGGTAAATGGTTTAACTTTGTCACATTAATTAATTTGTAATTAAAGGATTCCTTTTATATATTATCAGCTTGTGAAATTATTGGGTTTAATCATCCATAAAGATTGGTTTTTGCAACTAAACGAATCGATATTTTTATTACAATTTAATACACTTTTTGTACATATTTTGAGCTTTCTAAATACAAGAAAAAGACGTCCTAAGAGG
This sequence comes from Panorpa germanica, assembly GCA_963678705.1. NCBI lineage: Eukaryota > Metazoa > Arthropoda > Insecta > Mecoptera > Panorpidae > Panorpa > Panorpa germanica. Next base: position 9,410,060 of record OY783216.1, on the reverse strand, counting down.
GGGAGGGTAAGGTCAAAACGATAAAAAAGCATATTTTCGATAATGTTTTTTGACGACACAATTAATATATAATTACTACATGATAAAATAACATTTAAAGAATACTTTATGAAGTTTTGAAGTTAAGAAAATAACCACCGATATGTCTTAAAGATTTCTATTTCTTTTGTTTATTACTATAAATAATTTATTAATAAATTCTACGATCCTTTTTGTGTTTTCATTTTCTTTACGATTTTGTATAGTATTTTTGTTTTTCCTATTTTTATTTACATATTTTGTTTTGATCTTTAGCCATTGTTTGAGACCAATCTGTTGAATTAATCATGACGGAAGGGGTATACCGACTTGCGTACATTCAGCCGAAGAAACACTACACATAACTGCATAAAAAAATCTACATCATTCTTTATTAGTTGCAAGTTATCTTGACCCTTCTTTTTTTCACAATGGAACACTTAATTTTTATTATAACAATAAATTGATATTGGTTTGTAATTTCAAAAAAAAAAAAAAACTTTTCAATAGTTGTTTCGGAATTAGATTTATTTTTATGGTACTTTATTGACATAGTTGATAGAAACGTCTTCTGTAAAACTTAGAGGAAATCATTAATTTGGATTCAAGAAATCAACACGCAGTCAAACAAACAGCGGAACTGTAAACAACATCTATGGCAACCCTAAATGTGAAAAGTTACTGTCAACACCGTTCCTAAATGTCAGTCAAGTTGCTATCTAGAAGTCTTCATTCTACAAATTAAAGGAAGATTTACTGCGTCTTCAAATCGTATCTAAGTAAATAATATTTCGTTGGTAAACTGTGTTATCTAAAAACCTAAAAAAAATTCTTTGTATAGTATAAAATTAATGAAGAAAATATTTTTTTTATTTTGTTATTATTATATTAATTGTGTGCCTGCCGACTTTACAATATACGTTATTGTATATTTCGTAATACATTTCATAAACTTAAACTATTCTAGACCTTTCTATTTCCAAAAGTATTTTCTGCTTCTTCTTCTCTTGACCCTCTCTTTTCCTGTTCTCCGTCTCTCACCTCTTGCCTTTCTTGTCCCCTCTCGACAAACCCTCTATTATCTTTGTACTATTCTTTCTTCCTTTCAGACTTCATTGTCTCTTTCCTGCTTTTTACTTCTATCACTCTGTTCAGACATAAACCCTCTGGTTTTTCACTTCCTCCTTCGAATTACTTTTGCCATCCTCTCCTTTCCCTTCCTTTTCCCCTTTTAATAGCTGCTCCATTAGAACCATTGCGGAAATGATAACTTGTCTCTGTTTGTATAATGTGTTTTTATATAGCTATATCTTTTTTTTAAGAAATTTGTGTTGCAGTGCAATATCATACTTACTAGCTTACTACAAGCTGGTTCATTTTCTACTTTTCACATAAAAAGTATGATATGCTAACAAGCTGCAAGCTAATTCAAGCGTTACATTTCTATCTAATCTTATCCCTAAATTAAATCCATGTAATTTTTTATTTCCAGGCCGATGACAATGGGCGAAATTGGCTGTTTTCTGAGCCACTATAATATCTGGAGAGAGGTGAGAACTAATTTATATAATTTGATTGATTATTCATTAATTGCATTCAATGCTCACCAATAGCAACGTGTAAACAGTTTTGTTGACAACGGTAGAACATCCGTGTTACGTAAACATAACATTAGCGGCAAACATTCGATTTACACGTTAATGAATCGGAAATAGAAAATCATTATTTTGCAGCCGGATGTTATTTTAGCATTATGTCGTTTGCACGAAAATTGCTTCTATAGCGAAATAAAAACTGATGACAGCTGAAATAAATATTTTATTTTTCCTCTAATCGTTATTTAATAGTGCCTACTTGTTTAAATATGTATACGAGCGTAGAACAATTTATAAATGTATAAATCGTAACCTTATACTGGATTTTCACGGGCAGTATAGGTCAACACGATAAAAAAATGCATATTTTCGGTAATGTTTTTTGACAACACAATTAATATATAATTATTTCTATAATTACTACATGCCGTAGATTTTGATTTAGAGAGGGCACCGACTCTAAAAAGTTATATGTGAGAAAAATGCATTTGAAAGTTTCAAAGTAACACGAAAGCAGACCAGAGAGGTGAAGACTTGAAACTCTATATCTCTGACAGTTTTACTCCAATCGACTTCAAATTTTCACACCATAAACTTAATATGTTGTACATTAATATAAATAAATAAAGAAAAAATGAAAAGAAAAGTTGAAACCCTCCTTAAGGAAGGCGGCGCTTTAATCAACATACGTAAGAATCATAAAATGATCACGCATTTAATTCTGTGCTAGTAATTTAAACTGTTTTCTATAATTAAAGTCATTACTTCTATTTTAATTTAATATCCGTTTTAAACGGTGTTCCATTATGTCTTAGATCCTTTGTAGAAATCACTATTGACTTCCGATCTTTCTATATTCCTTTAAGTATTTGCTCAGTGAAATGTTTTCTATAATGAGCCTTTTGTTATCTCTAAGAAGCTTTTCCTAGAAATTAATTCGATATAATAATCCAGTTTCAAAACAAAGAGTTCAAATTGTAAAGTTAAAGAGACTAAATTGAAAATTACGGAAACCCACGAATGAGCAGTAATCTACAGAGGTGTAATTGAAGTTTCAGACTCATTGTAGTAATTTATGTTTTCAAAATTTATTACTTAACTTTTTACGTTGTACCAGACTCAAGAAACGAGTGCTCATTGACTTATTTCCAATACAAATACCGATATAAAAATATAAGTATATACAATTATAATTTAAAGTAGGAGAAAGTGGATCACCGGATCGATCCACTACTCTCATAACATTTATTTAATATCATTAGATTGACAGCGTGTTAATTCTAATAGTAAATTAGCAAAAAAGTGTTGTATATTTAACCTAATCAATTCTTCCCTATTACCCCCGTCACTGGAATAAATTTAACCAATTTAAACACTAATTTCTATTTTCTTTCTGTTTCAGATTTTACATAAAAATATAAACTCTTTTCTGTTTGTCCAAAATATAGGCTTTGCAGAAATTTCTTTGTGTAAAACTCGAGGACATCAAATGTTAGAGATAAAGATGAATTCATTTTTAAATGTTGTACTAATTAAATGATAAAAAAACATTATAAATTGTCACGAAATTAATTATATGAATATCGTTACAAAATAATAAGAAAATTATAATTTTTTTAAAATGAAATAAAGAGTAGATGAAGCTTAGACAAAAGCTCGAACTTGTATTTGTAATAAAATCTTAAAGAATTGAAAAATTATCCGTTTATTACCAGAAAGAATTATATTCGGGGTAGCACCTATAAACACAAAATTAAAGAATATATTTTCAGAAAATCGATAGTAGAAGAGCACCGCCAAACTTTTAAATCTAGGGCCCTTATAGTTTATTACGACTCTGCATTTGACAGAGTACATTATATTCGCCTATACAGAAAATTAAATAAAAGTCAACGTCTTAACAAAATTTAATCTTAAAAGCTTTATTTGCAAGTTTTATAATCCGTGCCTCATAATAATAATATTTGCATTATAAATTTAAAGTTTTACTTTAACTCAATTACTTGTCAAAGGTATTCTTCTTTATCAAGTACATCAACCTAAATTAAGAGGTACAGGCAAAATAGGCCTGTCGCACACTGCAAGTGAATTTTATTACTACGAAGCGCTACTACGCTTTACCTATCCGAACCCTGTAAATGTAATGAACCTTTGCACACTGCAAGCGACAAAGCCGTCCGAATGCTGGCGTTACGTAGGTCTCATAGTGGAAGCGTATATCAGCGAATTTTAACCAAACGAATACATGCTACAATGCTAAACTTATCTCTACCTTGTAAATGCAATTAGCCGGCTCAGACTAGAAGGAATGCAATTGTCTCTTTCATAACAGTGGTGTATCGATAAAAATTGTTAAGAACACCAAGTCGCCGATTTATACCCGAATTCGTCGTCGCTTAAATACGCGACATGTCTTGATGCTTGATGTTATGCAAACATTCGTGAATAACATATTTATTAATTTTTGTATAAAAATATCCACATAAATTCCCTAAAATTTCCGATTTTACATAAAGAAATATTACAAGTATGTCCAACCATACATGTGTCCAATTTTTAGCTAGTCATAGTATTAGCAAGTCATCTACAAAACATTTTTTGCAATGTCATACTACAAATGAACAGCGGGTCGTTTCCGATGTGACAGTATGACAGTGACAATGTGAGACTACGAACTGTGTGACAGCAGAAATAAATGAGTGAATATCCTGAAAGGACAAACCAGGACATCGATCCAAACCACATCTCATCGCCTCGTGGACAACGTTCGAATGTGATGAGCCTGTTCGTTCACCTGGTGTCCTGCTGGTCTCGATGTTACAATGAATGCTTGTACAATGTACATCCATCTCAAAGGACAATTAAGTCCTGTATATGACATGGATATAGTAGTCCAGTTCCTTTTGTAAAATAGTGTTAATTGGAGTCCTGCATTCGTGCACAAAACTAAACTTGGACAAAACTAAAATTCATTTTACACAACAGTGAAATAAAATAACTGGTATTACCACATCACTCCTTAAGTTCGTAAAATGACATGTAGATGCCACCACTATTGTTAAGCCATTGCTTTGCTTGAACGTTTTATTTTTCCCATTAAGAAACAATGCTTTATCAACACAAGTAATTCAGATTTTTCCATTATTTTGAAAATTACAAAAGTTGCGTCACTAACACCGCTGTAATTCTTAAACTAATGGTCGAAATGACACGAAATTTGTACACATCGTTTGAGAAGGTTTGTGCTATCTAAAAATCATATGGTTTTGTCAATAGTGACATCTTTATGCCATCCTACGAACTTATAGACGAACAGCAGAGCGTAAAAGAGATGACAGAACTCTGACAAGTTTACAGGTTACCAACCTTGACAGCTCATAAATCTCTGCTATATGTATTTATATATCAAAATATTAAACATTATTTACAGCTATTTCAAGGAATAATAAAATTTCAGTATTATGTCTGCCGTAACAGGGTTAAATAAAATAAAAACTTAATATTCTTTGACTTGACTTGATTATTTCGACTACCAACAGCTACTAATATTACCACAACACTACAAATGGCCGACATCTCTAGCGCTGAAACTACAATTCAAATTTAAATTGCTGTATCTCCGTCAACATTTAGATATTTAATAAAATAGACACGCCAATACATATTTATTAACATCAATTTCAATCAACAATTGAAAAATCGACCACTAAAAAATGAGTGTAAAAGCCCATTAATGAGCAGTATATCTCTGGTAAAAATCGGCGGTTAAATATAGCGTAGATTTTTTTCGGTTTATGGTTGTCAAATCAAAAATTTGTTACTGCGCATGCGTTTTAATTTAATTTAGGACTGGCGTCGGTTTTCCTGCTTGTTATATACACTGATTCAAGATTGGAGCGAATATTAACCTCTTAAGTGCCTATTAACAAAACAGGCCACTGCGGAGGTCATTAAGCACTGTAGAGGCTCAAGCAACGAGAGATGATAATAAAAATATACCCCGGGAATTCCCGACCAGAACTTCTAACATATTATACTACTAGCAGTACTAAATGTAATTCATCTGTAAGCCTTTTTTATGTCTTATTTATATTGTTACAACGAATATAAAAATATCGTTTTTACTGCTCAACAAAATACGAAATCTTCTCAAATCTTCGTCTAAAATTATCACTTACTCGGTGTTATCCTTAAATAAATTTTATTTGATTTTTTTCCGTTTTTTTTCTAGGTCATCGATAAAGGGAATGAAGCTGTCATGGTGCTGGAGGATGACATTCGGTTCGAACCCTTTTTCCGTCAGAAAGTGCTTCATTTAATGTCTGAAATAAAACAACTGGGCTTGGAATGGGACCTTATGTAAGTAACAGTAACACTAAGATTGCACAGTAGTAGGTATTACACAATTCAGCTGTTTCAAAAGATTTTATTGCTTTTTTTACAACTTTTTTTTGTTTTAAGGAAGGTAGTGGTTTCACATTTATATCACCGAATCTAATTTGATTGATGGTTTTACCTACCCGACTAAGAAAATAAAAGTGAAAGTAATTTTCTTGTAGGTGTACTTGAAGTACGGTAGACACGTTGGTTTAGCACGCTTTAAAATAACTAATAAGATTTAGTACTTTATTTTCTAATTAAGGGGGAATCCTATCTTTTGTGCTTAAAATTAGACTTTTTTTTAAGTTTCATTTATTAGATTGATTCCTAGTGAAGGCATCTATTTACTGGAGACACAACTGTCTTAAAAGAATTTTGTCTTTATCGTAGAATGACAGAGACAACCTTACCTTCAAGTACCTCTGTTTAGCGATCATATTACTTCTTCAGCATCTGTGGTGGATGAGTTAAATACTTCCGGGAATTCCCGACAGCCCCCTCTAGACAACACTTTATGAACATATTGTATAGACCATATTTGAGACCATCACACTATAAAAACTGCCAATATAGTACGAGGTTATCAGTGATAGGACTCAGTATCGAAAATAGGCTGCCGTTAAATAAATAAAATTTTAAAGAATACAGCCCCATTCCTACTCACTGAGTTTTAGTGTTAATTTAGTGTTTCAACCTAAAATGTAAGTTTCAGTTTGAGAAATAAAACTTTAAGAAACCATGAAAAATTGAGAATCTAAAATTCTGTTTATATTTACAAATATGAGGGAAACCACTTCAAAACTCACTCACTTAACAAACCTCCTTCTTAAATATTGAAATATTCCCAGACTTATTTAAATAAACACTTACGTTTTAGCTTTTAAGTCTTAATACTATTGAAATCTTATTTGTACTAAACAGTAAAAGCCTTTCAAGAAATAATATAAAATACATTTACATATGTTTCGACGCCGTGACGCTCATTTGAAACGCCGTGACGCTCGTCATGGCCGTCGTCGTCAAGTGATAGATAAGCTGTCAGTCTGACGATTTGACGACGCTAAGCAGTTAGCTGTTGGAATAAATATAAATAATCTTCTTCAGCGTGAGACACCGCATCGAAATAATTACGTCACTCATTTTCTAAGACATATTGATTTTATTCTAAAAGCACTGCATCGTATGAATACATTTTACTTATTAAATTATTTTAAGCTGTTCGTAAAAATTGAAAATGTCTTTCAAATGATAATAATACGTGAAAATTAAACTAAGTTCAAAGAACAACACGTCCACGAACAATGATGAAATTTCATTATCAAAATAAGTGCTTATTTTGGGGTAGTGGCGTCATTAATCCGTACTTATTCGAGAACAACGTTGGTGAGGCCATTACTGTCAACGGCGAGCGCTAGAATTCATGATAACTAATTTTTATTGGTCCAAATTTAATGATATGGACGTGACCGACATGTGGTTCCAGCTGGACAGCGATAACAAGCGATAACAGAAATGTGACTTACACCACTGTAACTTGAATCAGTCCATGTACAGTATCCTTTACTCTTCTTGGAACCCTTGGAAAATCATTGAAATAAATAACTTTAAGAAAGTTTTACAAAGTTTTTAAACTGAAACTTTTCAAAGTGAACTACTTTACTGCTACTTCCGTCATTGATTTACCACCGTGAAAACTTGAACAACTTATTTTACAATTTACTAATGAAATAATAATATAACTAAACCAGTAACATCTAGTTAAGTAACTATCCGTTAAATATATTAATTATTTTAAAGCACGTAGTTAAAAATAAAGTGAATTTAATTTATTTGTGTAAAATAAAGTTGACGGTACATCAATTAACATTTGCACTGGCATTTTAAATGAGGAATTACTGCAGAAGCAAGTTTTACACGTAATTCATTTAGCGTGAATGTTACCATGTGGTTGTTTTTAAATTTAACTGGTAAATTCGTATACCACGAAGTTGTGAATCCTTAGAGACGGAGCAAACAGCCACTGAGTTGGTTGCATTTATATGACGCTGTTGACGCGAGATTGTATATGCAGTTAAAAACATGAACACAAGGAGAACCTGTTAGATAGTCGTACTATGAACATCCTGATATTTAAAAAATATAAAATAAATCTTGCAATTAGTAGTAGTCTGCAATTAGATTAATGTCTCGGAGAAAATTTTATCTGGTTGTTAGAATTTTCGCCTTTTCAAAAGTAATACAATCAGGATTTACGTTTAAAGGGGCTATTAATGGGGCGTAATGTTTATTTTATTTATTTATATTAATGTACACCATATTAAGTTTATTTTATGAAAATTTGAAGTCGATTGGAGTAAAACTGTCGGAGATATAGAGTTTTCAGTATTCACCTCTGGTCTAGTTTAGTCTTTTAAACCCGTGTTTCTCACACATAGCATTTTCAGAGTCGGTGCCCTCTCTAGCTCAAAATTTACTGGACCGATCCTTTTGAAATTTTGCACACTCTTTCTTTACATAAATGCCGAGATAACGCTGTCGATTTTTTTTTTAAATTATAACGTATTTTAAAATAACAAAGTTTCTGATTTTTTGAATTTTTGGTACTGTAAAAAATTGAAAAAACAATAAAATTAAAAAAAACTCGACATGGTTACCTGCAGAAACTTATCAACTAATAAAATCATTTTGGTTTTTTAATTTTAGATAATAGAGTGATGAGCTATGAGCAATGTTACTTTTTTTGTGACGTCTGCGAAGATTCGCTGTCAATGCCTCATTTCTTGATATATATTTATGAAAATTTCACAAAGTATTCTTTAAGTGTTATTTTATCATGTAGTAATTATAGAAATAATTATATATTAACTGTGTCGTCAAAAAACATTATCGAAAATATGCTTTCTTTATCGTTTTGACCTAAAGAACTATATTATGTACCTTACATATTAAATAAAATACATGTTGCATTTTTTAAAAACGTGCTGTGGTAAATATTGAAATGATTGTTGATCAGGAAAAGTTAGACTTCTCGAACTTTAGCTTCCATTTTAAAAATAATGATCACGATTCGTACTGTGATGTTTCCGTTTGTTTCCGTTTTAGTTTCCGGATGTTGCATCGTGCTCATAGCCACAGATAATAGATGTGGTACATGAAACAAACGACGTGCGCATAACAAGAGATTTTATCTTCTTTTATTTATATGGTTTGCAAGCAGTTTCTATAGCAACGGCAAATAAATTTATTTTTTTTTACTTTTTTCTTTATAAATTTCTCGAGATAAGTTAATTATCCACGTTTTAGCAGCCACAATCATTCTAGTTATATATTCAAGCTGTATCTTTGAGCGAGATAATTAGCGTACATACCCAGTGAGGTCCCATAGAAACTGTGAAAGAATTGCTTGTTTAATGCCAGCAAAGAAACGGTTAACTTAATAATTCAAAGTATTTAAATTTAAACTGATATTTAATATTTATGATATGTGTTGTGTTGTTATCTTATTTGTTTTGCTAGGTTTTGTGATCTTACTAGATACATACAATTTTATAAATAATTTTTCCTATTTCTCTGTTTTTCACATTCTATTCCACTTTTAATTTACAGCTCGCAACAGTGTTTGCGAGTTATACATTATTAAAGTTGCAATTACGTCAATTCAAGAAATATAATTGAGCGGGGCACTACTTAGCAATCATATATTTAACTTTAAAATGCTTAGCAATGTTTATATAGAAAATACAGATTAATGCATCGATATTCAATATTATAGATCAAATTACGAGAGTTCGGCGGCGACTCATACTTAAAACAAGTTGTGGGGTATAAACTCCTGATATAACTAAAAAGCACTGACTCACTTATTTTTCTATAATGTATATAGAAACGAATAAGATAAAATTCATTATCGTATAACCTATTATAAGTATAGGTCGCCGCCGAACTATCGTGATTTGGACTATACGTATTAAATTCAATAATGCAGTTTTTATGCAGAGATTTCGTTGAAGAAAATGTAATAACACTTAAAGAGATAACAAAAATAATTAATGTTTTTTATGGATTTTCTTTTAGAAACTCGTAAAAAAACGAGTGATGATAAGATTACATTTTTTGGAAAAGCCATGAAAAAGTACTTTTAACAACCTCTTACATTTAATTAATTTTTAACAATATTGTAGAAGATCTTTTTAAAAATAAATTAGTTAATTGGAAATGCAGCATGGAATTAATTATATATATTTCAAACAGACACGTAAAAAAATTAATTATATTATTTTGTAAATGTATTTTTGTGAACTAATTTATTAGATATATCAAGTATCTAATTACTGTCATTCTTATGGTTTTATGTGAACAAAAGTTATTCTACTCTATGCCTATTTTATGTCGCTTCCCCAAATCCGCGAATATTTTGAATTCCACACATTCTCAACTAATTAAAACTTTTGTGAAAGCTGTCAATCGATTTGCTGCGACAGAAGCTGTAAATGATGTGAATCAATCAATAGCTCGTATATCCCTACCTTAAATTCACCATTCTATAATATAACAAACTTATGTTAGAATTTCAAAGATAAAATATTGAAGTATGGTAAATACAGCCGTAGTAAAAACAGTTAAAACTTCCATCTTGATTCTTCACCAAAGTAAAATACTCGTACGATCAAATCAACAGATCAACTTTGAAATGTGAAACACTCTTATAATCGGAAGTAACACCGTACGCAGAAATAGATTAAAGAAAAATATTTATCTTATATTTCCGCAAGTACGGAATATCACTGGGTACATATCACTGCTTGCATGCGAGCACAGTTGTACACTTATGTAAGTACAGTACCGTAATGAGGGCATGGTAAAAAGGCGCCTGTTACGGACCCTTTGCTTGAGGTTGAACTGAAACTTTGAATCATTTCTTTATAAATTTTTTTTCCTGTCTTAGGGCTACTGCCACGGCAGTTTCATTTGAATCCAGACGTATTCTGCATCTCAGTTCTGTCCACGTAACGTCATACGAGTTACAAATAGGCTCATTTCTCTGAAGTTTAGCATTTTTTCATTGGGAAAATATCAAGTGATGAAGAAGATGTGATTATAGCATACGCTTTTATAAGAAGACGACGAATCAGACGTAGAATGTATTGGCTTTATCCATACATCGAAAAGAACATTAACCGCAGATTGTTTGTTGCTGCAACGGAGCTAAACCAATTCTCTTCGATTATTGAGTCGCCGAGTAATTTTAGTTCTTAGAAGTTACATGTGTATATGATGTCGCTAAAAGCGGTTTTTCAGTGTCGAAAGATTTTACACTAAGTGATGGTCCCCTGGTACTTAATTTGATCGCAATTTGATGTTTTTAACCCACCCCGCGGTGCTGCCTGTAAACTAAAAGCTGCTTCATTTTGTCTGTTACCCCCACCTATGAAATATCACTAGATTTATATGTACCGAATATGCATACTAGTGATAAGACTGATTTATAGTCATGCAGTCTATTCTAAGTGACATATTTGTTAGTCACCTACTGGCGTTATTAGTTGATTTCGTTGAATAAACTGTTTTTCTATATATGTTTTTTTTTTGTTAAAAAGAAGACTGGAAAATACATCATTTACAACAGGAAATAAAAAGTTTTCCAACAAATAACTTTATCGGAAAATCAAATAAAAAAACAAGCGCAGAACAGGAGGATAAAATAATCAAATTAAATAAATATTAGTTCAAATAAAAAACTGAAACGAAGAAAACTCTACCGTAGTTCAAAATAAAAATAATGGTTCTAATGTAGAATTACATGCACTAAAAATTACTCAGTTGAGTAGGCGTTTATATATAAGTAGGGGCCGGATTTTTATCTCGTTTTTACATATTTTAATTTAATTGTTTTATTGTAAGTATTAAAGACTCCATTTACTGATTTGCAATATATCATTTGCAATTATTTATCATGTCGAGTTATAATTGTGTATTAGGTACGAGGTATGGCTATAAAATAACGACTAGGCACTTGGATACGACCGATAGCTGAGTAGCGTGAACATATTAGTCTGTTAATAACCTTCATTTGTATAAGATCTGCTTTTTGGTTTACCGAAAAAATAGTAAGAGTTTTAATAGTGGAATAGTGTATTTTATAATAAAATGTATACTCAATTATTTCTACAATATTGTAAACAAATTTACCATTAACTTTCATATCTATGATGATGCGATCGCGTATTATAACGAACTGCTAACTTCGTATATTCTCATCTCTTTTAACTTTATCTTTTGTCTCATACAACAAATTGGTTTTTAGTCTTTACAGCTGATAGCGAGCAGGAGATATTTTATAAACTGTTTTGTATAAAAATTGTCAGCTTCTTTTGTGTAATTATCAGGATTATTCTTCATCAAACTTCTCACACACATACAGCCCACTACAATCAAATAATGAGGCTTTGAAACTAATAAGCGCACATTAAAATTTCTTATGAAACTTGGAAAAGTCACGTGGTTTAATCGTATCAAAGAAGTCCATGCACATTAAGGTCAGTGACAATATTACAGACTGCCAGATTGCACTACATCCATTGCACTGGGAGCTAATAAATAAATAGACGTGTAAGTAATTGTTTACACGGACATACGACAAACGAGGACGTATACGGGGGATGACCCTGTTTAATTAAATGGTACCCTCCTCATCCCTCTCAACATATTGAATTGAATCCATGGAATGCAGTGCAGTCACTCATCCAGATCAATTTGTTATTAATGGACTCATTTGTTTTAATAATTAAAACGTTTTAATACAATTAAAAATGTTTTTAAAAGTAATTTAACAACATTGAAAAATATAATGGAACTGAAACACACGCGGTGAAAGTTTTATTTTCAATTCAATGTAAATTGCTATTAGATGTCGCGGAAAACAAACTATTGTGCGAGCATCATGGATGTTTATGCTTATTTTGTTAGAAATTTAATTAAAATTAATATGGAATATTAAACTTAATATTAGGCAGGGAGATACAGCAACAGGAAAGAATGGAAAATATTGAGAAGAGGAATTACAACACAAGATATACAAAAAATTGGGAGAGAGAGATACCAGAATACTTAAGAAAAAACGACATAAAAAACATGAAAAGGATTGCCAAATTTAAATTAGGAAACGAGGAGAAAGGAAACAGATACAGGGCAAATAGCGAACAAAGGATGTGCAGGGTGTGCGGAACGGAGATAGAAACATTGTAGCACATTAAGTTTTCATGTGAGAAAAAGGTAATAAGCGAAAAGAATATTGGGAAATTATTAAAGGGATGCAGTGAAGGGATGAGGTTGATAAAAGGAACGAGGAAAGAGGAGGAATGGCAGAATGGAAACAGGAGGGAGAGTAGCGGGAGGGGCGAAGCAGTTTTGTTTTTATTTTTATAAGGATAAATTTATATTTATTTTTTTTCGGAGTGAAAATGTTTAGATTTAATAGGGTTCAAAATTGAATTAAGCACAATGACATGTAAATAAATGAGTTAAGGCACAAGAATGTAGTGGCAAATGGAAAAAACATTAGGAAAATTAAAAAAATATATGGGATGAGTATTGTTAATTTAGATAAGAAATAGTCGTCCAGTGACGGCTGTATCTATGAATGACAATTAAAAACGTTGTGGTAGCTTTAACACACTGTCTTTTTAGTCTTTTAAAGTCAGACGTATGTTTATCTAGTAGATTCACAGCTAGATAGTTTGGATGATTGTTTAGTCGCTGCTGGTATCTCTGGCTCAATTTGTTATTTTCTTCTTTAACAGTTTTAATGCCGAAGTCATGGTTGATGAATTTGTTGCTTATGTACCACTTTTCTAGCAATAACAAAAATATTAATAGATTATTTGAATAATCTATTAATATTTAATCGCAAAATGAATCTGATGTAAACATGTGTATAGAAAATAACATACTTTTGTTGTTAACTAACGGGCATCAGCTTGTATTTATGTTTTGTATACGACTACGCTATAACGAATGTTGTTCATTTACAAACTAATTAATCTTTTCTACTTATTTCACAAAAACACAGCTATAACCTAACCTAACCTAACCAACATAGCGCGTGAAAAATTCTAACAGAATGAATTAATAAAATAAAAAAAGTATCTGCGTAATTAAAAGTTTGAAATATGCTACTCTGTAACTAGCGGGGGAGTGTAATTAATACGACTTCCGCCCTCATCCCTCATCCCTTCCTTATGTTTCTGTTTCTTGGTGGAGCTATACTCGTGTTTCTTTCCAACACAAACAAGTTGCAAATTATTGAAAAGTTGTGCAAACCTTAGAGCTTACGTAAGAAGAAACTAAATTACGTAAAATGTATTTATTGGTTAAAACAAAGGTTCTCTAACTTTTAGATTTCATGGACCGAATTGAAGTATTGAAAGGTCTACCCCAACCAGATTGAAAAAATTATTATAATATATGTATAAGACAATATCTCCAATTTTATTAGGAATTGTACATTTTTAAGTTTAGTTGCTCTGAAATCAAAGAAACGATATTTAAAGTTTATTATTTCATTTGTCAATTCCTTTTTATCTAATTTTATAATAACTTAACATTATACACAATGAATTCTATCGACTCCAAATATTAATATTGAGAACACGTGGCTTACAATACGTTTATGATATTATTGTTTAAGATTGTTCATATTTCTTTATTATAAACCAATAAATCTGTCGAAAGAACCCTTGCAGTAAATGCATTAAGGAGCAATATATGAATTTCTGTATATTACGAGTATCTTCACCTCCTTGAACCTTTCTATCACAGAATGATATTACTCGCAAAGCTATACGCAGTGCCGGATTTAGAGGTGTGGAGGCCCTAATTATTTTCTGAATAAAAGAACAATTTTTTTCCGTCAAGTTTTTCAAAAATTTATTGCTTTTATCTCTATTATGGGGCCTCTCTCTTGTGGAAGCCTGGGTGCAGTTTACCCGCCTGCCCTCCCTCAAATCCGGGACTTGCTGTACGTTTTATTTTATATTACATAAAGCAAATGAATTTTTGATAAAGAAACATACACTGCAAATGCGCAGTTATTGAAAAATATTTATTGTCATGAACAAGAAAGGAAATAACATTTTTCTTAAGGGGTTATATACAGCTATTAGGCCCAAAAAAGCGACTTTTCAAGAATTTTTCTAAGAAGACTTTTAAATTTATTAATGTAAAAATTTGTACACATGTTATGGTAATTTTTAACTGTATTTTAATAATTTTGTATTTGTAAAAATAATAATTTTAGAGCTGCTATAGCAAATCTCCAGGAGCTCCTCTCAAAAAAGCATCTTGCGGGGTGACCACGATATCTCTGGACTGCATTATGTAAATTCTTCGAAAAATCCAATCGGATTTCGTTAAAGTAATGTATAATCTAATAACTAATCGAAGGAATAAGCGAGAAAAGTTTTTGGCTTCATCAGTGAGAAAAAACCTCCGATTAATTTCTAAAAAATATACTTAAGAAGCTTGTGTTAAAATTTGAGACTGATCGGTTCAGCCGTTTCCGAGAAATCTTGGTCACCGATTTTAAAAACATTTAAAATTTCAAATGCACTTTACATACAGTAAAAAAATATTTTCTTCAACTTACGTAATTTTGAAAATATTCGCCGGATTGACTTGAAATTTTTTGTGTGTGTACTTAAATATATGTACATTACGAAAATGAAATTAAAAAAATCTATTATTTTAAAATTCTAACTGTAATGTCTTACACACACACACACGCAGACGACGATTAACTGGAAACAAATGAATTCGATTTTCGAAAACTATAATATCAATCGACCGACTATCTCTAAAATAAGACGAGCATAAAAATCGATTTATTGGATACTTAGTAAAAACATTTAAACACAATTCTCCTCTGACATATTCTGAGATATTTAAAGACCAACCTTTTTTATAAGAGGGTAATTAACTTGATTAAAAAGTCAACATGACTTCCTCGGGCGTCGTAAGTCGACGTCGGCGTCGGCATCGGCATCGGCGTCGTTGTTGAACGTCGAACGTCATGCAAAACATCCGCACCCAGTTTATAAGTTACTCCCTGAGAAATGTGTACTTTAGTAAATTATTTGTTTACTAATTATTTCAGTTACCAAGTTCAGTTGCTTTGTGCGCTTGATTTTCTATACCAGTTTTAAAGTACCTATTAACAAAGTTGTTTCATTTACCGAAAGTATATTATGTACATTTAGTAGCATACTAATTTAAAGATTTGGTGTGCTAATTACATTTTGTATATACCAAAATACAGGGTGTTTGATACATCGATGATGAAAATCATTTCGGCAATGTGTCCTTCGTAGAATGACATATAAATGCCATGATTTTTGGATGCACAGAGAACAAATACGAACATATACCTTTCTCTCTCGCACACATCTTGGACACACTTTTAATCTATAGGAAATACGAGGCGTGTTCTTAAGTAAGTACCGTTTTGGAATTAAAAAAAGACGTGCAAAGATATCGCAATAATTTTATTTTTACATGAAAGCCTGTACCTTAATCTACTTTTCTACATAATTTCCATGAATATTGAGGCACTTGTCATAACGTGGCACCAGTTTTTGAATACCCTCCTCATAAAATTCTGCCGCCTGACTTGTTAACCACTGTACTAGGACGCCCACTCCGTTCTTCATCATGCACATTTGTGCAGCCATCTTTAAATGCTCTCACCCATTTACTAAATTTTTACATTTTCTCTATTACGTCTGATACTTTTGAGACTACCCTTATATACGCGTAACTACGTATACATACCCCAGCTCCGTATGCAGCACATGGAGGCGTTAATCAAGAAATTAATCGATTCTTTGTAATAGTGGAGCAAATATATTATAAATCATTTTATACAAAGTGGATCTACGTACATAAGCCTTGTGTTCGACAAGTTGTATTACAAATTATTCCGTCATGATCCCAACGAAAAACCATTTATTTCTACTTTTCAACAATAGTGCTTAGATATGCATACATACTGTACTGTATGTGAGACACTTATTGTGAAAGTGGGGCATGTCTACTTTTTGTTATTTTTTTACTAGATATAAGTAAAGAAAATGTAGATATTATATATCACTCAATAAATTCGTAACTATTGAAAATCCATATGGTTCTTATATAGTATCAACCTTCAAACGATATGTATCAAAATTTTGTAGCATTCTTACTTCTTTTGTAATGTTCAAAGCAATGGAAATAATGTAATTTCAGATGTTGATAATGCATTGCTTTTTAATGGTAAATATTGAAGAAATATTGCTGTGGCTCAACCTAATGGGCTGGTGTCCTCATTTTTTAGTGGTCGATTTTTCAATGGTGTTGATTGAAATTGATGTTAATAAATGTGTATTGGCGTGTCTATTTTATTAAATATCTAAATGTTGACGGAGATATAGCAATTAAAAGTTTGAATTGTAGTTTTAGCGGTAGAGATGGTCGGCCATTTGTATGACGTGAAAATGTATTGAATAGGTCAGTGCTGTGGTAATGTTTTGTAGCTGTTGGTAGTCGAAATAATCAAGTCAAATCAAAGAATAATAAGTCTTCATTTTATTTAACCCTGTTACGGCAGACATAATATTGAAATTTTATTGTTCCTTGAAATAGTTGTAAATAATATTTGATATTTTGATATATAAGTACATATAACAGAGATTTATGAGCTGTAAGGTTGATAATCTGTAAACTTGTCAGAGTTCTGTCATCTCTTTTATGCTCTGTTGTATAAAAGAGATAGCAACATAGTGGACGTAGAGATATAAATAATGTAGATTAGATTCACTAGTTTGCATATAAAAATATCGTTTTTATTTTTAAATTAATTTTGTTCAATGACTTACCCCACTTTAATGATAAACATCTCATTTATGAATATTTACTCACGTTATTTCACCAGGTTTTAACTAGACGTGTTCCCCAACGGAGCTCCTACACCTCTTTTTTGTGTTGTTATATTCCCATGCGTATTTTCCTATACTTGTAAACTCATGTATGGTTTTCCTGGTTTTTCCTTTATGTAGAATGTTTTATAGCATGGATGTTGGGTTGTTTACATACTCGTACATCAAACAAAAGCACCAACCTTCAGTTTACACAAAAACATAATTTAATTTAAAAAGATTGAATCAGTCACTTCTAATATTCAAGATCATCTCTTGGACTTCGTATATTTGTTATAACTCTAGCTGACCCGATAGACCCTGTTCTGGAAATAAACAACAGAATCAATTTTTTGTCAGTATTTCCTTGATTCACAATTTGGCAATTAACTGTTTTCGTACATAGTAGCAAAAATCCAATAAGAAAAAGTTCTTTCAGTTTTTCCAGAAATTTCGAACTTTCCAATTTTTCTTTCCCTAAATACTCGTAGTTTATTCATACTATTACGAACATTTAATAAAAATTAGCCAAACTGTCAAATATAATTTCTTGCTGACTTGTACATAAGTAGGTTACATTATCACGGAAAATGTTTCATTAAAAGTAGAAATAACGGTAAGAGTATAGCAACATATCACCTGTTTAACTCATGCAGGTATACCAATAAAGGTGTTAACACGTAACACGCAGTGCAGCCAATGGAAATAGCAGAAACTTATTTTAAAGTTGTAAAACTTTCGTTTTGATATAATGTATTTCAGTTATGTTATATGGTAACATATTGCCTTTGATAAATGTTTTTAACATGCAAAACACAAAAATGCAGCGGAGTTTTGTTATAAAAGTCAGTGTGGCAGTGATAAATATGAAAATAAAGTGCTTTTCAAAATCATTTTGTCATAGAGTAATGTTTGTTTTGTTTTTGTTACGTACAAAAACTAACTTGTAGCATGAGGGTAATTCAAATACAAACCGTAATTACATTCATTTGACGTATGCAGCGCATGTAATTTCTATAAAAGTGTACTATATATAGATTGATAAAGTTGATTACTAGAACCTTAAATGTCCAATTATTTTTTAATAACTCCTTATATGTTAGGAGATATTAACAATTAAAAAAGTCATTTTGTCTCTTTAATTATTAAAGGGATCCCACATTATACGAAATTCCAAGACATGTAATGTTACGTCCGCTAGTTACTATCTCTTTTATACAACAGAGCGTAAAAGAGATAGTATATTCATAACTCTTGTACATATAAAAAATAACTGACTTATCGCTTGATAGTGCGACATATTACGTCATAAATATGGTCGACATCTGTAGCTCTAAAACTTATAATTCAAATTTTTAATAGCTATATCTCCGTCAACATTTAGATATTTAATAAAATAAAAACGCCAATATACATTTATTAACAAGAGAAGGGTTGCCAGGTTCAGATTGGGAAACGAGGAGAAAGGAAACAGATACTGGGTAAATAGCGAGAAAAGGATGTGCAGGGTGTGCGGAACGGAGATAGAAACATTGGAGTACATTAAGTTTTCATGTGAGAAAAAGGTAAAAAGTGAAAGGAATATTGGGCAGTTATTAAAGGGAGGCAATGAAGGGAAGAGATGGATGGCAGAGTAGAAACAGGAGGGAGAGTAGCAGTTTTGTTTTTATTTTTATAAGGATAATTTATTTTCTTTTGGAAGGAGTGAGAATGTTTAGATAAGGATCAAAATTGAATTAACCACAATGACATGTAAATGAATCAGTTTAGGCACAAGCATGTAGTGCCAAATAGCAAAAACATTAAAATAAACAATCAAGAACCTGAAATATTTCCCTATTTTACTTATAAAAATACGTGATAAAATAAATATGAATATTTTTTCAGTTATCTTGGTCGCAAACGTCTCCAAGACGTTGAGGAACCATGGGTCCAGGGGTCCCGGTATCTAGTCCACGCTGCGTACTCGTATTGGACTTTAGGCTATTTGCTAAGTCACCGGGGTGCGGAGAAACTGCTAGCAGAACGTCCACTGCAGAGTATGGTTCCAGTAGATGAATATTTACCAATTCTGTTCGACAAACATCCAAAGTAAGTATCGTTGGCGTTGTCGGTAAACAATGTGCACTGATTAGTTTACTAGAGAATGCGATGTAACGAGTTTCAGTAAATATACTGACGTCATTAATCTGATGACACTCTAATACCATGGTCCATGTTGCAGTAATTATTAACAGTTAAAAAGCTACACTCTTAAGAAAAATTTCATAATATTTCTAAAGCATATTTTTTATTCAGTGCATTGAAAAAGAATTCAGATCCAGTACATTAATTTTCACAGAATTAATTTGTAAATTTAAGAACATTTTTAACAGTATACTATCGTGCTTTAAAGGGGTCACATTGGGAACTACAAGTATGCTTTGTTCGAAGGCAAAAGTCTTTATAGTGAAGCTTTCAAGTTCACCAAAGTTTTAAAGTTTTGTGTTTAATAAAGTAGATGCTTATGGCAGTACGGTATTAATGCATTCGTCTCCAATTAATTTAAAACGATTGAAGTCCCGTAATCTCTTCCCAGAGTGCAATTTAATAGGGTTGTGAACCATGACTTAATTTCTGTGAAACTTTGCTAGATATCCAATCATTTTCTAAGAAGTCGCAATATCAAAGGAGATAGTAATATCTACTACTATCAGAAAGAAATCATTTTTAATTATTTTTTTAATTTTCCAGTGAAGCATGGAAAAAACACTTCGCGCAGAGAGACCTCATTGCTTTCTCAGCTGCCCCCCTGCTGCTGTACCCCACCCACTACACGGGTGAGAAGGGGTATATCAGTGACACAGAAGACTCTGCAATTATAACAACAAAATCTCTGAAACCTCATGAAGATCTTTAACGTAAATTTAAAGGAAACAAGAATCAAATCTAGTATTTATGTAATATTTATGTAGTAGATACGTTTCAAGGTATAACAAGTGACGCAAATACTATATACATGTTTTTAACGGGATGAGACTGTAAAATCTTTGACCAATAATCTTTTTATGGGTACCTAGATTATATATGATATTTTATCTAGTTCATTTATCTAGTTCAAAGTTATTGTAACTTTTTAACTTCGTATTTACTAAATTACGAAAACTATGAGTGAGCTTAATTAATTTTAAAACTAATATTTTAAGTTTTGCTATATTGTAATACATATTTGTAATGTGCATTTACATGTTCATGTTGATATTGCACAAAGCAGGGGTTTGCCATAAATCATACGCTGTGCAGATGTGAATGCAAATCAAGCTATTAGTACTAAGGCAACTTAAATTCGAAGCACTCAATTTGTGAGAATGTGTATGCCAAAGTTATTATAGTGGCCTACCCCGTTATGGCAGGCGCTTTGCTTTACGAAAAGAATCATGAACGTGTAAATACAGAAATAACTATAATTTAATTAGTAATGACATAGAAAAAGTGTAATATCATTATTTGTTCCACATCAATCAAGTTCAATTTACTACTAATATAATTATCGTACTGAAAAACAGATGGCACTAATGTACATCAAATTAAATTGTATTAGATATGACATATTGTTAAAATACAACAAATTTTTTATTCAGATTTCGTAATGGGCTTGTGTCCTCATTTTTTAGTGGTCGATTTTTCAATTGTTGATTGAAATTGATGTTAATAAATGTGTATTAGCGTGTCTATTTTATTAAATATCTAAATATTGACGGAGATATAGCAATTAAAAGTTTGAATTGTAGTTTTAGCGTTAGAAATGGTCGGCCATATTTGTATGACGTGAAATGCATTTTACCGTCAGTTACTTGTTGACTAGGTCAGTGCTATGGTAATGTTTTGTAGCTGTTGGTAGTCAAATAATCAAGTCAAATCAAAGAATAATAAGTTTTTATTTTATTTAACCCTACTAAGGCAGACATAATATTGAAATTTAATTGTACCTTGAAATAGCTGTAAATAATATTTGATATTTTTATATATAAATACATATAGCAGAGATTTATGATCTGTAAGGTTGTTAACCTTACACAAGGATTGTGATGTCACATGCACTTGGAATGTGTACAACGTTGAATCCCTTTAATAATTAAAGAGACAAAATGACTTTTTTAATTGTTAATATCTCCTGAAATATAAGAAGTTATTAAAAAATAATTGAACATTTGAGGTTCTAGTAACCAACTTTATCAGTATGTAGTACACTTTTACAGAAATTAAGACATAGGACACAAGCCCATTACCAATCTAAAAATAATTATATAAATGTGGATTTCTTTAATTTATTCAACGCATTCAGACGATAACATTAATTAGTGTAACAATTTTATTGATATTACTCATTGGTTTGTGTTATTAATATTTTACTAGCAATTTTATTTGCTAATATTGTAATTGTAGATTCTATAAAACAGTGCCTTATTAATTAGTATAATATAGTTAATGATATTCGTCTTTATGAACATATTATATGTTAATACATGTCATGCAATTGTAATCTATAAAAGTCACTTAATAAAACATTTTTATACGTGGAAACATTAATGTTAATTTATCATATAATTTAAAATACATTCAATTTTAATAATTAAAGTTTAAATATAAAATATTAATTATAATACAAGTCAAGATTCAAACCAAATAAAGAAAGGTTGTAAAGTATGATAAAAATTTATTCTGATTTTATAGGTTTATATTGAATTAAAGATGTGATGTTCCACTTGAGAACTGTAATTATTTAAATATAAATGAACTTACATAAATTACAAAAGTAAAGACGTTTATATTTTAATTACAAATATAAAATATATCAAAATTATTGATTATAATATATTTCTAAGAAGTTATTGTATGTTGTAATAGATGTCACTATCCGAAACACGCCTGAAAAATATGCAACTACTTATACGCAATATATTTGTTTTTATCATCACCAATAGGCGGCAGCACCGAGCAGTAAAACATTTTATTTATTAACTATTTATAATCCTTAGTATAAATTTTCTTTTTTACTATATTAATTTGTACCAGGAGACAAGTACAATTCATCTATGTTTCTGTTTTTAAGACACCGTACATTTTTAGCAATATACATGTACATAGTTCTCTCCATTATCTAAATTGGCAAAAGCAAGATATATAAATTAACTGGCCATATAACATAAGAAAAATGCAACACTTTTTTTATTTTTAACAAGATTCTAGCCTTCTTTCATACAGGAAAATAAACATAAATATTCATTTCTTTTAATGTTTTAATTATAAAATATGTGATATTGTAAATACAAATAAAATGTAAAAATGTATGAGAATAAAAATATTAAATAGAAATTTTAGTGTTTTACATTAACATAATCTTAAAGATTAACAATATTATAGTCTTCTTTCATCAATAAAAATACAGAAAACTTATGATTCTTTAAAGTCTAAAAATGAACCTTTTCATCATTTTTAACAAGACAACGAGTGTGAGTTAGGTATTTCTTTTTTAAATAATTAATATTTCAAATGTGTTTAATTTTTTAATTGATCTATATCCGCTACACTTTAAATTGATAAACTGTTTAATTAAATTTCCAACATCTACGCGATTCTGACTTTTATGCGATTTTTTTTTAAATTCATGGACTTTCTTTTCAATAATTTTTTTTTTGATTTCTTGAAATTTTTTGGTGCAGTTATGTCCTCTAGGATTTAAATTAAAGAATTGCTTCATTACATTTTAAATATCCACGCGATTTAGGCTTTTGTGCGACCTTTCTTAAATTCATGGACTTTTTTTCTAAAAATTTTTTTTGCATTTCTTTAATTTTTTTTATGCAGTTATGTGCGTTAGGGTTTAAATTAAAGAACTGCTTCATTACATTTTAATTATCTTCACAATTCTGACTTTTATACGACCTTTTTTAAATTCATGGACTTTTTTTTTCTAAATTTTTTTTTGGATTTCTTGAATTTTTTTGATGCAGTTATGTTCGTTAGGCTTTAAATTAAAGAACCGCTTCATTACATTTTAATTATCTCCGCGATTCTGGCTTTTACGCGACCTTTTTTAAATTCATGGACTTTTTTTTTCTAAAATTTTTTTTGGATTTCTTGAAATTTTTTGATGCAGTTATGTTCGTTAGGCTTTAAATTAAAGAACTGCTTCATTACATTTTAATTATCTCCGCGATTATGGCTTTTATGCGACCTTTTTTAAATTCATGGACTTTTTTTTTCTAAAATTTTTTTTGGATTTCTTGAAAATTTTTGATGCAGTTATGTTCGCTACGCTTTAAATTAAAAAACTGCTTGATTACATTTTAAATATCTACGCCATTCTGGCTTTTACGCGACCTTTTTTAAATTCATGGACTTTTTTTTTCTAAAATTTTTTTTGGATTTCTTGAAATTTTTTGATGCAGTTATGTTCGCTACGCTTTAAATTAAAAAACTGCTTCATTACATTTTAAATAACTAAGCTTTTCTGACTTTTAAGCGACCTTTTTTAAATTCATGGACCTTTTTTCGTAAAACTAAAATGTTTATATTTTTTAAAATTGATTTATGTTTTCTAACGTAATTTTTTATGCTGATTCCAAAATTGAAAACCATTTTCCATTATCTCTTATAGTTTTCGAGTAATCTGCGTGTAAAGTTTTCGACTATTTTTTTACTTTAAAATGGTCATATCTCGTAAACCAAAAGACTTACATAAAAATGAATTCCAGATTTGAAATCAGCATTCAAAACTACATTAAAAACCATTAAAAAACCAACGAATTTTTTTTTTCAATTTTTATGAAAAGTAAGAAGACTATATACTCTTCTTACTTTTCTCAAAAAACATTTTTTTTATTTTGGCACATGATACATGTTTTCTAACGTAGTTTTTTATGCTGATTCCAAAATTGAAAACCATTTTCCATTATCTCTTATAGTTTTCGAGTAATCTGCGTGTAAAGTTTTCGACTATTTTTTTACTTTAAAATGGTCATATCTCGTAAACCAAAAGACTTACATAAAAATGAATTCCAGATTTGAAATCAGCATTCAAAACTACATTAAAAACCATTAAAAACCAACGAATTTTTTTTTTCAATTTTTATGAAAAGTAAGAAGCCTTCTTACTTTTCATAAAAATTGAAGAAAAAAATAACTAATTTTTATAACGGTTTTAATATAAAATTGAACACTGATTTTAAATATGTTATTAATTTTTAAATAAGTATTTTAGTTTATGATATATCAATATATTAAATCTCCATATAGAAAGAAGACTATAATCTTGTTAAAAATGATGAAAAGGTTCACTTTTATGATTTTAAGAGCAATGCAATTTTTTGAGTTTCTGCGTAGATATTTAAAATCTAATGATGCAGTTTTTTATTTTAAAGCATAACGAACATAACTGCATCAAAAAAAATTAAGAAATACAAAAAAAAATTTTAGAAAAAAAAGTCCATGAATTTAAGAAAGGTCGCATAAAAGCCAAAATCGCGTGGATATTGAAAATGTAATGATGCAGTTATTTACTTTAAAGCCTAGCGAACATAACTGCTACAAAAAAAATTAAGGAATCCAAAAAAAATTTTAGAAAAAAAAGTCCATGAATTTAAGAAAGGTCGCATAAAAGCCAAAATCGCGTAGATATTTAAAATGTAATGATGCAGTTATTTACTTTAAAGCCTAGCGAACATAACTGCATCAAAAAAATTTAAGGAATCCAAAAAAAATTTTAGAAAAAAAAAAGTCCATGAATTTAAGAAAGGTCGCAAAAAAGCCAAAATCGCGTGGATATTTAAAATGTAATGATGCAGTTATTTACTTTAAAGCCTAGCGAACATAACTGCATCAAAAAAATTTAAGGAATCCAAAAAAAATTTTAGAAAAAAAAAGTCCATGAATTTAAGAAAGGTCGCATAAAAGCCAAAATCGCGTGGATATTTAAAATGTAATGATGCAGTTATTTACTTTAAAGCCTAGCGAACATAACTGCATCAAAAAAATTTAAGGAATCCAAAAAAATTTTTAGAAAAAAAAGTCCATGAATTTAAAAAAGGTCGCATAAAAACCAAAATCGCGTGGATATTTAAAATGTAATGATGCAGTTATTTACTTTAAAGCCTAACAAACATATCTGCATCAAAAAATTTATAGAAATCCAAAAAAAAATTTTGAAAAAAAATGTCCATGAATTTAAAAAAGGTCGCGTAAATGACAGAATTGTGAAGATAATTAAAATGTAATGAAGCAGTTCTTTAATTTAAAGTCTAACGAACATAACTGCATCAAAAAATTTCAAGAAATCCAAAAAAAATTTTAGAAAAAAAAAGTCCATGAATTTAAAAAAGGTCGTATAAAAGCCATAATCGCGGAAATAATTAAAATGTAATGAAGCAGTTCTTTAATTTAAAGCCTAACGAACATAACTGCATCAAAAAATTTCAAGAAATCCAAAAAAAATTTTAGAAAAAAAAAGTCCATGAATTTAAAAAAGGTCGCGTAAAAGCCAGAATCGCGGAGATAATTAAAATGTAATGGAGCGGTTCTTTAATTTAAAGCCTAACGAACATAACTGCATCAAAAAAATTCAAGAAATCCAAAAAAAAATTTAGAAAAAAAAGTCCATGAATTTTAAAAAGGTCGTATAAAAGTCAGAATTGTGAAGATAATTAAAATGTAATGAAGCAGTTCTTTAATTTAAACCCTAACGCACATAACTGCATAAAAAAAATTAAAGAAATGCAAAAAAAATTTTTAGAAAAAAAGTCCATGAATTTAAGAAAGGTCGCACAAAAGCCTAAATCGCGTGGATATTTAAAATGTAATGAAGCAGTTCTTTAATTTAAATCCTAGCGAACATAACTGCATCAAAAACTTTCAAAGAATGAAAAAAAAAATTAGAAAAGAAATGACCATGAACTTAATAAAACGTAGACATCATTGCGCCTGACAGAGCGGCAACATTACTTACAATCAAAATTTACATCACAAGAAAATCATGTATTTTGCTATTATTTTCTGACAATATTTGCAAACTAAATGAAGGTGAAAGAAATATTACATTCTTATTCACCAATTAGTAATTAAATTTAACCGTTTTTGTTAAAATTAATTAAGAGTTATACAGCAAAAACTACAAAATGTTTGTAGGATACATTAGTTATGATTTTAGGTTTTAGCTTTAACTTTAGTTTTATTTTTATTTAAGATTTAATATATGATCTATAAGATACACTAGCTGGAACTGCTGAAACAGAAAATTAATTTTTATCAGATTGCACAGTGGCCTAGAGCGTTGATGTTTAATGCCATATATCTGTATCTTCGGGTTCGATCTCCGAACCAGAACTATATATTCTGGGTTTCCTTGTTATCAAAGTTTAATTGATGATGTAGGAGCTCACAAATATCATAAACTTATTGGGCAGTGTTGTATACTACATATAAAAGGCCACGACACCATAAAAACAACCAACAATAGTAAGAG
Source organism: Panorpa germanica (assembly GCA_963678705.1). Classification (NCBI taxonomy): domain Eukaryota; kingdom Metazoa; phylum Arthropoda; class Insecta; order Mecoptera; family Panorpidae; genus Panorpa; species Panorpa germanica. Next base: position 9,382,623 of record OY783216.1, on the reverse strand, counting down.
GTAGTCGGTGATAGGAGTCAGCATTAGAAATATTAAGACGTTAAATAAATAATTTAAAAAAAATATATATATATCAGATAAGATATAGGGTTGTGCAATACTCTTTGCGTGCTTATCAGGCGCTTCTTCATAATAATTTTAAATATGCTGTGGTGCCATCTGTTAAGAAAATCCTAAACTAATCCCTTGTTTAATAGTTGCATATACTCTTTAATAGATGGCTCTTGATTTAAACCAGTAAATAATTTAAATAAATCTATTTTCAATAGTGTTTAGAATATTTTAATTACAGTATTATTTAGATTCTCTACATTGAATTAGCTTTATAAATTAGATTTATTATGCTAGTAATTTAGTAATCATTTAGCCTCATCTATCTTTTTTAACGTGAACTTTTAGTATAAGTTTTCTTAGCAATATCGTTACCATTTCTACAGATTTCTACATTTCAATTATCAAGACTGAATTATTTTAGCGATCATAATCTAACTTTTAATTTGTTTATATTTTCTGATTAACAATAGCACTGATTAAATAAATGTATAAATATTGAAAACAATACTATCTTTATATTTTATTTAGATTTATAAACTAATTAACAATATTATTCTATATTACAATTTTATAACTGATTAAGTTTTAAGATCTAATATTTTAATATTATTATATAAATTAAATAAATTGAACAGATTTAATATTTTAAATCTATCCTTTGAATTACATTCACTTAAAATATTATAAAAATAAATCACAATTATATTTCGTAAGATATTTGAATAACTACAAAGTTCCGTCAACACGTCAGCGCTGATTTCAGCCACTGAAAATTATTAATACATCTTTATTAATTGTCTGCTGTTAATTACAGATAAAACAGATAACGGTACGAACCTCCGATATGTTCAATTTTATAATTCCATTCTGAAGAGGATCTTTGCTATCATATAAATCTGAAAACAATATGGTAACAGTTAGTTACTTAAACGGTTACGTATAATTTACATTTAAAAGAATCTACGATATATAATCTTACTAAAAGCTACACTCAAGTGTAATATGGCCGATACAAAATCCCCGAACCTCATGGTACCATCCTTCCGCATATATCGCAGAATTAGTATTTGTAGAACATCTGTGCTTAGTTGGAATCCAACTTCCAGAAGGGCGTCTCTGAATCGTTCAGATTTCAATATGCCAGTTTTTTCCCTAGTGTGATTCTTGAAAGCAGTTTGCCAGTGTTTCAGGCTGCACATTAAGTCCTTGAAATCTGAGAATTTGACCCTACCACTTCCTGTTTTCTGTTGATATTTATTAAGGAAATAATCATAAACCTTACAATGACATACACCATGAATCAGACAATAGCAAAGGATACATCCATGGTCATGACGACCTGGCGACAGACTTCCATGCACGCACAGCTTTTGATGTAGTCGTTGGGTAGACAAGCATCGAGTAGTTCTTGCAGTTCAAATGCATTCACTGTTTTATGTTCGTCTGCAAGTTGTAGAAACACTGATTCATATTGTCCGAAACTTTTTCCATCAAGTAGTGCAGGCGCTTTAATTATTGCTGATTTTAACGAAGATGGAGTAGTGTCTAATAGCTTAAGTTTCAACGTCTTGCAGGAGTACACCCGCAAAGTGAAATCTGAAATTAAAAGTTAACTTTATCCGAAATCCTAAAATTTATTTAAAAAAATGTATTTCTTACTTGATTCTTGTCCAGGTTCGAAGGTTGTTGGCAAAATAAGAAAGCCACCTTGATCTAAATGACAGCGATGGCTGACTTGGCGACTGTTTGTGTATTGAGAGTTGACTAAACTTTTGTTTTTCTTAAAAAACCCTTTTCCAATTGTTTCCGTGCTATTTTTTGCTAAAGAATACGCTGTGAAGCCAATGACCTTCGGCTCCATGATGCTGTGTTGATTCAACGAAATAATAACTTCCTCTCGTTCACCCAGCACTAATTGAAGTTGCGGATTTATGTGAAATGTATCTAATAATAAATATTGTAATTAAGAAAAGTATAATCTAAGTATATGCTACGTTTAAGAGGTAAATATACCAGGATTGTTTCGGCAACCCCCCGCAGATACTCCTCGTCGCCAAGCTCCTTGATAAAGCTTCATTTGCCACGTCGTTCTGTTGTGCAGCGAAGGTTCGTCCCTACTGGTGTCACTATCGAGGTGAACCACCTCCAAGTGCGTGAATGTTTTAATAAAATCATTGTATGAGATCCTACAAAAATTGTTTTAATATATTCTTTGATTTCCAGAGATTGTGGTTGAAATCTTAGCTAAATATATGCATGAAAAACATTTCAAATTGATGTTAAAAAATTATATGATATACATAAATATGTAATACAATTATTTATGGCATGTTGTATAATTGTTATCATTACTAGCGAACCGCTAAGTAAACCTACACTGCCTCAAATAAGTTTTAGAAATAAATTAACAATTAAAATACTCATTTTTTAAAGTAATGCAACTCGGTGCCAATAATACGTTAATTTATATGTAATAATTACCAAAATTCTCCGTCATTTAATTGTCTTAAATTTAGTTTATCCCGTTCATCGACAGAAATGTGATCCCATTCTAATGAGTCTCTGGACCAAGGTCCCTGATATTCCACACCACCATTCGCACTCCCAAGAGGATTACGAAGTTTTAAAAGTTGTGCGGGCTCCCCATTGAAACTTTCCACCTACAAAATACAAAATTCTCATTTAGTATGCAGGCAGACCTCACAAGAGATAAATTAATTTTAAAAGAAATCTAATATTACTGACCCGTTCTATTGCACATATTCGATAATTTGTTCCAATTTGAATTCCATTTGGTAGCTTTTCTGATTGATTTCGAACCTGTAAGAAGGGTAATTATCATTAATAACATTATATTCAACATTTGACATTATAAAACTTAGTTTTTACCTGCGGATTCGGTGATGGATTCGTGCATGTAACTAATGATGTCATTTCCAGTAACAGACTTAACGATCTTAGTTGCAGGTTGTCTGATGTAGCAGGGTTAATAGCAATGCTCTCTGTGATACCTCCAGTTAAGTCTGACAATCCATCTAAAAGTGTCCCGTATTTCAGAGCCTCATACGATCCATGTAGCTTGGCATAGGCTTTCTCCAACAACCCTGGCCAGTACTGGTCCGAGTGTTGAGTTTGCAGAAACGCCAGTCTTCCGTTTATAGTTGGTAATCTGTCATCCACTAGAACCTCTGCCCACTCCCCGCACCACCATAACCGGAATCGGAATACTCCGGCATATGCTTCTCCTGTTGCGAGGGACTGGTCGGCCGGAACTACGCGGTAAAATAACCCCTTGCTTTGATACAGAACGGCTAGACAAGATACCAACCATTTATCTCCTGAAATTATAAATGATTATTCACCACGCCACCAAAAACTGTTTCAATATACAAACAATTAAATATAACACATACCCATTTTGCCGGAAACGATGTCGAAATGTGTTGGAGCATCGCTGACGAAAGTGGGCTGGTTGCAAAGCTCCTGAAAAATTATTTTATTTCTTTACTAACTTTGGCAAACTTTTAAGTATCATTCCCACTCACTGCTTTAATTTAATTTTGTATTTAATTTAAATTGTTTAGCATATGGAAATTTTTAATAATGCAGTAGGACTAAATCAAGAAAAGAAAATACTATTACACATACTTTTGGTCGTTTCCAAACAAATTGAAATGGCGGCGTCTGGTGATAGAAAACGGAAGCTTGAGCAGCAGGAAACTCCGGATCTTCCCAAAGCTCTCCTCGCTTTAAACATGAGTTTTTAATTCGCTCGTAATCTGTCATGGCGATGTCATGGCCTGTAAATAACAAATTTCAAAATTAGTAGATAAACTAGGCGGGTTCTGTAACATTTACAAAATGTTATAACTACTGAACTTGCTATGCTTATTTAACACACTTTCTGTTTTATTTATATAAAGAGTTTATTTAATTTTAGAATTAGTTGATTAGAAAGTAAGTCACTTATTAAGTGATAATAACCAAAACAAAAACAACACCGTGAATAATTTGCTACACTTATTGTTTTATCATTTTCTTCATAGGTGTACACCTATGCAGCTCTGTGTAAATCAAACAAGATATAATTATTAAGACATTTAATTGTTGCAATAAAAACATGTTATAAATATAGTGCATTGCAGTGAACGAACACTTTCCAAGGATGCACTTTGTGTCTTACAGCGCTGCAACTGATTTCTCAAGCTGCATTAATGATACATATTAAGATAATATTTGCACGTTGTCTTTAATATTTACTTTTGTATCTTTGACTAATATTATAATTATAAGAATCAGGTTATGGACCAGTTTAAATAAAAAATATTTAAAAAGAAGGAAATTTCCTAAAAACCTACCGCCTCTACATAACGGGCTTGTGTCCTCATTTTTTAGTGGCGGATTTTTCAATTGATGTTAATAAATGTGTACTGGCGTGTCTATTTTATTAAATATCTAAATGTTGAAGGAGATATAGCAATTAAAAATTTGAATTGTAGTTTTAGCGCTAGAAATGGTCGGCCATATTTGTATGACGTGAAATGCATTTTAACGTCAGTTATTTGTTGAGTAGGTCAGTACTGTGGTAATGTTTTGTAGTTGTTGGTAGTCAAATAATCAAGTCAAATCAAAGAATAATAAGTTTTTATTTTATTTAACCCTGCTAAGGCAGACATAATATTGAAATTTGATTGTTCCTTGAAATAGCTGTAAATAATATTTGATATTTTGATATATAAATACATATAGCAGAGATTTATGAGCTGTAAGGTTGGTAACCTGTCAACTTGTCAGAGTTTTGTCAAGAATATATCTCTTTTACGCTCTGTTGTATAAAAGAGATAGCAACTAGGGGTTGTATTTTGTATTTTCCAAATAGGAAATAGGTTTGTAAAAGATTTCAAATAAAATATAAAATTCTATACTCTTAAAAGATATTTAAATACAAAATAGGTATTTATTATTTTGTATTTGCATTTTGAGTATATGCATTTGAAAAACACACATCTCTGCTTATTAGCCCTAAGACTAGATTGTAATATAACAGTTTTTCACAAATGGAAAAGAAATAAAGAAATATAAAAAATAAAAAAGCATCACACTTTATACCTAGTGGCCCATGTATTCTAAAAGCGGCCCTGACTGTAACCGTATTAGTAATTACAGAATGAATGCACTGGAATGTAAATTAGTACTTATCATGCCTCCATAATATATCCTGTTACTGATTATGCACCACAAGTGCAGTTATTCTTAAGTGGTCATGACAGCATCACTCTAACTGCAACAGATATCTTTAACAGTTACTAGATAGTACATAATAGTTGAATTAACATAATTTTTAACATTTCTTCTCAGTGGACATAATAAAAACATCTAAAAAATAACTAAACGCATGTAAAATACAAATGATTTGATCCCAGTTTACAGTTTACATCAATTAAGATTAATTCATCTAAATGAATCACCATTACATTGTATAAATTCATGTACTTCCATATTTGTAATTTTGTTTACTTATTAACAATTGGCGCCTGAGTGACTGCAACACAACTTACACAACGCATGAGATTCTATATGACCTTGGGTTATGTCTGCACACGGGTGCTGGTGAGCTGAAGGCGTCCAGGGTCAATGAATTTAATGGCCTATGAACACAACGAATAAAATCGAATAACGCAGTAGTTAACAACCTTTTTATGGTAAGAATTAAAAAAATCTCACATGTTTTTTTTTTGTTATTTTATTTAATATCAGCCAATTTGCGTTGCTGAGTTCCTCTTACTGTGTTAGCAGCTTTAGTGGAGGCGAGGCTTCATATATGGGACTGACTTTTGTTGTCAAAAACAAATCAAAATAAGAAATAAATTATGTGGCAGGGAAACCTTTTTATTGCAAGTAAACTATAAAAATATGTAACTGCGTTTAGCGAGTGATAACCTTTCACCTGTTCATGATACGCCCCTGTGAAAAACTAAAACCTTTCATGTAGCAGAGATAGCAATTGTTCCCCCATCCCGTATAATTCAACTTCCGGTACATTCTGGAATACTCATCTCGTTATATTCTATTCATACATATTTAATACAATCAACGGTACTAATTGTTTGATATACCTGCCGTTATGAACACCAGCCGTGGTGTATCTACAATTAAGTTTATCACAATTATAAAAGCATCTGCAATCGTGATAAGCAAAGGCACTAGACATAAGATTGTTAATACCAACATGAAAACACTTTTCGATAGATGTTTTTAAATTTTTATTTATAGGTTAAAAATAACTTTCAGAATTTTAATTTTAATAAACCTCAGATTACTTTTGATATTAATGAAATTGTTCATCGTCCCTGGTCCATTGTATCTGTGACCAGTTTAACACATTCTAGATTCATGCATAAATCCTAAAGCTATCTCTACACATTTCCTGTGAAGATCTTGGCATTAGATCTATTTGGATTCTAACTAGAAAATATTAGCCAAACCTTTATGCTTAGAAGAGACCTGTTTTACCGTTTCATAAATGTTAAATTAATTCACGCTATATATAAATAAAAAAGTATTAATTATATCCCGTATAAACTTGACCTTTCTGGAACTGGTATTAATATAATCTGATAATAACCAAATGAAAAAAAAATTGATAAAAAAAGTATTCAATTTAATGCAATAGAAAAATTCTTTAGTTGGAACAAAGCTCGTCTGTTGTTAAAACAGTGACCGTTCAGTGAAAATATATACTCATGAACGCTATAGATATCGCTGTAGGGATAACGGAGTGGTCAAAACTCACGTTTTTAGTTATATTTATATATAGTTTATTTATATTTATACATATCTACATTATACTAAATCAATGTAATGTCATGTTTGACAACTGTCACTTTCAACGCAGGCGCATAGAGAACAAATAGGAGCATATACCTTTCTCTCTCGCACACATTTTGGACACACTTTCAGGTCAGCATTCTCTCTACATATATATATGCTTTAAGTACTACATACACAAACGTATCTATTGCATTGTATTGCACTGGTTCTGAGACAGCAAATTTCTTAGAGAATTGGTGGGACATATTTTGTTAAGTTTTACAGACAAATATTGTGACAGTGAAGACGCTCTATAAGATCTGAAACTCGATATACTACGTTTGCTGTTTGAGAGTAACTTTTTATTATTTCTAAACACTTGACTTTCTACAACGTTGTTTGTTAACGTAATAACAATGAAGACTGCACGGTAATTAGTATGTTGGGCGCGTTTCGTTCGTTATCCAGTAGCCAGCCAATACCTTGAAGGTTGACGTACCGTGGACGAACGAGTTACCCTACACTACACCTCAACGCCCCCCTACCTCCTCCTCCCTACACAGAGTAACGTCATTGCAAGTCGTATAGCGTCTACTGTCTTCACGTTTACGGTGAATAAAAAGACATGCTTTAACTTTTAACAATGGTTGGTAATAACAAATGTCAAGAACGCATCTTCGCGGATGTCACGTGACTTCCATTATTCGCCGTATTCCAATCTAAGTTACTATCGAAGGAATCATAGATAGAAGGTAAAATAATTTATTTAAAATATTTACTGTTTTAAATACCTCCAAAATACCAAGATCAATGGTATCTATTGATCCCAATATATTTCTAAAAACTAATACATTATATATACATTAATTAGGTTTTGTTAGTATTCATTAATTAGTTATATTAATCTGTACTACGCGTGATCCAAAACAAGCTCGAACACGAGTTTCTAGGCATGTGCTCAATATTTTTAAATTTATTTACTGTTGTTTTTTAGAAAGTTTACGTTTTATAGATATACCATCGAGTTACAAGTTATGTTGATACCGCGGAATTACATATAAATGTAGATTTAACTTGATATGGTTACACTAGACCAGGTAGGCGTTGAAAGGGGCGGCAGAATAACGCCTTCTTTGACATTTTAATATAAAATAAATAGATTTGAACACCTTTTTATCAGGTGTTGTATAATTTTACTGTAAATGCTGTCCTTCAGGCATACTATAAATTTCAAATATTGCTAAAGTTAAAAATCTATTATTGTATATGGACCTGGAGACTATTACCTTAATATTTTATGAACAAACGTCAGTTTAAATTTAATAATAGTGTTGCCAGAGATAATGTAAGAGTAAGTTTGATACTTGTTAGCTCAGTGTTAACACAGTGAGAAGAAATAAATTCAATTTATTCATTATCTTGTTAAAGTGTTATCTTACAATGTTTATATTTGAAGTTATTTGGCCATTTACTTCATTTATGTTTACAAATAACTTTCTAACAATTCATGTACAACACTTCCAACAAAAAACATTTTGACGTTTAAATACTTTTTATACAAACAACTCGTTCAACAGCTTTGCTAGTTTTTGTAAACTTTCATCTTTATTATTATTATTATTATTATTACTAGTTAAATTATATTGAAAAATTTAAACATTTATGTAGAGTATTTGTTACTGGCATATATGCAACGATTTACCGGACAGTTTTAACGGACAGGCCACCTGTACAGGTTAATCGGAGCGTAGGTATACAATTTATAAAATATTTCAAATAGTAATTAATAATTTGGCCCGGAAGTCGCACCCAATTTAATGTTTAATGTAATTCCACGGTTTAAAACATAAATTATTATCATTTTTAAACATAGAGAATGCGTTAAACATAGATAAAAAAAGCTTCCTGTTATTGACAGCGACGGTGATGGTGACGCGATGAGTAGAACACAACTCAACATAGCTAATTCGTATTTGATTTCAGAGATGAGAGCATTTCTCCATTCGAGGTCACATTCTCATGTATCTCTTCTCCATTCTTTGCAATTATAAATTATACCGTAAGCGTGCTAGTCGAGCAAACAAATCAATAAGAATGTATACTCAATAATCAAGATACTTCAACCCGCTAAACACAGCTATAGAGTAAATACTTATTTTTTATTTAACAAAGAGACAATTGTGTGACAGTGTTGCTTATTACAAAATATTTTGATCTGTGATTTCAAAAATAGCGCATGAGTGGTAATGGTTTAAGTACAGGACCAAACAGGAAAAAGGGAGCGCCTAAAGTAATTTAATTTCACGGTAGGCTATTTCAAAGTAGGAGTGCTACAAATCATCACGCATCTACTATAAATTTTCTTCAACGCTGACTACAATCCACTTTTTTTTTATATCTAATCAATTCTACTGGACTATATCCTTGACAATCAAATACATATGATACCAATATTCCAATTAACATAGATACTTTATAGAAATAAAAAAGCTGTTTCGTCCGTGATTGTTATTAGAGAAAATTATAAAATCTAGGTAAAAACATTAAACTAATAACACTCCCAAATTTAGCGTGTGCCGTGAGGGAGAGGCCATAAGCTGCTGGTCCTTTTTAGTAATTATTATAGCACTATTTCATGTTGTGAGCACCACCTAATATTTTAGAACATCAATCGCTTAACGATTTTTCAAAATGAATAACAAAAGAAAACAGACGTAATGCCGGTTTCACACCACAGACAGTTTTGAAAACAGTTTTGTTCTCAAAAAAACATGTTTTGTTTTATTTTAAAACAGTTCTGTCTTCCTAAAACACACTGTTCACACTGAACAGACTGGTTTTGTTTTTAGTGTTTTTCTGTGTGTCCTATAAAAATTATAAACATGATAAGCAACAACAGACCAGCGAAAATGTTCACAAAAAACAAATCTGCGTGTTCAAACCAAGCAGACTTAAAAACAACAACAAACGTGTTTTCCTCTGATCTTACGACTTCAGATAGGAATGCGTTTTATTTACTAAAACAGCAACAAAAGAAAAATATATGTTTTAAGAACTGTCTCTTTGGTGTAAACATTGGTGTTTTTGTTCAGAAAAATAAGTTTTTAAGTAAACGTTGTGCAATGCAGTTCCACATTAAACTGGTAAATACCCCTGGTGGGAAAACTTACAAAGTACATAAGCACTGAAAATACATACACATATATACTAATTTGAAATATCTCTAATCAATCTGCAATGCATCGTTACTGAAGCGTGACAGCTATTACCTACTTATAGATGATTGTGGTTTAGCTTTCAACTATAATATTTCTGGTTTTGTAACAGATTCTTGCTCAATTATCATTAAATTTTACGTTCAAATATTTATGCTCTGTTCCGTTAAAGTTAATGTTTTAACATTTTCAGGTTCTCTATAAAAACAAACCTACTTTTCTTATTAACCTGTTAACAGTGGTTAACAATATTCGTTTCAATTTTAAAGTCTTAAAAATACTTATATACCTTGCCTAAATAATATTATTAGCACAAGAGATAAATATAAAGAAGCGAAAATTGCGTTGTAGATGTTCATAGGTAAAAAACAGAGCACGGCTAACTTTTTAAGGTATTTCCGCAACATGTAAGTATATATAACGAGTCAAATTCAAATTCTACAGAACCTAATTCCTAATCAATTTGAAATAATTAATGATCACATTATTAATAACACAACACTAATATATTACAGTATTCCACTCACAGTTAACAAACGCTGGAATTCCATGTTTATTAAGATCATTCCATATCTATTATCACCAAGGTGTTCATTTTCAACCTATTTGTATGACGATAAATATATAAAACAACTAAAGGTTATGGTTTGCATATTGTGAATTGGATTTACACTATTTAAACATCTTTTAAATACTGTAAATATGGATTTGATTCTAACAATTTTTTCTTAATGGTATTGCCCATGGAGAAGTTTTTAATTCTTTTATTAAAGAGACTAAATGAGTTGAACGAAAACAAGTAATAAACTAATTACGGTTGGTCCAAGTAACGTATAACGCACTTTAAATCATATTAAAATGTTAATTATTTAGGTAGATAACGTGATATTAATCATGATTGAACATCTACACCCTTTTAAGGCATAGAAGGACATGCATATTCTTCACAAAACATTCTACAACTGATGACAACCCAGTAAACATTTTGGTGTCACTTTGACATCATATTGAAGATGCGTATGATTTCTTTTTCATGAAAGATTTCATTTCATATGAAATGTCTACTTTATCGGCTACAAATTGCGAAACCACTCCACTTGTAGGAATACAAATGAAGATAAAGTTGATGCGAACAATAATTGAAGTGCAATAGTGATAGAAACGTCACAAACACGCTTAACCAAATTGGTTACTGGAAAGATATACTTCTAAATGGTAATAGAAGTATGCTAATGTATACACACACTATGTAAGTAACTTCAAAATAAATATTATCTATTTCTAAAGTTTTAATAAGTTATGCATGCGATTTTAAAGAGGGTTCCGCAACGCATACTTGTGTAAAACAACACACCTCAGTTCTACCTACATACAAACACACATGCACGTAATAAAAATACATTCCAGTTCGTATAAAACCTGTAGAATGTGGCTGTATTATTATAAAAATCAAACACAAAAACAATTTTAAAATATTCAATACAATACTAATACAAATACCATGTAGTCTACATACCCATGTAATGTAAAGTAATCCAAATGGAATCGTATATCAACAACCCACATTCAATTCAACACAAAATCACATATGTAAACAATGTTAGTACATTATGAAACAATAAACAGGAAAATACCTGTACACTTAATAATTAATCTAAAATAATAATTACACGATTTAATTTATTTTAAACATTCATTATTAGTAATATTTATAAGTTATTTTGTTTATATTATTTTCACCATAACCTATAAACTTTAAATTCTCGCAGAATTACGTCTGAAGTTAATACACATTTACTCCACTCGGTGGCTAACAGTCGACTACCTGCGGTTGGTTCTTTGAATCTGCGCGTTCGTCCATCGAGAACAAATAACGGAAGGTCGTTGAGTCTGCCGTAGGTTGAACAAATACAGAATGGTTCAAAAACACCTCGTTCATTTAAATATACTGATTACTTGCTATAGATATAGTGCGGTAGTTAAAATTTAAAAGACAATTAGATGGCTCCTGTTTCGGTAACCTAGCGCGCTGAAATTTATTAACACGGCTTGGGATAATCCGCTTGTGTACTCATTTTTCAGTGGTCTATTTTATTAAATATCTAAATGTTGACGGAGATATAGCAATTAAAAATTTGAATTGTAGTTTTAGCGCTAGAGATGGTCGGCCATTTGTATGACGTGTAATGCATTTTATACTTATTTGTTGATTAGGTCAGTGCTGTGGTAATATTTTGTAGCTGTTGATAGCCGAAATAATCAAGTCAAGTCAAAGAATAATAAGTTTATATTTTATTTAACCCTGTTACGGTAGACATCATATTGAAATTTTATTGTTCCTCGAAATAACTGTAACATATAGCAGAGTTTTATGAGCTATAAGGTTGGTAACCTGTAAAGTTGTCTGTTGTATAAAAGAGATAGCAAATAGTGGTTGTGAGGTGACATGCAGTTGGAATGTTGTACAACGTTGAATCCCTTTAATAATTAAAAAACAAAATGACTTTTGTAATTGTTAATATCTCCTAACATGTAAGGAGTTTGAGGTTATAGTAACCCACTTTATCAATATATAGTACACTTTTATAGAAGTTAAGACATAGGACACAAGCCCATTGATAGAATTATCCACTAAATTTTTATAAAGTAATGTTTTTTTATACCTACCTGGAGTAGGCCTGTCAATTACTAACTCGTTGACCATGTCCAAACTGCGCAGGCATCTGCCCGTGCATTCAAGAACTTTGTTGTGGTAAAACAGCAACAAGCAAAATATCTCGAAACCTGCGGAAAATCATGCAGCAGCCTGACCTGGTTTACTAAGCCCTAAGGCTGATTATGGCCAGGTTATGGTAAAGTGAAGTGGGACCCGCAGAAATCTAGGAGAAAGCTGTATACTACTCAGTATTTTTAGTAGAATTTCTCTGAAGGTTCGTTAAGTTATTCTATTATTTATATACACAAAACGCTGCATAACATATAACATATAAACAACACAGCTTGTCATATTGTTTAAGTGAAATATAATACATTGTCTTTAATACACACTGCAGCAGCAGCCATTAAAGCGTTAGAAATAGTGTTGCCCTCTTTTGTATTATGTAAGAGTAGTTCTAATAAAAAAAGGGTTGCCGCCTTGTAATTGTATAATAAAACATATAAAATAAATATGTTTCAAAAATTATGTTTAATTGAATTAAGTTTTTTTTTGTCAATAGCCAAATAATTATCTACAAAACATTTAATCTACAAAACATTATAAAACTTATCAATATTCTTATTATTTTTGATTAGTTTTAATAAAATCAAGACGATTCAACCGAAGAATGTTTAATAAAATTTACATGTTTCCAACTTCTGTAGAATTTAATTATAGTGAATTATTCAGAGATACTTTTTTGTTTTAATTAATAAGTATTTAAATAGTAATTTCTATTTGTTGATTATTTAATGGTCTTCCTGGTTCACAATATCTAATTATTATCGCAATTCTATTGTCGTATATGATTCTTGGACATCAAATAGAAAGAAAATCCCTGCTCTGCGAAATAGAAAAAAGAAACATATTATCTTTTTATTTAATTGAGACGTAGATTTTAAATAACTAATATTTCTTTTATGAAGTGTACTCATTTTTTAGGGAATGATTGAAATTAATGTTAATAAATGTATATTGGCGTTTTCATTTTAATAAATTTCCTAAATGTTGACGCAGATATAGCAATTAAAAATTCGAATTGTAGTTTTAGAGCTGTCTTTAGAATAGACATGTCTGTACTATTAATGATGCTGTGTTGTATAAAAGAGATTTCACATGTCTTGGAATGTTCTATAACGTTGAATCCCTTTAATAATTAAAGTGACAAAATGCCTTTTTTAATTTGTAATATCTTCTAAAGTATAAGGAGTTATTAAAACAAAATTCAACATTAGAGGTGCTGGTATCCAACTTTATAAACTACAGTTTTATAGAAATTAAGATATATGACACAAACCCATTAATAATTTCAGAGTGTGCGGAGCGGAGGACGAAACACTGGAGTACATTAAGTTTGAGTGTAAGGAAAAAGTAGCGAGCGAAAGGAATATTGGCCAGCTATTAAAGGGAGGCAGTGAAGGAAAGAGGTGGATGGCGGAAATAGTAAGAAGGAAAGAAAAAACAGGAGAAGAAATAAGCTGATGGCTGGATTGCACAAGGAACAGGAAGAGAAAGGAAGTACTAAAAGAGGCAATGAAGGGAAGCAGGAGAAAGAAAGAAGTAGCGAAGAAACAGTTAAACTTCAGCCCAGAAAAATAGACTAGGGAATAGACCAGTACAGGAGGAAGACTAGGGAAAATGAAGGAAGATGGTCAAGAGAAGAAGAAGCAGAAAGCACTTTTTGGAAGTACTAAAAGTCTAGAATAATTTTTTTTTTAGTTTTAATAAATAAATAAAGTCTAGTTTTAAGAAAATAATTAGTTTTAAATAAAATTAGTAAGTTTAGTTTTAAGGTTGAATTGTTAAGATAGGAATGAAATGTAATAAGAAATAGAATACGGTAGATTGTAAAGCCGAAAGGCACACACAATTAACAATAAATAATAATACTAATCGCACCAAAAGTGACAGTTTGCTTTGATAGGAAAAATGGACTAATGTTGCTTACCTAGTGATGGAAATTAAAAGAGAGTTCCATGGCTCTAGAAAGCTGGTAAAAATTTAAAATAACAACAAATATATTGCCTAAGAGAAGGGAAACATTCATGGGTTTAATCCCCATAGCATATTTGCCGAACACAGACCCAGAAACAGCAAGTGACAATGTTTGTGACTTCGATATTTTATCCGCAGGTCGATTTAAGTCACTCAGTCCTGCTAGAACTAGAGCCTGAAAATGTACGTATATCTATTTAATAATTCCACAAACTAATCTTTATACCATATACAGATCACGGCTACAAGTAAATCGGAATTGTATTGAAGATATTCTGCGGGTTGCATTAAAACTTTACAAGGCGTTTTCAATAAATCTTTTTTATATGTCTACTGACTTTTTATTTATTTAAATATTTAAAAAAAATTCTGTCTGCTTTACCGCTTAATTTTTAATAATAAATATAGATGTGCACAAATGCTTTTCAAAAGCATTTAAATACAAAATGCAAATACCTCGTTATTTCCTATTTCAAATACAAAATTAAAAATAAATTTCATGTTAGTATTTAAATACAAAATACGTATTTTAAAAATACTTTTGAGAAAATAGAATACTCCTTATGTTACTAATATAAATGTTATTTTTTTTAACAATTATTTGATTTAATTGTTAATAATATAAAACTCAAATTACCCATTTGCCAAAAGGGGCCCAAAAAAAAATTGTCCTGGGTCCTGAAATATATTTTAGAATATAATACAATTTTAAATGTATGTTATTCATTATATTTATTTCATTTTCACGTACGTGAAAAAGTTAAATATATATTTTGCAAATTTTACCTACAGGGTTGTCTAAAAATGATGTGCCAATATGTCTAACCATTCTAATATTCAACAAATCAGATTATACATTTATTAAAACTTACAAATTTTTCAATTATACTAATAATTTCCAAAAACATTCCATATACTTATTATTTTTGTAATTTTATACTTTATTGCATTTAAACTATAAATTTTGACAATAAATTCCAGCCATGTTGATTTGTTCCGTTTTGAAGTCTAGGCTACTATGATAAACGAGCATACTACGATTATTAAATTATGCCATATGAACATTAAACATAATTTTTTACCTTAATCATCATATATTCTTAGAGCACATATATATATGGAGTTTGAATAGCCTATGCTTCCTATAGATTAGAAGTATGTCCAAAATTTGTGCGAGAGAGAAAGGTATATGTTCCTATTTCATTTGTATGCGCATGTGTCGAAAGTGACAGCTGTCTAGATATAATAAATATTAATATTCTATTAAACTATTATAAATATTAAATATATAAAGAAATTATATTTATTTAGTTGGTACAAAGCTCGTCTGTCGGTAAAACAGTGACCGTTCAGTTAAAACATATAATCATGAACGCCATATTTATATTTTTACATATCTACATTATTCTACATCAATATAATGACACATTTAGCAACTGTCACGTATTATATCTAAACAGCTTTGACTTGACAACTGTCACTTTCGACGCATGCGCATAGAGAACAAATAGGAGCATATACCTTTCTCTCTCGCACACATTTCAGGTCTAACATTCTCTCTCCATATATATATATGCTATATTATAATGTTTCTGAAAATTGGGTAATTTATAAAAAAAATATTCGAAGAGTTTTGGTGTCTTAAAATTTTTCCTTGAATTTCCTGGAAACGCGTTATTTTAGAAAAACTGGATAGAAGAGAGGCACTTTGTGCCTTACGATAATTTAAGAAACCTGTAGAATACTTGAGAAAGTTCAAATCTTGACTATATAATTAATAAAAAGAAATAAAAATTTAAGAAATTTTGCTGCAGGTAAATTTGTACTAGTAAGTTGAAATTTTGAAAATAGTCTATCATTGGCACCTAAAATCAAATGAAAATAATATTTAATACAGTGGCACTTACATTATAAAGTCATAAGTTCCGTACTGCCATCTATAAAACAAATCTATACTTAATATCATTTATCGAGAGCTTTTTATTTTTATAGAAATTAAGTCATGGATCACAAGACCTAAAATACTATTATATTCTTAAATTTCTTCTCATTTAGTAAAGATCAACTTACCTAACCTTAACTTAACTTACCTAATTGGTCATACGGTAATGTGCTGCCCGAGATAACTGATAACCGTTAGTAGAGGCCACAAAAATATTAACTAGAAGCATCATATAATTCTTAGGTTTGATCACCATAGCGAATCTGCAGTACACAGTAGCACTGACAGCTAATGATAAAGATTGTGGTACAGAGATAGTTTCAGGAGGACGATGAAAGTCACCTAAGCCAGCTATCACCAATATCTGAAATAATTTAAGAACCATCATATACAATTGGATTAAATAATCTCAGCACGATCACAGATTCTGAATTATATACTGGGTTTTAATAATAATTCAAAAACGTGAACGAAAATGTCATTAAAAAAATTCAATTTACCCATTTGCACATAGGTGCCCAAAAGAAAATGGTCTTGGGCCCTGAAACATATTTAATTTTTTATTATTTCAATATTTAATACTACTACTATATAAATTAATAACCCTACTAAACACATGTGTAGTTATGTAGAATTTAAATATAATTCAAGCCTAAACGAATCTGATACATAAATGTCAGATTTGTGCTTAGAGGATGAATGACCTAATGCCCCAATAATACCTGCTGGACTATTTAAGAAATCCGACATCTTTTATTTTTTAATGTTACACTATTATATTTTAAAACATATTTTTTATTATTTGTATTTTCTTTGTTTTTGGTTTTTTGAAAAATTTAAACTATAAATTTCGCCACCATGCGTATAACTAACTCATGCTAACTCATTTATTCAGTATCTCTATAGGCTACTAAGTTGAACAAGGCTTGCTGTGATGTTTGGGCAGGACCGATCCCAAGGGGCATCCTAAAAATGCGTTACATCGGGTGTCAAGATAAACGGGGTGCCCGCTGTGATAAGACATAATTTCGCATCTACTAGAAATTTCTTGTGTTTAAATTTTCTTATAACTTTTAATTAAAACAAAATTAAATATAAGTATATATTACAGACTACACAGCTAGTCAAATTATATTCAAAAATTTTAAGTAACTTGTTATCCTTAAAAATATCTTAATGATTATAATAGATACCCATGTTAGAATTTGTTTTTATTTCTAATAAATATTTCAAATTGAATTCTTAATTTATTCCAATTCATTTCTATGACTGCCACCTATTAACAAAAGTTTTAAATTTATCTTATAAACAAACCAAAATTAAAATTCTAGTTTTTATGAAATAAAATACAATTTTTTAATTGAAAATGTCAATGGTTTTGTTTTTTGATTAGATTGTAACAGATTGTAATTTCATACGCTCGAACTTATTAGAAATTAGAGTCCTAAAATTATTTGGATTCTTATTTTCAAGTTACAATTAACTACGTAAAATTAAAATAATACCTCTGTGTTGTTTATTGTGAAGCTGATACTTTGAAGCCGAGGTCGTGCTAAGAAAGGTTAATATTGAAATTTTGTTTGTAATCATTACTACTATTATATCATTAATATAATCATCTTTTCCAAATATTACCCAATCTATTAATATTGTTCGTTAGTATTAATCTGTGTTCGTATGTTCTAATCAATATTGTAAATGATTTTTTTCATTTCTGTCAATTTTGAGGTTAAACGGTTCTTGAATTATTCTTTTTAAAACTAAGTAATTATAGAAAAAATGTATAATATATTAATCAGGAATTGAGCCCATTTATTTTGTATATTCTTACCCACACGTTCATTTTAATTTTATGCATACATCAGAGTTCAAAGTACTAAGTTCAAAATTATTACTTTGATTTTGGAAAACAGAATCTCTTTGGTAAGTTTTGTGTTGACGTATCCTTATCAATTTATAAGTTACACTTATGAATCATTAAGAATAAGATTACGGTATATACAGTTTTTTATACCGTAACTAGAGTATTACATGGCATAGTTTTCCGACCTAATAATATTTTTATAAGATTACAATTTATATTTTTTTAATATTATAGGTTAAAAATGTGTGACGAAAAATCTTCAGTTGAACGCATCTACGGCGGATGTGAGGGGCCTGATGCCTTATATGTAAAATTAATCAGTTCTGATGGACATGAATTTATTGTGAAACGTGAACATGCCTTGACATCTGGAACCATCAAAGCCATGTTATCAGGACCCGGACAATTCGCTGAAAATGAAGCCAACGAAGTCAATTTCCGAGAAATACCGTAAGTATGACATTAAATACTTCATAAAATATATAAAAATTGATCTAATGGTTGCCAAAATAACAGATTTCGTTTTCTTTCTGCAATGGTAATAATAGAAAAAAAATTAAAACATACTATACACATGTAGGTCGAAGTTCACAAAGAGTTGTGTCTTAATTTGTATGTCATTTATGAATTGTCAACGGTATTTCATTCTATTTAATATCGTATGCGAGACATATCAGAAGTTTATAAAAAACCAATGCTACAATAATCAGAATCAGAATCTCTTACGATTATATGTGCTGTAATATTTATTATAATATCTAATTAATGTTTGTTTATATCTGCAGCAAATAGACTGCTCTCGAAGCTGGCAAAAAGCCAGACTATTAGGTTCTGTAAACTATTAAACAAACTATTCAATTTTTTTCAGGTCCCACGTCTTGCAAAAGGTTTGCATGTACTTCACCTACAAAGTTCGTTATACCAATAGTTCTACAGAAATTCCTGAATTTCCAATTGCTCCGGAAATTGCCTTAGAACTTCTTATGGCTGCTAACTTTTTGGATTGTTAAATTAAATACAAGTAAATAAGAATGATGATAAAATACAAAAAATAAATTATTATTAATTAAAATAAATAAACCAAACATTACTTTATATCATAAAATGTTAGTTTAAAACTAAACATTCAAATGTATTTTGTTATTAAATTATTTGTTTATTGATTTTCATTTTTATTGCGATAAATTTATAACATTAACATTTAATAATTCGCTTTATCTGATACAATTTTTTTTATAAATCATTAAGTAAAACTTATTGTAACATATTTGGAGTTTTTTTTTACTAATACTACAGAGAAGAAAATGAAATAAACATATTTCAAATAGTTTTTTCTTTGACTTATGTTTGCTGCAACTGCGAAAATTCAGTATCAGATGGATGACATGATTTTAGTATAACAGAAAAGATAATGCCATAAGAAATTGATCATTGGAATTATTTAGAAGCCAAAATGAAATGATATTAATATTTCTCATACAGAGATAAACCAAGCAGTTTTGATATTGTAGAGATAAAAGTCTATCTCTTGCTATTCTTTGATTATCGAGAAAAACACAATCTAGTTACGTATTTGGTCAATATAACGGTGCATTTCGTTACTTATATTTTTTAACCTTTGTTTATATTCACATTTACAAACTCCACAGCTTCTCACCTCCTATTATGTTTTCTTAAATCTGGGTTTTGTTTGCAAGTGTTTAAAAAATGTCTAATGCCAAATAAATTAAGTATTTTGGCATTAAATATTTAGATATGAAAAAATAGGTTTAATGTTGGATGAAATTTATAATTTTGCAGACGTATGTCAAACCTCTAAAAAAATCTTTGTATTTAATAAAATACGTTGGTATACTTAAATATTGTAGTTTCTTTTAAATTAAGATTGACGACTGTTTGAATTTCTTTATTGTATCCACTGTATATACTACATCATATTTATGTAACGAAAGCTTCACGCGTACGCAATTCAAAATTATTATTAACACATTCATAATGGCAACTGCAAATTTAGTGAAAACATGTGAGCAAAACATTGTTGAAACGACTTGACGAGTTTGTCAGATCAATCGTGCTTTCTGTTGGGCTAAACAATAAAATGATTAAAGAAATTTCTTTTAAGTCACCGATTTATCAAATAACTTTCGGATTTCACTTCAAATCCATTTCTTTGAATATAATCTACAGTAGAAGAAACAATAGGTATCAAATCAATTTTTTTTGATAGAGTAAGTGAATTCTGCATATTGTCTTCTTCATTAAATTTAATATCGTAGTTTTTTACCCAATTCTCCGTGACCCGAGTAAACTCCTTGACTAGATGATAAATATTGTAATGTACCCAGTAAACATTTTACAGTCACTTCGCCATCATAGTGAAGATGTGCATGACTTTTTTGTCGTGAAAGAATTCATTTACAGTTCAATTGTTCATATGAAATGTCTATTTTATGGGGTACAAATGGCGAAACCACTCCATCTGTCGGAATGCAAATGAAGATAAAGTTAATGCGAACTAGAATTGAAACGTCACAAAATAGGATACTACCAAATTGTTACTGGGTATTATTAATTCCAATAAACCATTTAATAAGCTGCCCTGCTGGTCGTCATGAAAATTGTTTTGCTATTTAAAAGCAGTTGATTTACGAATTTCAACATGAGCGTTAGATGAAAAATACATTCGCACTTATGAAAATAATGAGCCAACTAAGTGGTGCCCGTTTTTAGGAGAACTGTATCGAAACGAACAAATAGCGAACACTTTTATGTTTCCAACTCGGCTGAGGAAACACGAAGAATAGACGAAACCGTTGTTCTACCGTTTTGTTGGTGCAGAGGAAGGTAATATAAATATAATTATAAAATTACTTATTAAATATGAACAGGTAAGTATATACAAAAACACCTATTTGTTTTTTGAATAATTAATTATTAATACATTTAAAATAGTTGTACTTTATCTGAAACAGCTACATCTAGCATTTAATAGATAGTAATAGAATAGTATTTGATTTGGAATATAGATGGCATTAGTAGATGGTAAAAGTTATCCTTAGATTGTAATACTTATTTTAAAGAGAATAAAATATATTCACTCACTTAATATAATTTAAATAATATTCTAGCGTTGTAAATAATAGAAACTATTTTAAAAGATCTAAAATAAAGTGTTTGTTGAAGCATGTCTATCTTCACTCTCTGAATATTCAGAACGTTTACTTTTACAACAAGCAAAATCAAAAACGCGTTCATCTTTTCCAAATTCCTCACCATCAGCTAATGTTGTTGGTAAAGGTCTTCCTAGAGTCTCAGGAAGAAACAGGCACATTACTCCACAAGTAATTGACAGAAATCCAAGTAATAAAGATGGGAATGCTTTGAACCATTTTGCCTGCCGTTAAAATCATATATTATTGCACAATATTTTGAAATTCTTTTCGTCTTAGCCATTTATGTAATACTTACACCGTATAGAATATAAGCGCTGCCGAAAGTAGCTGCGTAACCTGCCACATGAACTGTGGACACGCCTTGCCCCCTAACCTCTGTGGGGATCAATTCAGCAGCGTATTGAGCTCCAGAATTGTATGCAATTGTTACAAAAAATCGGCCAATCACAGCTAGAGATGCCGTTACGAATTTATCTAAAATATATTCTTATGATTTCTTCTAGATGATTGAATAACCTAATTTTGTCTAAAATAGTTCAAATAAAAAGTGTCTGTATTTTTCATCACAACAAACCGTTAGTGTCATGCATTGCCAAGAGTCCTCCGGAGCTGGCAGTAAATATTCCGCTAAGTAACAATGCTCCTGCAGCCATTGCTTTACGTCCTATCTTATCCTGGAGAACTAGGAGGACAGCACAAGCAGGAAGAATGGACGCAGCACTAGCGCTGAACATTACGAAGGGAGAATAACCCAATCCGTCGATATTTCTCGAGATGGCGTCGTAACAAAGCGTCAGTACCATTCTATAAAAGTAGATATTTAATATAACTGATGTTCCATTGACTTGGAAATAGCAAATTTCGTAGTAAACATTTTGAAGTCACTTTGACATCATATTGAAGATGCGTATGATTTTTTTGTCATGAAAGAGCTCATTTACAGTTCAGTTTCTCGCAGTCGTTCATATGAAACGTCTATTTTATCGGCTACAAATGGCAAAACCACACCACCACTGAAAATATGACGTATTTAACCACAAATTTACTCAAGAAAGAGATGTACTTACGATTTAAATAATAATATGAAAGTATTTCTTCTAAGTCTTGGCGTTTTAAACAATCCTAAAACACTCGACGATGATTTTACTTGCTGTTTACCAATATCAGAATACGTCTGACGAAATTCCAGAATAGAAGCTTCATCTAGATCACGTTTGTTGAATGCAGCTATCCTTTTGAAGCACGCCACTGCATCATCTATGCGCCCTTTGCTTAGTAACCATTGTGCGCTTTCCGGAACCTATTAAATATAATTATAAAGTAGTTGTGCCACACTATTAATGTCCAAAAGTTTATTACAGCCCATATTATAGAAATAATTAGAGGAACAAAACTTTTGGTTGATACCCTTGTTGACAAGGCAACGTATATTATATTATAACCTCCAAAATGTGACAATCTGTCGAAATGCAGTAGGATTTATATTTAAAAGAAGTTTAATGTTAGTTTTTGAAAAATATAGAAGTGAAAACAATTTCTATTACTAATTGTTATTAAAAATATCAATTTTAATTATTTCATATACAATTTTAGGTCGAACTATCAAAATTAACTAATTAACTAAATTTAAATTAAAACACAAATGTTAAAAGGAATGCTTAAACGAGAACCTGAAATCTAGATTACAATATTAAATAAAAACAGTTAATTAAATATCAAAACAATGAGTGGGAAGGAGGCTTAAGACTTAAGAGGGTGTTTGAACAGATATACAAAATGTATTCGTATATTAATACAACCAGTGGGAGATGTAACGGCAGTTTTATTTATTTAAAGCCAACTAAAACCACAACTAACTTTACATTTCTTTTCTAATGACACCAAATTTTGTTTGGTGTCATTTTAATTACGTACAAGTCTTCAATGAAGCTGAACGACAGCAGACAAAACTGAAAGTCATTATATTCAAAGTTTTTTAATTTATGCAATAACATAAAGATTCTTTTGGATAACGTTTTCAGAGTAAAAGTTTTAATGGGCTGAAGTTCCGCTGTATCAAATCCGTTTATATAAATATATAAGGGCAAACTTTTTTCGTAATGTCACAATAATTTTAAGACAATTTAATTTTAAGAGTGTTGGGGAGAGTAATCGACCTAAATTCACTACTATTTACAACTGCAAGAGAATCATAAAGATATAACCTTTAATATTAGTAGCTACTTTCATAAGTAGACTCTTACCACAAAATAGAACAGAGGAACTGTAGCTAGAGGAACAGATATTGCAATAAGGAAGCTCTTCCAATCCCCAAGTGCCACGCCAATCCAAGGAACTGCTGCAGAGCCGAGACAATAGAAGACGCCTATACAAAGATTTAGTCCCAAAGTTCGTCGATCTGGTCCGAGATATTCCATAACTAAAACAAGAAATGATATTGCAGAGATATTTGTAAACTACTTGTTAAAATGTCTCCTGTAGTAGTTCGTTTCCTCATTTTCAATTACATTTACATTTGAAATGGGTACATCCGTCGTTAAGAAGAGGGCAATTTAACTTTTTGGGTAGGCAGCTTTTCTTTGGTTTTATTTTTAAAGTGAAAATAAGAGTGTAATCAGTTTTCTTTGCTTTTCTTGAAAACTATACGTCCCACATAAATTTAAAGCAAAGTATTATTGTAGATTATGATATTATCTACAACTTTTGCCAACAGCTTTTTGTTCTAACTTTTATAGTAAAAAAGTTATAAGCAAAAATAAATCTTAAATAAATAGTTCAATGACCACTGCATGCTCTACTAAATTTAAGATTTATATATGCTTATAATTTATTTATAAGTTTTATTTTATATAAAGTTGTAGATAATATCAATATCTACAAAAAAGCACTTCACAAAATTTTGTGGGGGTTGTAGTTATTTTTGAATAGCGTCCGAATTAAGCTGACACTTTTGACACTTATACATGATGATAAAACCCAGTCAGAATGCATGTTCAACCAGATTGTTATCTACAAATTGTAAAACAAATATTTGCTGTTACCCCACTCCTTTATTTTGTGTTTTTGAATTATGTGGGTTACTATACATATTACGTGAATAAGATAACGTAATTTACATAACAAAATTCAATGTTAAGTAGAAAATAACATTAATAATTAAGTACATTAATAACAAATTGTTAAAACAACTTAAATAATGTAAACATTTGTTATTAATAAATGGCATTTTGTAAAACAATAATATAAAAACCTGTCTCGTAAATAATTCTGATAACGTTGAGAACAATTGTTCAGTTTGAAAAAAAACTAAACAAAGTTATAATTTGTTTAAACTTAGTAAAAGACATTTAACAACAAATTCGGTTTTAATGTTGTTTATTTTCCTGTATGTGGCAGTTACATTTTACAGGTGATATAGTAGCATACTTTTATCTTACCTATGATATACATCATAACAAAATTGCTGTCCGTTGCAATTCCAGTAATAAAACGGCATACAGAAAATATAATAACATCATAAGAAAAAGCAGTAGCCCCATTCCCTAGAAGAGCCATCAAGTTAGCCATTATCAGTACCGGAAGTCTTCCTACAACATCCGCAAGAACTCCAAAGGTCAATGTACCGACTACGGAACCAATGAAGAAAAGTGACTGACCCAGTGTTGATTTCCAAGTGTCATCGCATACCCAATCCAGCTGAAAACAAAATGTACTATTAAATAGTTTTGTAGAGTGCATTGCATTGCTTATAAAATGATACCCGAAGGAATAGTCCGTTTATCATTGTTTCTTAATTAGTTACATTATTATAGATGATATTAGAATTTCAAGATCATAAATCAATTTTTCAATCTTCAAATCTTTTTCAAATCAATCTTTAAAGAATTTCTTTGTATACACAGTTGATCAACTGGTTCAATTTCACTTAGTGCATCATCACTTCTTTCATCTAATCTCGGCCTTTTTTCAGGTTGACACTACTAACACCTTCACTCAACGATATTTTTGCGGCAACTAAAGGCTAAAATGTCTTCAAGCAATCGCATTGTAAATAATTTATATTCACATTTATTTTCCCTTAAAACATTCGTTTCCGTTCAGCTACAAAATGTTGTAAAAAACAAAATTATAAAATAAAATATTTAACAGATGTTTATTTACCAAATTTTATATTTCGTAAATGTACAACCTAACCTTTTAGTTTATTTTTCTCGACTCTTGGGTCTCGCCTTATTCAGAAATGTCTCGTCGTGCTAGTATGAAGCCCTAATTATTTACATAGATAAAGCTAAACACACACTTTCTGAAGAGTGTGTTTTGTTACTGCTAGAAGAATCTAACATCGACTTGAAATAGTTTTACGAAGTTACAAATTATCACAGAAATTAATTAACTAATATTAATAGTAATTAGTATTAATTACCTCGGCTATCATGCTCTTGTATCCATAATCATAGTTATAAATCCATCCACTATCACAGGGAGTCGTCGTATAGGTGGTATAATCCGTATTATTCGCCTCAACTCCATCTACAGAGTAAATCGTATCGATTTCTTGATGAAATCGCGAACAAGATGAATCTACCAAACCTTCCAAATATTTGTGTACCACAATCATGTCATCCGCGTTAGTGATTGAATAATTTTGAAGCTCGGAAACATTACACCAATGTTCTGGCGTTACACTTATTATAGTTTGAGAGTAATAATGAGCTGCAGATAATAAATTAATTAGACAAAATAGTGCCATTAGCAACCATTGGTATCTTCCAAAATCACCCGAACGACGTAAAATGTCGTCCACTTCCATCTTGACGTTGATTCAGTTATCACTGCACTTCCACTTGTCGTTGCTAGGTTTTCTTGTCTTATTTTGTTTCCTACTAATAATGATACGTAATCAATTCGATAAGTACAGGTAATTTATTCTAATTTCGTGTTGTGATACTCCTTCGAGCTGCGCGACTGTGAATTCGCTACTGACATGTGACAACTAATATTGGACACAATTCCCCTTAGAATTGATGATAATTATTGTTATGAAATTATTGTTATGTTAATTTGTTTATCTAAAAATATCCCCTTACTTTGTTTATATTCGTTGTTGTCTAATTCAGTTGTAAGTAGTTGTCACTTGACTCAATTTCTAATCATATGTAATACACAAATAATATTTGTTTGTTTTTTTTTAGTTTATTTATATTCGTTATTGCTGTTGGATAGCTTAAACAATTATTTATTTATAGTCACTGGTATATTCTTATTTAAAAATTTACTGTTTTATTAATATAAACATCAAATTTTTCTAGCTAATGAATCAATAGTGAGTAGAGAAAGCTGCCGGGAATTCCCGGGGAGTATTTTTTTAAATTTCAAGTCAAATTTTGTAAAATTTCGTTTGACAGGTGATTGCCAAATTGTGAATTAAGCTAATAGTGACGAAAAATTGATTCAGTTGTTTATCTTCAGTTAAATTGTGAAAAAATTTATTGAATTTGAAGAAAAAATAGCAGTTCAATATAAAAAGAATGACCTATTACATCATATTATTTAGGTAAAAAATTATATAATAAAAACCATAACGTAAATATAGCTTTGTTACAAGATGTTACACAATAAATTAATACATTAGTAAAAGATTTTAATGTCCTTTGCATTTCTTTAATAATAACGTAATAAAATTAAATCAAACTTCCGTAAATAACAAAATGTAACGTTAGGTTAAAAATATTACGTTAAATAATGCATAAGATTATGTTATATGTTTAGAGGGTAATAACTTTCGAAATAAATATTCAAAATGTGCAGTTTGTTTAAAAAATGAAAATTGAATTCAGTTTTAAGTCAGAGTCGCTCGAACTTACGAAAACGAATTGCAAACGACGTGTTCTTCGTGTTTTTAGACAAACTATGGGCTAATGAACTTGGTTATCGTTATATAATATAGGTATATGTTCACCCAATTATTTCGATATTATTTGTGGTACAACTTTAATTATATTTTGTAATAACTTTTTGTTATATTTATATTTTTTTAGATTATAATTAAGTACAATCAATTGATTGTATATCGTTACGTTTATTCAGGATTTATTTAACATAATAAATTTTACCTTTTATATAAAAATTTTAGTTTATGAATTTACGATTTTTTAATAATTACCGGACAACAAAATTGGAACAACTGTTAATTATTTTCTTTAAATCAATTCACTTTAAGACTCTACCACATGCCGTGATAGGACTAATAAGTCAATAGTTAAAATTCCGCACAATAGTGATTAGCATTCGACGTCGTGCCGATAAGTTATGAGAGTAATTAGGTCTGACATACGTTAGACTAATAAATATGCAATATGTGGTGGTTTCAGTATTTTTACATTTAACGCAATTTTAAATTTGATTACGCGGTCCATCAGAGCCAGAGGTTGATATGTTGCGGGTATCTCTTGTTTCGTATCTTTTTGAACTTTGTATGTTTTTATTTGTAAATATTTACGAATATTTAGTTGTTTGCAGAGGTGAATTAGGTAAGTTGGGTGATACTATAAGGTCTTTAATTGTGTATCTAATATGAAACTAGATAAATTTGTATAAAGCGATAAGAAACAACAATAGAAAATTAGGTTGGATACCGACTAAACACAATTACATGTATTTAAGGTTTATCTAAGTTTACCTAGTAAAGTAAAAAATATATCCCCAATCTAAATCTCGCTGTTCCTCTAACATTCTTCAGGACACTCTCTTTTCCCCTCATATACTCTGACATTCCACTTTCCCATATATTTTTGTACCTAGCGTTATATCTGCTGATATCAATTTTGCCCATTCTTTCCTGCTTTTCCATATGTCTTCTCTGATTCTTAGCTTCTCCTCTACTATTCTTCTTGCAGCCCTCTTTCTCTTCACCTCCTCTGTTCCCATTCCTTTTCTTTCCAAGTATTTCTTTCTTCCTTTCATACTTCCCCCTTGCTCTTCTTTCATATCATCTACTCTTATTTTTCTCAGGACTCAGAATTTTTTCCTCAAATCTCACTGCCCTTCTATTTGCTTCTACTCTAAGGTTGTCCCTCTTCACCTCTTCCAGAACCATGTACTTAGGCGTGCATCTGTCACTTTCTTTCTTAGATTAAATTTTAATAGTTTCGTTTAAAAATGGTGATATTTTTATTTTAATCTAAAGTACAAACTCTGAGGTTAGTAATGAAACACAATATCTGCCAAATGTCACCGAAATATTGCGTTTTTCTATTGATTTAAATTTATCGCTCTTTTTGAAAGACCCTATACAAAGAGTTACTTAAAAACAGTGGCGTAGCAAGGTAAGCAAGGGCCCCGGTGCAAAAAAAAATCTGGGCCCATAACTAAACTGAACGCGCGTTAACTAGAATGCGTACCTCTGCCTGAGAGAATTACGTAATAGATTTAGACCATTGCCTGGTCCATGCTTCCCCCCTCCCTCATGTTCAGCGATAAATTTGTACACAAGTGAGTATAAAATACACTCTCAATAAAAAAAATTCATTCCTATTTAGAATTTTTGTTATTGTTTATGTTTTTGTTATAAAGCTTTGTATGCATTGTCGGGAATAACTATTTACTAAGAGTATTACTTCACTGTGAAACCGTTAAAATATAAATATAAGTCATAAAAGGTCGAGGGCCTCCTGAGCTTGGGGGCCCCGGTGCACTGCACCGACTCGCCCATACCTAGCTACGCCAGTGCTTAAACATAATTGGATATTTAAGGTTCTGGTAGCCAACTTTATCAATATATAGTTCCGTTTTATAGATATTAAGATATGTTGTAAATGGATCTACTATAGTATTATTAATACACGAAATACCATAAACAAGATCCACGACACCTGTATGAAATATATAACATCAGTAATATACACGTGTACTTTTCAATTTGATGGCATCTAAGAAATTTAAAGTTTGCGTGCTGATAAAACTTATTTTCTACTAGAAATGTGAAGTTCAATTGATGACATGTTATTTCTTTTAATATCAGACAGGTACAAGAGGTATTTGTTGTTATGAGACCATGAGACAACAATAGGTAGGTATCAGCACGCAGCCAACCGATTATATAATATAATAATACGTCATCGTCAAAGCAATCATGCGTAGAGTTGAACATGATAAGAATATTGTTGGGGGCCACTGGCGTAGCTAGGTATGGGCCAGTCGGTGCTGGGCACCGGGGCCCTCAAGCTCAGGGGGCCCTCGGGCCAAGACCAGCAAACCTCATATTGTACTAGCTAAAAATTCTCCAACCTTTGAAATGTAAATAAAATAGGTTGCAACACGACTTTAAGGTAGTACTGTCGATCAGAGATCAATGACTGGTAAGTCATATCAAATTCTATTAATTATTTTGAAATGTTTATTTTTAGAGAAAAATTATTGTAATGTGTTAAACCAGTGCTTAGTTTCATTTAAGTTTTTTATATGTAAAAGAAAGAGACAGCAATATTATTTCAAAAATATTTATAAAGTAAATAATTTATGTAACTATGGCAACGCATCAGTGTTTTGTTTATATTTAAACACGTGCACCATCAAGCTATATTAATTATTTTACAATGTTTCATTTTAAAGAAATATTTTTATAATGTGTTAGAGCAGTGCATAGTTTTATATAATATTTTTATATGTAAAAAAAGAGACAGCAATATTATTTTAAAAATATTTATAAAGTAAACAATTGTATTTAATGTTAGGGTTATGTTATGTCGGTGGTTGTCTTGCAGATAAACACGAGTCTGAGACATATTCGACTGAATAATGATTGTCAGTTGAACAAAAGAGATGAATATAGTTTCCAGATCAATCTAATAGAATAACTAGGAACTACGTACTTATTTGAATTTAAAAAAATATTTGATTCGTTTGCAAGTCGAAACTTGAACGACAAACCATTGTCGAGTGGGTGCTGATAGTGTGGAAAGAGAGGTGTAAGGGGCAGGTGCAGTTTCATTATTTTAACTCTTGTGTCAAATTCTTATATAGAGATATACGCGCCAAATTCAAAATTTACTGGCCTAGAATTTTTAAATAAATTCACTTCGGACGGCTTTACCGCTTGCATTGTGCGAGGGTTCATTACATTTACAGAGTTCGTATAGGTAAAGCGTAGTAGCGCGTATATGTCCGGCCAAAATTCGCTTAAATACGCTTGGAGTTTAAGATTGATGTATTAAATTAATGTATGAATCCTACATTCAAACAACTATCATAATTTTTACAAGAAATATTTAAATTAGTATTTGCTTGCAAGAAAATATTGTTTAATTAAATATTTTTTATTTTAGGCGATTTCTAAAGATGGTACAATGGTGACCGTTGGAGAGTTTCCCGGCAAACGTGTTACACTTTTACATATTACATATTTACATATTTTTAATATTTTTAAATTATTTCTTATGTAAATATATTCACAAATTGATATTGTATTTAATGACAATAATGAAATATATGTAGACTTCAAGGTTGCGTTAAAAAGATAAGAAAAATTATGCCAGTTTTCCGAGAACCAGAATTTGCTTATAACTACATAATGAGTTAACACATTTCCTGATGCCCCTAACAACCAGAGGCCTTTGTAATGAATTACGTATATGTTACATAACTATTACATGCTGTTAGTAATTAATAATCCCAGTTAACTGATTCCTGTGACGAAACAGATAACAAAAGTTGTGAGACAGTTGAAGGTGTATGAATGTTTTTCAAAATTCAATGTAAAAATATATAAAATATATAAAAATTAAAAAAAAATTGTATTTAATAAACTAAAATATATTTCGTGCAATATATTATGTCACTACATATTTATGAGTACATATAATTTTTTTGTGACTTTAATTTTGAACAAAAACCATCATGTCGGATATGAAAAGTTATTTCATGAGGTAAAAACTTTACATTTTTGAGTAACTTTATTTTTTTAGTATTTGTCTATATTTGTAGAAAAATTGCGTAAGTATTTGATAGAATAGGTTAAAAATTAGAGTGTTAAATATCATTCCCGCTCACTGCTTTAATTTAATTCTGTGTTTAATATTTAATTTAAATTGTTTAGCATATGGCAATACGCGTTAACGCGTAAGGTTTTTAAAGCAAAACTATATTATATTATAACCTCCAAAATGTGACAATCTGTCAAAATGCAATAGGATTTACTTTTAAAGAAAGTTTAATGTCAGTTTTTGAAAAATATAGAAATAAAAACAATTTCTATTGCTAAAGCCTCACTCACTGTTTTGATATTTAATTTACTGTTTTAATTTAAGTTTAGTTAATTTAGTTGGTGCGTATGAATCGTTAGTAATATATATTTTGACAGTTCAACAAAATTGTATGTGAAATAATTAAAATTGCTGTTTTTAATAACTATTTTTAATAATATAATAATAATGAGTTATTAATAATCATCTCTTACCGATGTGTGTGTGTCCAAGTTCCATAGCTGACGCTGTAAGCATCTGTCCAATACCGAAAACCCTAAGCCACGTGCTAGTGCGTATTTGCCGGTTCATAAGCCTCAAATCAGCCATCAATGGACCCAGTAAACATTTTGGAGTCACTTTGTCATCATATTGAAGATGCGTAAGATTTTTTCGTCATGAAACGGTTCATTTACAGTTCAGTTTCTCATAGTCGTTCATAAAAAATGTCTATTTTATCGGCTATAAATGGCGAAACCGCTGCACCTGTCAGAAAACAAATGAAGATAAAGTTGATGTGAATTCTAATAGAAACGTTACAAAACAGGGCACTTAACTAAATTGTTTGGTGCGGAACCTCAGTGTAATAGCTAGCCCTGGGTAACAATGCTAGTTTCAGCACTGCCATCTTACATTTATATTACAGAGTAATTGGTTTGTTTCTAAGGTTTTGATTCTTATTGATGGTTTGAAAAAGGTTCCTCATCATTCACGTTATCCCGAAGCATTAATATGTTCTTTAACAGGAAAACCTCTAAACCTATAAATCAAATAATTAAATTAATTCAACAACAGACAGAGTCTGCTGTTGTTTTCAGTCACAAACTGATAAGATTCTTCATTTAATTAGGCTTTATAATTTCTTTGATATTGCAACAATGTAACACAATGTATTGTAGTTAAAATCTCTTATCATTAATTAACACAACCAAGTCTTGTTTATCTTGACAGCTGTTTATTTTATTTTTTTTATAATTTATATGTCAACGAACTCTTCTTTTATTTACAGCACTCATTTTTGGGGACCCGCTTTAACTTGGACAATTCCATTTGCGGCTATCAACGACTATTTCAATAAACCACCTTCTATGATTAGTGGTAACATGACAGCGGGTAGGGAATTTGCTAAAATTTTATAATTTACCTATTTCAGAAGTATTTAGGATTTAGGTAGCTCTCACACTGGAACAGACCGCGTGCGACCACTCAGTGTAAATGGCTATTGTCAGTATCCAAATAGAATGAAACAGACCTCCCATTGCGATAGAGAAACGTTTCTATTTAGATATTTCAACAAGAGTATAAGAAAAGCAGAAAATATAACTTTGGTTAAAATAGAAAATACAATTTTTAGTAAATTTAACAAGACTATAACCTTATTTCATATCAAAAAATGCAGTAAATGTAACTGTTACTAAAATTAAAAATACAATATTTTTACCACTTTTAACAAGTGTATAGCTTTCTTTCATTTCAAGAAATGCAGTAATCGTAACTTTTCCTAGAATTAAAAATAGAACATTTTTAGCAATTCTATTAAGACTAAAATCTTCTTTTATTTATATATTAATTGTGTATGCCTTTCGGCTTTACAATCTACAGTATTATATTTCTAATACATTTCATTCCTATATACATTCTAAACTTAAAACTAAACTTAAAATAAACTTAAAATCTTCTCGACTTTTACTACTTCCAAAAGTGCTTTCTGCTTCTTCTTCTTTTGACCCTCTCTATTATTCTCCACCATCTTATTTATTCTCCTGTTTTCCTTTCCTTCTTACTATTTCCGCCATCCACCTCTTTCCTTCACTGCCTCCCTTTAATAGCTGGCCAATATTCCTTTCGCTTGCTACTTTTTCCTTACACTCAAACTTAATGTGCTCCAGTGTTTCGTCCTCCGCTCCACACAGACTAAAATCTTCTTTCATTTCAAGAAATGCAATAAATCTAACTTTTGCTAAAATTAAAAATACACTATTTTTAGCAATTTTAACAAGTGTATAACTTTCTTTTATTTCCAGAAATGTAGAAGATAATATTTTTGTTAAAG
The DNA here is from genome assembly GCA_963678705.1 of Panorpa germanica. Classification (NCBI taxonomy): domain Eukaryota; kingdom Metazoa; phylum Arthropoda; class Insecta; order Mecoptera; family Panorpidae; genus Panorpa; species Panorpa germanica. Next base: position 9,348,581 of record OY783216.1, on the reverse strand, counting down.
ATTTAAAACTGATCTGCGAAGGTAAAAACAAAAATCGGAAAAGCACGAAATTCTTGGCTATCACACAATTACTTGTCCAATGTGGCTGACCATTTCCATTTGCGCCCATTCGATAATTTTGCCCGACTAACTTTTAATGAATTTATCTCTTCTAATTTTCAGCTCTTGCTGTGTACTCCCTAATGTTTATGCGTTTCGCCTGGAGAATCGAACCCAGGAATCTCCTCCTATTGGCGTGCCACGCAACTAACGAGTGCGCACAACTGCTGCAAGGACATCGGTTTCTCCAGTACCATTATGGAAACTAACCACATTGTTGTACCACTTTACCGAAATGAATGTAGAATTAATAAAAACACAGTAAATGAATAACTCCGTCCAGCACAAAAACATTGTCATAAATAAGTGTTGTATCTCTATATCAAAACAATCTTAGAATTTACTTACATATAAACTTTCTTTATCGCAATAAAAACAAAATATTTTATGAATTTATTTATTTTATTGACTAAAAAATTGTTTTATTAATAATAATAGATGGTGATCATTTTGGAATCTTTGATTGGTGTTTTAATGGTGGTATGCGGAGTAGGCGGGTGCTGCATGAGCGTAGCCGAGAGCTGGAGCGGCATGAGCGTATCCAGAGTAGGCAAGAGGAGCGGAGTGAGCAGCGTAGGCGAGGGGAGCTGCGTGGGAAGCGTATGCGAGGGGAGCAGCATGGGAAGCGTAGGCAAGGGGAGCAGCGTGAGAAGCGTAGGCAAGAGGAGCGGCGTGGGAAGCGTAGGCAACTGGAGCAGCGACAACCTTGGCAGCTACGACTGGAGCAGCGACCTTGACGCCGAGTGGTTCACGGTGTACGACAGCGTTGAATCCGTTATGGGGATCAGCGGTGTAGTCGACAGTACGTTTGTGGCCATCAGCATCAATGAGGGAGTAAGATCCCTTGACGACATCTCCGTCACGGGTTTCGTGTTGGCTCTTGGAGTCTCCGGTGAGAGAGTCTTGGACATCGTATCCGTAGCTGTATTGTGGATGGGGGTCGTATTCGGCATCGACGGCAACCTTAGCGTAGGCTGGGGCAGCGGCGTAGGCAACGGGGGCAGCTACTTTAGCGTATGCTGGAGCAGCGGCGTAGGCAAGAGGAGCGGAGTGAGCGTATCCGTAAGCAGGGGCAGCATGGGCATAACCTACAGCGGGGGCTACATGTGAGTAGCTTAGAGCGGGTGCTCCAATGAGTGCTCCAGCACGGGCTACTGCTACGACGGCGGCGAAGAGAACAAACTGTGAATAAAATAGAATATATTAAGTTACAAAGTACAACATTTTCAAAAGTATTAGCTGGTTTGTCAACCCACCTTGAATGCCATGGTAAGATATGTATTTCACGGTAGGTAGATTCCAAATCGTACTGTCTTCAACAGAACCCGTAGTATTTATACTGGGTTGCTTTGGCCTCCACAAGGCCCATGTCTTCGGGTGGGGCGACGTGACCCGACATGTTACATGACCTGGCTCGTTACAATTGTAGCACTACGTCATAAGACGTTTTTGTCCGAACCGAATGTTCACGTTAGCTATCATTGTTGTTGTCTTGTCTTCGCTATCGATGGCACAGCACCGGCAACCCATAACCCGTACCGGCAATCGGCATGGCAACCCTTTCACTTTCGTGAATTCGAGAAACGCCTAGGCGTGGTCTGCCCGATGCCCGATACCTGATGCTGCCTTACTTACGAAATCTGCTGTCCTCATGATTCTTATTATATGTAACAAAAAACTTAAAAGATTAACCTTGAATACAGTTACGTATTTTTAATATTACGTATATATATTTAGCCTTATGTATTAATTAATTAAATATTATATACTTAAAATTAATTAATCGATATATATCTTCATTTAACATTTATCTATAGTCATATCTGTTACATATATTTTACATTAGTGTTTAAGGTGATACTACCAACATTTTAGGTTAAGTACATATTGAGACTTGAAAGCAATTAAATTTCTGTTAAGAAATCAAAGTAGGCCAAAGGGGAAAAGCAGTTTTTCGGGCCCCTATTGTTGATGGTACACCAATATCTCGTTTAGCGCTTAGAATTCGTTTCTCCTATATGACAATGCGGTAAATAACATCATGTTGTTATAAACAAATTCTAACCTTAAAATTACCTAATTTAATGTTTGTAATGTAATTTTAAAAAATTACATTAAAAATAAGCGTAATTTTTAATCTTTTTTAGGTTTCGACCGCATTATAATGAATCAGCGTTAATGAAGAAAGCGCTAAACGAGATCTTACTACCTATAAGTGTATCATCGCCACAAATCGGGTAGATTCCGTTTATTAACATATTTAATTAACAAAACTTAATCCAAAAGAAAATTGATTATTTTTCAAAATAAATTTTACCAGAAAACGTGACTCACTCTACATATACATATAGAATTGCGTAACCAAAGCAAGTGACCTTGTCATGATTAAATTTATACACGTATGTTGTTGCCTCTAGCTAATACATAATTGTTTAAATAAATATGACAGCCTGGGAAATACGATAAACGTCTAGGTCTATGATAACACACCCACCTATATCTGCAACACAAGCTGTTCAATTTGTTTAAAGATTAAAAGTTCAGGAAGTGCAAACTGAACTGAATGCTGTTACTTCTAGTAAATCGTTTGAGTAATGGGCTTGAAATTGGACTGATTTTTTTATAAATATATTTTTTTAATTTGATTTCTCAGGATTATTACAATCTGTCCTGTTTAGAGGACATTCAGTGATAGGTATGTAAAAATAATAAAGCGTCTTCCGCGAGGAGTGCCCATCGACTTATCCCTCAATTTCAATAGATCCTGGATTCTGTTCAGTTGGTTAATAGGTCCTGAGGTACTTTTTTTTTAGTCTGCGCACTACCAAATTATTGGACATTAGACAGCTGGTCAAATTGTTTGGATGTTCCATTATTCTCTCTTTGTATGCTTTGATTCTAAGCATTATTTCTTCATTAACTGTGGGTATATCCAGATCCTGATGTATTATGTTATAAGGTAGAAACCATGGTGCATTCGTGACAATCCTTAGCATTTTAGATTGGAGTCTTTGGATTTTTTCAATATTAGCGTAATTAAAAAAATCTTATATTTGCAAAATAAATAATCCAACATACTTATACTTATTAAATATAATTTACATAAAGTTATATAAACAATACGTTTGCGTTCTTCGCTTAAAATTATATCATCAACATTTTACTAATTTAAATTATTTTTAATTATTATATCAATAAAATATATTTTACTTTCTCATTAATAGAACTTTATTTTTTGTTTGTTTTGTTCCTGACAGCAATAAATGATTTTTAAAATTGTAAAAAGTTGACCAATGGGTGTAGTTAACCTTTCCTTTTTTAGAAACATTAAAACATAAAATGTCAAAGAGCGAATAAATAGTTGTTTTTTTTTAAACAATAATTCTGATTTTAATCTACTTTTATATAATAACAGGACATATTATTGGTTTATTGCTGGAATCGGAGGCCGCTTATCCTAGAGAAGGGAATCTTTGCTTTAAGTCATCTGTAAGATGCATGTTAAATATTGAGATATAAGGATCTTTTCTCTCTTTCACTCACTGTTTTAATTTTGTATTTTGTATTTAATTTAAATTGTTTAGCATATGGCAATACGCGTAGTCATTCACAGTACCATTTTTATTTTTATTTATTTTTTAAGTTTTCTTAGTTTTTTTAGAACCTTGCCAGGTCCAATGTTTTAAATTAAAAATATTAAATTAAGAAAAACTATACTATAGTATAACCTCCAAAATATGACCATCTGTCAAAATGCAGTAGGATTTACTTTTAAAAGAAGTTTAATGTCAGCTTTTGAAAAATATAGAAATGAAAACAATTTATATTAAAAATAGCAATTTTAATTATTTCACATATAATTTTGTCGAACTGCCAAATTTATATTACTAACGATACATACGCACCAACTAAATTAACTAAACTTAAATTAAAACACAAATGTGAAAAGGAATGCTTAAACGAGAACCTAACATCTAGATTACAATATTAAATAAAAACAGTAAATTAAATATCAAAGCAGTGAGTGGAAATGAGCCTTTATGCTTTGAAAACTTTTATTTTATACTAGCTGACTACACAGACGTTGTTCTGTCCAAATATCAATAAAAAAATTACAATTCAACTGAAAATACACAACTTAATCTATTTTTCGTCACTATGAGCTTGATTCAAAATTTGACAATCAGCTGTCAAACGATATTTGCGCACATAGAAGCAAAAATCTCATAGAAGAAATCACTTTTAGTTTTTCCAGAATTGTTCAATTTTCCAGGCAAATTTTCCAATTATTACTTCCCTAAAAACATTTTTCAGACTATTACGAACATTTAAGAAAATAAATTAGTCAAATTGGTCCAGCCGTTCTCTAGTGATGCGCTTACCAACGAACTGCATTTAATTTTTATTTTATTTTATCTACTCCCTTCAAAGAATATGCCTGTTCTTCATCATTACTGCTCGATGGGAATTTTCCATTGTTCCAATGTGAGACATTCCTAATAAGGACCATATCAGAGCACAAGAACAATCTTTTACTAAAGAGGAAAAATTTGAGCAGAAGACAAGAATATTTGTACCAAGAAGTCTAAAAGGGGCCTTCAATATCTTAATCCACCACTGAATACAGTCGCCAATGCCAAACAAATCTTTCAATGTCCATACGTTAAATACAATTCACATCAAGAAAAATAAAAGTGTAAAAAAAACATTATTCATTGAATCCGGATTTGAATTTGAATATAGTTTTTATTAACTAATTTCCAGATTTCTCAAAACCCATGTTTTGTAATTATATTAATTTGATTTAATTTGTAATTTTTCAACTATGTAATTAGTTACAATATCGCAATGTCATTCTTAACCTCCAAACAGACAGAAGGAATAAGTTATTTACCTGTTCATTCTACGGTCTAGTAGGAATTAGTAATATGTGTAACATTGTAACATAAAACAACGGTTTTCCGTTCTTATCTCACGGCCAAGGCGCTCACCGCTTACGCTTACGCTTGCGCGATTAGTCATTTCACGGATCTCCGCGGTAGGCGTATCCTGTAAGTGCTTCTTGGGCAACCACGTTTATAGCTGCTGTGATAAATCATTAACTGTTCTATCTAGACAAGGTACAAGAACATGAACCAGCCGAGGCGTAGGACTTGGTCAATTTGCTCTTATTGACACAGCCGGAGAACTGATTGTTATCACTTTTCTACACACATGTAAGAACGCATTGTGCGGCGTCAACATCAGTGCGACATCAACATTTGTTGAAAGAGGTTGTACAACACGTCCAAATCAAAGTTACAAAAATCTACACAAAAGACAGAAAATATTTTATTCATTTTCGATAAAAATTGAAACAATTAAACGTTAAAATGTATCCCATGTCTTAATTTCTATAAAAGTGTACTATATATCGATAAAGTGAGTTACTAGAACCTCAAATGTGCAATTACTTTTTTAATAACTCCTTATATGTTAAGAGATATATAACAATGAAAAAGTCATTTTATCCCTTTAATTATTAAAGAGTTTCAACGTTATAAAACATTCCAAGACATGTGACAGAGCGTAAAAGAGATAGCATATTCAACACGGAACTCTTATCCATAGAAAAATAACTGACCTAACCTTAATAGTACAGACATGTTACGTCATAAACATGGCCGACATCTGTAGCGGTAAAACTACAATTCAAACTTTTAATTGCTATATCTCCGTCAACATTTAGATATTTAATAAAATAAAAACGCCAATATACATTTATAAACATCTATTTCAATCAACAATTGAAAAATCTAGTCGAGAAAGTATATTTATAGATTTAAACATTAATTTATGGTCGCACTGGTGTGGCCGATACATTAGATTGAAACTACTAAAACACGAAATTCGAGTACAATAATACCTTTCGATTAATGAGTACAATAAATTGGAGATAATGTCATTAATATTGAGTAATTAACACTAGATTTAACAAATGACATACTTTTAACAATTTATACTACTCTACAATAAATTTCTTATTATTGAATTGAAAAACTAAATTTATTTTGGGTACAGTAACACACCTGTATGCATCTTATTATTTAATATGTAAATTAATTAGTTCAACGGCTGTATTACCTGGTATTACGCATGTCTGACCGCTCCTTGCCGACTGAACAATGCGACGTACTAATTTGCATAATCCACCAACTGGTTTGGGCGGAATCTTTTCGTAACTTCATTTTTTTATTGTAAAATAATAACATTTGGTATATGGACCATGTGTAATAAATAAATGGATCCAAAAAAGATCGAATTACTACTTGATTTTTATCAAAATTAAAAAATAATGATATAATAAATTATATTTTAGTGTTCAAATTTTAAAATTTTATAACTAGAGTTCAAATTACGAGAGTTCGGCGGCGACTCATACTTAAAACAAGTTGTGGGGTATAAACTGCCGATATAACTAAAAAGCACTGACTCACTTATTTTTCTATAATGTGTATAGAAACGAATAAGATAAAATTCATTATCGTATTATAGATTTATACCGCTCTTTTAAGTATAAGTTGCCGCCGAACTATCGTGATTTGGACTATACATGTTATTTTATTATTTAAGTATCATTCCCACTCACTGCTTTAATTTAATTTTATATTTTGTATTTAATTTAAATCGTTTAGCATATGGCAATACGCGTAATCATTCATAGTACCATTTTTAATGCAACAAGCATCAATTCTCTCACCCACTGTGCCATCTATATTACTAACAGATAGTTTTAATTGGAAAGTTTAATTAGAGAACATAGTAGGACAAAAATCTCCAAATATTTTCTCTTAATTCTTTCATTAAAATAATGAGAAATAAACTTATACAAAACCTAGTTATATTTAATCTAAAAGGATGTTATTTTATAGCTATTCTCTAATAATCCTTAAAAAGAATTTCCCTATAGGTGTGCTATGTCTAAAAGTGTAGATTTATTTCTAAAAAGTATTAAAATATGTCACAAAACGTTGTATATTAGGTTAAATCGTTTACGCTTTGTATAACTGTGTTTATCAGGTCACTGCCTAACGATCTCGACTATTTTATCGCTAATTTATATAAATTTCAATATATTTCCTCAATTAAAATAAAATAAAACATGAGATTTAGATCAATTTCGGTTAATAATCGAGTTTTTTATCGAGTATGTCGTAAACTAATTGCACCACGCCAACATACTTCGTCTGCAGAAGGCCTTCTGTCTGTCCATCGCTTATTACGGAAACCGGTAAGGCGGGGCCCATATTGTGTGTGGTGAAAAAAATGTGACCTAATTAAATTGGGCCTTGCACACATATGTTCCATCGCCAAATAAAACAACGACGAAAACGAACTGAGTACACCGCGCTAAAGCCGACGCTGCTGAACAAAAAGTGAAAGGATTAAATTCTGTATCAAATGTCTTTGCATGTATTACCTGAGTACGGGGGTCTGGGGTATTATGCAGTCTTCGGTAACGATGTGGTTAGAAAATGGAGCAGGTATAAAAGCAACCGGTGGGATGCAGATAGTATGATTAAGTCAGTATCTTTCGTGATTAAAACATCTATACCACACAATGGCTTTTAAGGTAGGTCGCTGGTACAATTGATATTGTGTAATCATTGTAATTTCAATAAATATTTATATCTACATACGAGTTACTCTTTAAAAGGTTCGCTGATTTCACAATCATTTAAATAGCCCGCCTTAATTTTAAAACTAGTGTCATCTATACTTTCGCGTATGAACTAAAGTGTATCATCTACTCGAAGCAAATTAATTATTTTCACATAATAAAATTATATTAATTTTAAAAAATTCAAACAAAATTTCAAAATAATGTGTCTCAAAATACTGGCCGGTTTTTAATTGTAACATAATTTTGTCTATAAGGTTCGTATGAAATTAATGAGTCAAATATAACAATTTTGATTGTTAATATCTTCTGTAATATAACGTGTTATTAAAAAATAATTTGACATTTGAGGTTCTGATAGCCTACTTTATCAATTTGTTATAGAAATAAAGTAATGGTTCACAAGCCCATTGCGTTTAGCGGGTGAGACTATATTAAATATTCTATTTTGTTCACAGTTTGTTCTCTTCGCCGCCGTCGTAGCAGTAGCCCGTGCTGGAGCACTCATTGGAGCACCCGCTTTAAGCTACTCACATGTAGCCCCCGCTGTAGGTTATGCCCATGCCGCCCCTGCTTACGGATACGCTCACTCCGCTCCTCTTGCCTACGCCGCTGCTCCAGCCTACGCTAAAGTAGCTGCCCCCGTTGCCTACGCTGCTGCCCCAGCCTACGCTAAGGTTGCCGTCGATGCCGAATACGATCCCCATCCACAATACAGCTACGGATACGATGTCCAAGACTCTCTCACCGGAGACTCCAAGAGCCAACACGAAACCCGTGACGGAGATGTCGTCAAGGGATCTTACTCCCTCATTGATGCTGATGGCCACAAACGTACTGTCGACTACACCGCTGATCCCCATAACGGATTCAACGCTGTCGTACACCGTGAACCACTCGGCGTCAAGGTCGCTGCTCCAGTCGTAGCTGCCAAAGTTGTCGCTGCTCCAGTAGCCTACGCTTCCCACGCCGCTCCTCTTGCCTACGCTTCTCACGCTGCTCCCCTTGCCTACGCTTCCCACGCAGCTCCCCTTGCCTACGCTTCCCACGCAGCTCCCCTCGCCTACGCTTCTCACGCAGCTCCCCTCGCCTACGCTGCCCACTCTGCTCCTCTTGCCTACTCTGGATACGCTCACGCCGCCCCAGCATACGCTGCATACCACCATTAAGTTGCTACACTAGCTCTTGAAATAATTAATTTTAGTTAATAAAAGCTCAATAAATTTATATTTAAATTAATATTCTGCGTTTTTATTTTATACATTTCATTTCAGATTAAAACCAATAATACAACCTTGACCGTGGGTTTGAGTCTTGACTAATTCGTTACGGTCTACTAATAAATTGCATAAGTTTATTATATAACCTAATGTGCAATATTATGTATTTTAATATAAGGTTTAGGTTTCTTAATTAAACCATGAAATTTATAAATGTTGAGACATTACAATTATTTTAACTAACAGAAGACTAAAAATATGATGGAAACTTATTAACTAAAGAAATCTCTTAACAAGAAAAATTAATTTTCAATAATTTTTTTTTTATTATTTGTGTATGAAAATAATTATAAAATTAAAAATCTAAACGCAATCATATTTTTCAGTATCTTTGAAGAGATTAAAATATAAAATTAGGAAACAAAGAACACGATGGCTCACCTTAGAGCTCTCAGTACTTATTGTCAAGATACAATGCTTTATGGTTCGATCAACAGACCTGTAACAAACTTTAACCAGGTTCATTTCTAAAATTTTATAGTGTCTTAAAATGTTATTTGTGCTATCCTTATAACTACGATTAAATAGTTCAAATTACGAAAGTTCGGTGGTGACTTATGCTTAAAAGTGGTTATAAGAGCCGTTTAAATCTTACTCATGCTTAAAAAAAATTTCCGTATAAATCTACGATACAATGAAATAGCACTGCCTCACTCATTTTAATATGATATATGTAGAAGCGAAGAAGACAAAAAATTCACAATCGTATCGCAGATTGATAACCATGTCAACAACATTAAAATGGTACATTTTTGTACCTTTCAGTATTAAAAGAATTTAAAGTTATAAAAAATCTAATCCATTGACGTCATGAGAGTGTATTGTCATCTCTGTTACACAAGAGATACTAAAATTACAGTCGTTTTGAGCAACATATAATTTTCTTAATATAATACAAAGATAATTAAATCGAGCAATTATTATTCTACTGATTAGTGACTATAATAATAATTTAGGGATAATTAAAAATATGACAAGAAATTAAATGGTAAAACAGAAATTTAATTTTTAAATAGTTATATCTTTATCATGAAAATCCTACCATGACGAAAGAAATTCACAGCCCAATTGTTTCTAATAATAAAGAAAGGATCACAAATGTAATTAAGCGCAATGATATGTACTTTAATGATTTAAGGCAGAAGAATGTAGTGCTTAATAGCAAAAACATTAAAAATAAATAACATATGATATTATTATATATATTTTCGTGCTTAAGAAACATTCATTAGATGATCCGACATCATCAGGGTTTCATTTTTTGCAATTTAAACATTAAGTGAGTAACTGCACGTTGCAGTTTATGCATTTGCTTAATGTCTACTTCACCAGTTGTAGTGCTACGTGATATGGAATGGTACTATGTACTATAACCAGGTATTTTATACATTTCTAAATCTCAGGAATTGCTTGTTTCATAATACAAAAAGCGAATCCATTAGTAGGGAGTAGGTCATAGAGGTCAGCACCGTCACCGAGATAAATTATAACCTGCACGAAGTGAAGTTACTAACAATATACACCAAGCACCATGCACCGTGCGCCGTGCAGATGTTGATGCCAACGTTCAAGTATGTTAGAAATACCAACTTAAGAATTACAAACATCATAACATTCACATGTAAAGGTTAATAGGATAAATACGTATAGTAGCTGCAGTATTTTCTAGAATTTGAAATTAAAATTGTATGTTCACCTAGCCCTCGTTTTACACGGATTTCTTGTACACGGATTCGAAATAACACGGTTCACAAAACGCTAAAACTACAATTCAAATTTTTAATTGCTATATCTCCGTCAACATTTAGATATTTAATAAAATAGACACGCCAATACACATTTATTAAAGTGAGGCCACAAGTCCATTGGACATTAATTAATTAAGAAATAAACAAAATTGATCTTTACTAGATAAGCGCAAAAATAAAGAACAGCAATAAGTGTGAGTTGTGTTAACAAAATATTTTATATTATTTCATTATAATAAACATGCACAAATATTTCAGCATATTAGTAAAGTTAACACACTCGAGTCTGCGACTTTTTCAGGTTCTTAAAGTTAGGTAGAACGACGGAATAACTTTAATAAGTATTCTTCTTGAACATTTTCAACACCGGCAAGATATTATTAAAAGCGTCATTTACAAAACCACGACTCTTAGCTCCTTTCAGGTAAATCTTCCCAGTAGGATAAATCATCAGCATAACTTCCGGTTTCTCCATGTAGTAAATAAGACCAGGAAACAGTTCAGGTTCATAAGTGCAGAATTTGTAGTGGAACACCGCCAATGCTTCAAGCCTTACCCTGTAACTTAGCTCGCATCTTGCTAATATGTTCATTATCTTGTATCCCAGAAACTTAACGTCAAATCCCAGTTTCTGGATGATCCTGGCATGCTTCCTGGCGGCTATCTTTGCGTCGTACTCGGAAGTCGCTCCCGTGCACACCATCACTCCGGAAGGAAAGATTAACGCTGTGGTCCGCGGTTGCCTAATCCTAATAATGACAGGCGAGAAGCTGTTGGGATCATACTCCGAGTTGACGGTGTGATACGCAATGAATTTGAGGTCCAGCGAGCAGCCCAGGTTACAAGTCGTTATGATATTCTGTATTTCCGGGATAACTCTGGCATCCGCTACCAGAGGTCGCATTGCCAGCATTGGAGTTTTCTCAGGATCAATATTTGGCATTGGATTTTTAATAGGATACTCGATCTGTATGTTTGGTTCCGGTTTTGGGTATACTATCCCAGGAATAGGGGTTCCGTTTCCAGGAACTGACTGAGGATGATTTGCGGGAGCATCATTTGACTTACGTTTCCTTGGTATTGGCGAAATATTCATTATATTAGGCGGAATACTTTTTAAATTAAATATAGAATCCTTTATATTTTCATCAGAATCAGTGTTGAATTCTTCCTCATCCACACCGAAGAGATCTTTAAAAGAAGCTTTATTTTTGGGCGGTTCTTTAGGACTTAAAGGCTCTTGTTTTACGACAATAGACGGATCAAGTTTTTCAGTTTTTATACTTTCCGTTTTCTCTTGCTCTTTAGTTTCTACTTTACGTTTATACTTCCTCAGAGGTCTCCTACGTCTGGGTTTTTCGGTTTTTAGGAGATCAAATAATGTATTTAATTCAGGCCCGTATTGATTAACTCTACATTCAGGTACAGTACACATCACATCTTCAGCTCTTGATGTGCCTTCATACATCCCAAGAATTTCCAACGTTGGTAGATATTGGTCCTTCGAGGGATCATATCTTGGGATATGTACGCTTCGCTTATTTACCATTTTCTTAACTTTATTTAGTTCGTGGTTCGTGAAATCATCCATGGCTTGTTCTGCGAACCGTTCATCGGGTTCTTTCTTAACTCTGTGTTCGCTTAATTTGTGTTGTATGTCATGTGAAAGTAGCACACTCTGAAACTTTTCCATTTGTTTCAAAACCTTACCGGTGATTAGTTTTTCTTTAGGCACCAGGTTCATCTCATCCAAGCAACCTGTCTTATATTGATGCTCCCACAACAGTTCTTGCTTCTCCTCAGGTGAGTAAGAGCAACTAGACTCGTCGTCTGAATTGCTGGGTCTTCTTTTCAACGATATACCTTTAGGCATCTCACTTCTACATACAGAGAAAGTTTTTTGGTATTCTTTGGATAACTTTATAATTTTTTCTTGATTTTTATATTTACCTAATCTCAATTTTTTTCTCTTATGCGATAAATCTTCAGGTTCTTCGATAACTGTGTTAAGGTGACATACCTGTCTATGTTTTGAGCTTTTTTGGGAACTTGCCAATGGAGGAAATTGAGATCGATAACGGCCTAGATATAGCGGATTCGATTTTATAGCATTTTTATCTGGCTTTATATTTTTATACACCAGTGATCTACTGACTGTACAACTTCTTCTGAGTGTAGGATCTTGTGAAGGAAGAATTTTATTTCCTCTTTCGTCTGTTGTACATTTTCCAGTCATAATTGGTACCACAATTTTCGACTTTTCTATGAAATGTGTTTTCAAATCAGAAAATGATAAAGTACCTATCATTGGCTTATTTCGAGGCATATTTTGCGGTGGAATATCCGTCCAGAAAGTGGTAGGTTCACGAAATAGTGTGGCCAGGTGCGCTGGTTCCGGAAATGGCAGTTTGTTCCATTGGACGTTGCTTAACGGTGAAGTCGCATAAAAGAATCTGCTGTGCGACTTTAGGTTCAGTTTAATTCGTTTGTGCAGAGCACTGTTAGGAATAGTTGAAAAATATCCATCAAATGTTTTAGACTTACTGATGCTTATTTCCTTTTTAATTGTTAATTTCTTTTCACGTAGCGGGAATTCGTAGTTACCTGGTTTAAATATCCCACTGGCCAGGTTACCTTGATTCTCATTCTTTATCCCATGGCCGTCGTGAATTATTGGTGTCCGATAAAATGGTATAACTGCTGATTTCTTAGATGACTGCTTTTTAGATGCAGCTATTTGTTTCTGTAGAGATCTCTTCGTCTCTTTTTCACTCGTACCGGAAGATAACCGTTTGTCTCTATATCTATTAAACCTCCTACTGGTTAAATATTTTCTTTTGCTGATACCTGATGATCCGATATCTTTATATAGTTTACACTTTAAAGACAATTCTTTATTTTTACGGGTACATGACGGCATTTTCTTTATTTTAGACTTACTAGCCACATCTTTATTTTTTTTCTCAGGTGTTACTATTTGAAAGTTATCATTTGGTTTATACTTAAGAGCTGTCTCTTTATCTTTACAGTTAGTTAATTCTACAAGGTATTTAAGCATTGTAGACCTCTCGGTTAATTCCTTTTGTTGACTAGGATTTAATATATAACATTTCATTCTTGTTTTCATAGATGATGGTTTCTTGGGTCTCTGCTTTTCAGGTTTTTGTTCAGCAGGTTTCAGTTCATCAGGTTTTTGTTTATCAGGTTTTAGTTCATCAGATATCTGTTTATCAGGTTCTTGTTCATCAGATATCTGTTTATCAGGTTTTTGTTCATCAGGTTTCAGTTTATCAGGTTTTTGTTCATCAGGTTTCTGTTTATCAGGTTTTTGTTCATCAGGTTTCTGATCCGACACCTTAGTATCTTTATTAGAAGATGCTAGTTTAGCCTTTTTACGTGCGTTACACTCTCTAACAAATTCCTTAAGTTTATTCAAATCAGATTTTGATATTGTAGTTTTTACTATAAAATTTCTTATAACCATTTTCTTATTTTCTTTCTTATCAGACGAAGGATCAGCAGGTTCTTCTTTAATAGGTAAGCTTGTTGACTCCTTTGTTAGAATGGGCCCCTTTTCAGGCGGAGAAAGAATTTCTTGTTTTATAAAAGTAGTTAACGGCGTGACAGGTGTTTTCGTTGATTCATTATTTTGCGATACGGTAGTTAATGGAATAATGGGCTTCCCCTCACAAGACCCACTTGCCAATTCTTTTGCCAACGGCTTCTGCAAATTAGATGAACTTGCTCTTGTCATATTTTCCTTTGTAGAAGCTATTGGCTTTAATTCTTTGGTCTGCGCTGCATCGGACGAAGGAACGCTGGGTTTCTGAAGAACACCTACATTAACAGAATCTTTTGCGGATGCTGTTTCACTTGATGTTGTCATTGGAGTCTGCACATTAGGCGTACTTCTATGTAATTTTTTTGATGTCATAATAGAGGATGGAACTAATAATCTTTTTACATAATACAAATTTGTTTTTCCTTTTGTTTGTGTTGTTCCAGATGATGGAATAGTTCGTCTTAGTAAATGGGGAATTATTTTTAGTTCTCTAGTTAGTGTAGAAGCAGATGGTGGAAAGATAGGTCCCTGTACAAATGGCGTCGTCGTTGTTGTTGTTGTTGTAGCTGCACATGAGGGAAGGATAGATTTTTGCAAATGAAACGTGCTTCTTGGGTTCTTTGTTTGCAATGTGGCAGATTCAGGCGGAACAGCAGGTGTCTGTACACACGGCATACTGCCTGCACCTTTAGGTTGTATTGTTGCAAATGATGTAACGATTTCTTTCTGAGCTTCAGATAAAGTTGTCGGCATCCACTTTAGCATTGCGCATTTTGGACCTATGCGTTTTTTTAAGCGAGGAATATTTGCAGATTCCTTTTGTTTCTCTATATGAGAAGTGTTCATTGTTTCTCCAGCTTGCAATGTTGTAGAAGTTGGAATAGTATGTTTCTGTACATTAAACGAGCCTGCTGGTATCTTACTTTGTGAGATTGTAGTTGAAGGAACCGCGGTCTTATGAGCAACACTCGTGCTCGCCGATACATCAGTTTGCGTCGTTCCAGTTAAGAGAAGGTTGGATTTCTGCACGCAAGACAAATTTCCTGATAAAATCAATTGCGTCTTTGTAGATGGTGAAATTTTCACTTTCTGTATATGAGAAGTAGCTGATAACATCTTACTTTGCGTCGTAGCAGATGAAGAAGCAAAAGGTTTGAAAACGAAAGACGCACTGTTTGGAACATTGGTTTGTGTTGTGACAGGTACAGGTAAAGGAACGCTGGATTTCGGCACATATACAGCCGTTGCTATTGGTTTCGCTTGCAATGCTGCAGATGACGTACTAGCTGTTGATTTGGGTTTCGATGTTGTTGATGGCGGAATGTTTTGTTTCTGTACGAGAGACGAACTTACCGGTACATGACTTTGCATCAAAGTGGCTTCCGGTATTATTGATTTAGACACACGAGGCACATTTTCTGATTGCTTAGATTGCGTAACAACGATGGGTTTCTGTGGGCAAGGCATACTTATTTGTGCCGCGTTAGACGACGGAGCAGGTATCTGCACGTAAGACATATTAGATTCTTTAGTTTGTGTTGTAACGAATGTTGGAAGAACAGGTCTCTTCACAAAGCATGCAGTGGCGGACGGTTTAGTTAACGTGTTCGCAGATAATGGCACAAAGATTTTCTGTGTATTGGACACCCCTACTGATTCCTTCGACGGCATCGCTGCAGCAGGCTGCAGTATGGGTTTCTGAACATATGGCGTTACAGCTTGTAACCGAGTTTGCATTTGCGGTGGAACCATCGGCCTTGGTATGAACGGGGTACGTGGAAGTATACGCATCCCAGCAGCTGGTGGAAGGAAAAATCTCGGCACGGGATTCCTGTTGCCTAATTGCTTAGAACTCATTAATGACGGTGGTGGAACCAATTGTCCTTGCACATAATACGCACCTGCTATTTCCTTAGCGGGCATCGGGCCTGTTGGAGGAATGGTTTGTTGTTGCGCATATGCAGTAGCGGCGGATTCCATCATGTGCGATATCGCGGATGAAATACAGACGGGTCTCTGAGTGTAACACATACTTGCTGCCCGTCTAGCTTGCAGTGTCATGGGTATTGAAGTGATTGGACTCTGCGCATAGTTCGATTCCTTCGTTGTTTTTCGGCTGGAGTACATGCTGATGGGTGCTCCAACCAATCTCCTAGCAGCCGATTCCTTATCACGCATCCTAACAGGTTGCGGAGCGACATGTGGTGCATTCACTGATTCTTTAATTTGCGTGGAGGCAGGTAACGGAGGAACAGGCTTCTGTAAATAAGACTTACTAGCCGTTTTAATTCGGCGTATGCCCCATGCACCACCACTGGGTGGAGGTTTAACAGTATTAGATGTACTTGCCGTTTCCAATGGTCTCTTTGTGTCTATCTGTCGAATGTTGTCTTTCTGTGCGACGGAAGCACTTTTCGTTTCGGCACA
Source organism: Panorpa germanica (assembly GCA_963678705.1). Lineage (NCBI taxonomy): Eukaryota > Metazoa > Arthropoda > Insecta > Mecoptera > Panorpidae > Panorpa > Panorpa germanica. The sequence goes on along the minus strand of OY783216.1, from coordinate 9,331,805 downwards.
TTGCGTCGGAACCTTCTGGACATACAGCTTGATAGCCAATGACTTGTTTCTTTTTACACCACAAGACAACGGATTCTCACCAGATGATGTTTCTACCGCTGCCACTGGACGTTTCTTGCCTGACGATGGGCTGGGTTTTTCTACTTTAGACGTACTGGTTGATTCTTTCGGTGGAATATTTTCAGATGACGTTTCTATATCATCATCTGTTAGAAACAACATCGGCATGGACTTTAAAACACTCTTTTTGGATTGGTCTTCCATTTTTTTTTCTATTAAATAACTAATTAATTTCTAGAGCAATTAATAAAAATCAAGAGACGAACTTTACAGTCACTATCAAAGATTTTAAAATAATCTAGAAGGCTTTGACAGTCAACAACAAATTGATTCATACTACTGCATACTACACAATATATAGCGCAACGCAACCGTGCAAAAATTCGTTCTATATTTAAATACAAAAACAGCACACTCGTATTCTTTGATTCAGAAACATTTTAAAATATTGCATTCAAATTTAAAAGCAAACTTCATTTCTCAAAGTTATAGGGGCAAATTGTTTTTTTTTTCTAATTAAAACATTTACAATGATATATGATATAAAATATTTATATAGCAGATACGTTCAGTTGAAATTTTCATGTGAATGCGCTTGTGTACTCATCATATCTAAATGTTGACGGAGATGTAGCAAATAAAAATTTGAATTGTATTTTTAGCGCTAGAGATGTCGGCCATTTGTATGACGTGAATGTATTTTAACTGTTGCTTGTCGAAATAATCAAGTCAAGTCAAAGAATAATAAGTTTTTATGTTATTTAACCCAGCTAAGGCAGACACAATATTGAAATTTGATTGTTACTTGAAATAGCTGTAAATAATATTTGATATTTTGATATCCAAATACATATAGCAGAAATTTATGAGCTGTAAGTTTGGTAACCTGTAAACTTGTCAGAGATTTGTCAAGAATATATCTCTTTTACGCTCTATTGTATAAAAGAGATGCACTTGGAGCCATGCATTTGGAACGTTGAATCCCTTTAATAATTAAAGAGACAAAATGACTTTGTTAATTGTTAATACCTCTTACAATATAAGGAGTTATTAAAAAATAATTAAACATTTGAGGGTCTACTAACCTACTGTATCAATACATAGCACACTTTTTTAGAAATTAAGACATAGGACACAAACCCATTCTCCACAAATATAACTACGTGGTGTTAAGATTCATGGTATGATTTTTAGGCATAAATTTTACTGATAGAAATACCACTTCGTTTAAAACATTTACTTTATTAAATCACGATCTTTCGGCTTCTCACACAAAGCCATCTTCAGGTGTAAAATACATTATGTTTTACAAAAGGATTCAGTCCAGCTCCAGTAATCAACAATGTTGATTACTTTTCCAAAAAAGATACACATAATATTTTTGAATTTCTAAAATGATAGCTTTTCCCCATCAACTAACGCTGTTTGCGGTGTTTAGTACGTTTTGTACCGTTCTAAAAAGTTTGTTTATGCGTAGTTGAATGAATCTTTTGATTCTGAAGCATCGGATTCTGTTGACTGTCGTTGGATACAGTACAGATGCAGAGTCAAGTACTGTGGGAACCACACACTTATGGGTATGCTTTGTCGGTTTGCTGCAAGCATCCTTGACCTGCGTGACACCAGTCGTGGCCCCACCTTACAGAAACATTAAGTAATTGTAATGTTACATATTCCTAATGGAGTATTTATATACAAACTCGTATTGTAATAATTGAAACTTCAAAGTGTTACACGATATTTATATTAGAAAATTCTTTCCATTTCTGTATATATCTTGAAAACGTGAGCATAACATATATATAGTAGCTACATTACATTACTACACTTGGAACACTATTGAACAGTCTTGTTTTTCCAAAAATCGTATCAAATTTGGAGAATAGGTTTTCGCAATTTTACTAGTGAGTGAAAGTCAGAAATTTGTCTCATTCTGACGAACTGATTGAAGTTATGATCAGATCGACCTTCAGTAGTAGATTTGTCAGTATTACTGTCATTTCAGTTTTAAATTATGCCTCAAATCAAGTGGCGTCAACCTATTATTGTCCTTTTGAATCATGTCCTAATTCTACTGTAAAATTGTACAGATTCAATATTACATACAGATTCTTCTTATAGCTAACTCGAGCAACACATACAGTTTTGATATTATAAATGTGGTAAACAAGAAACAAATATAATAGATTACTTATTAGTGTAAAGACTTTCATCTTAGGGAAGGGGGAAGGGAGGAGTTGGTAAGGTCAAATCAATATAGGAAAATCATATTTTCGATAATGTTTTTTGACGACACAGTTAATATATAATTATTTCTATGATTACTACATGATAAAATAACATTTAAAGAATAATTTGTGATATTTTCATACATAAATATCAAGAAATGAAACATCCGCAGACGTCACAAAAAAAAGGTTCATTGCAGTGTCCTTCATAACTCATCACTACATTATTTAAAATTAAAATATCAAAATGATTTTATTAGTTAATAAGTTTCCACAGGTAACTCTGTAATTTTTACAGCACTTAGAATTCAAAACACCGATTTTTCATGAAAACACTCGACAGCGCTACCTCGGCATTTATGTAAAGAAAGCGTGTGCAAAATTTCAAAAGGATCGGTCCAGTAGATTTTGAGCTAGAGAAGGCACCGACTCGGAAAAAGTTAAGTGTGAGAAACACGCATTTAAAAGTTGCAAAGAAAGACGAAACCAGACCAGAGAGGTAAAAACTTCAAATTCTATATCTCCGACAGTTTTACTCCAATCGACTTCAAATTTTCACACAATAAACTTAATATGATGTACATTAATATAAATAAATTAAATTATTAATTCAAATTGCGGTTGAATGAAAATGAATCGAAAAATAAAATAAATATATAAGTAGAATTCCAAGTGGAAATAAATAAATTTAAAGTAAGACCTTAAAAAAAGGTCTCTGAATTTATAGTTGATTACAATCCTAGGCCATGGCCTTGCTGGAACAGTTTCGGCATCGCTAGGTCACCGACAAGGTATTATTTTTATATTCAAATTAATAATCTAGCCATAGGGCATTGATCAAACACCTAGTAAGCCTTAAATAAACGATAATAAGTGAAATGATCTACAAGTAAACTTTGTTGAAACTATTGCTGAAGTAACAACAGGAAATAGCACGAAAACCGAAGCTAGACACGAACTCTAGCGATTCTTCTTACTAACTAGTGTAAGTAAGATAATGAGGCCGTACTGCGCATGCGCACTGTTGTATGTAGGAGTAGCAGTTGCTAGCATGCTCTGTGCGGTAAGGTAAGCGAATGAAATGTCACTTATTTTCTCTGTACATGTTGCATTTTTTTAAATAATGACTTGTAACCTTTGTATTTATACTTCTTTGTGTAAAATTAAATGGGTCACAGTGAAACACGATATGTCAAAATGTCAATCAAAAGACTTTACAGAATTATTTTAAGTGTTTAAATTTATTAAACGCTACACTATGTATATAAAAAAATGTAAAAAACATCCACGAGCCGATATTTCTAATATTCAGTTAAACTACGAATATGACAGTAATCTAAAAAATTAGTTTTGTCAGTAATGCCGGTTTCACATTAGAGAGACAGTTTTGAAAACAGATTTGTTGTCAAAAAATAAAACAAAATGATGTTTTGTTTTATTTTAAAATAGTTCTGTTTTTCGAAAACACTGAACAGACTGGTTTTGTTTTTAGTGTTTTTTTGTGTGTCCCATAAAAATTATAAACATGATAAACAACAACTGACAAACGCAAATGTTCACAAAAAACAAAACTGCGTGTTCAAATCAAGCAGACTAAAAGACAACAACAAACGTGTTTTCCTTTGATCTTACTGACTCCAGATGGGAATGTGTTTTGTTTTCTAAAACAACAACAAAAGACAAAAATGTGGTTTTTTTGTTCGTTTTTTATTGAACTGTCTCTCTGGTGTGAAACCGGCATTAGACTCGAACAAAATTCAGAGCACCGTATTACAGTACACTGGTTACATAAAGGCTACATAAGGTTACAGTAAAATGTAATTTCTCAAACTTGACGATAATATTTTTATCTAGAAAAAAACTATTACCAAAATGTTTGTTGTAGTTATAGTGTTTATGAAATCCAAAAGAAACTGACTACACGCTTATTTTCAAGATGACTGTGGCGAATGCGGAAGACGTACACTCCGAAAACTTAGAGAACCTGAAATGTCCAATTATTTTTTAATAATTCCTTATATTTTAGAAGATAATAAAATTCTTGTGTGACGTCATAGGCAGATCTGAAACAAGTACCAAACTTAAATTCAAAATGTGATATATAGCTATAGCTTCGTCAATTTTTGGATATTTAAAAAAATAAAAACGCCAATTTCAATCGAAAATTAAGAAAACGACCCCTAAAAAGAGAGTTTATAACACGTTTTACATGAAAAGTAAAATTACTATCTCCATAAGGTCTAGACTTGAAAACTTGACTTGATCAAATGATCAATATTACTTAGATATGATTTTTATTTAAATTATCTACGTGAATATACAATCTATCAACTCAATGGTAAGATAAGAATAGAGTTAAATAATTTTAGCATTAGATAACTCAGCTCAATGCAATCGTTTGTAAAACTCTTTGTTCAAATTATTTGAATAAATGTTATGAAGAAATATCATTAAAATTTAATATAGATAAGATTAAGATCAATTTATAAACTTCGTGACTTTAAATTATTGTGAACCAGTTAATTATTTAATAATGAAATTATTATGATAATTGTAACTTTGTAACACAGTTAAAAAGAGATCTGTGCAGTGTCGGATGAACCTACCGAAAATAATCTGGGTTTAAATAGTACTAGTAGACTAAGGCCCTCCGCACACAATTATTCATCGGTGAATAATGACGTAACATGACTCTTATGACAGGAATGCATAAGGGTCATATGACGTCACTATTTACTGATGAAATTTTATCACCGCTGAAAATAACATACAGAATATGACCCTTAATTAAATTTAGCATGGATCACAACCGCATTAAACAATGATTTTTTTGGTGAGTATATAACTTTAGCTCATGATACATTACTCATTTGCTGCTACTCATTTGCTTTATATTCTTCCTTGATAGAAATAGGGGAATCCCTCATTTCTCTAATTAAACATTCGGGCGTTGCTTTGCGTCGCAGTTACTGACTCATTCACAGTACATCACACATATACATATGCAGTCATTGAATACACTTAATATTCGCGACGCCACAAACTCCACACGTACGTATTATTATTTATCTCTGGTCGTCACATCTCGAAAAGTGATTTTCATATACGTTTACTTGTATTGAAATAGGGGAATCCCTTAATTTTATGAAATGCTGCCAATGCAAGTATATATATTAGTGGTACGTAAGCTCTTGGTGTAATCTTAACTGTCAACAGTAAACGTGAAACAGATTAAATAATTTCAGCGGTTTTATTTAGCAATATTTGTGTTCGCATAGTTTAAGTAGTACTTAATAAAAGTATTGGTTTTAGTACTGTTATCTTATATTTAATCACATCTATATCGATATCTACTAATCTAATTGAATTGTTTGTGTCATTACCATACAGTGCGTTGCATTTCTTAGAGTCAAACGTAATAAACCCTTATGTGAGTAATTTTTGTAACTTTTAATTAGAAAATAGGGGTTAAAATACCCGTAATGTTTAAATAATTATTGCATTTAATTAACGCTTGTAGCGGGTAATGGGCTTGTGTCCTCATTTTTTAGTGGTCGATTTTTCAATTGTTGATTGAAATTGATGTTAATAAATGTGTATTGGCGTGTCTATTTTATTAAATATCGAAATGTTGACGGAGATATAGCAATTAAAAATTTGAATTGTAGTTTTAGCGTTAGAAATGGTCGGCCATATTTGTATGACGTGAAATGCATTTTAACGTCAGTTATTTGTTGAGTAGGTCAGTGCTGTGGTAATGTTTTGTAGCTGTTGGTAGTCGAAATAACCCAGTAAACATTTTGGAGTAAATTCTACTTAATTTTTATTACATATCATGAATTTTTTGTCTGGAACGTGTTCGTTTTCTATTCAGTCGTTCAAAGGAAAGGTCCTTTTTATGAGCTACAGACATTGCAACGACGGTTCACTGCTGAATTAAAAGCGGAGTAGGTTTATGATTTATGACCGGATAATAAAAATATACCCATGTGGGAAAGAAACAGAAATACTTATTGAATGATGTTGGAAAAAGAAAGAATATTATTATGAAAAACTAATACAAAATCTGTGACAGGTAGAGAACTTGTAAAGCGTTAGAATAGAATTGTACGAGTGACTCGAACTTCACCAAATAGGACACTTCACCAAATTGTTTACTGGGAATCAAGTCAAGTCAAAGAATAATAAGTTTTTATTTTATTTAACCCTGTTACGGCAGACACAATATTGAAATTTTATTGTTCCTTGAAATAGCTGTAACTAATATATGATATATAAATACATATAGCAGAGATTTATGAGCTGTAAGGTTGGCAGCAGTTGTGATGTCACATGCATTTGGAATGTGATACAACGTTGAATCCCTTTAATAATTAAAGAGACAAAATGACTTTTTTAATTGTTAATATCTCTTTACATATAAGGAGTTATTAAAAATAATTGAACATTTGAGGTTCTAGTAACTCACTTTATCAATATATACAGTAAACTTTTATAGAAATTAAGACATAGGACATAAGCCCATTCGTTTTAACGATTTCTTCGCAATTTCTTAATCAAAATGAATGGTTCTATAATCAATTTATTAGACTAGAAACAAATTAAATTTTCCTCTGAAAGTGTAGCTGCAGTATCATTTAGATTATATTATTATAAATGAAATAAGTACAAAGAATTAAATGCTCTTTGCAGACAGTGAATATAGAAAATCTCTAATTTATAAATAATTTATTTTCTCTAATCGACTTTTTTTTAATAGATAACCATGGGTGTGAAGGGACTTCATACACTAATAGAAAATAATAACCTACTTAAGAAAGTTAAAATAGCTGATCTCGTAAGGCAATATAGGTAAGTACTATATGTTAAGACCTATTATATATATGATGAGGTAATTAACCCTGCAAATGTTACCCAATCGTTTTTTTGCAGTATCCACCGAAAATATTTTGAGCTAGTTAGTTTAGTTTTATTACTATTGTTTTTTCCATTTGGTACTACATTCTTGTGCCTTAACTCATTTATTTACATGTCATTGTGCTTAATTCAATTTTGATCCTTATTAAATCTAAACATTCTCACTCCTTCCAAACGAAAAAAAAATATAAAAATTTATCCTTGTAAAAAAAAAACAAAACTGCTACTGCTGTTGCTTCGCTCCTCCTGCTATTCTCCCTCCTGTTTCTACTCTGCCATTCCTTCTCTTTCCTCGTTCTTCTTCTCTATCTCCGCCATCCACCACTTCCCTATACTACCCCCTTTAATAACTGCACAATATTCTTTTCGCTTATTACCTTTTTCTCACATGAAAACTTAATGTGCTCCAATGTTTCTATCTTCAAGGATACACCTATCTTTATATGTACATCTTGCCACATCTAGAGGTTTAAAATAAAAGTTGATAAAATAGTCATTTATTTTAGGAAGCCGGTGTCAAGCCGACCATCCTGGTTGAAGGGATCAACTGTTACAGATCCTTCTACAATAGATGCCATAAACAAGCAATGTACAGTGGAGGACAGTTCCAAGAATACCTAAAAAGGGTTGAAGAATTTGTTAAAGCATTTGAGGCAATTGACGTAAAAATAGTAGTTTTCTTTTATGAGGCAACGAAACTGGATCATTATGATAACTTATGGATCACGAAAAAAATGAATGAATATAAGAGTGCCTTAAAGATCTTGAATTCTATTGACGCTGGAACTATGCTGACTACAAACGATCTTCAAACAGATCCGCCTACCGATATAAAGTATTGTTTTAGCAAACATTGCGAGGTAAATATGTTGCAGAACTGTTAATAAACTAAAACCTAGCAGTAAACTTAGTTTTTGAGCTACCATACAAAATTCATTACCAACCATATAAGAATAATCTGATACACCTATATTTATAATTTCATTATTTTTATATTTTAGGTTATATTATCCTATAATGAGATTTGCTGGCATAAAATGATCAAATATGTTAATATACATAATTGCATCGGTATTTTGTCAAATGATACAAATGTTCTCGTGACTCCAACAAATGCTTTTTTGCTGAGCCAAAATGATCTGGACATCAACACGATGACTTCTAAAGTGTATGATCGAGATGGCTTGATCGAATTTCTTAAATTAACGGATAAACGTCAGTTGCCATTGCTAGGTGCACTTTGTGGCACAAATAATAATTTTCTAAAATATAAGGTAAATAAATAAAATATTCTTAAGTTTAAGTTAAGTAACCCATTAAAAATTTTTGTGACGTTTCTATCATTAATTCACTTCAGTGGGCTTGTGTCCTCATTTTTTAGTGGTCGAATTTTCAATTGTTGATTGAGATTGATGTTAATAAATGTATATTGGCGTGTCTATTTTATTAAATATCTAAATATTGACGGAGATATAGCAATTAAAAATTTGAATTGTAGTTTTAGCGCTGAAATGGTCGGCCATATTTATATGATGTGAAATGCAGGTCAGTGCTGTGGTAATGTTTTGTAGCTGTTGGTAGTCGAAATAATCAAGTCAAGTCAAAGAATAATAAGTTTTTATTTTATTTAACCCTGTTAAGGCAGACATAATATTGAAATTTTATTGTTCCTTGAAATAGCTGTAAATAATATTAGATATTTTGATATATAAATACATATAGCAGAGATTTATGAGCTGTAAGGTTGGTAACCTGTCAACTTGTCAGAGTTCTGTCAGGAATATATCTCTGTTACGTGCTGTTGTATAAGAGAGATGGCAACTACCGGTTGTGAGGTCACATGCATTTGGAAGTTACAACGTTGAATCCCTTTAATAATTAAAGAGACTTGAGACAGAGATAAATGACTTTTTTAATTGTTAATATCTCTTGATATATAAATAAATGGACATTTGAGGTTCTAGTAACCCACTTTATCAATATATAGGACAATTTTATAGAAATTAAGACATAGGACACAAGCCCATTACATGCGGTTACAGTAATTTCATAGCTTTTGTATTTTCTAATTTCAGTCATTGCACAACAGTCTTAAAAAACAAGGAAAGAAGGACAAAATTCTTTACGTAGCTTCTTATATAAAAGATTTCCCATATGACATAACATTGACAGACAACCATTTTTTGAAAATGTCTAAAGACATTTTCTATAATGATAGGGAAGCTAAATTTATAAAACAGGAAGTTGCCTTTTTCAATGGTGAATCAGAACTAGAACCAACTGAGCCAGATTTAGAGCCAACTGAGAATCATACTTGGGCTAATACTTTAACATATGCAACAACTTTAAGTGAACAGTGTAAAATATCTACATTCTTTGGTGCAATAATGAAATACCATAGCTTAAACATCTCACATATATGCTACGAGGATTTTACGTAAGTTGTTATTGTAGAAGTATTTTATTATTATGCAGGCTTATGAATTAATAAATATAAAAAAACAGTATTGTTTTTAACATTTTAATTGTAATCTCAGGAAACATGATTTACCATTCGCAACTGACTTTTGGCGTCCTGTTAGAGCAAACATTTATGGTATCCTATTGCAAGAATGTCCTGTTATTAAACCTGTTAATGAAAAGGTTTTTACTGGACCAGGAACCTTAGATGCTTCAGTTCCGGTTGAACCTATTTATCCCCATGGTAAGTTTAATATTTCTTCTATAAATACGTTTTTAAAACGTAGAATGTACTTCAATTTGCAATGAACTTTATCAGTATTTTCATTACACAGAAAATCATCCAGGCATAATAGAACTCTGGAAGAAAGAGCGCACAGATTTAGAAGATTTCCGTTGGAATCTTTTCCTTGCCGCAATGTCAGTCAACCTGACTAATATTTCACAGCAGCTAAAACGACTACCTGATACACTGAAAATTTCCACGCTTGTCCTAATGATGATGATTAAGGTAACAAAACTTTGCAAGTTCGGAATCAGCTGCACATATAAGACTAAGAAAAAATGCATTATATTCCAAAATATGTTCATCAATATGATTTATTAACGTATTTATTTGCAGAAGTGTAAGCTGGAGTCTTGGGAATGGCAGTCGCTGCTGATAACAGCGGATAGATGCAGCTCCGGAGACGTTATTGGTGACACAGCTGCTGAAGAAATACCCATCAGCACTCGAGCCTTGCGCATATCAACAATATATCTCCGTGGAGTGGCAACCATGGACATGCTTACTTCAGCCTGTGGATTTCCCATCAGTCATGAAGCGGTCTGTTGATCAAGAATAACTCATACATATAACATATTAGCTAGTTTGCCCCTAATTGTCTGCAACATTTTAAACACCTACACTCTCACTGATGAATTTTTATTTATAGGTAATGCGTTGGAATCTGTTCGACGGCCTACTGTTCCAGAAGTATTACAACAAGAAGTATACCATCGGGATGCATGATGCTTCAACTGATCTTACCGATGCTTTTAATCTTATTAAGAATAACTTCACTATGTTGGAATAACAGTGCTTTTTAAATAATCAGTTTTATTAAAAATAAGCCATATTTGTATTCGTTATATATCTATACATTAAGGCTATAACCTTTATATCATCTGTAGCTATATAATGTTTAACATATTCGTATAGCTATTATTATTAAACACAATTATTCATACTCAGTGTTATTGCGATGCCAAAATATAAGGCAATGCGTTTGTACTTAAGATATATTATTTTTCTAGTCGCATGAAGGAAGTGCCACGCTAGAGACATATTTAATAAAGATTTTGTAACAAATATACAATGTCAGTAATGTAATAATCAAAAGAAATATAAAAAATAAGCTGTTTTATTATTATTTATAATATTCTTTTAAATCTTTTTTGAAAAACTACTAAAATGTATCCTTAGATAGAATTATGCGTTTTCTGATGAAAATTAAACTAGACTACTTGACACTTTTATTGTTCATAAACTATACAGTTTTTGAATTATTTTATGAACATGAATAAATAAATTCGACTTAAAAAAAGAAGTTTTATTTATTATTTATAAAAGATTTTCTTAAGCTGCATTCCAACTTCAATTCCTTTCCGGTTACCATTTTTTTAATTAGTGTTCTTTTTTAGAGGTCGATTTTTCAATTGTTGATTGAAATTAATGTTAATAAATGTGTATTGGCGTGTCTATTTTATTAAATATTTAAATGTTGACGGAGATATAGCAATTCAAAATTTGAATTATAGTTTTAGCGCTAGACATATCGGCCATTTGTATGACGTGAAAATGTATTGGATACGTCAGTTATTTGTTGATTAGGTCACTGCTGTGGTAATGTTATGTAGCTGTTGGGAGTCGAAATAATCAAGCCAAGTCAAAGAATAATAAGTTTTTATTTTATTTAACCCTGTTACGGCAGACATAATATTGACATTTTATTATTCCTTGAAATAGCTGTAAATAATATTTGATATTTTGATATATAAATACATATAGCAGAGATTAATGAGCTGTAAGGTTGGTAGCCTGTAAACTTGCCAGGGTAGTGTCAAAAATATATCTCTTTTACGCTCTATTGTATAAAGAGATAACAACATAGTGTACGTGAGGCCGCATGTCTTGGATTGTTGTACAACAGTCCCTTTAATAATTAAAGAGACAAAATGACTTTTTTAATTGTTAATATCTCCTAACACATAAAGAGTTATTAAAAAATAATTGAACATTTGAGGTTCTAGTAACTCACTTTATCAATATATAGTACATGTATAGTTTTTATAGAAATTAAGACATAGGACACTGTACTGTAGTACAAACTGATAAAGTTTGCTATGGATTGCAATCTCTGTTATACAACTATTATACATGTTGTACAATATGGTAAACAAGGAGAAAGAAATTGATTATGGTTGAAATGAGCCAATAAAGATAATACGCAAAAAATTAAAAAATCAACAAACAACTACCAAATATACATAACAGGAATGTTTAAAATTTCGTGGCCATATACGACCTTAATCTTTCACCTTTATTGTATTTTATTTTACATATATGATGAATATGTAACACAAAAAAGAATGCCTCGTTAAAATCACTTATTATAATTACCCCTTCTACAATCCTAGAAAACCTAGACCGGCGCTTTACTGACAAAGTTTCGGTAATAACTTCGTGCATTGTCGATACCTTTCGGCTCGTAGTAGTTATTGCTAAAATCTATCAGCACAATGCATCATTCCGCGTATGTCACTGAATATATTAAATAATAGATGAATTTTAAAACAGAAAATTTTATTTATATTAAAAAAATAAGAGACTTTATCTGTTTCGTAAACAAGTTTAAAAAAAAGATATTACCTTAATTTTTAAAATTATTATTATTTATTATGAGCAATAGACAGTGGGCTTTTGTCCTATGTCTTAATTTCTATAAAAGTCAAATGTCAAATTATTTTTTAATAACTCTTTATATGTTAGGAAATATTAACAATAAGAAAAAGCATTTTATCTCTTTAATTATTAAAGTGATTCAACGTTGTATAACATTCCAATGCATGTGACTTCACAAGCGCTATCTCTTTTATACAACAGAACGTAAAAGAGATATATTCTTGACAGAACTATGACAAGTTTACAGGTTACCAACCTTACAGCTCATAAATCTCTGCTATATGTATTTATATATCACAATATCAAATATTATTTACAGCTATTTCAAGGAACAATAAAATGTCAATATTATGTCTGCCGTAACAGATTTAAATAAAATAAAAACTTATTATTCTTTAACTTGACATGATTATTTCGACTCCCAACAGCTACAAAATATTACCATAGCTATGACCTAATCAACAAATAACTGACGTATAAAATGCATTTCACGTCATACAAATGGCCGACATTGCTAGCGCTAAAACTACAATTCAAATTTTTATTTGCTATATCTCCGTCAACATTTAGATATTTAATAAAATAGACACGCCAATACACATTTATTAACATCAATTTCAATCAACAATTAAAAATCTACCACTAAAAAATGAGTTTAAAATTCTATAAACTAATATATTCTACTACGTTTCGTTTACTTTTGTTACGTTACAATTTTGAGGTTAAACTGTCAGCCGGTATATAATACGAAACTTGGAACACGAGAACGCTGATACCGCTTACTGGATGGCACAGTAATTTGCAACTCTCAGGCAATATAGGTTTCTTATTTTTTAATAAAAACACTGCTGCGCAATCCTTTGCTGTTGTCTAGCACCTATTTTCAGTTCTGAAAGGTGTACAACTATTTACCACCTTATTTCATCATACTCTATAGTTATATATATAGTTTGATTCAAACTGAAAGGAGTCAATAACTACCCGCCACCCTCACAAGTGAATTTCCACGAAAATAACCGAAGTAAAACCGAAGCGATTCGTTGTTACGTTTCCACGTGCAATGTGCAGTCTTTTGATGGATACCAAAGGGAGCGAGGGTGCAACTTCAGGTGATTGTTTCGAGGATATGGATGCTTGTTTTACCGCTTTTGATAAAGATGGGTAAGTTGTTTTTATTAATATTATTATATTATCTATTTTCAATAGTGATAGCAAAATTATCTTTAAATTTGTATTGCAAGATTAAAGTCAATATTTCGTATCATTATGTATTTTACGTTGCCATAGCAACCTCATGCATATCTTTATACATATATTTATATATATAATCAAAATAAGGATTTTGTGATATCCATAGTCTTAATTAAGAAATGCGCAACGAAAATATTACACATAGTATGATGATTAATGGTGATTCATTAATTCGGGGAATCCCTGTTTTCAGATACGCATTCTATTGCAGGATGCAGGGGAATCCCTATTTTAATTGAAATATAAATATTAGATATAAAATTATAAGATATAATATATCTAGGTTTGCTTTGGGCGTCCGCCACACGACGCAAACCTTAGCCCCGAATCTACCCGAAGCGAATGTGATTACAACTGTTGTTAGTGAGAGATCGAACTTGTTTGCGAGTGAGATAAAACACGAGGAAAGGCACACGAGTCGGCTAATTTCAAACTAAACGCGAAACGAAGCTTTCAACGAAAACGAGCACGAGCCATGTCGAGCCATGTATCGTGACTATAGAATTTTTAACAATAGCAAAACAGGGGATTCTATTGTGTTATATTTGATTGTATGTATGTATTTAAATATTTTTCAATAGTATTCGTAAACAATCCCCTGTGACCGAGAAATATAGTCGCTGAATATATGCTCAAAACTAGTTTAAAATCAGTTTAGTTACGTTCGTGCCGTGTGTTTTATCTCACTTGTAAACACGTTCGGTCTTTTACTAACAACACAGTTGTAATGACATTCAGTTCGAGCAGATTCGGGGGTAAGGCTATTAATATATACATTCATAATCATAAATTTCTAAGGCAGTAGTGTAATATACCCAGTAAACATTTTGGAGTCACTTTGCCATCATATTGAAGATGCGTATAACTTTTTTGTCATGAAAGAGTTCATTTGTAGTTCAGTTTCTCACAATAGTTAATATGAAATGGCTATTTTATCGGCTAGAAATGGCGAAACCACTCCGCCTGTCAGAATACAAATGAAGATAAAGTTGATGCGAACTGTAATTGAAGTGCAATAGTAATAGAAACGTCACAAATGGGACACTTCACCAAATTGTTTACTGGGATACATATATGAGGTCATGACACCACAATTAGGCTGACGTTAAATACCCATTTTGTACTTAGTTGAACATTTGAGGTCGTGACAGACAAATATATTATTTTCTAGAACCTATTTTGTTACACAAATTAAAAGGAAAAAGCTATGTAATTTCTGACGTCATTTTGTTAGTCTTCCATATTTTTTCAATCCAAGTATTTTTAGAAATACAGATGACACCTTTTTCAATCTATAATAACTTAAACCTTTCAAGTTTTTAACAAAACTTTATTACCCGCCGTAGTAATTTATGAGCGTATTAACTAACCGTACCTGTCAAAACTTTTTAACACTTTTCGATGATTTCGTGCTTTGTAAAACCAATGCAGTAGTTGAAACATTTAACCTTTTTATTATCGCAACTTGACAGCTTTTGTTCTCCCACTAACTCGTTCTCGTGAACTTTGCGAAGTTATGCGAATTATAAAAGGTCATACAAAATCGTAACTCTATTTTTGTTTTGACATGATATAAATTACTATTTTATTTGAGAACGATAAGTACAATGCACGAAATGCATTTATTATGTAATTAAATAGTTGAAGAGTGTATATAAAAACTATTTTCATCTCATTTAGGTCATTTGAGATGGATTAACTATATAAAATTATTTAGATTGTAGTAGTTTTAGGTTAGGAACAACATATATACATTTTTACGTTAGAAATACATTTTAATTAAATGTCTGTTATGTTTATTTAATTTGTAGCAGTGTTTAA
This sequence comes from Panorpa germanica, assembly GCA_963678705.1. Taxonomy (NCBI): domain Eukaryota; kingdom Metazoa; phylum Arthropoda; class Insecta; order Mecoptera; family Panorpidae; genus Panorpa; species Panorpa germanica. The sequence continues at coordinate 9,316,124 of OY783216.1, read as the reverse complement.
ATAATTCAGCACCTTTGTCAATAGTTGAATAAACATCCTGACATTATAATGAATCGAAAATACCCACTCTCTATCCCCGCACCGCCTGCCGGGTTCATAGTTACCCTTTTTTAATCAACATACACTATTTCAATCATGCTCTACCTATACATTGTATTGATGTTATTGTTACGCTGTAATTATACACATTGAAGTATTTTTAGACATGAATAGTTATTATAAAAATATACGAATTACCTAAATTAATTTGAAAAACACAAAAGTAACATTTATATGGTCCAAATTACGAGAGATCGGCGGCGACTCATACTTAAAACAAGTTGTGGCGTATAAACTGTCGATATAACTAAAAAGCACTGACTCACTTATTTTTCTATAATGTATATAGAAACGAATAAGATAAAATTCAGTATCGTATTATAGATTTATACCGCTCTTATAATCTTTTTTACGTATAAGTCACCGCCGATCTATCGTGACTTTGACTATATAATAGATATATTCAATATTACGTAAATACTGTGTTTAGCAGGGCATATTTATATTACAAAATAGTTTCTTTCATTCGTAGTTATGTCATTCAAACATCGCGCTACTTTATGTGACTACTGATTGGTAGAACTGAGTGTAACCATTTTTAAATGTATCAACTGACAGTTCTTTATTTATACCAACAATTTACTCGTATCTAATAAAAACTAATGTATTCACCTGCTTAGAAATATTTTAAAGTACAGTCTTATGTAATGTTAAAATATTACGAACAGTACTATTAAAAAAAACAAACACAATTACTCTTATTCGACTGAAGCAACCAAAGAGTACAAGTGACAATAAAGTATTGTGGTTGAAACTGTAGTGTTTATTAAATTTCTTACCTTGTTAACAGAATTCATGACAGCAAATATGATAACCGAATCTCACTGCAATCTTCGATGATCTAGTAACATTATTTTATTTGTGACAAGTGTTGAAATCAACACTTAGGTTAAACAAATTAAAATTCACTTTAAACACAGTTTTAAAAGAAACACCACACATGACACCTGTCACAAGCACAACACTTCACATTTAAGTTTAATATAAAAGCAAAATATGAGTCACAAATATACTTAGTACCCGGAAAAAATAATTAATTTTAGGAGAAAATTTAATTAACACCCCCACCTGTCAAGTAATTAATTATAAACTGTCGCCATTTTGGATTTTGGTCACGTGGTTTCTGGACTAGGGATTAGAAAAAATGGCAGCGTTCAAATATATAGATATTATCAAAGACACGCATGGAGCCGTTTTCGAGCCACCATACGAATCGTGTAAACATATTAGAATATAAAAAGACACCTGGAACATTATAATAGTAAAGATGATGACATATAACGTTTTACAAAATGTAACACTAGATACAGGAGCCTTTGTCAAACCGAAACGATAAAATACACACCTTTCAAATTAGTTATAGTCAGTTATGGTGATTTAAAACTTAAAATAAAATCAATAAGTTTGATGCAAACATACTCGTGCTCCAGTTAACATTGTTTTTCTATTAAACACACGTCCGCTGTGGTAACATATGTACAAGTTAGCATTTCACATACTGTATGAGTTTGTTTAATACTAAATGATACATGATATAAAATATCAATAACAATCCATAACATGATATTTTTGTATTGTCTAATGTAATTAACCCGTTTCAACAATACTACTTCAATGGGCTTGTGTCCTATGTCTTAATTTCTATAGAAGTGTACTATATATTGATAAAGTGGGTTACTAGAACCTCAAATGTTCAATTATTTTATAACTTCTTATATGTTAAGAGATATTAACAATTAAAACAGTCATTTTGTTTCTTTAATTATTAAACGTTGTACACATTCCAAATGCATGTGACATCACAGCCGCTGCCAACCTTACAGCTCATAAATCTCTGCTATATGTATTTATATATCAAAATATCAAATCTTATTTACAGCTATATCAAGGAACAATCAAATTTATAATATTATGTCTCCCGTAACAGGGTTAAATAAAATAAAAACTTATTATTCTTTGACCTAACTTGATTATTTCGACTACCAAGTGCTACAAAACATTACCACAGCACTGAACCACCAAACAAATAACTGACGTTAAAATGCATTTCACTTTATACAAAAATGGCCGACATCTGTAGTGCTAAAACTACAATTCAAATTTTTAATTGCTATATCTCCGTCAACATTTAGATAGTTAATAAAATAGACAAATCAATACACATTTATTAACATCAATTTCAATCAACAATTGAAAAATTGACCACTAAAAAATGAGGACACAAGCCCATTTATTATTTAGATAAGAAATATTTAGCATTTTACTTCTGCTTTACTGATAATGAGTGTTTTAAGGTAAAATTTTTATAAAATCATGTTATATTCCAAATACATTTTAATATTTCAATATTGTAGGGATGGTCGACTGAGTCCATCTGAGTTTGGTTTGATTTGTCGTGCTCTCTTCCGGAATGAACGTGGTCATGTGTATCCGGTTCCACCGGATCACCAAGAAGAAATGTTCAATGTATTTGATAGAGATCAAGATGGTTTCCTAGATCGACAGGAGTTCATATTCTGCTGGAATCATTGGATTAAAGTAGTCAGTATATATGCTATTGTATCTACTGTGATATTATTTTATATACAAATTATTATAACACTGTAACCTTTATTTCAATAGATCGTTCGACCAGTCAGTGTTTTCCTAATAGTTGATGTACAAAATGATTTCATATCTGGAACACTCAACATTAGCAACTGTACAGCACAACAAAATGGACATGAGGTAAGATATCTGTAGTGTAACAGTAGTAGAATATCCTCAAGGCGTAAGAGAAGCACTCTAGCCATGTCATATTTATGCTGGATTTTTAATTTTTTGTCAGATGTCTGGTTTTGCAACTGGGCTACTCTTTTATAAGAAATACTTTTTCAAATTTAGCTATATCAATTTATTACCAATTGTTAAATTACACGATATTGTTTAAGGTTATTGAGCCAATCAATCATCTTTTGGATGCTGTTGAGTTTGACGCCGTTTTCTATTCCTTAGACTGGCATCCTAGTGATCATGTTTCCTTTATTGACAATCTGCCTAACAGATCACTGCACTCATCAAGCCCGGTAAGATTTATACGAAAAAGTAAAGGATCATTTGTTTAAACTTGTGTAGAATTTACCTCTAAATATATTATGACTTCATATATATTGTTTTGCAATTTAGGTAACGCTTGAGCAAGCTCAAACATACGACACCGTTGTCTTTGCCGGACCTCCTCTAATGAAGCAACGGCTTTGGCCTCGTCACTGTGTCCAAGATTCCTGGGGATCTGAGCTGCACAAGGATTTAAAAGTATATATCAATAAAAATTCAGTGTACTTCCTATACAACAAATAACATCTTTTTCAAATTCTTCTAGGTGGTTGAAAACTCTGTGAAAGTTTACAAAGGAACCAATCCTGATGTGGATTCTTATTCTGTATTTTGGGACAATAAACGTCTGTCCGATACCACCTTAAGTTCGCAATTACGAATGAAAAACGCTACTGATATTTATGTATGCGGGTTAGCGTACGACGTTTGTGTAGGCGCAACTGCTATTGACGCCTTAGCTATAGGCTACCGCACTATCCTCATCGATGACTGCTGCCGAGGCGTTGATCTGGTTGACATTGAGAAGACTAAGAACACAGTCCTTACAAATCATGGAGTTGTTATTACTTCGAACCAGGTAAACTATAATTAACATGAGATGGTTAAAGAAATTCATGCAAAATGTTTCATCATAATTACTTGCAGGTAAAGGCAATGGTGGAAGGTCGAGATCGCAGGCCGGAGCTAGGCTACAAATTAGCGTTGGAACTTAAACAAGCTACTAAAACAGATATTAAAGCACTAGCAGATGTTTAAAGAACTAGAAGAATAATTGATAAAAAATTCTTTACATTGCAAATATTTCTATTGAAACGCCTACATTATGCACTAAATAAAAAATGATTTTTAGCTATTTTAGGTAGTTTCAAAATATATATTATACATTCCAAATTTGCTTAAACATTCGAACCCAAAACTAACTGTGATTATTTTTCAGTCGTCTTCCTGAATTTGTAGAAATCTTAATTTATAGAAATTACAAATTTATAATATTTAATTATTTGCAAAAATTGAGTAGAATTCTACTCAATAAACTAATTATATGAAGGTAGCTTGTGCAAGAGTCGATATATCTTACAACATATCTGCTTTTTAATTACATAGGTTATTTTTCATATTTTGCTTAAAAACATTATCTACTATAATGGTTTACTGTAGAAGAACTTATTTGCAATGTAATTTTTTTTTTCCTTTCACTTATAAGAGTTGTAAAAATCTTCTTATTACTTTAAACTTATTTAAAAAGCGTACTTATATTTAAAATACAATATCGGTATGATCATTTTGGTATAAGGGTCTCTCACATTAAAAACCGACTATTTCCGATCTCTGACTTTTTCAGTAAGGTGTAGTCGCATTAGCATCATCTTTCATGAGAGAAAGATTGTAATAAATAAATCTTATAATTCTACGTATAAATATATATTTCACACATTCCGAGTCACAGAGATGTGCACAAATACTTTTCAAAAGTATTTAAATACAAAATGCATAAACCTCTTAATTTTTCTATTTCAAAAACAAATACTTTTGAGAAAATAGAATACTTTTTATGTTACTAATATAAATGTAATTTTTTTTATTGAGTGTTATTTATGTCACGGATTTTAATACTTATTTGGGAAGACTATTTGTTCAAACAATTTATCTGTCATTTTTCGTCAATGAGGTCTTATTATCATTCTACCAAATATAGTGTTCCAGGTGTCGACTACCGTATTCTTGCGTTTAAAATTTCATGGGCAGCGTATCAATGAGAGGGAAAAGTAATATATAATATGCCATTTTATAACCCACAGTATGGTGGTGTATTGATAAACATTAAAGTAATAACTTCATTTCATGATACAACTGGAATACAACCTGCTGAAAAAGTCGGCCTCGCAAGTAGTTACATTGTGAGAGAGCTCTAGAGAGAGTTATTAAAAGAAAAAACAACTTATAGAACTTTTAAAATAAATATTGCATTGCAATAATTAATTGTTTTAGCCAAGACTTCAACCATACTAGAATTCTACGATTTATTGTTAGCAAACAATTCATAAATTCATACATATATATTTACAGGATGGATATAAATAATTCTTGATCTTGTTATGATACTATGTATTTGTTGAAGTATTCTATCTTTTGGATGATACTCGCAGTGTTTAATCAGAGTTTTGAGAAGAACAATAACACCAGCAGATTATTGCTTTAGCTAAGATTTATTATTATTTAATGTTATGAAAACATACGCTCTCAACATACTCTAAAATAGAAGAAAATATTATATTAGTGTATATACAATAAATAAAGCAGTAGGTCCTATTTGCTTGCATTCAGATAAGTACAGTATTATAGAATTAGTGTTAATATATAGCAAAGTACTTAAATAAAATTTATTTCTAAAAGTAACAGTAATGTAGTTTTTATATAATTATTTTTTAATGATATTTTAATTATTAGATCATTTCGAATAACCATTAAGTTCGTCAATTCCCACCTTTCGGCTTTACAATATACATTCATAATACATTTCATATACTTCAACTTACAATTAAATTTAAACTATTCTAGACCTTTTTATTTCCAAAAGTACTTTCTATTTCTTCTTCTCTTGACCCTCTTCCTTCATTTTCCCTAGTCTTCCTTCTGGACTGGTCTATTCCCTAGTCTATTTTTCTGGACTGAAGTTTAACTGTTTCTTCGCTACTTCTTTCTTTCTCCTGCTTCCCTTTACTTCCTTTTTTTAGTACTTCCTCTCTCTCTTCCTGTTCCTTGTGCAACCCAGCCACCAGCTTATTTTTTGTCCTGTTTTTCCTTTCCTCTTTACTATTTCCGCCATCCACCTCTTTCCTTCACTGCCTCCCTTTAATAGCTGGCCAATATTTCTTTCGCTCGCTACTTTTTCCTTACACTCAAACTGTTCTTCTTATGTGTTTTATATCTTTTTCTATAAGGTACTGAGGCACATTATTTTTCCATAACCTTTTATATCTTGTATCTGCATTAATCTGTAATGTTCCAGATGGCCAGCAGTCGATGTTGTAAGCAGTAGCAGCCGACATTGTCTGAGTTTTAGTTTTAATTTTATGTTTTAACGTTAAATGTAAGTTTTAGGTTGTAAAAATAGTTATATTAATTTAGTCATCACTATTTATTACTATATATTTAGTAAAATAGTAATTACTAATAGATAAAGTATAAAACTAATGATTTCATTAGCTGAAACTAACATTTAATATTAATAATCATAAAATTATATCACGGATAATAACGAGCTAAAGAACAGTTATCGAGTACGTGGCTTATGGAATATGTGACTGCAAGTTCGATGTCATTATAATGATTATAATGAATATAATTATTATAATAATTTAAGACAAAAAAAATAAAAATAAGAACAAATGCGATATAAAATATTCTAATATATATTATTTACTAAATACATACAACTAATAATTTAATATGAGTAATTATATAAAGTAAATATAAACATTATTGAAAACAATAACTTCAAACATATATTCAACGAACTGCATTAAATAATATTAACATGTTAAATAGGAAATAATATCACTATAAAACACACTCTTCATATTGGATTTTTCAAAAGATTCAAACAAATTGTAATGTTCTTTTTCGGTTTTATGACTGAAAAATATCACTGAAATGCACTGCAATCTTAGATAGTCTAATTTAACATTCGTGGCCAATTCGTAACATTCGAAAATGTTGTCTATGTGAACCATAAATTGCCTTATAGCGTTTGCTAATTTTTCTTTAAGATCCAGGATTAAGTATTTATCGGCTAGCAAAAGAGCTTCAACTGCAGTGTGAATTCCGTTTGGTATAGGAAATCTTTCACTGTCCATAGAATGATTATTTTTTACTAAATACAAGAAATAACGTAATCCTTCCTCTGAAAATTCTTTGAGTTTAATTTCGTTTGAATTACTTTCTATAAATGCAGTTTTTGTTAACATAATATTAAAAACATCAGACGCTTCGCATAATAAGTTTTTACTGAAGTTAACGATGGTGCCATCATCCAGTCGAAAAACAGTCAGATCATTTTCACGAAATTGTGCGTCTTTCTCTTTGTTGAGTTCTTCATAGGGAATGCTATCAATGTAATAATTATATACAGGCCTTTTCTTTGTTTTATTTGCATATTTGAAGAGCGCTGTTACTAATCTTTGTTTCTGATGATTATTTTCAGAGATGAGTGCTACTAAAGTCTTTACTCCAGAACATTTATTCATTATTTTCTTTAAAATCGAGGCATTACTGAAAAAAATTAAAAATATATATAACTTCTCCGTGTCTTATTATTTATTTGATTATCTTATTGCTACTGTATTCATCCTCTACATTTTTATCCCCCTTTAGTTATAAATAAAGACTTACTTTATTAAACGTGGGACAAGCATAATAAATTTTTCCTTGGAATCGTCTGAACCAGTTAAAAGTACGTTTTCAATCTCACCAACTCCACAATCTGATTCTGCAGCTGTTGTTAGTTTATATAATAAATTTCCACTGGATCTTTGAACCTGTAAGCAATTTTACGAATAATTTATACATCCTTATTTCATAATAGTGATCAAATACTGAAACTTACTCTATGACAATGTGAGCAAAACTCATGACGGAAAGAATCTCGCAAATAGAATAATTCGTAAGCAAATTCTGTGTGAAGAATCATTCTTAAGTATTCCAGCCGTCTGAAAAATTTACGAAATACACAATATATAAATTAAATTAGTATATATTGTTATATTACCTTTTAATATAATTTTACGAACCCTATAATCCCAGTAAGTATTTGCGTTGTTCTACGCAACGGCTGATTAGTTGCACCAAGATATCTTATAAGGCACAACATGGTATCACTTCGTGCAAGGTCGGGCAACAATTGTTTAGAGGAAGCAATTTGTTCAAGCAACAACAAAGCTATATATGCGACCGTATGTACATCCTCGATTGTATAATTTTGAGGTTTTGCTGGAAAAATAGCTGTGTAATAAGTAATAATGAAGAACAGATGCAGGTGAACACTAATAATAAATTAAGAACAATAATAAAAGTAACTAATGAGTAAGACATACAACGTATAGGTTCTTCATCTTCACAGTCATAGATTTGATAACCAATTTCTCCTTGAAAACTATAACTAACAACAGCTGATGCAAGTCCGGTATCACTATTCACTTCACCATCAGATAGAGGCGTTTCCGTTGTGTTGCCTTGTCCAGTCAAAGCATCTTCTTCAGAATCGGAGCAAATAGGTGAATAATCGTCATCACAATCTTCATTATCTGCAAGAATTATTTGTTAATCTTTATATATTAACTATGAATGATAGTATAGATGCCTTAAATATGTTTTGCTACCTTCTGATTGATGTTCAGAATTCCAAGAAGGTGATCTAGATGAATATGATTCCGAATTCGACCCACCTGAGGGAGGACGGTTACTGTTTGCTAGCCCAACTAATACATTTGATATTTGCCAAATATCCTGATAAAAAAATTAAAATCATTACCTTTGTTCCAAAAACTAAAATAACATAATATATCATGTTCTTACTACATCATCTTGTGAAATTCCATTTAAGCGCTTTACTTTTGAAGACGGTTCTTTTAAAGTACCTACTTTTGCAGCTCGTTTCTTTTTCTTTCGTTTCAACTTATTTGATAAAGGTACTGGCTTATGCTGATTACCATTTAAATCAACATGCATGTTAATAACCTTTAAGAGGATTGCAATTAAACCACAATTTACCAATTTCATTAAAGTAGTCTTATGTTCTATATACAATAAGAAAATATTCAAGATCTGAAATAGTAATACGAAAATATGATTAAGGTTTTCTTGGCATATTATATAAGATATTAAAATGAAACTTACCTCGTACAGTTTTGTTATACTGTTTGTGTCTTTAGCCACTGTGATAAGCGTTTCTAGTGCTGTTGTTCGCGCAACTCTTGTGCAATTTATTTGATCTCCACATAGCTTTATAAGACAATCTAAAGCTGAAAAAGAAAAGATTTAGTACGTGTTATAAGAACATGTTTAAAGAATATAGAAAATATAATATAAGAAAATTGATGGAATTAAAATAGAAATAAATCCTATTTAAAGTACATTATATAATAGTAGCTAACCTTTTGTATTTTCAACTCTATCTATCAAATAATCTAAAGCATCAGCTTTAATTAATAATGTTCTACATTCTGCAATCAAACTTAGACGACATATTATTCTCAAGGCCATATCAGAATTGGCTATAGCCATCTCAGAAATGGCACCAGTCGTTTCAGTTTTCTCTACCATAGGAGTAATATTAATATTATTATCATCGTTTAAGATTTCCTTTGCAAAAAGCCCGACTAAACATTTATAACCATCATTTCCGCTATCGTTTATCTAAAATTTAATATATAACGAAACACAATTTATATTTATATGATACATAGTATTTGGAACATAATTTAAACTTACCTGGCTCACATATCTAATTGAAGGTTGACTGATATTCATTCTTGCAGTAAATATTAATAATACTTTAAGAACAGAATTTATAAATTCGTGTTTGATATCATTGTTCTTATTTGAATAATGATTGATTAAGATATTCACTGTTAGTTTCACTCCATTTACTGAGAGTATATCTTCTCTACATGGCTCAGCTATCCACAGCATGCTATCAAAAAGAAATTGTTTAATTAGTTCACTGATTGCGGTTGTTTCTCTACACACAATCCACTAAAACTGTTATGAAGTGAATAAATACTTACCCCAATGCTCTTACAGCCATTGACACCGTACCAAGACTTAGTGGTGACTCTGCCCCAGTATTTACATGCATTTCTAGCAGGGAAACTATATTCCACACAGCACCAAAATGATGTAATGCAATAGCATTTGTTTCGTTGGAGGATAAGTTTCCCAAAAGACGACATGCTCGAGAGAGAACACTATCTTTAGAAACATTTTGAATTATTTTAACCAATGGTTCAAATACACGTAATTCACCCACCTGTAAAAGAAATATATATATAATTTCCATATAATATATTTGATAAATACTTCTATAAAAATAATGTTAATTGTACAAAAAGGTACATAATATTTCAAATAAACCGCGTAAACTTTTAGTTTATATTTAAAAATATAAGCCTATAAACTAGAAAATATATATATGCACATCTTTATTTAGCAACCAATTTCCGATGCTGAGATCTATCACCGACGACTTCTCTTTCTATGGTGTCGTGGTCCTATATATGAGAACCACACTGCTGCCTGATAAGTTTATGATTAAGTATGTCCATAATTGATTTAAATTGTTAACAACCAAACCCAGTAAATACAACTCTGTTCAAGTGATCGAACCCGAAGACACACCAGTAAATACATACACTTATTTATTTAGTATTTATTAATGTACTAATAACTTATTAATATTATGGTATTTTATATTTGCAGTATTAATGTACTTTTTGTTTTAGATATATAAACATTTTGCAGACTAAATCTTCATGAAGCTGTTCATTAAATACCGGAAATATTAATAAGTTAACGGAAGTAAATTTTGTTTATAAATAACATTACTTAATAATTACATATAAATTATCATACCTTTTTCGAATATTCAGCATGTCGACTGCAGTTCCCTAAAATACTTAGGACAACATTTAAAATTTTTGGATTTGGTCGACCCAGTAATGCAACCAAAGCTGGAAATCCACCTGAGACACAAAATAATTTAATACCCTCGTCATTAATGATTATTTTCTCACGAATTTGACACAAATTGGAGTAAGACACATGATTATGTGAAGATGCCAAATTCCTTATTAAAGAATGTACAAGATTAGATCGATCCTTATTCATATTTTTAATCTGTTTTAGTAAAATTAGCTATATTTATATTATTCTCTTTTTAACATATATATTTTGACAGCTCAACATGCTCTATTTTGTCGAAAAAAATATAGCATCACTTTGACCAACTGAAAAGTGATCAACTACTCCAAACTACTCTGAAAACGTTACAGAGGTCATTGACTAAAACGACGATTTAAAATATGGACCAAAGACCAGATACAGGCAGACTAAATACTAATATAGTTCACGTTAAAATTATTTCTTGAGACTACGAGTATCGGAGATAATATTACTATTGGTATGTAGAAGCAAGGTCATTGCACACAGACCAGAGAAAATAAAACCAGTGTTTCCCAAAATGTAAAGCTATTAATAAAATGAAATCATATATTAATTAATTAGAAGTTGCTTTCTTTAATTTTTGATTGAATTGAATATGTTTATCTGTAATAATTTCTATAATATTGAAGTTATAATAGCCAACTTTAATAATATACGGATCAGTTGTAACAACCCTATTAATAAGATATAAAACAAATTACTACTGGAAAGAACTTCATTTAAGACGAGACTTATAGCAAAGATTTATTAAAATAACACCATATAATAAGGTTTAGATTGGGAAATGAGGAAAAAGGAAACAGATACTGGGAAAGTAGTGAGGAAAGAAAGTGTAGAGTGTGCGGAGCGGAGGACGAAACACTGGAGCACATTAAGTTTGAGTGTAAGGAAAAAGTAGCGAGCGAAAGGAATATTGGCCAGCTATTAAAGGGAGGCAGTGAAAGAAAGAGGTGGATGGCGGAAATAGTAAGAAGGAAAGAAAAAACAGGAGAATAAATAAGCTGGTGGCTGGGTTGCACAAGGAACAGGAAGAGAAAGGAAGTACTAAAAGAGGCAGTGAAGGGAAGCAGGAGAAAGAAAGAAGTAGCGAGGAAACAGTTAAACTTCAGCCCAGAAAAATAGACTAGGGAATAGACCAGTACAGAAGGAAGACTAAGGAAAAATGAAGGAAGAGGGTCAAGAGAAGAAGAAGCAGAAAGTATTTTTGGAAATAAAAAGGTCTAGAATAATGTAAATTTAATTGTAAGTTGAAGTAAATGAAATGTATTAAGAATGTAGATTGTAAAGCCGAAAGGCGAACAATAAGCTAATAATAATAATATTAAAATAACATTAAACTGGCTCCTGTTATAAATAACTACTGAATATAATAATATCAGACAACTTAAGATTAAAACATAAAATTAAAACTATAGCATAGCAGCTGGGAATGGGGCAAGACTTAGGATTTAAAGAAAAATAATAATTTCGATAACTTTATTATATATATTATTATTATAAAAATTTAATGAACACTATTTTGCTTAATACAATTAAAAACATATAAAATATTAATTATTTGTAGACATATGGAATGATTAAAAAATCCTCTTCTTTTTTGTAAATTCGAGATCTCTTTTAAAAAATATCAACCAAAAGAGTAATCTTACAAGGCACATTAAAAACTAAATTAATTTTAAAAATGTCTTTTCTAGTATATAAGGCTTATATATTTATTAGACCTATTAACATGGACGGAATTTACTTAATTAAGTCAATTAAGGCATTTCAATATACTCGAACATTATACTTTAGTTTATAAATTAATTGTTATATGGAATAATATAAAAACGTTTTGCAAATGATAATTAAAATACATTATAAAAAGAAAATTAAATGCATAAAAATGTCTGTACATGAGATTCGCATATTGGAGCGATATTGTATAAAACTAATTAGCTACACATATTCATCAGATCTACATGGACTAAATAACCCGGAGTTCGCTAATTCGTATGCTTTGATGTGTCTTACTTACTGCTACTGAAGAGAAAATATTCGTGTTCGAGTATGAACACACACTGCAAACGTATTATAAATACATACCACGTACCGATACGACAGTACACCAAGTCAAAGTTGTATACTGTAGGGTGTATTGGAATTGTTTTGCACTAACATAATTTATCATTAGAGCAAACTTTTACTTTAATTTATATCGATACACCACTGTTATGAAAGAGACTATTGCATTCTCTTTTAGTGTATTCGTTTGGTTAAAATTCGCTGATATACGCTTCCACTATGAGAACTACGTAACGCTCGTATTCGGACGGCTTTGTCGCTTGCAGTGTGCGAGAGTTCATTACATTTACAGGGTTTGGATAGGTAAATGTACACGAACTAAGCGTATTCACAAACGAAGACGCATGTGTATACATGGATTAAGCAACATCTTAAAACTATTCGGTAAGTTAAGTTTATATTTATATAAAGCTGCTTGGTGAGTATTCAGCTTAAAATTTTGCTTTATAACTATTTCATAATCCGCAATATATGATAATTAAAACATTTATTTAACATAATTTAATTATTATGTTGAACTAATTGATAAGAGTCTTATCTTATCCAAGAGCTAAAAAATATAAAAGAGCTGCCCTAAAGTATATAGTACAGCTTTGTCAAATATAAGCGCAATTAAAAGTACAATAAAAAAGAACGTAACGCCTGTTGATTCTATGTGCTTAGAAAGTGACCTAACAGTAAATTTAATTTGGTATTTTGATCAAAATTATGTTCCACGATTTGTATGAATTGAATTCATATCAACTATATAATATTACTAATTGCTTAACAATAAATATTACCCTTAAAAATATATTTTAGAATGCTTTTTTGATGAATGTATATAAACTAATAATAACAGGTAAACCAAGTATTGCACCATTCCTCATGTTAGCATTGGATCCACTCTGAAATAAATAAATTTGTGATATAAATACATAAAGCATGAAGTATGTCAAGAAAAATATGTGCTTTCCTTGGTTGTTATTTTCTGAAAGAAATTCAAAAGTTAATCTTTCAAATTATTTTTATATTTACTTACAATGACATAGTAATTGCAACGATCGCCTTGGCAGCATTCTGAACAACTCCAATCTTGGTACCAAATGTGAGTGCAGTCTGGCATATTCTTTTCTCTAAATCGAATACAATTCTTTTTCGTTGAGCATCGCTTGGATACATAGTATTGTTTCTTTGCCCCCTTGAATATAAAATAGAACACTTATAACAAAACAATTGGTACATATAATATACTCTCAAATAGAACAAGTGAAATAACAACTTTACCAGTGAAAAATAAGGAGTACTGCCCCATCTTATTTCTGAAAGACATACATCTTCACCTTGTTCACAAGTCTTTATTGTGTTTAGACATTTCTCCTTATTGTCTTCTTGATTTGTACAAACATAACATTCCAATGCCACACCTACAAATACATTTATTTTAATTACTACATTTTATAAAGCATTAAAATTATTGCTTAAAGATACTTAAAATTGTTAATAATTTTAATTTAAAAGAATGACATTAAGGTTAATGAAATTTTTTTAGGTTAAATTACAAGAAAACATAAATACTTACTGATGTGTATATAAAACACAAAAACACTTATAACTGATAAGAACTTAAACAAATCCATGGTTTCTTATGAATAAGAAAACATGTATGTCAATATATATTATGATAAAAACACCACACCCCTTTTTACATTACAGGTGTCAAAATATTTGTTAGAATAATATTAGAAGTGAAGCAGTTGAATCATATTAATTTGTTGTCAGTGCTGCCAGATATTAAAATGAAAGTATATAAATAGTAGTAAATGATTTTCACTTATTTAAACTAATCTTATATTTCCAATTTGTTAAATTTAATTGTGAAGCTAATTATATTAATTTGTTTATATTTATTATTATTATATATATTATGTTTATATTAATATTTTAACATCAGTTTTTTCTTCATCTATTTATTAGTCAAAGAAACAAACCTTCTTTTCTTGTGGCAATACTAAACAAACATTTATTTTTATTGATTATCTAATTAACCATTTGTATATGTTTGTTTATACTTTTAATTCTTTCTGTAATTATTTATTTACCTCTAGAAGAACAGAATATTAAACGTAATTAAAATGATAAAATTGAAAATTATATTAATAGGACCATATCAGGTAATCTCATTGTGTTAAATATTTCTTAATCTCTTTGTGTGTTTGCTGTTAAGTTATTGAACTGAATTTTAATTGTTATTTATAGAGTGGGAAAACAATGATAGCAAATGTACTTTCTGAAGTGAATGATAATTTAGAACTTCGACCAACAAAAGCAGCCCGAATTGTAGAGTTTGAAGTTTCAGATATAAAAATAAATTTAAAAAATACGACCGCTTTAATCGAACTTTGGGATTGTAGTGGCGAACAAAAGTATGTAACTTAAATCCTTAATTTCTTATGAGTATTTTAAATCTATAAACGCAATTATTTCTGTAATTAATTTTTCGGAGTTAAGATTCAAATGTTAAAAACAAATTTACTGCCATCTACTAGCAGTTCATCTTACTAAATGGTTTGAGCCTTGTCTATGTCTGAATTTTTAAAAATATTTTTTCTGTATAACAAATATATTTTAATAGGTATAATTACTGTTGGCCTGCAATTCGCAACGAAGCAAATGGAGTTATTCTCGTGCACTCTGAAAGTAATTTGGAAACTCAACAGGAGTTGGAAGTCCTTTACAATTACTTTATTGTTCAAAATGGTCTTGCGTCCAAACACTGCGTTATTTTCAACAATGGCGACGAAAGTAATTCACGATTAGGTTTGTATGCTAAAATCTATAAAATATGATGCCAACAGCGTTATAAGTTCACGGTTCCATTACAAATTTGAATTGAGTGGCACTAGACATTTCATTTTATCTGACTTAAGCATGGAATTATCGCAGATATCGTTTTTACGCGTAAAATTTCACTACGCGTACCGCGGGAAATTTAAAAGTGATGCATATTTTGAAAGCAGAAAGCAGTCAATAAAAATAATCAAGTAGAAACATATATATTACGTGGACTTATAGAGCATGCATCGAAGTGGTGTTATTTAGGTTGCAGCTCAGAAACTCGCAGGTCAATAATTTAAATAAAATTTGTTTCAGGTTCACATTTTGCAAGAATGTCGCAAATAAAAATCGATTTATCAAACACTGAAATGCTGCGTAAAGATTTTAATGAGTTTGTGACATCTCTTCTTGTAAATAAATCTGAGACAGTATTAGACACATAAGATAAAGACGTCACTTTCATTTTCTATTAATATTCATTTGTAGAAATATAAATAAAAAATAATGAAACTAATATCACGTTGTTCTAGATATTCTATTTATTATATTTAATAAACATAAATAAATATTTTACAAAATAAATAACTTTTTATTATTAATTTACATAATACAATGTATTTCAAATAAATATCAATCACAACAATAAATACTATTAATTTTTAAATCACTTAATACATAAATCATACATTAAACAAATTTATTTATGTAGCATTTACGTTAATATATCTGCTATATAAATGTTACTTTCTTTAATGTTTACTGGAGAAAAATAACAGAAATTATTACGAATTTATTTATAGTCCACAGAGAGTTTTGTGTTTCAATTTTCTATTCGTTACCAACAAAAAATAAATTGCAAAAGGCAAGCTATTGTTCTTTCTAAACAAAAAACGTAAACTCGTAAACGTAAACTAAAAAAATAAAACATGTATAATAAACGTAACATTTCGTAAACAATATTACGCTTTATTATTTACTGAATTTTAACGTAATTCTGTTACATTAGGCATTAAATAAATGCTAAAGATAATAAATTTCTTACTGCTATATTAATTCAATAAATAATTGCATGATAGAACCAATATGTAAGTAACTGGTTAACAAGTGACAGCGAATATTGTTAATGTACTACACGTGTTATGGAATAAATTAATATTAAAATAAGTTTTAAGAACTATTACTGTGAAATAAATTAGAGTTTCTAAATTTAACAGATAATAAGTGGACTATAAATGAGGTAAATAAATTTTGAAAAAGTTAAAGAATTTGTACGAAGTGTTCAACTGTGTTAAATCTGACATGCTTCATTTTTCTTACATGAAAATATTTTGGTTTCCTCCATAAGAGAAAATTATAACATTAATATATTTTTTTAATTATAGCATAAGTACTAAATAAATTTTTGTATATGTCTAATTAAAATTATTTTTGAAATTGTTTAATTACGTTTTTTGCCCATATTGCATATTTTAAAGTGGCAGGGTGTCATATCTGAAAGTAAAAAAAAAGTATTAAAGGTTAGTGTCGTTCTAAAAGGTTAATTGGTATAATGTTATAGATTTGAACGTGTCTATTTTATTAAATATCTAAATGTTGACGGAGATATACCAATTAAAAATGTAAATTGTAGGTTTAGCGCTAGAAATGGGCGGCCATATTTTAACGTCAGTTATTTGTTGATTAGGTCAGTGCTGTGGTAATGTTTTGTAGCTGTTGGTAGTCGAAATAATCAAGTCAAGTCAAAGAATAATAAGTTTTTATTTTATTTAACCCTGTTACGGCAGACATAATATTGAAATTTTGTTGTTCCTTGAATTCCCTTTGATATATAAATACATATAGCAGAGATTTATGAGCTGTAAGGTTGGTAGTTTAATCATTTGCAATGGAAGTAATGAGAGTGAATGAGAGGCAAATATTTTTCGTAAAAGTACATTTTATTTTGACATTAGAATACAATTTATCAGCCTCAAGTAACGCTGTAGTATATGAGACCTGTATTCTGTAATAATAGGACATAAACTGTTTTATGAACACTTAGAGCAATGGTTTTTAATCTGTAGTTCGCGCCATTCATTAAAATAAAAAATCTGCTTAAGCATATGCTAACTAAGGTACCTTTAAAAGGTGCACATACTTACAGCTACTGCCCCGTTTGTCAGAGAGATCTTTCTCTGCAGCAAGTTGATTCCAGAAACGACGAGAAATCGCTGGTTTTCCAGATTGTGCGAGTTGTTGTTGAATACGTTCTAATAATTTCATACGTGCTAAGACTTCATCTTCTTCACTCTGTTAGGAAACAATTTGATAAACTCTACAGATTTATATTAATTCGGAGATCACAACCTTGGTTGGTATGTAGAAGTAAGGATTCAAACACATTTATTTCAGGAAATCGTTTAATATATCGTTACCTCTGACAGTTCCTCTAGATACGCGTTGATATCTGGAATATGATCTTCCTGAAAGGCAGGCAGCGGTGGCAAGTATTTGGCCGACGATTTTGCGGGTAAATGAATGGTACATATTACCAAAAACATCAGAGTTAAAAGTCCACGCATCTTGGAACTGTAGGGGAACCTTTTGGAACAGAACTCGTAGACGCCACAGGCCTGCTGACAACAAAAAAGTTCTCATGATGCATAAAGAAATACAGTAGCGAGATTCCTTAACTATAATGATAATTTAACTACTCTATTAACGACTAAAAGTGTTGCCAGAGGTTGTCAATAATTTTTATTCTGTAAATTGTAGAAAATCTCAACATCTGGCAATAATATATTAAAGTTTATAGTTGATAATGTTTATCGTTAAAATAGAGAATTGGGCTACAAGCAGTCTGACGACGAAATGCAGAACTAACCTAACTTTTTAAAGTTTTTATTTAAAAAATATATTTATACAACATTACTTTCTTGAATAATACTTATATAATAAAAACTCTCATTAAGAAAAAGCTTATAGCTAGTACAATAGACGTTTCTATATGCAAGTGCATCTATAAGGATAGAAATAACGAAAGCAGAAACCTTCTCGTGTAACAATCTGCGCAAAAAATCAAACAGTAGCGAGGAAAAATAAGAACCTACAGTAAGAAATATGAAATTGACAGGTAGTCGTTATATTTTCCATTGCACCGACCCGTTAAACTTTAAAAGTAGGTTAAATGTAAAATCTTAGCGCAGTGTTGCGTCTTTCATCAATTTATTATGCTCTTATTGAACCTATCTTATATAAACATTAGAAATATTTAACACATAACCTAACAAAAATGACAGATGTCATTTTTTGATGTTACATTTTTTAGGTTAAGTAAAAACAAAAATTACAAATGTTATATATATAAATAATACGTAAAATGTTAAAGATTCCAGTACATCAAACAAATCATTTTTGTTTAATTTAGTTTAGAAGTTTTTAATTAAAATATGCATATTCAATGAATTAATTCTTTTAATATTTTATAAAGAATACAAAAAACTTCTTAAAAAAATAATGTAACTTTTTTTAGAAGTTGTTTTTACAGATTCCATTTTAACTAGTTGCATGAAACGTAAATTTAACCTCAAAGACAAAAATAGTTTGTTTTCATCCAGAGGTCAATCATCGTATTGTGTGATGAGGTGAGTGTATCTCCAACTGCCGTACGATTTGTGTTATAAATAAAACATTGACAATTGTGTTACCACTATTAAAAATGTCACATGCTTTATTCCCACGTCAAAATATATTGCAAACGACAAACCGTTGATAGATAACATACACACATAGTTCATATTAACTAGAAAATGGATCCCACTAGTGCCCTGATATGGTGAAACTGTCATATGATTGTTCAATGATAATCCTAGCGCTAGATTAGGTTTTAGGTTATGTTTTGTGTTTTCGTAAGTTACCATTTTCAAGAAAGTATTATTACGCCTACATTTTATGCAACATGTTTAACTGCTTTAAGTATTTTTTTTGTAGTTAATGCTAAAAGCAACATATTGATATATAAATATGAATATTGCATGCATTTATTAACAAGTAACAATGTGTTTGTGGTGGATATCAAGCTTTAACCAGTTCTTAAATGGATCACAAACAATATTAGAGTGTATCGTTATCAGTGACCGCAAGATATTTGTGTTTACTAGGCAAAACAATTCCGCGTGGTCGGTTGCCACGCTTCTGGCAGTTAACCAGAAGTATTAATCACTTAACAGTCGCGTCCATCGAGACGGAATGGCAACAGGGACTCCTAGTGTTGTCTGTGGATCTTTGGACGTGGACCAATCTCTTTATAAATAAATACATACATATATTACATGACACTATGCACTAATACTCTCTCAGAATACATTTAAGTATGTATTTGTTGTTACTGTAGTAAATAATCATATGGGTAATTCATGTACCATCTGGCAGTATCAGTATCATACGACGTAGTGGAAAATTTTGTATTTATTTTGTTGATTTATTCAAAACGATGCTTTTGCCAAGATTATTTCATTCATAAATTAAATGTTCTTTTTTTGAAAATTGGAACTGTTAGAAGATTTATAGACAACAAGTGGGGGCTTGTCATCACTTGGGGAGAGAGAGGAATTGTTGAGCTATATGCTCAATTCAAAAATGTTGTGGATACGTTTTTAATTGCTATATTGATAATCTCTTCTGCACCAGGATCGTAAAAATAAAAAAGAAACTACATGAAAGAATTGGCATTAAGATAAAACAATGCTTGGCCATTTTTGACTTAATTTGAGGTTAAATATTATCAAAAAATCGTTTTATGTAAGTAACTATAAACGCGAATCAAAATCTAAAGCTGCAATTAGTTAGATGAATAACGTATCTACATTTTAAGCTTTCTTCCACTGATATATTATAACCTTAATTTATGACAAACCCTTAGAAATGTTACAAGTCATATAAAAATAGGAATTTAACTAGAAAATATAGCAATATTCATTTTCAAAACTAATTTTTGCGGTTCCAACTCATTGCACCTTTAGATTTTGATTCGCGTTTATAGTTACTTACATAAAACGATTTAAACATAAAAAATATGGTTTTTTTGATAATATTTAACCTGCTGTATAATATCGCCACCCAGTAAACAATTTGGTGAAATGCCCTATTTAATGACGTTTCTATCACTATTTCACTTCAATTATAGTTCGCATCAACTTTATCTTCATTTGTATTCCGACAGGTGGAGTAATTTCGCCATCTGTAGCCGATAAAGTAGACATTTTATTTGAAAAAATGTGAGAAACTGAACTATAAATAAACTCTTTTATGACAAAAAAATCATGACGCATCTTCAATATGATGTCAAAGTGACTCCAAAATGTTTACTGGGCATCCATATTTCGCGAGTCAAAAATGGCCAACTAAAGATGAGGTTAGAAGTCATTTACGCCATTTGCGAACGTGCTTAATATCTATCACTGTAATAGCAATCGTAAATGACTAGTTAAATATTTTCTTCTTTCAAGCTGCATCTTTTAAATCCGGATTCGACTTTATAAGATTCTTCTTTGCCATAATGTATATGCTTCTATCTAGCAAAGAACTGTCGTTTTTTTACACGCAGTTTATTTTTAACAACACTTCTTTAATTGTAATTAACATTTAATTATTCTAGTTAATCAATCTTGAGATACGTTCCTACTTGTCTTAATGAACACTGGAGGACCCATGTGATTAGTTTAAGAGATTTTAACTAATTCCAAATTGGGTTCCTAATTAATAATGAATGCGCAGATAGAATCCAAGTCTTCGCCCCAATGGACTTCGTATTATAATAAATGAGCCTTTAAGTTTAAACTAGTGAATAATAGATGGCATTATCTCCCTTCATAAATGAAATTGATTAGAAATGACTTACCAGATGATATATTGTATAATTATTATAGATTGTTATATAGAACCATGTTATGTATCTAGTTACATTAAGTAAATTTCAAGAGACGTAAAATAAATCTATATGCAAATCATAATAAACGTTGCAGCTATTGAACTATCCACGTGACACCTTTAGTAAGAAAGTTCAACGTTAAGAAAACTTGGATAGCAATTGTTCTTTACAAAGTTAAACGTGTTGCATATGGTCTAGGCTGTTTAAGGCTTTCAAGAAGCATTGTAAATATAATTAATTTTAATACTAAAACTTATTCTATTTAAAATGTGTAAAAGTTTTATATTTTATGTTCAACTTTCTATCAATAGGGGCGCGTGCACTTTTACATGATGCAGTGGGTTATGCAATAACGTTGAAAACAATAAACCGCAAGTGAATTCTTTCCTGCTTTTAATCTATTCAGCTAACCGTAACATTTAAATATTTATGTATATTTAAGAACGTTCTCACACTGTCAATTCTGCTGCTTTGTTCCCGCATTTGTTTTTTATTAGACCAAAATATATCGCCATCTAACTACTTTTTATGCTTTTCAATTATGGCAACCCTAACTATACTGTTAACGACTAAAAGTGTTGCCACAGTTAAGGATTGTCAAAACCGTACCCGTCTTAGAGTTTCTTGAGGCGTTTTTGAATCACACACCTACCCTTATGTAGAATTCAATGAAAGTTGAACAGCAAAAAAAAAAAGAAATAATCAAATAGGGAACTTTATACAACATATCATGTTTCTTTCCAATTTTATCATCGAGAAAGCTTTTCGTGGTTCTTTCGACATTCTTTCACCAGGTAATAACAACTTCGGTAATCATTTTGCCGCTGGCGGTTGGTAACACGTTTTCTTACAGGTTCCTATTTAATTTAAGACTATGAAGTCAAAGCAGTTCAAAAACAACTCCAAATATAGAAATTCATCTTTGAAAGGATTTTTAAATACACGTGTATAACATAAAATATGTATGTTACAATAAATGCAAGTAATATTTTACTTAAATGAAACCTAATAATAATTTTGTTTTTAAACTTGAACTCGTTTTTAACTTGGTATCAAAGCGACGTATTTATTATATTCGCAAAACATGTAATAGTTTACCTAAGGGATAAGGTTTAAATTTATTTATATTAATGTACAACATATTAAGTTTATTGTGTGAAAATTTGAAGTCAATTGGAGTAAAACTGTCGGAGATATAGAGTTTTAAGTCTACACTTCTTTGGTCTGGTTTCATCTTTCTTTAAAACTTTCAAAATCGTTTTTCTCACACTTAGCTTTTCAGAGTCGGTGTCCTCTCTAGCTCAAAATCTACTGCACCGATCCTTTTGAAATTTAGCACACTCTTTCTTTACATAAACGCCGAGTTTTTGTTTAATTTTAACGTAGATATTTTAAAATAACAAAGTTTCTGTTTCTTTTCTTGAAAAACCCGTATTTTGACTTCTACGTGCTATTACAAATTGAAAAATCAATAAAAGAAAAACTCGACAGGGTTACCTGCAGAAACTTATCAACTAATGAAATCATTTTGGTTCTTGGATTTCAAATAATCCAGTGATGAGTTATGAGTGGCACCACAATGAAACTTTTATTTGTGACGTCAACGGAGATTCGCTGTCAATGCCTCATTTCTTGATATTTATTTATGAAAATTTCACAAAGTATTCTTTAAATGTTATTTTATCATGTAGGAATTATAAAAATAATTAAATATTAACTGTGTTGTCGAAGAACATTATCGAAAATTTGCCGTTTTTGTAATTAAGCAATGCATAGTAATATTTAATCAAAACGGATTTGTTTTATTAATTTATAGCTATTCTAAAAGCATTTAATACTTAAAGAAGACTTTTTAAGATTTTATAATCTTTGAGAAATTGTTTTGAAGTTTTATAAGTATCCTAATGCGTAAAAGGGTGATTTATTTTAGAAAAAGGAGTAGAACACAAAACGTTGAATATTGAGTAAAATTGCTTATGTAACAGATCATATTTATTATGTGTTATTAGATAAATCTTAAAAATACATAACTGCATTTTGGATTTTATTCATTATTATGTTTTAACTAAGATATACTGCCTTTATTCCATTAAAAGTATTGTCTCCCGTCACACTATCCGTTATTTTCCCAATCACCCATCTTCCCTATTACCACCGGCACTGGAAGCAATTTTACTATTTTATATTAAAAACGAAAATTTATTTCGTTCATGTTCACGATTCTCTATAAAAATGACCCCAATTAGTTTTTCTAAAATAATAGCTTTCAAGAAAACTCAAAGTAAAATTTGAGGATACCAAAACTTTGAGGAAACTTTTCTCAATAAAATACCAATTTATCAAAAACTTTGCTGGAACCGTTTTCAAAGAATTGTTAAATTGGACAATAAATTTAATATAGATTTTAACATAGAAATGAACTAAACTCTTGCAAAACGTTTTTATACATGTTACTATGTTCTTAGTGGGTTTTAAGTGAGCTCCTGGTTTAAGAATAAGCTTATAAAAGTGTGTTGTAGAAAATAAGATATTTATTAAATTTCCCAATCACTTTTATATGTATATGTGCAAACATAACCTACAAAATAGATGGTGACAGACTTATTAGTTG
Source organism: Panorpa germanica (assembly GCA_963678705.1). Taxonomy (NCBI): domain Eukaryota; kingdom Metazoa; phylum Arthropoda; class Insecta; order Mecoptera; family Panorpidae; genus Panorpa; species Panorpa germanica. Next base: position 9,291,810 of record OY783216.1, on the reverse strand, counting down.
TAAATTATTAAACATTACTAGTTATACTGTGTGCAAGACGTTGCGTTGTACCGTGCCAAGAAGAACTGCGACTTTTTGGGTTTGTGCCATTTTATTACAAAGTTTATAACATAAAATTCATTTTTTATAATAAATAATCAACATGTTTCATATAAAATTAACCAACTTTTAAGAGAGACATCTAGCGGATTTCGTATCGAAACGACTCAGACGTTGTGTTGACTATAAACACGTTATTCAATGTCGTTAAATGATTTGCAATATTATTTTTACAACATTTTCAATATTTTCTTAGTTTTTTTGCTTTTTAGTTTGTGGTACCAACGTTTCATACAAGTGGATTGAGTGGTGTTGGCGCTGCTGTCTATGGCAACAGAACGCAATGTTCCCCGACGGTCACTCATCAATAAAATAAAAACTTAATAACAAAATAGGCCAGGTAACGTGCTATATATTGAGTAATAGTGTCCAACAGCGTTGATGCTTAATTAGACGACTCAACGCTGTCTACCACTAATTCTTAAGATGATCTTTTGAGTTTACAGATCTAAGAAACAGTTCTTCTACTGCCTTTTTCAGATTGGTGGGACAAAAACATGCGACACTAATAAAACTCTTACTTATGCTATTTTTTAAAATTTCAGGTTGTATTTTTATGAAACAAAAATGTTTCAAAACGAAGTCGGAACATCTACAGAAAGTACGGAAAAACGGGTCGGCTAAATAAATAAAAATAATTGAAAATAGTGTTTAAATGGACAAATGAAATAGACCTGAACAATAGAGTCTTGTCAAATTGTGTTTGACAAAGACTAAACACGAGTTAGCAGAGACCTTGTTAAATAAATGAATTTTATTACTTTTTTTGTAAATATGAAAGCTTCCGACGTATTAAATTGCATGTCGCACTAGTGTGGACGTGTTCTACAACTTCTTACAACAAATGTTGGATGTCGCACGTATGTGTACGGGTCTTACGATTCTATTGATCAAGTAAAGTATTTATAAATTTTAAATATTCTTATAATATATTTTTTATTGTAACAAATTATATTTGATTTAAGAAAAGTATCCAGTTAAACGCTAACAAATGATAACATTTATAAATTTGTGCCCCTATAAAATGATAATCTGGGTTTTGGTTCCGTCTTGTCGCTAAACACTAAATGCAAAAAGGTCCAATGTCAAAATTCCAAATTTGGGACAGATAAAAAATTTGAAACAATTGTCGTTCTCTTTAAAATTATTTTAATTTAAATTGACATGAAGTAGAATATCTGTTTGTTTTGTTAATTATGTATTTTATGTTTTAAAAAATGTATTATTTTATGATATATTTATTATGATAGAAACTACAGTAATATATGTTGCAGAACGTTATGTTTTATTATTTACGAAAGTTTAACATAATTCTATTATATTGTCATTTAATAGAAGTAAAAGACATTAAAAATAATGTACTAATATATAAATTTAATATGTACCATTATACAAATTTTGCATAAAAACTTTTTTAACGTCGGAAAAATATAAATTTGTGTCAAAATATACCTTTTATTTCATAATCATACGCTATAAAAACGAATTTCTTTATGTTAAATAAATATTATATTAACGTAAATGTAACCTTTTTTTAAGTTAAATAAATATATATGATAAAATATTATTTGGTTTTGTTACAAAAATTAATATAAAAACTATAGTTGACCTTTTAGATAACAGAAATCATCTAAATAAAAACAAGGAACAATGCAATCACAAAATAGATATATGCACGCATAATCATTGTTAAATTTTGTAAAATAATAATTAGAAAAATATTAAAAATTATTAATTACTTACGTTTTAATGAATCTGCTTTTTCTGTGTTTTTCGTCAAAAACTTTTGAAGACTTTTTATTGCATCAATAATGAAAACTAACTTTAAATAAAGTTAAATGAAATTGCAAAGTGATTATCAATGGAACACTTATTTACAATGTGGTGGTCTGGTTGAATCCGTTCTTCGTTCTTCTTCAGTGGAGGCTTCACACGGTTTTGGCGCGAGATAGTCCAGCGCGGAATATTTAAAGGCTCTGTAACGTGTTCTCCTTTCCCCTGTTGCTTTTTAGAAGATAGAGGGGGAGGGGGTTCTTGTTGAATATACATATGACGGAAAAGTCATACTTTTGATCTAAGTGAAATCCTACGCAAACGCAGGCGCAATTCGACTGATGAATGAAAAGAATAATATCATGTTTCTAAAGAAATATAACGTTTTACTTCCCTCATTCCCACTCACTGTTTTGATATTTAATTTACTGTTTTTATTTAATATTGTAATCTACATTTCAGCTTTTCGTTTAAGCATTCCTTTTCATATTTGTGTTTCAATTTAAGTTTAGTTAATTTAGTTGGTACGTATGCATCGTTAGTAATATAAATTTGACAGTTCGACAAAATTGTGTGTGAAATAATTAAAATTGCTATTTTTAATAACAATTAGTAATAGAAATTGTTTTTACTTTTATATATTTTTCAAAACCTGACATTAAACTTCTTTTAAAAGTAAATCCTACTGCATTTTGACAGATTGTCACATTTTTTTAGGTTATAATATAATATAGTTTTTCTTAATTTAACATTTTGGACCTTGTAAGGTTAAGAAATTGTTTTCTCTTCTATATTTTTCAAAAACTGACATTAAACTTCTTTTAAAAATAAATCTTACTGCATTTTTTAAAATTGCTATATCTCTGTCAAATTTTAGATATTTATAAAAATGAAAACGCCAGTAGCAGATAGTGGCGTATATTTTAATAAAAATTGAAAAATACGCCTATACCCAATTCATGCTTCCACTTCTTTTAATTTGCTTTCTGTCACTACATTTCATTTTGTCTTCCAAAGATCAAAGTTTTGCTTCCTTTTACAATATTTGGACTTGTCTAACAAATATTGAGCTACTTATTAAAATATTGCAAAATGTATCCTTCAATTGTAGCATACATGTAAACAACACTTTAGAAATATATTGCAAGCGTGTAAATGATATTGATATTATAAGAGGAGGTGTCGGTAAATATCCGACATCCCCTAAAGCAAACCACTCGCAACGAAATCAACAAACCACCCCGGAAATGTGCTCAAATATAATAAAAAATGTGGTCGAAAAACCACCATTACGAAAAAATATTTGCAGTATTACCAGAGGCGATAATTTGGCAGATATGATATTCCAAAATGTCAATATTTAAATACACAAACGTAAAACATTAAATTAATAATATTTTAGTTAAAGTGCCTTGTGCCCTATGTCTTAATTTCTATAAAAGTGTACTAGAGCCTCAAATGTTCAATTATTTTTTAATAACTCCTTATAAGTCAGGAGATATTAACAAATTAAAAAAGTCAATTTGTCTCTTTAATTATTAAAGGGATTCAACGTTGTAGAACATTCTAAGATATGTGACCTCACGTCCGCTATGTTGCTATATCTGTTATACAGCAGAACGTAAAAGAGATAGCATATTCATGACAGAACTCTGACAAGTTTACAGGTTACCAACTTTACAGCTCATAAATCTCTGCTATATATATTTATAAATCAAAATATCAAATATTATTTACAGGCGAACAATAAAGTTACAATATTATGTCTGCCGTACTAGATACACAGGACTACCAAGATCTACAAAACATTACCACAGCACTGACCGAATCACCAAATAATTGAGCTATCCCACTACATGGATACGTCATACATATGGACGACCATTTCTAGCGCTAAAACTACAATTCAAATTTTTAATTGCTATATCTCCGTCAACATTTAGATATTTAGTAAAATAGACACACCAATATACATTTATTAACATCAAGTTCATTGAAAAATCGACCTCTAAAAAATTAGTACACAAGCCCATTGGTGTATCATAACCTATAAAATTTGCTTATGGAAAAGAAACTCACAAACATGAAGACAAATTCGATGCATAGTGTTGACATTAGGAAAACAAATATAAGTGTCAACAATACCTTATTACTAGATAACATTAAATAGAACTTAAGAAGTCATCAGGGACTCACAGGAGAACAGGAATACACAACGTCAACCTGCTTGCAGGGACGATGAAATCGAACAACAACGCATATTATCAAAAGCACAAAGTACAGCTAATTGGAAGGTCGTAAAATAATATTTAATCAGTAGTAATGTCTTCAATTCTGATGTTTGTTCAGTTCACAGATTCAACGTACACCTATTCTGCGTATTTATAGAACCAATAACTGAACCGAAGTAAACGACGGTTAATGAAAATGAAATGTTGATAAATAATGCACATGACTTCTGTTTGATCGTGAGTATAGTAATTAATATATTTGTTGACAAATATATAACTAGTAGACAGTGGTGTATTCAGTTAAACGCATTTACAGTGCAGTAAACATTTTGGAATCACTTTGCCATCATATTGAAGATGCGAATGATTTTTTTGTCATTACAGTGTAATTTTATCGGCTACAAATGGCTAAACCACTCGGAATACAAATGAAGATAAAGTTGATGCGAACTATAATGGGATTGTGTCCTCATTTTGTGTCCTGGTGGTCGATTTTTCAATTGTTGATTGAAATTGATGTTAATAAATGTGTATTGGCGTGTCTATTCTATTAAATATCTAAATGTTGCCGAAGATATAGCAATTAAGAATTTGAATTGTAGTTTTAGCGTTAGAAATGGTCGGCCATATTTGTATGACGTGAAATGCATTTTAACGTCAGGTATTTGTTGAGTAGGTCAGTGCTGTGGTAATGTTTTGTAGCTGTTGGTAGTCAAATAATCAAGTCAAGTCAAAGAATAATAAGTTTTTATTTTATTTAACCCTGTTACGGCAGACATAATATTGAAATTTTATTGTTCCTTGAAATAGCTGTAAATAATATTTGATATTTTGATATATAAATACATATAGCAGAGATTTATGAGCTGTAAGGTTGGTAGCGGTTATGATGTCACATGCATTTGGAATGTATACAACGTTGAATCCCTTTAATAATTAAAGAGACAAAAAGACTTTTTTTAATTGTTAATATCTCTTAACATATAAGGATTTATTAAAAAATAATTGGACATTTGAGGTTCTAGTAATCAACTTTATCAAAATATAGTACACTTTTATAGAAATTAAGACATAGGACACAAGCTTATTGAAGTACAATAGTGATAAAAACGTCACAAAGTGAGTGGCATATTAAGTTTTCGTATTGAGTGACGCACTATACTTCTGTATCCGATTGTCACGGCCAAACTACCTTAAAAGTATTTAACATGTAAATGTTCTGTTTTAATAAATACATATCAAAAACTGCCATAAAAACTGGGCATAAATAAAAAATAAGTAAAAGACAATCAAACTGAAAATGTATTTTGCTATGACGTCACTAAAAGGAGTGGGTAGGATCCTGTGAGGTGTTTTGATGTTTTGAATGACCAACTATAGATGGCAGAGACATAGATGTGTTTCAAAATAAAAGCTATTAAACAGCTTATCAAAATTAAATCTAGAAAATGTTATTGTCAGGTGTGAACTCCGTTCAATATACGAGATGTAAAGATAACCTAGAACCTATAGATGAATCTAAATCTGTTTTAACAAGGGAACACACTGCAGGTGTGAGAGAAACAACAAAGTGTAAATTAATTCTATTGTAGGTAGATCAGTACTTGTTTATCTAAATTCGCATATTGTGACACAATGTCTGATTCAATAGGAAAATGTTGTGCCCCAATGAGCAGCGCTGTGTTCGGAATCGTGAATCTAGCAGAACTAAACTGAAATTGATTTTATCCTCTAGCCACATAGCGTTAACAGTATTACGGTAAATAACTCATCACATCACTCAATAAGCGCGTAGGATGACGTATAGATGATTTTTAGATAGTATTAATCTTCAAACGTTGTGTGTCAAAATTTCATGACATTTGGACCATTAGTTTACAAATGGGCTTGTGTCCTATGTTTTAATTTCTATAAGAACATTTTGTCTATTTAATTATTGACAGGATTCAACGTTGTACAACATTCGAAGACATGTGATCTCACGTCCACTATGTTGCTATCTCTTTTATACAACAGAGCGTAAAAGAGATACATTCTTGACAGAACTCTGACAAGTTTACAGGTTACCAACCTTACAGCTCATAAATCTCTGCAATATCGTGTCAGTTAGTGTCAAATAATAGTGTCCTTTCCATTGATGCAGGAAAGTTTTTAACATTTTCCTTCATGCAATAATATAATAAAGCTGGTGAAAACGAAATAAAGAGAGTGAGAAGTCAGGATAATATAAGAAAAGTTGATGAAGACAGAAGAGATTTTGTGAACCACTAAAGAACTTAAAGCATTAATGATATTTTAAAGTTTGGTTAAGTTTATTTAAAATTAGGTTTAAGCAAGTTTATATGAGTTGTAACCGAAAGGCAAAAGCAATTATAAGAAATAGGTACAAATGCATTACAGAGATCTTTTATCCTAGTTCCTTCCATGTACACATTTAAACTTATATTGTTATTTAAAGTAATTTATTACATAATGTTAATTAGTTTTGTAATTTATAGATAAAAGAAACATGAGTTGAAACCGCAAAGGTAAAAGATAATTAAATACTAACGAAAATATAGAAGTAATCTAAATTTTAACGGCGTGTTACAAACAACTATGATCTGCATGATATCATGAATAATTTTCATTATTATTAGCAGCCAGTTGCGTTATTTTACGCAGGAATAAATTGTCTAAATCCAAGTAAAGTACTGTTACAGTGACTGACATAAAATCATCAACAAGATGTTTTCAAAATAAAGAAATTGAATGAATTAAATCAATTACCATATTTTTTTCATTTCACTGGTTTTACCGTTCGTCCGATGTATTTTTTACGAGTTTATACTTTGTTTTAATTCGATTTTTAAATTTTAAAAGGAAAATAATATTTTAAATGAAATATATAACTGATGGAACAAACATTTTTTTTTATGAAAATATTTGAGAAAGTGTAAGCCTGGGCGCACACCGGAAATAAGTCCAAATAGAACATTGTCTTTATTTGTTCTATTTATTCGAATACTCATTTCTTAGAAGTGGTTTTTGTTCATTTTTAATTAAACGTTTAAAGTGTTAAATGAGATATTCCTGAATATTTATTCCTAAGGTTTCAAGTTCTTTTTATTTTTCATTTTTTTAAATTTATTTATATTAATGTACAACATATTAAGTTTATTGTGTGAAAATTTGAAGTCGATTGGAGTAAAACTGTCGGAGATATAGAGTTTTAAGTCTTCACCTCTCTCGCGTTTTCTCACACTTAGCTTTTTCAGAGTCTAGCTTAAAATCTACTGCAGCGATCCTTTTGAAATTTTGCACACTCCTTCTTTAATTAAATGCCAAGGTAACGCTGTCAAGTTTTTTTTAAATTTTAATTTTAACGCATTTTAAAATAACAAAGTTTCTGATTTTTTTCATGAAAATTCGATTATTTTGACCTCTAAATGCTGTAAAAAATTGAAAAATCAATAAATTAAAAAAGAACTTGACAGAGTTACCTGCAAAAACTTATCAACTAATGAAATCATTTTGGTTTTTCGATTTCAGAAAATCCGGTGATAAGTTATGAGTGACACAGCAATGAGACTTTTTTTTGTTATGTTTGCAGAGATTCGCTGTCAATGCCTCATGATATTTATTTATGAAAATTTCACAAAGTATTCTTTAAATGTTATTTTATCATGTAGTAATTATAGAAATAATTATATATTAACTGTGTCGTCAAAAAACATTATCGAATATATGCTTTTTTTTATTGATTTGACCTTACGATAAAGTTTACTAACACGAAACAACTCGTATACACCCTACGAGTATTTAAAAAGGCGTCGTCGTACTATCCCGCAGTGTGAGACCAGCCAAAGACTTCCTGATCCCTCGTGTGCGTTTGTACATATACATTTGTTTGTTTGTTTCAATGTTAACTCTGAATTTCTTAAAAGTAAATCATTTTTTGAAGGTAGTAACAAATATCAAAACAAATTAATTAATTGATTTAAATTCTCTTTACGAACTAATGTGTCTTATAAATAAATAAATTTAAAATTTATGTCAAAAATGTTATTGAATATGTTTGTTGTTGAATAATTAATAAACAACTCGGAATGAAAAGGTTAAAGGTTACAGCAGAATATGTTTTACGAGTTATGGACCTTATCAGTGACGCGTTCGCAACTGCTTAGTGAATCTATGAGCAAATTTAAATTTGGCGGTCCTTTAATTGTAATATTGATACTGCGTAGATGTTCCTGTCAAAATTTCGGTTATTTACTTACCGTAGTTCTATTAAATAAAGCACCAAAAATAAAACGTTGTCTACGTACTTCTTATATGGTTATATAAGAGACATTTCTTCTTGCTCGTCCTTCCCCTGTGATACTAGCAACACCTTCAACACCTGCTCGACGTACACTTCGTGTTTTTCCGACGTGGCTTAATGACTTTCGCTGATTGTATATATTAACGAAGTAAATGAGAGATTTATATTTGTTCAATTAAAATGTAAATCAATTCAAATAATTTTTTAATTTATTTTTAAACGATTTTTCAAAAGGCTTTACTTACTAATTTACATTTAATATTTTAATACCTTAGTTATTCATGAAACTTTAAATGTTATTGAATACTCCAACTGTCCTCCAAAATCACCATATTTAAAAGTGTCACTTAAAAGCAAATGTATATACGTATTTTGGTTAACCAAACTTATTATAGTAATCTGGTGAATGCTGAAAATGAAAGAAAATGTGATATTTTTTAGTTTTTATGTGTACTGTTACCAGGTACAAAATTACTTGTTTTTACTGATTTTAGAATGTCAACATTCATAGTGTGTAAATACCCAGAATGCCTTATTGAGGTACGCGTTAACAGGTCAGCATGGAAATCATTCCACGCAAGTATTTGTGGCTTCTCATTGTTCAGTATAAGCCGGCTCCAAACACCTTCAAACATAAAACGCATCGTGTGGTCGTTGCTGAAACTAAGTGTCTCCAATGTCATGTGTCCAACGTTTACGTTGGAAGAAGTTTGGGCTGTTGTCGGTCTTTTGACCCGCATCAAAAGTGATTTTTCTCCTCCACCCTTAGTGCATTTATATATGGAGAATGAATAGCCTATATTTACTATAAATTAAAAATATGTCCGAAAAGTGTCCTATTTGTTCTCTAAGCGCATGCGTCGAAAGTGACAGCTATCAAGTCAGAGCTGTCTAGATATAATACGTATAATTCGCTTTCAAAGTTGGTCACGGAAACAAACCTATCTCCACTACTGACCATGCAAATAAGTGACTATCCGTAGGAATAACACTAAAATCCATTTAACACGACGCTTTGATGCTTGTGGTACAACGATGTGTACAATGACTCATGCTGATAAGTAGATACGTACCTTTAAACATATTATTTTTTTACATTTTAATTAAAACCGAGTTGAGCCGATAAAATAAAGTGATTTTATTTCAAAACGCTATATAAAAACTTAACTAAGTACGTAATAAATGAAGACAATTCATAGATGGCATAGCGATCTTTTGTACAATAGTTTTTAACACCCTTTAATAAGGGTAGTATACTATTTTCTTTATTGGACTTTTTAAACATCATTAAAAGTTGTAAAAAATCAAAATATTTACGCAGTTACGGCTGTATTTTATAAAATGATTTAAAAAGAAGATTTTGAATAAATAATTGTCCAATTTATCAACATTCATGACGTTAGATCAAGTAAAAAAACCTTTTGATTGTTCAAAACAAAAAACGCCTGCAAAATGCTCAAAGCAAACAATCAATCACGTGAAATAGATAAAGCAACAGTTCTCAAATTGCAATTAAAAGTCAAAAGATATGCGACTGATATCGTTTAATGGACCAGTTATAATAAGGAGAAAGAAATGTTAAGTATAAAAAGTGTCAGGTGTCTGGAGTTATAAATAGCTGCTGGAAAGAAAGCAAAGGGTTCCAGTGAACTCCAGCGGGCTAATGAGATTTATATGAGAGTGATAGATGAGGCAAAAGATAATTTAATGGCAGTATAGAAAATAGTATAAATTCTTTTATGATAATATTCTTTCGAATAGTGCAGTTTCAAAAGTCGGTAAATATTATATGTTGACACAAGCAGCTCATGAACTTTTTTTTCAAGTTCTCTTTCTAGCCGAACCGCTGCTGCTGGCTTGGTTGATTGGTAGTGAGGTAGGGGGTAAACAAGCAATTAGACGCAGTGCTCGGCCAGAAAGAGAAACAGAGGACACTCGGCAGCTATCTCTCTCTTTGCCGTTATCGCAGTATTCTTATACCTTTATGGATTTCACTGATGACCTTTTTGGTAGACCCAAATCTCTTACCGCTCAGCCATTCAGGTTTGGAAACAGGAAATAGTCGCAGTGGCTAAATCTGGAGAATATGCTAGATGAAGTAGCAGTTCGTAGCCCAAATTACAATTTTTTTCCATGGTAACTACGCAGTCAATCGCAATCGCGCGGATAGCTGCTTTCAACGGCTGTCAAACACACACTAATTGACGTAGATTGCTCAAAATTTGACAGCAAGCCGAAAGTAATAGAGAGCAGTTGACGGGAGCTGTGCGGGAAATTCAAAAAGTCACTGAATTATCAAATTACTGATGATATATACTGTTATAACTTTATTCGTACCGTAGTTTAGTTCCTTACTTAAATTAGAAAGGATACTACAGCGTCTCTGCATATTATATAACCTTAAAACCTTATGAAAACACTAACACAAAGGCACGTTTCTTGAAAATGGTCTCATCTATTATATAATATCTAAGAAAACACGTAACGTATTTAAAGTTTATATGATGGAAGTAATAATCTTTCAAGATAGATGCACATATTCATATATTCTGGGAATCGTAAATTTTATCTGAAGACAGTCTGGTTATTCCGTAGGAGCCATTGCATATCGTCTATGTTCAGTTAAGAATCACTAACTGTCATTTTCACAAATTCAAATCCTTTTTAATCCACTGGGTAGCCGAAGTAGTTTCGTCATAGACTCTATCACTCAGTTATGACCACCGAAGATGGAATAAATTTGTTTTGTGACTGGCAATAAAATAAAATCACCATATATATAAACAAATCTACAAAACACACAATTGTTATATAACAATTAATGCGAGATATAACCTAGTTGTTGAAGTCGTAGTAATGTAATAAATAACACAAAAATAAAAATTCTTTTTAAATATTCCCTACAAAGAACCAGAATCAGAACCCTTTAACTTTCTATATACCAGATTATGGATAAAACGAACAATATCTCGATATTTCTAGTTACGCCATTGTGTTGTTGCCCTTATCTTTGTAGAACAAACACAAATTTTGCTTTAAGACACTCTCTAAATGCTTTACAAAAAAAAGATATAAATTCCTTGACTACATATATGATTTGACTACATATATGATAAGAACTTTCCATAAAGAATTTTATGGAATTTTCCATAATATTTATAGTTCACTGTATTTTAATCATTCTTATGCGATTGTTGCAAATAAAAATAAAAGTTACAATGTATGTCGTATGGAGGATAAACAAAGCAGAGGCAGCATCACTTGACTTCGACTTGTGATTCATCTTCCGCCGCTTCTTGGACAGGGGTCACGGGTGCAGAGAGGAAAGAGAGTGGGATAAACGCTGACCTTTAACGCTATGATTTGTGATGCAACTAATTACGAAGGAGCGCCAACAGACGCTTGTCGCTGTACACGCTCCAATTAATTTGTTCTACTGATGCAAAATGGATGTCTAGCAATGTTGTCGGTAATATTTTAATAAAACAGTTTATAAAGCATCATTCCCATCTACTGTTTTAGTTTTAATTACATTTGTTATTCTTTTAAACGTAAAATGCAAAATTAAATAAAATCCAATGCACGCCGCCCGAATTACATAGCGCAAAAATTTAAAATATTTCTTAAATATGTAATTATATACCTAATTAATATGATAGTACTGTTACTAAACAAATAAATCATAAAGTTTAACACAGGATTAGCATAAAGGATTATACAGGGTGTTTGGTAGCAAGGTGCAAAGCCTTAAGGGGATGATAGTGGGACACTATTTAGAACATTTAGAGCCATACATGTCTTAGCCGAAGTCTAAGAAATATTGGACTAGAATCCAGCGGATATTGAAGCATTACTTCTTCCCTAGACTAAAGTTACACTTTCTTTCGCAGTGTGGTTCTAGTCTATGAAAGAGGCGTCTAAAGCATTGTGTTTCTGGAATAGATCATTATTAAATTATAGTTATTTACATAATTATTAGCTTTTAATTGAGAGAACTCTAACATTACTATCTTTAGTTACTAGTATACTATTTGGTTTTTGTATTTCCTATATTAACAAACATAGTAAGGAAGTAGTTATAACTTGTTATCAATAAGTGAGCATCAAGTGAAGCACCACCTCAGTGTCAAAGATCACATTCAGGGCAATGATAATTTTAGTGTTCCTTTGAAGCAGTTCGATCATATTTTAGTAATTAATTATATCATTGACAGCAAATTATAATTAGCTTTATGTAATTAACAAATGAAATTAATTAATTAACTTCTTGTTTGTAGAAATTCATCACAAATTAGTTTAATACACGGATGGAAAATGCTATACATTCCATTAGACGAATATATCTCAGTTAAAGGGTTACGAGGGTAGTCCCAAAAGTACCCGACGTGACATATAATGTATCATGATGCATTAGTCGAGTCTTTGATAATGTTTAACTGCAATAAAGCCGTGTTTTTGCGTCAATTCATAACCCTGGCTTCATCACTTCACAACTGAGATGAAGTGCAATCAAAACAATGAAATAGAAAAAGGGAATTGGCTCCAAAGAACGCGATGACATTGAACATTTGAGGTTCTAGTAACCCAATTTATCAATATATAGGACAGTTTTATAGAAATTAAGACATAGGACACAAACCCATTCTTCAAAGGCTTATAATTTCTACATCAGGCTATATAAACCATAAGTCAACCTTAAATAAAGAGCAAAATACATCCCATAGCTTGAAGCGAGCATAAGTAGCCCAATTTAGAAAATATTGGCCTTTGAAAGATCAACAGAAGATAACGGACATCAGTTAAACAATTAAAAAATAGGACCTTTAGTTTCACATTTAAAAAACGAGCGTATAATTTGACATTTTAAAAAATGAAATCATGTTAATGCATGTTTAGTGACACTGTCTAATAGTATATTTCTATTTCCTTTGTCACCTGACTATAATTCTAAAGTAATATTCTATTTTTATTTACATTTCCCAGACTCCCACTTGTTTTCTAAAACCAGGTGTTGTTATTAAATATGTTTCTACTCGTATCATAAATATATAACACCACCTATATGCACTTTACAGAAGCTTAAGCATATTGACATATTTAACAGAATTACAAACTCCTGCTGTCCGATAACGTTCAAATCGCGGGATGTGCTACATGTACGAGTATATTGCAAGAGTAATATATGACCACAAAATCCTGTTTATTTAATACCATATACCATAGCTTGTGAATTATTTATGACTGCGATAAACTACTAATCAGAATTTCTGTGATCTGCGCACATCAGAACCATATTGTATTTATAGGCGCTATTCGCTTTTTATTTAATTGCGATCCTCTCCTTTTGAAAGTCTAATTTACAGTTCAATTTGTGTACTGTAGTGTAGAGAAATTGTATAAATAATCTCATCTCTATTGTAGAAGCGAGATGGCGATAGTCAGTGTGGTAGAGAACAGGTACAAATAACGTCAATCAGCTTGTGAACCATGACTTCATTTTTATAAAATAGAACTACGAGTATATATTGATAAACTTAACATTTAAGTTGAAAGTTAAGTAAAAAATAAATTTTGTAACAATTAAAAATGTCTCTTTAATTATTAAAGTGATCCATTATTATAAAAAAATTCAATGCATGGTACGTTACATCCGATATTTTGCATCTCTTTTTTTATTTAGTGTAACAAATGCGTTGTGTATCCTGTGAAGTATTGTATTACTTCTTCTATGACGTATCTAAAATTTACGTGAAAACTGAATTTAAAACTTGATATATTTGATTCAATAATTAAAATTAATATTAAAGTTAATATAGATCGAGAAGGGCGAAAATAAAATACTCTAAAGTCTCATTCCCGCTCACTGTTTCGATATTTAATTTCCTGTTTTTATTTAATATTGTAATCTAGATTTCAAGTTTTCGTTTAAGCATTCCTTTTCACATTTGTGTTTTAATTTAAGTTTATTTAATTTAGGTGGTGCGTATGCATCGTTAATAATATAAATTTTGACAGTTCGACAAACTTGTATGTATAGAAATTGTTTACACTTCTATATTTTTCAAAAACTGACATTAAACTTCTTTTAAAACTAAATCCTACTGCATTTTGACAGATTGTCACATTTTGGAGGTTATCATATAATATAGTTTTTTATAATTTAATATTTTTAATTTAAAACATTGAACCTTGTAAGGTTCTAAAAAAACTAAGAAAACTTAAAAATTAAATTAAATTAAAAATGGTACTGTGAATGACTATGCGTATTGTTATATGTTAAATAATTTAAATTAAATACAAAATTAAATTATAGTAGTGAGTGGGAATGATACTTTAGTCGATGTTCTGAACTAAAAATGCTTTATTAAAGATTCATTTTTTAAAATATAGTAGCTTAAACGATAGGCTTTGCAATTAATTATGTTATGCATTATTTATTTAGTAGCCATAAGACTTATGGAAACAGAGAATTGTTTGTAATTATAAATTGAGTTATTAACACGTGGCGCTAGTCGATTAATTAAAATCTGCGTTGTTATGAGACTATAGTAGGTAATCTGGCGCTTCAGACTCCATCTCTATATGCCGTCTGAGGCTGCGCCCTAAGTTCCAAAGAGACGCATACTGAGTTGAAACAGTTTAGGTATTGTGTAATTTCTCTATTCATGATTGCAATCGGGTAATCTCAGCTAATTCAGCTATTTATAAAAATAATTTGACTTATATAATCTTTTAAACATGCCGCAAAATACTTGTACTAACAGAAGGACTGCTGCGCCATCTCTTACAACATAACCAACTAACAAGTACTGGCAAGTATCATGTGAATTCCAAGACTCAAACCAAAACTGTAATTACACAAGTTTAAGTTATTCGTTCTTCTTAATTAGTATAGTGGGTTCAACATTATTAAACGTCAGCTAAGAATTTACATTTAATTAAAATATTAAAAACATAAGTGATGTGATTGTATATAAGTTAGACAAGTTGCAGACCTTAAAGATGTGTGTTTCTGTTTCAAGTATTAACCAGTTTTAATGTTTAAACAACGAATGGAAATCTGTTAAAAGTATTCCACTACACAACTAGATGTCTAAAATTTAAAGGTAAGATTTTTGAAAACATATTATTTGAGTACATCAGCTTTTTCCTGAAAACATTACATTGTTAATAGGGTTAGTAACTGTATTTGTAATTAGTTTCTCTTAACTTTATTAAACCTGATGCATACATAACCTATAATACACTATTTCTCTTTCGAGTTACATGACTCTTATTAACGCAGCTAAGACAAAATATTTGTTGCTAAACATTTTACAATATACTCGTTGTAAGATATTGTTACTTTCAAATGTTTTTCTTTCTTATCTGAATACAAATAATAATTTCTAAAACACTACCTGTCAACCACTTTGTAATTTTGCTGAAAACTTCAAACCTCTTACTACATTTTTCTGACACGTTCTGCAGTCTGAATCGTTCAACGTTTCTGCAAGTTGCCTCATAATATTATTGTCTGCGAATAAAATAAGACTTTCTCGATAAAATAATTTTCTTATAGCGTATCTATAACAAACGATCTTTCACAATAATGCTCGCCTCTGGGGCCGAAATGCTCGGTGATGTTTGAATTGTTTGGAGATGCTAAATGCCTGTGTCGCACTGCAATCGACAATTTGCGACAACGACTTTGAGTAGAGTATATTCGAGTTTCTTCGCATTAAAACATTTTATAATTAGGTGAAGGGAATTCTTTCCATGTGTTGTGTCACAATACATACATACCACGTACCGATACGACAGTACACCAAGTCAAACTTGTGTACTGTAGGGTGTATTGGAATTGTTTTGCTCTAACATAATTCATCATGACAGCAAACTTTTACTTTAATTTTTATCGATACACCACTGTTATGAAAGAGACTATTGCATTCTCTTTCAGTGTATTCGTTTCCAGTATGAGACCTACGCAACGCCTGTATTCGGATGGCTTTATCGGGTTTGTTACATTTATAGGGTTCAGATAGGTAAAGCGTAGTAGCGCGTATACGTCTTGGCTAAAATTCGCTTAAATACACTTGCAGTGTGCGAGAGGCCTAATGCTTAAAATTGGCCAATACACTACTGTACTGTGGGTAATACATATGTTTTGTATCGTTTACGCGTCGCATCGTTCCGCTCTCAATTAAATAATAGTCCCTCAGGACAGCTCACGTTATGTACGCATATGCATGTATCTCATCATATCTGGATATTATAACTAAACTCGGTTTGACAAGGGTAATCATAATGAATATGAAAGTTTCCGACGTATTAAGTTGCATGTCGCACTAGTGTGGACGTGTTGTACAACTTCTTACAACAAATGTTTTATGTCGCACGTATGTGTACGGTACATTATGGAGTAGTAATGTGTGCTATCATATAATATAGAATGCAATACGAAAAATCATCGAATGTTATTTTAAAAGAAATAAGTTTAAGGGGCGGTATTTCGAAGACTTGCATCATACTAAAAGAATTTGACGCACGGCTCTGATTCTATTCCTGTATGAACTTGATATTTTTCACGATTTTGGCTCAACAAACATTTTTATTGATTGATAGTGCTTATCTTTTCCACCTTTTTGAGATATAGATAGTGTAACAAGTCAGTATGATATTATTGAAGTGAATACCGCTTCACTTATTCTGCTTTTTGTAATAGACGGACAGTTTGAGTATGATAAAGTCTTAACTAATTTTATTAATTAATTTCATTAGTTTTATGAAGGATGGCATCCATTAATTGTTGTGTTTAAATGTTTTAATTATTATTTCTTGTGGTGACATCTGATTTATATAACAAAATGGTAAGTTTAATATTGTTTATCATTTTATGTTCGGTGATTAAGTGGAATATGTCGGTAATTAAATATATTATTGCATAATATTTTAATTGCGCTATGTAGACTGTCATTCAGCTCTTGATAACATCGTATTGTATTAGTAAACACTGTAAAATGTTCATTAAACATAGTTATGTAGCATTTACTAATAATATTGTATATATATTACGTAAATGCTACATTTACAAGTCAACAAGTGACGAACCCGATAAGGTTTCTATTGATTTATACAAAATACGTAATTTTGCGCCACAAAAAATCCATTTAAGATTTATAGATAGCATATAGTGATAATAGTATTAAGGCAAACATGGTCCATGAGTACAGAGGCGTATCGTAAGGGCAGCAGAGAGCCCTACATAGGACTCCTACAAACAGGCTTGGGGCTTCCACAAGAGAGGATACTCCACAATAGAAATAAAAGCAATACATTTTTGAAAGACTTGACGGAAAAAAATTGTCCTTTTATTCGGAAAATATTTAGTGGCTTGCACTCCATCATTGCCACAGGCCTGCACACCTCTAAATCCGGCCCTGCCTACAATTAATTTGGATCCGAAGCGTATAATATTCGAATACGATATTCTAGAACTCGAGCTAGTATAGGAATCGACATTTGGGCGATATAGGGTGATTTATGGACAACAAAAAAAGGAGTATCAGTTTTCCCATCCTCCCCATACATTTAAGCTTTAAAATATGAAATTCCTTTTCCTGAACGAACCCAAATATATTTTCTAACTATGGCTTAGAACGTGTTTTGAAAAATCTTACTCAAATTGAAATCAGACTATTCGACATTACTACCATACGAAAAAATGTTTGTAGAACCCTAGCGCTAGTAAATTACATTATTCAAAGTTTAAAGTTCAATTATGAGTAGATACAATTGATTTTGCGTGAGAGCTAAGAAGAAATAGTCGTCTGTGTTTACTACAGGCACAAGATCCCATTAGTCTCGGTAGGCCCTAGTATAAGCTATGTTAAAAAATTACTTTTTCCTTTGTTCCCACGCAAAATTCAATTATTTCTTACTACTTCTGGGGCCCCCGAGTCGTTTGTAATATTTTTTTAATCAGGCCCGCGGACTTCAAAAGTATGGGGACCATTCCTCTAGTTCACAGTTAATTGGGATCTGAAAACAATAAGAAAATAAGTAAATAATAATGATACATATTTTAGAAAAACATTTAAGTGCAGTGGTTCATTGAAGAGAAGACTGTCTTAAAGCAGTCGCAATATAATGCTATAAGGATATATAGAACTTTTAACAAGTCTATCTTAATAAAATATAGTTATCGTTGCCTATATTTGTATATGTTTACAAATATACGGCGTAGTCTGTATTTTCTTACAACAAGGAAAAAAGTGTCTTAGGATTATTTATTTTAAGATATGAAATGTTTCACTATCAAGTAGAACAAAAAAGTGTAATATTAACTTAATAAATAAGTAACTCACAAATTGACTCATAGTTGCGCTTAGTCAAAACAAACAGTGACTTGTTCAAGTGGTACGTTTGCGATAATGCAATTTTATGCTTTCGAACTAAATTTATTTACTTATTTATAAGTTTTTTCTTAATTTTATTACTTGTTCTTAATTAATTGATTAGGTTAATTTTGAATTTGTCATAATTGATATTGTTTGCTTTGTTTATAATTACTTATTCTAAATTAAAAACCAGTAAGCAACAATTGTTAATTCAATAGTATATTTTATTCTAAATTCAGAAGATATCTGTGGTTTTCTCTCTTTTCCTTTTTCTATCTCCGTCTTTTCTATACTTCTGCGTTTCACCTCTTTCCTTACTTGTCTCCTCTCAGCAGCTCTTTTCACTGACAACCTTTATTTTTTTACTGCTCCTCTCTCTGCTACTCTCTGTTTTCCTCCACTTCCTTCCTTCTTTTCTGTAATTCCGCCATCCACCTCTTCCCTTCGTTGCCTTCACTCATCAACTACTCTATCTGCTTTTCACTGTCCTTAATTTTATAGATTGGTATATTTTTATTTTAGAATTGCTGATGGTTCCCCATTTTAATGTCATATGACCAGATTATAGCTATTTTTAAAAAAAATCAATAATTAGGATATTCTAATTACTTATTTAATTATTCTGGTGAATTGTGTTTTAATTATTTTGTGTTCTAAATGGTTGTACAGTAAGCTTAACATGTTACCAATTTTTTACGATCATTGCCATGTTTTTGTACATGCGTTATAATGGTTTTTAATTCTTCATATGTAGTATAATGTTTATCAGGATTATTTTCAATTATTGTTCTATATACCTTATAAAAATCGACGCAAAACAAAACAATTTTACAAGTGATTAATTATTTAAAACACATACAAACATATTTATCAATTGTAATTTTTAATAGCAAAACAATGTTTAAGCTGATTTCAAATTCTTTTAAATGAATTTAACTTGGTTTATACAAGATTGATAATGGCTTATCTTATTCTACAGGAATAATCGCTACGTACGCCGGATTTCGAAATGTTTGCATTTGGTATTACCAGAGATATATTCATACGTCATGCCTTAGTTTTAGTATTGTAACACTAATTTTAAAGTAATAACTAATTAGGAATCTTGATACTATTAACTTACTTGAATATTAATTGTTTGCCTTTCGTATTACAATCTACATTAATATTTCTTACAATATTTCATAAAAGTTCAACTTAAAATTATACTTAAAATATTCTAGACTTTTCTCTTTCCAAAAGTATTTTCTGTTTCTTCTTCTCTTGACTCTCTCCTTGTTCCCTACTCCTCCATCCTTCTCACCGTTTCCTGCTTCAACAAATGTTGGATGTTGCATGTTTAAGTCGCACGTATGTTTAAATTTGAAACGCAATTTCAAGTAATTTAGTTTTAATGATGATGCCTTCCTGAAACGTGTTTCTTTAAGTACAATAAAATGTATTTTTTGTTTTGAATTATGTGGCAATTCCAAACAATCTTTATAACGCAGCTTTATTATATTTATCTAAATGATAAAAGACTTAATTCTGTAGTATCACCGTGATTAAATTAAATGTAACGTTGATGCGTTACTTCATACGATAAAATATAACGCTACAATTCACTTACACTTTTGTAGTAACTCATTAAACGAAATGTCAGCTAGTGCAATTAAAATTGTTGAGAATGCAGAGTTCAGATTGTTTTAGTGAATTTCTTGACATTGAGGTAAAAATCTATGGATTATTTTATTTGATAACACAACTATTATTTCTTTCTTTTCTACTTTTGCAGCGAGTATATATTGCTCTATACTTTTATATCTGCGGTTACTCAGGCTTAAAGTGGTCTAGAATTTTCAAAAAAATGTTTAATTTAAATTGTTAAAACTGTTAAATTTTTGTAAGGATATTGTCAATAGTTTCGTTTCTACAGCTGTTTTAGCATATATCAATAGCCTTATAGCCATAAGCATACTTAAAACTTTAATCTTATTTATTTCAAATCTATTTTTTTCGGCATGGTGTTGTAGAAAAAAAAACTATTCAACCGAATCGTCTGAAATTTTAATATGTTATTCACAACATCAATAGCTACCGTTGGAACTACAATCATTTTTTAATTCAATTATTTCGTGTTTTTTCATTAAATTTCAATTTCAAAAGCGCACCATTTTGTCAATTTTCTCTAGTATTTGCTCTAGTTCCGACCATAACTGTACTCATACTAATTAATAATTTTCTTGGTTTTTAAATAGATAAATAGCAGAGCCAAAATCAGCAACACCGTCCAGGTCCAATTTTTTTACAAGGTCTACTTCAGCGTCATTTTTAACATATTTAATAATATTTTTAAATTTCAAAAAAGATATTTTTGTATGTAGAATGAGTGTAAAAATAAGCCTAAAAAGTTAAACTACCGTTTTTCATTATTTTTATTATCAGAAAACAATCCTCAAAATACCTTAAATTTTTTAGCTCTAGACCACCGTCCCCCTTTCATCAACCTACGGCCTAAGTAAACTAACTTGTTAAAAAAGTAGTTGATACAACTACTATGGAACATGCGATACATCGCCTAGCGCGTGAGACAGAAGATACTCAGTGCAAATTATATGAAGAATCTCACTCTCGTAATGTGAACTATAAGAACTTCATCTAACATAAAATCATATGCCACTTTAACACCTTTACCCACTCTCGCATTAAACTTTCAATTAATATATGGTATTGAAAACAGCACAGGTATTGGTATATAGCTATATATATATATATATATATAGATAGGTTTATGATATATGTGGTATTGAATAATGAGTAACTGAACTATGTGATACAAGAGGTGTTTCGTTAATTAACACATTTTATTCGTATGTCATTAAATACGTAATAAACTGGAGGCATGTATATGAATACATTTAATAGATAAAGCAATAATGAACTCATTGAATGGAATTCAATGGAGCAGTTCGAGCAGTGGTGGATCATCACTCAAGCGCACGAACGAAATAGGTTACCAAATTAATTTCTCAAAGTTGGAATATTTATCTATTGGTTCTTTTTTCCTTTTTAATAATGGGAAATAAAACTTAAAATACAGGAATATGTATTGGTTAATTAGCGACACTAAACAAGTGGTAAAGCTAGTGTTGACGTATGGAGTGTAACTCTGGTGTTTCACCAAGAAATCGAACGTTAAAGAAATCCAAAAGTTCCAAAATAAAGTTCTGCGACGAATAGTTAATGCACCGTGGTATATCCGCAATAGAGACCTGAAGATTAACACATTCGGAGAAGAAATGAAATCTATAGCAGCAAAGCACGAGTTGAGACTTCGTAACCACGAAAACATCGCCGTGACTCAAATGTTGCTTGATAGTAATGATGTTCGAAGATTTCGCAGGACTAAACCCTCGGACCTAGTAACCTAATCATGTAGAATTGTTCATTGGAGCAATCTCTACCACACCGTGTAATTATTGAAATGTAAGCTACTAGATAAGTACATCTATACTTAGTTGTAGTATTATAGAAAAAAAGAAATAATTGGTTGTAGCATATGAGGAGAATTGTTAGTGAGAAGATGAAGAGGATTTGTTGCGAAGAGATAGAGAAGGATTAAGGAGAGGAGGATGGTAGAGGTACAGCGAAGAATGAAGGAAAAAGGAAGATAAACATGCATTAAGAAGCGAAAGTGGAAGCAACGTGCCGAGAAACAATTACTTGGAGAGGAGAATGAGGAGTAAACGGAAAGATGGATGACTGTCAGAAAGAGAAGAAGAAGAAAGAAAGAAGAGGTCAAAAAAGCGATGGAAGAAAGCGAATGTGGAGGGAGTTAAAGAAGAAATAAAAGGAAGGATGGAATGAGTTAATAAAGGAGACGTGTTGGTAACGAAAGAAGAAGTAAAGGAAAAAGAAACGGAACAGAAAAGGATCTATCCATGTACACTACCTAATTATTCTACTAAGATTAAAGTCTACCGTTGTCAATATTTGTTTTAATCGTCTGTTATCTGGAAGACATTTAATAACGAATTTAACTTGATAACTTTATTTAAAATTTAGATTAATGGTGTTTTCGCCAGGAGCCTGAAGTATAGATTCCGTTTGGGGTTCTCCTAGTGTTTGATCCGCCACTGCATTCATGCTTGTGCATTCTTCACTTTAAATGGTCCAGCCAATTGATTTATATACAAATGTTACATAATGGTCAAGGACGATTAAATAAGACTACATAGCGAGAATATTTATAGTCAATTACCACTGTCAGAGTTCCTGATAAATTTATTATCAATCTGATGAGATGATAAGCAGCGGTAATAGGTGGCGCTGTTCAATAATAGTGACGCCGACGAGGATGGAGATGGGACAACTAGTAGGTGGGGGAGTGTAACAACGGAGAGTCGTCCGTTGCTAGGATCCCGTTGCTGAAATTTAATTGCGGCAAGATTCTGCGATTCAACGATTCCACTAATTGATGTCAATGAACATAATATTTAAATGACTTGTATGGCTCAATAAATAATATCAATGACGTCAATCGCCTATCATTAGTATTGTGTTAGCGTGTACAGTGTACAGTGAACGCTACGCCAAAAGTTGGTTAGGTAACAATAGAATGAATGATACATTTACATAAAAGTTAGGTAAATATGTCACTGTTATTTGTTTGCTTGAAAACTAAGAGTAACATTCCTGAAAATTACATACGTTATGTACGAAAATTGTCTCGCTACCCACAGTTACTTGTATCTAGGATTTATTCAACATAACAAAAGTAACATGTTACGTAAACGTTTTACCTAGTATACAATGTTTTGTGACCTAATTTTTTACATATTAAGAAATGAATATAAAAAGTTTCTGTTCTTTATTCGAGAAAATTTTGCGCGCAGCGTTGCCGGATCACTATTGACCATGAAAAGAACGTGTCGAAATTATTATATCTCGAATACAAAACGGTGTCACCGGTCAACGGTGATATTTTTTATGTAATTTGTTTTAAAAACATTTTTCTTTTCACTTTTTTCGAAATTCTATTGAGAATTTTTTTATCAATAATAGAAAGTAGTTTTACATAAAGAATTCTGAAACTTCGGGATTTATTAGTAAACGATATTCTTAATTAACCCCCATTCCCATTTACTAACTTTTAGTGTTAATTTAAGGTTTTAACCTAAAATGTAAGTTCAGAAATATAATTAATTTACTAAATACAATAATTTTTAATTCTTACAAAATATAGTATACTAGCTGTCCCGGCCACGCGTTGCTGTGACTAGCGTTTTTGTCATATTACATTACATAGCGCCATCTATTGAATATTTACTCAATCTAGTCAACAGAATATTTACTCAATCTATTTATCAACAGATGTCGCCATCTTTTAAAATCAGATAATTAATAATAAATCATAATAATTAATCATAAATTGAGATGTAAGCTATCCTATCTTTCAAGTTGGATCAAACTGCACCCGGTGTACAAATTTGATTAAAATCGGTTAAGTAGTTTAGGAGTCCATCGCGAACACACAACGTGACACGTAATTTATATATATTAAGATTACTGA
This sequence comes from Panorpa germanica, assembly GCA_963678705.1. Classification (NCBI taxonomy): domain Eukaryota; kingdom Metazoa; phylum Arthropoda; class Insecta; order Mecoptera; family Panorpidae; genus Panorpa; species Panorpa germanica. Next base: position 9,267,471 of record OY783216.1, on the reverse strand, counting down.
CGCATGACACATGATTTCACAAATTCAAAATTACATTTAAGGTTAAAACTATAAATTAAAATTAAAAACAGTGATTATGGAATGAAGCTTTAACCTATAAACCTTAAAATTTTTGAAAAATCTATCGAAAGGAGGAAAATGGGCATGTCGGAACTACCTTAATAATCAATAGACTTCTATAAATAACATAATTTTTTAATTTCTGCGAAGTACTATACTTTACAGCGATGTAGCTCACAATCTGTTAGAAATACAAAAAAATGTTGTCTACAAAAATTGTTGGAAATTGATTTGTCTATCAGATTGATAATAACTATATTTATCGTAGGACTTACTGATAAGAAGTTATTACAAAAAAAAAAACGTTTTTGTTCGCCATTTTTTAAGATGGCGATATAAGCGCGCGGATATCCGTCTAACTAGAACTACCGGACACGAAGTAATGCAAAAATACTTTGATCTAAGATAATGCTGTCTGAATATGATGATAGATTTCTTAACCTAAAAAATACATAAATTTTATTTTCATTCTATATTATACTCCACAAACTCAATTATTCTAGACACATGCACAATATTAACAAGAGAATTTAAATAGAGACACTGAATTTGAAACAAGGAACAATCAAAAACATTGCCAGTAAAGTCATTGCCAAATGAAACATTAAAATTAAACGTTGTCTCGCGATAAAGTTTTTAAAAATACAAATGTCATATGCAAATAATTAAAACAATGCGGTGCAATTAACATTTTGTATAATTACTTCTGTTATCTGCTTGTAATTATATTCAGTATTACATAAAACTAACATAATAGTATTTCTAACGTGTCTGGTACATATAAACAAAAATACTAAACAACAAACAAGAGCTATCATAAATAAATATTATTAAAATGTAAAATACGGGTAAATTTTTTATGTAAAAACATCATCTTACTTTGTCGTCTGTAATATGTGTTATCAGTTATGATTTGATTGATGTGTAGTTCAAATAATGATCATTAATTTTAAGAATGTAACAATTTCAGTGATTCAGTGATATTTTATGATAACGTATTGTAATGCACTGATTATAAAATATGCTTTTGAATTTCATTGTTTTTAAACACATGAAATGTGCTTGTGTCCTCATTTTTTAGTGATCCATTTTTCAATTGTTGATTGAAATTGATGTTAATAAATGTGTATTAGCGTGTCTATTTTATTAAACATCTAAATATTGACGGAGATATAGCAATTAAAAATTTGAATTGTAGTTTTAGCGCTAGGAATGGTCGGCCATTTGTATGACGTGAAATGTATTTTAACGTCAGTTATTTATTCAGTAGGTCAGTGCTGTGGTAATGTTCTGTAGCTGTTGGTAGTCAAATAATCAAGTCAAATCAAAGAATAATAAGTTTTTATTTTATTTAACCCTGTTAAGGCAGACATAATATTAAAATTTTATTGTTCCTTGAAATAGCTGTAAATAATATTTGATATTTTGATATATATAAATACATATAGCAGATATTTATGAGCTGTAAGGTTGATAACCTGTAAACTTGTCAGAGTTCTGTCAAAAATAGATCTCTTTTACGCTCTGTTGTATAAAAGAGGTAGCAACTACCGGTTGTGAGGTCATATGCATTTGGAATGTGTACAACGTTGAATCCCTTTAATAATTTAAAAGACAAAATGACTTTTTTAATTGTTAATATCTCTTAACATATAAGGAGTTATTAAAAAATAATTGAACATTTGAGGTTCTAGTACAGTTTTATAGAAATTAAGACATAGGACACAAGCTCATTAGCGTCACTATTAAACTCGGTAAACTACTGTCATAAATTTTTGACACATATCGTTTGAAAGTTGGTAGTGTCTAAAAATCACATGGATTTGATAATAGTCATACCATCTATATGCTATCTTACGAACCTGATGTTTTACTGTAAGTAAAAGTGGACTTGTGTTATTTAAAAGCACAGTAGCTTCGCTAATTTTTTATGTAGGATAAATTGAATTTGAACCTCTATTTGATAAAATTGAATATTGTGTCCCACATATCTATATATATAAATTAGAAATATATAAGATCTCAATATGAAAATGTTTCCACTATAGTGAACTGTCCTTCTATTTATTTAGTAAAATACATTTTTTAAATAAGTGATAATTGGTTTTAAAGTTAGCGAGCGAGTTGATAATAACAAAATAACATCAGTGTGAAGGCGTCACGTCACGTCACGTCACGTCACAATGGTGATGTTCCGTGCTGAAATCAAACTTAAGGAAACAATGCTTCATTTCATTTACACACGTGGAACATAAAACACATTTCAACAATAAATATCCAATAATTTCACAAAAATGTAACAAATAAAACTAGCATAAAACATTAGTACAAATAAAATAATAATTTAAAAGTGTGAGTAAACTTAAAAAAAAAAAACATGTGATTTAAATTTAAATAATTTGTTAACTTCTTAACGGTGTTAATTGTTTGTTATTTTTTAAATAGCAACAAACTGTATTTAGTGAGTAAAATTGTTCAAAATGAATGAACAACATCTTGTCTATAAGCTAAAGACAAAATTTATAATATTAAAACTAGTGCTTGATATAAAGTGTTTTTTTAATTGGTTAAATGTCTATGATTAAGAAAATACACGCTTATGGCTCCACCGGGATTATTAAGAAGAAGACATCGGCGGGCTTCAAGGCCTTGGATTAAGGTAGTTAACCTAACAAATAACCCGATAAACACAGTTAGGTGTATTTGAGGTTTATACAACCTAACAAAAATAACCACGTGCTTATTAATATACTTTATTATTAGGAATAATAGACCTTTTTAAATTAAATATTACCAGAATTTGTTTAAGGAATTTTCATACGATCATCTTCAAAATGTATGCGTTATATATATATATATATATATATATATATATATATATTTGTTAATGTTCTTTATAGGTAGACAAAGTTTCAATACTCCTTGCGCTACTAAATTGTAAGATATTAACTGTTATAATTTGCCGTTTTAAATACGAACCTTATTCTAAGTTAAAACAGATATTTTGTAATATAACAATAGTAATTTTCTTACGATTGTTTTGAAGAACCATTGCAGAGAATATGATACATATTTTCTTATAAAGAAAATTACAACAAGTTTCGTTTTTTTTAACGTTTCCCACTCTATGTTTTTAGTTTTAATTTAAGGATTTAACCTAAAGTGTAATTTTGAATTTGTGAAATCATGCGTCATGCGTCAGTAACATACATTATTTTATAATAATTACTATCTTTATTTAATATAAATTATTGTATTTCATATAATTCATTTAATTTTTGTATACTTCATAAACTGAAATTTACATTTTAGGTTAAAACCTAAAATTAACACTAAAACTCAGTAAGTGGGAATGGACTTAACCTACTGACTAATGACGTGTTTTAATAAGTCGTTACTGACGTCATTAATTTCGTTCACGCCAAGCTCACAACGACCCATCTGAAGAGTTGGGTCGTAGTGGTCGTTGTTGAGCATTTCGGCGCAATGTTTAAACATAACGCAAAACTTAAAGATGACGATGATAGAAAAAATTACTTTATAGGATTTGGAAAGAGATAAATTTATTGCAATTTATTTTATTATATAATTAAGTTAAATGAGCTTAATAAAATTAATTTTAATTCATATTTAACTGCCATTTATACATTTTTCCTCATACCATAACCTAACTTAATAAATAAACAATGTTCATTATCATTTAGAATATATTTCTTTATGAGAAATTCCCTAAATATGGAAATATTTCATAATTTATAAAATAGAGTGACGTATTTCTGCTAACATGATTATATTGCTTAGCCAGAAAATCCAACAGCTGACTCCTATTTTGGTTTATTGCTTTAGAAATATCTTTTAGAATAGCACATGATGAGGAAATATTTCTTATAAAGAAGTTTTCAAATACCGTTATATAGAAATTTACTTGTAGAGCAGTTACATCTAATCAAAGTGGAAACTTTGAACCTAAAGCACCAACAGAAGGCCGGCCCTGGTCAATATCTGATTTATAAAAGAAACACCTTGCGATATTTTACGTTAATATTAGTCAACCTTGAGTTTAATAGTTTCTGAGAATGATAAGATGTTATCACAAGATTATCCTTTATCATTTGTTTGCTTAGTATATTTCTGTAGGATGAATAAACTTTTCACGGAACATATATTTATCGCATAATATAATGTTGGATTTATTTTCTGCTGTGTTTGGTACTAAATTTTGTATGGTGGTTCGAAAACGGCAACATCAATGTTCACGAAAAGTATTTTATACAGAAAATACTTTAAATATTCTCTATTTCTCATAGAGTTTTCTGAAAAACCGTTATTTTCAAAAAATAACTTGTCAATAACTTTTGAATTTTGTGTATATATTTTGCTATTGATTATAAAAGTGTTTTGTTATTTACAAAATTTAAAAAAGAGAGCGGTAGAAAATTTACAGAGTCCAACTTTGGAAGAAGTTGAAATTGTGTAACAACTGAGATTCTAATTAATGAATATATTTGATTTGAGGGATTTGAGGTTAGAAATGTTACCAGTCATATAAAAATTGGAATTTAACTAGATAATAAAGCAATATTCATTTTCAAAACATATTTTTGCGGTTCCAAGTCATTAAAAGTCAGTGGAAGAAAGCTTAAAATGTAGATACGTTATTCATCTAACTAATTGCAGCTTTAGATTTTGATTCGCGTTTATAGTTACTTACATAAAACGATTTAAACATAAAGAAACATGTTTTCTTTGATAATATTTAACCTGCTGTATAGTATCGCCATCTATATTTCGCGAATCAAAAATGGCCAGTATCGTTTCACCTTAATACTTAAAGCTAGACTGGTGTGTCTTCGGTATTCCATCTACGCAGCAGAGCTATATTTCTGGGTTTGGTTGTTATCAAGTTAAATTAATTATGTATACAAATAAACATAACCTGCCAACATAGTAGAGGTCATCGGTGATAGGATTTAGCATTGAAAAAGGTTCGCGTTAAATAAATTAAACTTAAAACCCTAATTGTAACAAATATTACTCTTAGAAAGACGATATTTCAGTATACGTTTCAGGTACCTGACAACAAATTTCTTGGTTCTCCTGAATAACGATCTAACGAGTTAATTTGAAAATAAATTAATTAAACTAAAACAGAATTCTGTAATTAATATCGTAAAAAAATAAATAGTATATTAAAATTAAAAAAAAAACAAAATTTATTAAAATTCAAATGTTTTGTACTTTGCGTTTGACATATAAATTAATTATATTTAAAAAATCTTTTCACTATTAAAAATTCCTAAATTAATTGTTAGGTTTGAATCCATCGCGTTAATTCAAATTATGTCATCAAAGTGCACAACTGTATTTTTATTTTTGAATTGTTTTCTGAAGAAACACTTTATGTTTTAAAAATTTCACATTAGTAATTAGTAATTCTAGTGATAATATTTATATAGAAAAATAATATTTCGAAAGTGTCATGAAAATTCACTTAAGCAGCTCCCCATGCAGGAGTAAATTGAAAAACTGGTAACGTAGAAAATTTCTAAACACTTGTAGTGCAATACTTTCTGTAATAAATTTTGTCATGCTTGTAGATTTAATCTAAGAGATAGCTATAGTTCTCTGAAGATACAATACATCAACAAAAATATTCTCTTTTAATTATTACCATTTGTTTCATTTAATTTTTAGTCGTACGTTACTGAACAGTGCCATCTATATTTTAAAACCAAAAGAGTAAGGCGCGCTCGCTTACTCTATTCTATCAGAGTGAAAATATAAGTTCAATAATAAATTTGTTAGAGGAAAACATAAAAAGGAAATAGAGTTACGGAACTAGCATACGCAATACGTTTCATTTCTTATCAATTTTCCTTTATGAGAAAATGCAGACTATAAAAATGCGTTAGAGGAAGGGGAGGGAGGGTTAAGGCAATAAATTGACATGGTTAACGCAAAACATATGTGTATTTTTTTATTAAAAGAAATATAGTTTTCACATTTATTTGACAATGAAAAAGTTTGTGAACCATGTCTTAAATTCTATAAAAGTATAAAACATCTTATTTATAATGTCCCAGGTGTATGTTTATATTCTTATATTCTTGTTTTGCTATATTCTTATATGTTTACGCGATTCGTATGGTGGCTTCTCATGAAATCCGCAATTTTGGAAAAACAAGAAAAAATATCACTTTTTCCTGTATAACTTATAATTCGTAAAAGATAGAAAAATGAAATTTTGCATGTGAACTACGGCGTTCAATGCTGACATTTTTCCAAAATTAGAAATTTAAAAATTGAAAAAGGAGGCGTTGAAAAAATTCGGGGACCCGATAGGGAACGTTGAAGAAAGTTCATATTCTGAATTGTAGAATAATTAAGTATATTATTTATAAAAGAAAATTTAAAATTTTATTTGTGAGCAGTTTTTATCGAGAGTAAAAATTGTGCTAGAAAGTTGAAATTTTGTATATATGTTAAACTTAGTAATTTAGTATTTGGTTATTAACGAATCAAGAAAAAAAATCCCAAATTTTGAAAAAAAATTGGCCAAATAACAAATATTAATAATCAAAATATAAAAATAGTTCTTTTTGATTCATCAAAGGGTCCATTTTAGTTCCTGCTTCTTCCCCTGTAAGATCTACTTCACTTCCAACTTCTTCCCATACCTGCACCTAATGTGTTCTAATTTTTGTACTTCCTTGCCACACATCCTATATAGTTTCTCTTCCTCTGCCCCTAGAATCTACTTGCCCTTTCTTCATTCCCTAGTCTAAATCTCCATACATGCCTAATCATGTAATTAGTCTGCTAAAATAACCAAAACGTTATCTTCAAATCCATTCACAAAACGTTTTTTCCCCAGTTCGCACCACATTTTATACATTTTCTCATTTATTTATTTTTTCAGGGTAACCGAGTGTCGCACGTCGGAGATACACGATTGGTAATAATAGGTGCTGATCAAGACCCGAAAGCAAAAAAGAAAACTAAAGAAAATAAAATAGTATCTTCAAAATATACTGTGTTAACATTTTTACCGAAGAATCTTTTCGAACAATTTCGAAGAATAGCAAATTTTTATTTTTTTGTAATGTCTGTAATTTCACTGTTAATAGGTAAGTCATAAATTGTAATACATAAAATATTAAGAAATTATTTAGTATATGTTATTTTGTAAAGTGTTCATACTTTCGAGATATCGGTATTTTATTATTTAATTTTAAAACAAATATCATGCTATCTTGTCACAATTTGCGGACGGAAAATTTTAATATTAAAAGTAATAAACAAAAATAAATAAAATCGATTATGTCTAAAAATGAATTCTTTGTAATTTCTTAGATTTTTAATTAGTCAATTGAATCAACATTGAATCGCCTCATTTCCGCCTGAAAAGGTTATGAATGTGATTATTATTATCCGTATTGCAACTAATAATTTATAATTAGTAACTTCCCGGGCAATCTTTGGACATTTTAATTTAATTTGACCATTTGGCCTGTTTCACTTTGGAGTATGTGCTTATCATTTCATTATCTACGGATTGTAATTTCCTTTTATGGTACTGATATCTAAAACACCCAATATAGATTTTGCTTTGTATTGTGTTCACTCACAGCTCTCTCACACTGGAACCGATTACTTGCGTTATCTGACTTTATCACTAGGGTATAATCACATTAGCACACTTTATCATGAGAGGAAGTTTCTATTTTAATGTTTATCTGTACCCTACACGTCCGTTCATACATCCGTGTTCATTTTATGCTTCATACGTTTTTAGATGAAATTTGTGCTTTCTTTATATACAGATGTTGAGCGCTTGTAAACTTACAATATCCTTATAAATGGTAGGCTGTACTTTGATCTACATACGTATGAATAAACGAATTCGTAACAGTTTCGTAATTTACGAGTAAAAAGCAGCTCTAAATAGTGATAAACTTTTTAAATTACACTGACAATCTTTAGGCACTATATTCTTTCGCCTTATATCGTTAAATTACATATCATTGTGCTTAATTACATTATGTGATCCTTATTCTATCTACCCATTCTCACTCCTTCTAAAAGAAAAGTAAAATAAAAACAAAATAGATAAATTTAAACCCCTACTGTTTCTACTCTGCCATTCCTTCTCCCTATTTCCACCATCCACCGCTTCTCTTCACTGCCACCTTTTAATAACTGCACATCTTTTTTTCTCTTTTTACTCTTTCTCACATGCATACTTAATGTGCCCCAGCATTTCTATCCCAGTAAATATTTATTATGAGCATGACTTTTTTGTCATGAAAGAGTTCAGTTTCTCATAGTCGTTCATATGAAATGTCTATTTTATCGGCTAGAAATTGTGAAACCACTCCATCTGTTGGAATACAAATGAAGATAAAGTGAATGCGAATTATAATTGGAGTGCAATAGTGATAGAAACGTAACAAAAAGGAACACTTCACCAATTTGTTTACTGGGATCTCTCTCCAGCGTACCTTGTACATCCTTTCTTCTCTATTTTCCCAGTATCTGTTGCTTTCTCTTCGTTTCTCAATCTAAATCTTGCAATTCTTCACTACCATATATTTGGTACACTGAAGGAGGTATTAAGAGGGGGAAAGATTTCAAGATAATGCTGTGATCGAACAGCGGTGTTCAATTGGTAGTCATGAATGGAAAATGTATTTCTATATAAGGAAACTATGTAGAAAAATAAACCAGTAAAATATTCCGGTTTATATTTGAATGACCTTTGTAAAAACTTAATCTCATGTTAAATTATGCTAATATGAAATAACACCCTTCTAAATAAGTCGACGTAGTAAGTAATCGCTCCCATTGTGAGGGAGCTATAAATAACTCTACGAATAATCGTGATACTGACATCTTTTCAAAATATAATTGGTTTAGATTTAATTACCTAGTGTACTGAGAGAGTGGGAGTTCCCTTTGTTCTATTTAACTAAGATATTAATTTGATTGTTATCTCAAATATGAAGGAAACGATTACGTAGGAATGAAATGTTAATTAACTACAAATGAAAGCACTTCATTATTTTAATATTCTGATAAATAACAATTACACAATCATTTTATAAATAATTAGTATTAGTCATGCGAAATAGAATAGATAAGAATCCACCGCTTAATCCCAAGTGATAACGCGTGACATAAGATATAGAGAAGCACTGACTTTGCACTGAAAATATTTACACTTGTTGGTATTTTACTTATATTTAATAATCTTATTCGTCCCAGTAAACAAATTGGTGTAATGTCCTGTTTTGTGACGTTTCTATCACTATTGCACTATAATTATAGTTCACATCAGCTTTATCTTCATTTGTATTCCGACAGATGGAGTGGTTTCGCTATTTATAGCTGATAAAACAGACATAGAATTGTAAATGAATTGTTTCATGATAAGAAAATCATACGCATCATCAATATGATAGCATAGTGACTCCAAAATGTTTACTGTGCTTTTTCTTTAAATACTTCACTCCTTTCCAGAGTCCCCTCAGTCTTTTTCACATTTCCTCCACTACTTCTCTTCCTTGCTATCCTTTCCTGTATCACTACCTCCTGTCCTTCCTTTCATTCTTTGCTTGCAATCCTTTCTCCTATATCTCATTATACTTCCTATCATTGCGCTCCACTTCTTCTCTATTATACCTGCATCCTCTTTCTTCGTTATCTAATCTAAATCTTGCGATCATTTTAGTTTTATTATTGTCCTGCCTTTCTAGGTACTCCGGCATCTTCCTCTCCTACAATTGCCTGTATATTCTATAGTACCTCAGATTCCTACATTTTCTTCATGCGTATTATTATCACTCGGACCTCTCTTTCCACTTCCGTTAACTTTTCAATCTCTCCCACCAGCTTTACGTAATTCCCGTACCACAATCACACTTAAATCTTTTATATAGCAAGATCTCAGAGTCGCAAGACATCACTTATCTTCTGATGAACAAAATGTGTAAGATTGAGTAGTGTTAGTATGTAGTACAATGATCGTATGCCTACTTGCTAGCTTGACTAGGTCGCCATTTTTTCAAGTATCAGGTAATCAAGGTTTATGTCTCACTCACTCTTATGCACACGAATAATGCCGCTAACATATATACAAATGAACCAAGTGAGTTTAAGTAATTTTTTGTCAGCTTTAAAGCGTTTGCAAGGTAATACAAGGTATTACTAGCCAACGGTTTAAAACGTTTTACAAGAGGGCAAACCGATCCAAGGGGACTAACACTACTCAATCTTACACATTTTGTTCATCAGAAAACATGTGATGTCTGGTGGCTCCGGGATCTTGGACTATTAACACTATGTTGTGTAAAAGAGATAACAGTTCATAGAAGAGAACCTCCAATAACTTGATAAATAAAAATGACAATAAAAGATCCGTATTTAAAAGAGTAGTGTACAAGCCTATTTCACACTACCATAATTAAATTCGAGTGACAAAAACTATTTGTTTCTCCCGTCCGCCTCTGTTCTATCAACTTGTTTATATCAGAAATCTTTCCATAAAACACTTCGAACATCATCGTGGCATTGTAATAAGACCGCTAATTGAATTTACAGATAGTCCAGTGTCGCCATTGACTAGCATATTCCCTCTAGTGTTCGTGGTTGCAGTAACATGTGCTAAGCAAGGCTACGAGGATTGGTTACGTCACAATGCTGATAATGTTGTCAACAAAGCAGAAGGTACTTAATAAAAAAAACATATAAACTATTATTCTTAACAACTACAACACGACAATTTGTTTCAATAAAGTGTCGGTACTTCGAGATTCAACACTCCAAGAAATTCTGTGTCAGGAGATACGACTTGGAGAAGTTGTTCGTGTGCCTAGAGATTGTGATGTGCCCTGTGATCTTGTGCTACTCGGAACAAGTGACCTACATGGGAAATGTTACGTGACCACTGCCAATCTAGATGGAGAGACTAACCTGAAGACATTGACTGTACCGAAAGCACTGCAAAATATGGACACCGGTGAGTTTTTATCTTAGAGCATATATATATGGAGTATGAATATTGTGTGTCCAAAATATGTGCAAGAGAGAAAGGTATATTGTTCTAATTGTTCTCTATGTGCATGCGTCGAAAGTGACAGCTCTCTAGATATAATAAATATTAATATTCTATTAAGATATAATAAATATTAAATAAGTAAAGAAATTATATTTCTTTAGTTGGTACAAAGCTCGTCTGTGAAAACCGTTCTGTGAAAACATATACTCATGAACGCCATAGATGTCGCTGATAAAACTTATATTTATATATAGTTTATTTATATTTATACATATCTATATTATTCTACATCAATATAATGTCATATTTAACAACTGTCACGTATTATATCTAGACAGCTCTGACTTGACAACTGTCACTTTCGACGCACGCGCATAGAGAACGAATAGGAACATATACCTTTCTCTCTGGCACACATTTTGGACATTCTTTTAGGTCCAGCATTTTTTCTCCATATATATATATATATATTCTCTAAGGTTTTTATACATAGAAAACCAAACTACAGTAATATTGCAATTGTGACGTCATTTTACGATACGAAATAGTGTCTAGTTAAACATTTTTGAGGTTAAGTTAGTACCATGTAAATTACGCCACATAAATTTCCTGCTATACTGATTCACTCCTTTTGTCCTTGTCACATTTTGCGTCACCTTTTCAATTATTACCATATTTTGCGTTATATCCCGATGGAATGATGACTAAATTTGTTCTTAATTGCAGGACAACTAATTGGAGCAGCTGTAATCGAATGTCAGCAACCTATTCCAGATCTGTACACATTTTATGGTCGTGTAGAAATGAAAAATGATCCTGAGTTTTTAGTCCCGCTTAATGAAGACAATTTACTGTTGCGCGGTTCGATGATAAAAAATACAGAATGGGTGTTTGGATGTGCTATATATACAGGTATGTGAAAGTGTTTGCATAACTTAAGGCGTTACACCACTTTTGAGTATCATTAACCCTCAGAAACAAACCTAAACTTAAAAACTTTGAATTTCATGATAATTTAAGTGATTTTGATTACGTTAAGGTGGAGAGGGGTCTGGTTTCAACTTTTATTAAATTTATTTATATTATTGTACAACTTATTAAGTTTATTGTGTGAACATTTGAAGTCAATTGGAGTAAAATTGTCGGAGATATAGAGCTTTAGTTCTTCACCTCTCTGGTCTGGTGTATCTTTCTTTGAAATTTTTAAACGCGTTTTTCTCACACTTAGCTTTTTCAGGTTCGGTGCCCCCTCTAGCTCAAAATTTACTGGATCGATCCTTTTGAAATTTTGCACACTCTTTCTTTACATAAATGCCGAGGTAACGCTGTCGAGTTTTATTTCTTTTATTTTATCGTACTTAGAAATAACAAAGTTTCTGATTTTTTTCATAGAAAAAAGGGTTGTAAAAAATTGAAAAATCAATAAAGAAAAAAATACTCGACAGGGCTACCTGCAGAAACTTATCAACTAATGAAATCATTTTGGTTTTTTAATTTCCAATAATCCAGTGATGAGTTATGAGTGGCACCGCAATGTTACTTTTTTTTGTGACGTCTGCGGAGATTCGCTGTCAATGCCTCATTTCTTGATATTTATTTATGAAAATTTCATAAAGTATTCTTCAAATGTTATTTTATCATGTAGTAATTATAGAAATAATTATATATTAACTGTATCGTCAAAAAACATTATCGAAAATATGCTTTTTTTTATTGATTTGACCTTATAAGTGGTGTAAGCCTTTGTCTTTATACACTCTTATGTTAAATATGTCTACAATAATTGATATGTTTCAGGGCAGGACACGAAATTGGCTCTAAATTCTCGTTTGACCACCTATAAATTTAGTTCCAGTGAATCATATATAAATCGATTTTTATTCTTTTTCCTGATGTTGATTGTTTTTACAGTAACTGTTTGTTTCTTTTTAAAAAAATATTTTGACGCATTTCATGACGTACATAACATATACCTGGGATTACCTGCTCCACGGTCGGCCGTCATGAACCATTTACAGGATATTTTCTCGTTTTTACTTCTATTTAACTACCTCATACCAATATCACTTTATGTGACTATTGAAATGCATAAATTTATATGTAAGTATTAAAATTTTCAATTTATTTGTCATACGCTAAATGTTAATATTACATAAAAAAGTTTATGTAAAAATATTACTAATATATTATTTATGTAAAACTTTTTATGTAATTTATTTTTTTGTGTAAAATATATAGCACATATCAATAAATATATTTTGCGGGTATTAAATTATGTATAGCAGACATACTAGTCATAAATATCCAATTATTTTATAGTACTATTTCTCAATTTGTACTATTTTTATAATATTTTTAAATGACGTATCAAAGTTGACCTATTTATATACCCAAATTCAACTTTATAGCACAAGTTATGTCGGTCAAGCAAAGTAATGGCTTGAAGACAAGTATTATTCGATCTACGATATTTTTTCACATTAAAAAGCAACGCTTTATCAACACACGAAATTCAAATTTTTCCATTGTTTTGGAAATTACAAAAATACCCAGTAAACATTTTGGAGTAAATTCTATTTCATTTCTATTACTTTTCATGAGTTTTTGTCATGAACGCGTTTGTTTTCTATTCAGTCGTTCATAGGGAAAGTCTCTTTTATGAGCTACAGACGGTGCAACGACTGCTCACTGTTGAACAAAAGCGACTCCCGTGACAGGGGATTTTATTGTGTCGTATTAAGAGGTATTTGTATGTATTTAAATACTTTTAAAAAGTATTTGTGCACATCTCTGCTTATGATGTTCACCATCAAAAGCATGCAACGTAATTGCCCTGCGACCTAGAAACATAGTTGCTCAAAACCAATTCCAAATCAGTTTAGTTTCATTCTCTCACTCACAACACAGTTATATTTTCATTCGGTTCGGGCAGAGTCGGGACTCGCGTTTGTAAAGAGCCTTAGGCCTGTCTCAGTATGGGACCGTATTTAAGCGACGGCGTATTCGGACGTAAATCGGCGGTTTGAATGAGCTACAAAGCAAACCGCCTATGTGTGGCACAGATGTCTGTAGTCGTGTATTAGGGGGTGTATTGGAGTTCTTTAACACTTATATAATTTATCATGAGAGCAAACTTTAACTTTAATTTTTATCGATACACTACTGGTATTAAAGGGACTTTAGCATTTATTATATATCTGAGTTCTGGTGGGCGTGAATTTAAATTTAGTTCTATCCTATTGGTATGGGCATCCGTGCCCATGATTCACTGAAATACAAACATAAATTGCATGCAGAACATACCCATGTCGCCGATAGATTTCATTTGACCGCGTATTGCAGCGTAACAAAAGGCGATCTTAGGTATCCCCTCCAGTCTGACGCGGCTTTTTGCATTTACAAAGGTTCATATAGGGTATCGTTGTAGTAGTGGTAACGCTTGGATAAAATTCGCCTTTATACGCTTCTAATGTGCGAGGTAGTGCCGCCCGTATTCGGACTGCTTTGTAGCGTGCAGTCTGAGAGCTCCAGAGCGATCTCATTACATTTACATGGTTCCGATAGGTAAAGCGTAGTAGCCCGTATACGTCCGGCAGAAATTCGCTTAAATACGGTCCCATACTGAGACAGGCCTTACAGTACACAAGTTTGACTTGGCGTACTGTCGTATCGGTACGTGGTATGTATGTATTGTGACACGACACATGTAAAGCCGTCGTTTAAATACGCTTATAGCGTGCGACCAGCCTTATGCCTATACTGAGCCCTTGGGGCAAGTTAAAGCCTCGCGGTGGTGTGCTTAGAAACATCTAGTCGTGAAGCTGCAGAGCATGCATGGTAATAGCAAATTATGTAGCAAGTTCAGTTTTAAAATATTTGTAAAATGTTCACATATTATCATAATACCATATTGCTGTAAAAAAGGTTCATTTTATCGTGAATGTAATTTTAATAAATCAGTTAGTAATTCAATGTTCCATTCATCCATGAACGTGTAGGATTACATCCTCATTACCATAAAGCGTGTTTTTTTACCGTTGAACATCGCTGTGAGTTTTCTCCGTTATTTTATTTTGCTTTGTCTTGTTGTTTTAGGCTCTCTATTTATGGAATGGGATTTAGAGTTATATTGTCCCGAGACTGACCAGCGAACCATCGTGAACACATCGGATTTGAACGAGGAACTCGGACAAATTGAAATATTGTTTAGTGATAAAACTGGTACCTTAACAAAAAATGAAATGCATTTTCAAAAATGTTCTATCAATGGGATACCTTATAGAGAACAAGATGGCAAATTGTATCAGTTAGATGATTCGTGCCAGCATGTTGCTGATTCTCCACCAATTGCTTTAGATGAATTCACGGTAAGTAGTCGAAGCATGACTACCCAGAAGGCAGCGAAAGTTGGTAAATAAACTTGAAGAAATAGCGAAATATATCGCTTTCCTTGTAATATCTTGTTACCAGTATGTAGTAGGTAGATAAAAATAATTATTAACAATCTGATAGAGAACGCAATTAGTAGGAAATTGAGTCGTCCCAGTAAACATTTTGGAGTAAATTCTACTTAATTTCTATTACGTATCATGAATTTTTTGTCTGGAACGTGTTCGTTTTCTATTCAGTCATTCAAAGGAAAGGTCCTTTTTATGAGCTACAGACATTGCAACGACGGTTCACTGCTGAATTAAAAGCGGAGTAGGTTTATGATTTATGACCGGATAATAAAAATATACCCATGTGGGAAAGAAACAGAAATACTTAATGAATGATGTTGGAAAAAGAAAGAATATTATTATGAAAAACTAACACAAAATCTGTGACAGGTAGAGAACTTGTAAAGCGTTAGAATAGAATTGTACGAGTGACTCGAACTTCACCAAATAGGACACTTCACCAAATTGTTTACTGGGGTCTATCAGATTGATCGTAACTACTATTATCTTAGGACCCACCACTAAGCAAAGCATTATAACGTCCATTTGGAAACTGTCAGAAAAGTTTACTTTCCAACTTTCTCCTAATTTCCCGCATTTAACTGAATTCTGAATTTTGATACTGGTCTAAATTAAACTAAGTTAAGAATCATTCCCACTCACTGCTTATATTTAATTTAAATTGTTTAGCATATAGCAATACGCGTAGTCATTCACAGTACCATTTTTAATTGAAATATTTTTTAAGTTTTCTTAGTTTTTTTTAGAACCTTACAAAGCCCAATGTTTTAAATTAAAAATATTAAATTAAGAAAAACTATATTATATTATAACCTCTAATATATGACAATCTGTCAAAATGCAGTAGAATATATATATAGAAGTTTAATGTCAGTTTGTCAAAAATAAAGAAATAAAAACAATTTCTATTAATAATTGTTATTAAAAACAGCAATTTTATCTATTTCACCTTCAATTTTGTGCAACTATCGAACTGTCAAAATTTATATTACTAAAGACGCATGCGTACCAATAATGTCTATTCTGAAAACCTGAAATCTAGATTAAAATATTAGATAAAAACAGTAAATTAAATAATAAAACAGTGGGTGGTAATAAGGTTTAAGAAATACCTGCTAATGAAATTAAATTTTTAGCCAGAAATGAAAGAATTTTTCAAAACGTTAGCTCTGTGCCACACTGTTCAAGTTGAGAAAGTCATTGAAATGAAAGAACCAGTAACCGGCAAACGCAGTAGATATAAAACCTCCCTAGACTCAACAAAATCAAATTTAACCCGTGACACAATCGACCATCCGCCCCCAAAGGAGACTATACTTTACCAGGCTTCGAGCCCCGACGAGAAAGCACTCTTGGAAGGATGCTTTCGAGTTGGAGTTGAGTTTCACGGAGATGATGGCGAAGTTTTGCAGTTGAAGATGCATTCCAAATACATTCCAGACACTTCTGATGGCAGCATGCTTGATGTAGCTGACCAGCAGGATGCTAAGAGAGATGACCACCGTAATAACAACTCAATAACTAGCGAGGACTTTACTAGGCTGGATGTTTTGGAGTTTACTTCAGAAAGGAAGCGAATGTCTGTGATTGTTAGAAGCAGAAGTGGTCAGGTAAAATCGTCAGAGATACCATTCCTCGAATAGTCAGTGGGCTTGTGTCCTTTGTCTTAATTTCTATAAAACTGTACTATTATTATTCCAGCTCTGGTTAATTAGTAAGGGTGCGGAATCATCCATACTACCCCTATGCACTGCCGATGTTAACAGCCAAAAAATGGTGGTAACGGAAAATCACATCAATGAATTCGCTAAACAAGGCTTAAGAACTTTGGTAATAGCTGCAAAAGTAATAAGTGAAGATGATTATACCAAAATACAAGAAAGTGAGTAATAAATAATCTTTTTCTATTTAAATAAAAATATTTAAGGTTTAATTAACCTAAAAAAATATATATAAAGTTCTGTGTTGTCTTGTTTAATGTTTAAACTTGTTTAAACTTTAGAATAATATAAGTTTATGATATATAATATAAGATATAATATAATATATGATAATATAAGAATAGACAGTTTATGGATTATTAAAATTATAAGAAGAAATTTTTAATTATAGGAGTCATCTCTTCATCCTCTATTTCTTTAAAATCATAAAAACAATTTCCTTAGCTGACATACAATTAGATTTCGTTTAAAGAAAATGCTACCATCAATTGCTGGTACGATGCTACTAATATTTCATATTCTCTTATCTTCTATCAATTGTCATCTCGAAGATACAAAGTCTTCACCTCTCTCGTCTCGTTTCGTCTTTCTTTGAAACTTTTAAATGCGGTTTCTCACATTTAGCTTTTTCAGAGTCGGTGCTCTCTCTAGCTCAAAATCTACAGGACCGATTCTTTTGAAATTTTGCACACTCTTTCTTAACATATATGCAGAGGTAACGCTGTCGAGTTTTTTTTAATTTTTAAATTTTAACGTATTTTAAAATAACAAAGTTTCTGATTTTTTTTCATGAAAAATCGGTATTTTGATTTTAAAGTGCTGTAAAATATTGAAAAATCAATAAAAAAAGAAAAACTCAACAGCGTTAGCTGTAAAAACTTATCAACTAATGAAATCATTTTGGTTTTTCGATTTCAAAAAATCCAGTGATGCGTTATGAGTGGCACCGCAATGTTACTTTTTTTTGTGACATCTGCGGAGATTCGCTGTCAATAACTCATTTCTTGATATTTATTTATGAAAATTTCACAAAGTGTTCTCTAAATGTTATTTTATCATGCAGTAATTATAGACCCTCTCCCCCTTAAGTTAAGCCTCTTCAGATAAGGTCGTATTATGATTCTATAATCATAAAAAACAAAAATTACATGTATAAACTTGCTAAAACATGTCTGTAAACTTAAAAACTTTAAGAATCAGTTTTATTTAGAAGTTCAACATGCAATAGAGTCTGTTTTCCTTTCAACCATTATCTTAAACAACAGTTTATACCTGTTAACAGTTTTACAGAAAACAAGATCAGAAATTACGGATAAGAGAGTAACTCAGATAATGTCTGCGTACCGGGATATAGAAGGTGGCTTAACACTAATGGGTGCAACCGCTGTAGAAGACGCTCTACAGGATGATATACATGATACTATAGAATCCATTAGGGAAGCTGGAATCAAAGTCTGGGTGCTTACTGGTGATAAGGTAAGTGCTACTGTTTTAAGTTTACTTCACTTAGAATAATTACATAACCTCAAACTTGTAAAACTTATTCATACAGTAATTTCTGTTACATAAAAATTAATCGAAATCGTTATGAATTGATTTTGAATGATACTTGATTTAAAAGGATCGTCTCTGACGTCATTAACGACCAATTCTATATAAAACTACGCAGAAAAATGTAGTGGTTAATCCCGTTCTTGTTTCGTATTAGTACACTTTATCATGAGATAATTTTTCTACTTTTAATTTTCATTAATTCACTACTACACATGTATTGCATGTTTAAAGCCTCGTTCCCATTCACTGTTTTGATATTTAATTTACTGTTTTTATTCAATATTGTAATCTAGATTTCAGGTTTTCGTTTAAGCATTCCTTTTCACGTTTGTGTTTTAATTTTACTCAGTTAATTTAGTTTGTGCATATGCATCGTTAGTAATATAAATTTTGACAGTTCGACAAACTTGTATGTGAACTAATTATTTTTTTTTTTTTTTTTTTTTTTTATTTAACGTCGGCCTATTTCCGATGCTGAGTCCTATCACCGACGACCTCCTTCAATGTTGGCAGTATTTATGGTGTCGTGGCCTCATATATGTGGGCTACACCACTGCCTAATAACTGTACGATTATGTATGACCATAATCAATATAAGTTCATAATAACCAAACCCAGAAAATATATATCTGGTCCGGGGATCGAACCCGAAGACACAGCAGTCGGCGTCAAGCATCAATGCTCTCGCCCACTGTGTCGTCTGAACTAATTAAAATTGCTGTTTTTAATAACAATTAGTAATAGAAATTGTTTTCACTTCTATATTTTTCAAAAACTGCAATTAAACTTCTTTTAAAAGTAAATCCTACTGCATTTTGACAGATTGTCACATTTTAGAGGTTATAATATTATATAATTTTTCTTAATTTAAAACATTGGATCTTGTAAGGTTCTAAAAAAACTAAGAAAACTTAAAAAATAAATTAAATTAAAAATAGTACTGTGAATGGGATTTAGATATCTTCCGTTATCTTTAATTAATACATTTTACCAAAAAAACATTTTCTACCCACGAAATAACTTACGAGACGATCCCTCTACTTCTAAATTTAATTCATATCTATAACTGAAGTTCATATAATTATATTTCTAACTCTTTGCAGGTTGAAACAGCTTTAAATATAGCGCACTCATGTGGACACATTAAACCAGGATCACATATTTTCTACATTGTAGAAATGGCAACTATTGAAGGATGTTCAGTATTATTAGCTCAATTTAAAAAAGAAATTAATAAAAATCACAATTTAGAATATAGTTTAGTGGTAGATGGAAGAAGCTTAACAATTCTAATGAAAAACGATCCTAGTGGTTTCAGAGAGGTTGCGATATCCTGTCACGCAGTTCTCTGTTGTAGATTATCTCCCCTGCAGAAATGTGAGGTAAATTTCTTTTATCAAATCAATCAATGAAACGAGAAGTTAACACATTTTTATAATGATAAGCTACACTGATAATTTTCATCCATTTTCAGATTGTTAGATTAATAAAGCGCTCTGAATCAAAGCCTATAACATGCGCTATCGGAGATGGCGCCAATGATGTATCCATGATTCAGGAAGCGCATATTGGACTGGGAATTGTTGGTAAAGAAGGTCGTCAAGCAGCAAGGTAAGACATAATAGAATGCTTTCATTTGTTTAGTAATGTTTGTCAACTTAATGTTTG
Source organism: Panorpa germanica (assembly GCA_963678705.1). Lineage (NCBI taxonomy): Eukaryota > Metazoa > Arthropoda > Insecta > Mecoptera > Panorpidae > Panorpa > Panorpa germanica. The sequence goes on along the minus strand of OY783216.1, from coordinate 9,246,952 downwards.
CATGAGCCTTCCCACAGTCAATAATATCAGACTAGTACAAATCCAGAATTGAGACTTAGAGGCCTATTTTGCAACTGCTTCTCTGACGTCTGTTAACTTCTGACAATTTTTGAAAGTCCTATAATTTACAAATTAGTTTCAAGGTATGGGATTCATACCTTATTTATTTAAGGTCTTCTGCTAGTTTTGTGTAAACTTACATAGCTTAGTTTAGAAAATATAGGCCTTTGAAAAAACATCAGATGTTAACAGACGTCAGGTAAGTAGTTACAAAATAGGCCCCTAAGTTTGGTGCATTGATTCCGAAAAGTTTATTTATCAATCTCAATTTTGAAATAAAAGATTTTCATCTTGAAGAAACGGTCCTTACCTTATTTACGATTTCTGAGATTTGTCTAGTCAGTATAATGTCAAGTAGATTTCACTGTTACTTCACTTAAATAGAAATGGTAATTAACCGAACTCGAATTCGTAATTAATTCAAGGAATCCCAGATAGAATTAGCTTGTAGTAAGTTACCAAATGTAAAATTGGCATTGCAAGACAAATTTTCTATATGAGAAGTAGCAAATAAATTTTGGAATTAGCTCCAGACAAGCTAGTTTGTGTAAAACTATAGCTGCAAGATAATTTTCTATATGAAAAGTAGTAAATAAACTTTGGAATTAGCTCGACGTAAGGTAGCAAGTGTAAAACTAGCACTGCGTTGGAATTTCTATATGATAAGTAGAAAATTTGGCTTGTGACAAGCTAGCAAGTGTAAAAGTAGCACTGCAAGACAATTTTCTATATGAGAAGTAACAAATAAACTTTGGAATTAGCGTGTGACAAAGTAGCAAGTGTGAAAGTAGCAGTGTAAGACAATTTCTTATATGACAAATAGAAAATTAACTTCTGAGTTAGCTTTTGGCAAGCAAATTAGAACTGCAGGCCAATTTTCTACCTGGGATTCAACTTGAGTTAGCAATGAATTCAATATAAATTTCATTTTATTTGTTCGTTTACTGGGTTTCACATATTGGATTCCTCCACACAAGCATTGCTTTTGGTTTTTATTTTATTATTTGCATTAGCTTTCCTTTTTAAAGAGATATTTCACCTTTCAGATGTGCAGACGTAGCGTTCGCCAAATTTTGCATGATAAAGCGAATTATTTTGATGCATGGTCATTGGTACTACAACAGATTAGCGGTTTTAGTGCAATATTTTTTTTATAAAAATTTATTATTTATGAGTATACAGGTAATTTATTTGTTATTTAAAAGAGAATGTACGACGGAACCTTATGATTTTTTGATTGATATAACTGATGAATAATTATTTTTTTCTTTTTGTAGTTTTTTTTTCAAAGTGCATCGATGTTTTCTTCGCAAGCTATATACGATTCTTACTTCTTAACTTTGTACAACGTTGTGTTCACATCGGTTCCTATTTTGTTCTTATCCTGGACAGAACAAATTTATCCTCCCCATGTTTTACTAAAGTGAGTAATTTTAGTGAGTTAATTTACCATCTATAGAAAGAGTTTTCCAATTACAGAGCTTGGTGCCACACTATGTCGCATTGTACGGATGTTTAATTGGAACATACACTAGTTTTTAAATCTATATCTTCATCCATACTTGTTTATTTTTATTCTCAAAAATTGTTTATATTTTTTACCTTTTTTTATGGTTTAAATAAAATAAATTATTTCATACAATAGTATTGGAAATAGGGATTCTTAACAATATCAAAAATGTCTACATTTTATGCTAATTAGTTGGTATCAATTGCGCACATCGTGCGAGAGCAGAACTTTTTAAAGTGCACAACTTTACGAGACACTGCTGTAGGTGGTACATTCAATGCTAAGCATAATTGGAAAATACTCTGAATCTTTCAACAAGACCTCTCATTTTAAATTTCGCGCTATTTTTGACATTTGGTAGATATTGGGTGCGTTCCACTAAGCGTTTACAACAATCACGCTCACGACCGCAGTTTTTCCCTTTCCACTTGCTTGCGAGCGTGCGAGTTTTGAATGGTTTTTAGCGTTGAAAAAATAAGGATTGCTATATTTGATTAAATAGTTCTGTAGCAAAAGCTATATCTACAAACAAAATAAATTTTTCATAAAAGAAATATATTCTAAATGATAATGAACATTGTTTATTTATTAAGTTAGGTTATGGTATGAGAAAAAATGTATAAATGGTAGTTAAATATGAATTAAAATTAATTTTTAATTATAAAGTAATTTTTTCTGTCATCGTCATCTTTAAGTTTTGCGTTATGTTTAAACATTGCGCCGAAATGCTCAACAACGACCACTACGACCCAACTCTTCACATGGGTCGTTGTGAGTTTGGCGTGAGCGAAATGAATGACGTCATTAGTGACGTTTTCGAATATTTTGGACGTTGTGAACGCTTAGTGGAACGCACCAATTGTTTGCAGTTTATACTTTGGAGTAAAATAAAAATAACATCATTTCAGGAAAATGTTTAATTTTCTTTGTTTATTTAAAACCATGTTGAACGACCTTATATTTTGGGACATGTGGTCCGGATACAATTAAATAATAATATTTTCATTGCAGTAATCCAGAACTATATAAAAAGAACACTAAAAACAGACTCCTGAGTTGGAATCACTTCATGGGGTGGTGCACTTTAGCCATTTATCATGCCATAGTTATTTACACCCCCCTCTATTACCTATTTCAAACAAATAGCGGTTTTCTCGCTGGCGGAAAAAGTGCTGATTTGTGGTAAGTAACTAGAAAGATATATCAAAAGAATTGCTACAAGAAAATTAAATTACAAGGTACTTGTTACGAATTTAGAAGCTCATTAAAAATGTATTCACGTTTTTGTATCCTCTGGGGACTTAGAAAACACACAACTTGCAGGCGTTGAAGGCAGCTGACGTTAATGTTAACAGTTTCTTTTACTTTTAACTTTAACAATAAATTTCTATAAATTACTGATTGAAAATTATTCTAATTTTAACTACTACAAACTATTTTATTTTATTGCTACAGGAGAGTGAGTATTGAGAAATTGGTTTTAATGCGGCGTCGCATTTGTACACAATTTAACCAGATCTATAATACGTTTACTATTGTAATGTTAAGTATGGTACACATACGTGCGACTTAAACATGCGACATCCAACATTTGTTGTAAGAAGTTGTGCAACACGTCCACACTAATGCGACATACAACTTAATACGTCGGAAGCTTTCATATTTCGAACGAAACACAGTTTGATAAGGGTCTATTGTTCAGGTCTATTTCATTTGTCCATTTAAACACCATTTTCAATAATTTTTATTTATTTACTAAACACAACTAAAAAAAAAGTTAACACACTCAACCCTTTTGTCACATTCAAAACAGTAATTTCTTTACATGTTCCGACTTAGGATAGAAACATTTTTATTACATAAAAATACTACCTAGAATTTTTTAAATAGCAAGTTTATGTCGCACTAGTCTGTACGTTAAAAGTATAACATATTTAGTACACTCGTGTCTAATTAATGTCAACTTATGAATGAAAGAATAAATAATTTTATATTGGAGATTCTGCTAGCCAACAGTTATCAAAATATAGCTCCGTTTTATATAAATGAAGTCATTTACAAACCCGTTTTCATTTGCAGGTGTTTTGGAACTGCCCTTTTCCACTGTGTGATCTTTGTAGCCAATTTTAAGTTATGGCTGCACTCACGATACCAGAACTTGTTGCTCATATCATCAATAATACTGTCCAACCTTGCGTTTGTTATATCGACTATTGTCTATTCGTTGCTTCACATGTAAGTACCAATCATTAAAACTAACCTCAAAATCTCTGTCTTACTGGAAACTGGAAGAAACTGCTTGTGGTGTAATGTCAAATCGATACAAAAAAAAGCATATTTTCGATAATATTTTTTGACGACACAGTAATACATAATTATTTCTATAATTACTACATGATAAAATAATATTTAAGGAATACTTTGTGAAATTTTCATAAATAAATATCAAGAAATGAGATATTGACAGCGAATCTCCGCAGACGTCACAAAAAAAAGTTTAATTGCGGTGTCCCTCATAACTCATCACTGGATTATTTGAAATCAAAAAACCAAAATGATTTCATTAGTTGATAAGTTTCTGCAGGTAACCCTATCGAGTATTTTCTTTTTTATTGATTTTTAAATTTTTTACACCACTTAGAAGTCAAAATATTGATTTTTCATGAAAAAAATCAGAAACGTTGTTATTTTAAAATACGTTAAAAAAAAAAAAAAACTCGACAGCGTTACCTCGGCAATTATGTAAAGAAAGAGTGTGCAAAATTTCAAAAGGATTGGTGCAGTAGATTTTGAGCTAGAGGGCACTGAGTCTGAAAAAACTAAGTGTGAGAAAAACGCGCTTAAAACTCTATATCTCCGACAGTTTTAATACAACAATATACTTAATATGTTTTACATTTTGAAACCTTAATGTACCTCTAATATTTTTGTTTGTTTGCAGTGAAACATCCAGTGACATGATGGGTGTTTACATTCAGTTGCTCGCGGCGCCCTACTTTTGGTACACCACCATTTTTATCTTCGTAGCCTGCTTAACCCCTGATTTCTTCTTAAGAAGCTACTATTCAATGATAGCAGAGAGGCGCAGTAAAACAAATCACAGCTATGGTGAAGATGGCCAACCTGTAGTAACCAGTAACGGTGTTGCCGAGGGAAATGGTAGTGCTCCAGAGTGCGTACGATTGAGGACGACCTTCCTCCAGGTCGAGGACCAACAGACCAGGCTATAATTATTAATCTGCAACCGTTTAATAAAGACATTATTAATAATTGTGTGATGTGTGTTTTGCGAATTATTTATTATAATAGATTTATACTGAACTGAATACGACTTTAATTTTGTTAAAAACACAAACTGACCGGCCACTCACGGTCGTTCCATCCTTCCAACCTGAATGACGACACTCCAAAAACGTGTCGTTCAAAGTGACGCTCTTAATGGTTCTAATCCCATTTTCCATATGAACATGCTTGCGATTCTTAACATAATTTTTTGTAAAAGTGCCACTAGCAAAAGTAAGTATAATACTTTTTTTTGATAACTATTTTTATATTTGGTAAATCAAAACAGGAAGGATAACACTTTGTTTTCTCTAATAAATAGGTCATCCGGTTGACTTTGTTGAAATTTCCACGTTATTCTAATCAAAATACAGTAGTGTAGAAATATAATAGAAGCTTACGTTGTGACGTAAATGGATGTAAACTGACGCATGCGCGCTAGGGGTAAGTAGATAATTTGCTATGATATTTACACCACACAATTCTAAGCAACATTACACATAAATAACTTCTTATAAATTTAGTTGAATTACATATTGAAATTGTTTTACTGTTTAAAAGTTGTAGATTGAAAAGATTGTTGTCTGAGATGAAAGATTGAGAGACAATGTTAACAATTGTGTTTTAATACAGATGTGTTACTATTCACTTTACTAAATTATTTAAATAAAATAATAATTAATTCAAGTATTATTATTAAATTAAACAAATAAAAGAAACAATACAAATACAAACAAAACAGATTATTTTAAATTTGTTAAATATTTATTTGAGTGCATCAACTTTCAAAAGTTATTAGCACTTAAATCAATATATACATTAATAAACATTTACAAAACATAATTCATAATTTACAACTTATAAACATACTTAAAATAAAGAGATTAAATGGGTTTTGTTTATAAATACTCAATAAGGTTACAGACAAATTTAAACCCCTACAGTTTCTTTCTTCCTGCTACTCTCCCTCCTGTTTCTACCCTGCTCTTCCTTCTCTTTCTTCGCTCATTCTCTCTATCTCTGCCATCCACGAAAAGATTCTACGAACACCTTCCAACGTTGGACGCTTGATGGTTGAATGCAACGTGTGGTCGATGCTGGAACTAAGTGTGTCTAATGTCATGTGTCCAAAGTTCACGTTGGAAAAAGTTCGGGCTGTTGTCGGTCTTTTGACCCGCGTTAAAAAGGGATTTTTCTACCCCCACCACACACTTTATCCACATGTCATGCACTGCTGCACGAATCGTCCAACAAAGGAAGGTTTTATTCTTAAAAGTTTATTTATTTACTTAAAAGTTTTTGTTAAACAGTGTCAGTGTCAATAACATCAACAAATTAGTAAAATAAATAAATCATTCGGATCAAACATTTATTCCAAGAAACTTGCCATGTGGGAACCGCAGCAAGCAATTAAATAATAAAATCAAAAGTAAAACTGTAGATGGCGCTGATACTTTCCAAGTGTTTCTTTTACCAATGCGTCGCGGTGATTCGATTGACTTGAGTAATACAAATACTCAGAGATCTCTACAATTCGCGTTCTCTCATGGAGTCTACTCTGGTGTGCCATGCCCGTGCCCGCTCCCGTGCCCGTGCCCATGCCTGTGCCCTGAACTCCAGGAACGTCAAACGAAAGCACACAATCAGGCACAGACAGTATCAGACTGCGCGACGCCCGGCCAACTCGCAGATGGACGCGTTGTAACTTGTTTTTGTTGAAACAAAAACATTGCTGCTATTACGTTTGTTGATATTAGATGTGCTGTTACACCTAACAAAATTTAAAAATTAAATAAATCATTAAAATAATACATTTGTTAAAATGACGTTAAACGATACGACCTGTTTGTAGTTAACTTCAGCAAGAGATGTTAAATTGTGATAAAAAAAATATTGTTATCGTAAATGTGATGGTTCATTGGACAATTTACTATAAAAACAAAACTGTTTGTTAACTTTTTTTATTAGTGTTTTTATTGATTTAAAAGGTCATTATGTTTAATAGGCGTATTTAGAAGTCATTAGTGTTGCTAACAATTTAAAAAACCGCTGAAATTAAGATACGATCAAACGCTAATCATTATATATTATAATTAAAATGAATTTTGAAGGAGTGTACCCGTATATAAGATTTTGATCTTATAAGAATGTGACCAAAATGAGTTTTCACTAAAAAAAGAAATTAATTATTTATTTTTAAAATAAAAACTAATTCGAGTTTTCAAAGTAATTATAAAGTATATTTTAATTTTAATTAAAATGTCTCTCACAGTAAAATTAAAACAATTTCAAATTGGGAAATGCAAAGGAGAAAAAATAGCGCGAGTGGAATTTCGAGGTAAGAAGAATTTGATTAATTAAAAACCCAGTCTGGTTAACAAAATTGTTATATATATGCATGTATATCAAAGGTTATGAAAATATTAATTATAATCATTTTAATGGGTTTAATACATGGTCACTAAAGGACAAGAAGACGAAGAGGATCAATTTATTTCTTATTCTTCTTTAGAGATCTCACAAAATTCTGAGTTCAATTCAATTCAATAGGATTAGATTATTATTCAACACCATGGCTTCGTTAGGCAATTTTTTAGGCTAGTATTTTACATTTCTCGTAGACTACACTCGATATGTTACTTTTTATATACAAATACAGACTAAATACAATCACACTGTTTGAAAATATGGCAACGCTGTCTTTCACTATTGTAGTATAATTTAGCACGCAAAGGTGTATGCTGTAGAACCGTTCTTGAGATATACCTACCTTAAAACGATGACTTTTGTACTTTGTAGGCTTCTTACTTATTACGTATGTGCACTTTAATTATAATATTTCGCTTTACAGCTTGTCAATGCAATTACAATTTTGTAATTAAGTTAAGGACACTTAAGTATCATTCCCACTCACTGCTTTAATTTAATTTTGTATTTAATTTCAATTGTTTAGCATATGGTCATACGCGTAGTCATTCACAGTACCATTTTTAATTTAATTTATCTTTTAAGTTTTCTTAGTTTTTTTTTAAAACCTTACAAGGTTTAATGTTTTAAATTAAAAATATTAAATTAAGAAAAACTATATTTTATGATAACCTCCAAAATGTGACAATCTGTCAAAATGCAGCATTTCAAAGAAATTTAATGTCAGTTTGTCAAAAATAAAGAAATAAACACAATTTCTATTACTAATTGTTATTAAGAACAGCAATTTTAATTCTTTCGCATTCAATGTTGTCGAACTGTCAAAATTTATATTATTAACGACGCATGTGCACCAACTAAATTATCTAAACTCAAATTAAAACACGAATGTGACTAGGAATGCCTATTCTGAAAACCTAAAATCTAGATTAAAATATTAGATAAAAACAGTGAATTAAATATCAAAACAGTGAGTGGGAATGAGGCTTTATGTTAAAAATTATAAAATTCTGTTGAAAAATTGTTTTGCTGATGAACCTCCTTAAAGCATGAAACCATTTTTTTTGTTTCTAATATCAGAAAATGATTAGAAAATGTTCCCCCTTCCCTTTTTGCCGCTAGACACCCCCAGTAAGTAATTAAATGGATTTGATTCTAATACCATTCAAACAAGTGTAAGTGAAATGTCAAAAGGATATGAAATGTAGAAACTTATTCGTTTAATACAACAAGTAACTTTTATGCTGGCGCCGTGATGTCACGGGCTTTAACTTTGACGTCCCTTTCGGCTAAATAAGCAAAATAAAAACTCTGAATACGGAACAGAACACTGTCTGCGGTAGCTGTCAAACAAACGATGCCCAGCGTCGCGACGCCCTGTTGTGGCGTTTATAACATGTCATTTTTTATAATCGACATATCATTGAATTAACATAATTGCGTCATTTTTATTAGTTTTTTGTTGACGAACCATTGATTGCATTTTTTATTTCAGTAACCAGTAGAATATCCTAAATATATTTTATGAATCTTATTATATCCACTATAACTATATTTGTAGCACTGTTGGTGCTTTATGTACGATTATAAGGCAGTTCCAGCGTGATTGATACAGTGGTGTATTGATAAACATAAAAGTAGAAACTACGTCTCATGAGATAGTAAAGTGTCTGAAAAATTACGAAATCGGACGTAATCTGTTGCATTGTGAGATCACCATAACCGTAATGCGTACAGCCTCTACATACAAATATAACTACAATACACCTAGTGTAAATACTGTCCTAAAATAGAACATGGTTATCAATGAAGTTTAGTCAACACAACGCAGGTAGTAAATACACGAGGTTACGTTTGTTTCATGGTCACATCAGTGTTGCCAGATTTTAGTCAATGAAAAGTTATTGTTCGATATTAAATTGACAGTTCACATTCCTTCTTATAAATACACGAGTATTACTATATAAATATACTATTCTATATATTTACAAAATACAACTTTTTCCAGGAACAATAAACTGTCCTTTCAAAGCCCAATTCTAAAGTATCATTCCCAGTCATTGCTTTAATTTAATTTTGGAATTAAATTAAATTGTTTAGCATATGGCAATACGCATAGTCATTCACAGTACCATTTTTAATTGAATTTATTCTTTAAGTTTTCTTAGTTTTTTTTAGAGCCTTACAAGATCCAATGTTTTAAATTAAAAATATTAAATTAAGAAAAGCTATATTATGTTATAACATCCTAAATGTGACAATCTGTCAAAATGCAGTAGAATTCATATTTAAAAGAAGTTTAATGTCAGTTTGTCAATTTTTATTACTAATTGATATTAAAAACAGCAATTTTAATTATTTCACTTTCAATTTTGTCCAACAGTCAAAATTTATATTACTAACGACTCATGCACACCAACTAAATTAACTAAACTCAAATTAAAACATGAATGTGACTAGGAATGCCTATTCTGAAAACTAGATTCAAATATTAGATAAAACTGTAAATTAAATATCAAAACAGTGAGTGGGAATGAGGCTTAAATGTTAATTATACCAGTTTATGAAATTAATTATCAATTAAAATCGCCGTGAAATAATAAAGAAAACTAAAGCTTCATTTTATAAATGTGTACTATCACGTATATTTATATAACACCGTGATCAGGTCGGGATTAACTCTTGAGCTAAAAAGGCTCAATCCATCAGTACTCGGAAAAGGTAACGTTTCAACTAGATACAATCAATCCGCGCGGGAGTAAAAAAAAAGAGTAATTTAAAACAGATACAATTGATTCCGTGTGGGAGGTAAAAGAAAGTTATTTAAATAAGCCAGTCAATAGACAGTTAAACTATAGTTATGACATTAACCTAAAAAATGAGTTTTCAATTCTAGTTTTATCAAAGAGCGACCATAGTTAACTATCTGATATTTTGCTTGGTTAAACTATAGTTACGTCCGACTAGAAGCAAAATCAAAGCTGAGAAACAAGAGTGAGAATTAAAAATTAACTCCACGCAAAGAGACTATAAAACTAAATTTCTTTGTAACTCATTTAGACTCCCAAACATTCTGCATTAGCATTTTAAAAACACTCTAATGCTTTTCCAATAGAGACTATTTATTTAATAGCAATACCCATTACACTAATAGCAAACTCGATTCTATTTGATGGAATGTTGATGTAATTTGTGATAAAAACAATTCTAGTCAATATTTTTAATAAATTAGACCAAAAGTCATATTTTGTATACGTCGGCGTATTTTTATACAAGATACGTGACACAGTTACTTTAATACATAAATATGTTTATATTTTATAACATTACACACGTTTTTTATATCGATTTATATATTTAACACGCATTCGCATTTACCTGTATAACAAAATCATGTGACGTATGACGCCTAAAGTAGCGCCGCGAGTAAAGTCGCACCTTGCCTTGCTGTACCATTGTACCAATGTTAGAGGCGTGCAGGCAGCGAAGCGTATTTGTTCGAGTGGCAGGTATCATAAACATATCAGTAAACATCGGAACTGGAAATCAGATAAAACATCGAAAATTGTCCGTAAATACTTTTATTGTATTGTAGACGCACGAGAGCGAGAGAGAGAGAGAGAGAGAGCATATGTATGTGTGTGAATCCAATTATTTTATTCCAGTTCGAATAAAGAATAACATGAATCAAATACTTTCTTAATTTTGCACAAAAATACCTCGTACGAGGTGACAAAAAGAAACGAGAATGTTTAATTTAAAAAGACTTTTAAAAATAGCGCATGAATTGGTTCATGAGCAGAGATGTGCACAAATACTATTCAAAAATATTGAAAAACATGCATACATACAAATACCTCAGAATACGACCTATTTTGCTATTGTTAAAATGGCTATAATTCACGAAACACTCATGAACTCATGGAATTATTGCTGATAAAATTCAATAACCTTGCATCCAGTTTTCCGGAGGTAATAACAGCATGCTTTCTTTTCTTGAACTTTCCGCTGATAGTAGTTTTTTGAAATTAAAATTGATAAAAAATTATCTAATGACTTCTATGGGACTTCTATTGTCTATAGAGGCAGAAAATTTAGAAAAACTGAAATCGTCTTCAGCTATGAATGATTTAATAAATAAGTTCGCCGAACAAAAGGCAAGACAAGTGTATATTTGATTTGAATTGGTTGGCTAGCTTAGTTTCTAGGAGCATTAATTGTAAGTGAGAACGTATAATCAATATATAACTATTTTAATTCAATGCGTTTTCGAACGAATTTTTATCTATCATTTGAGGCACGCTACGACACTGAATTTAAGTCACTCATTTCATTAGACAGATTTAAGAACTGGGATTAAACTTTCGCATATGTTTAGTTTGCTCAGGTGAAGTTTTCTCGTTTAACTAAGAAAAGAACACCTGAGCACTTTATAACGTCACACACTAACGACCGGTTGGTTTTACAATAGTTAGTTAAAGTTCCGTCAAAACTTAACTATAGTGTTAGGGTTGTTTAATTAAAACATTACAATCAATTGAACAAGAATATATTTATTAGCAATCAATCCAAAATGTAGTATTATAAAATGTAGTCAGATCAACCATTCCAGTTAGAGGCCATGAATCAGAATGTCCAAACCCGAGTCACTCCAGAGGTCCAAGCACAGTTCCCACCCGCACGTGTCCCATGACCCCTTCCCGATACCTCTCATCAGGTCCACAATCTTATTAGTCATAAGTATTATGCGTAGTTTAACTCCTTGGTAGGTCCGGTGCTTCAGTGTTAAGTATTCCTAGAAGTGTTTATTGTCTTAAGTCAGCAACAAATACTGTGTCTCATCGAGACTGGTGATATCAATAGTTATCTCTAAAAAGGGGTTTTTAAATTCTAATTTTAGTAAAAAACCTACCAAAGTTGTAAACATGTAACACGCTAATGTAAGCTAACACATCACTCGAGAAGTTCGTCGGCGATTTTTAAGAAGTTCCTACCTTTAAAATATATGTCAAAATTTTATGATATTCCGATCATTAATTTACGAGTTACAGTAGTTTTAATAACGCTACGTATAATACAAGTTTGTTTCTTTTGTCACCCTGCTTCATTTCAACAACAGTTGCGCTGTTTTTGACGCATTTTCTGTTTCTGATTATAGATGCCATGCGTGACGCACAAACAACAGCCTGTAGCTATTGTAAACATATAATCAAAATGAAATAATAACATTTCACGATCAAATGGGTTTTCTGTATTTAATCTAATTTGATATTTGACTTATCCTTTTTATACTAACCTATAATTTCGTTGGTTTCTTTTTATTAAGTTCTCATTTTGCAAATGTCAAGTTATTTAATAAATGGGTTTTCACATCGTTAAGTTTCAATTGAAAACTAACTTGATTTTGACAGTAACTACTTCATTTTATGTAATTTTATCAAAAAAGAAATAAATAACAGTTCAGAAACTATATAAAGTGTGGAACAAAGTTAGTTCTTTTTTAGTCAATTTCAAATAGGTTTCTTAGATATAAAAACATGGAGAAAACGAAACGAAAACAAACATAAAATAACTTTATGAATTGAAAAACGTATAAAAAATAAAATCAAGTCTAAACGCTGATTTTTCGAAAACCCTAACATATAATGGGCTTGTGTCCTCATTTTTTAGTGGTCGATCTTTCAATTGTTGATTGAAATTGATGTTAATACATGTGTATTGGCGTGTCTATTTTATTAAATATTAATTGTTGACTAGTTTTAGCGCTAGAGATGGTCCGCCATTTGTATGACGTGAAATGCATTTTAACGTCAGTTATTTGTTGATTAGGTCAGTGCTGTGGTAATGCTTTGTAGCTGTTGGTAGTCGAAATAATCAAGTCAAGTCAAAGAATAATAAGTTTTTATTTTATTTAACCCTGCTAAGGCAGACATAATATTGAACTTTTATTTGATATTTTGATATATAAATACATATTTCAGAGATTTATGAGCTGTAAGGTTGGTAACCTGTAAACTTGTCAGAGTTCTGTCAAGAATATATCTGTTTTACGCTCTGTTGTATAAAAGAAATAGCAACATAGTGGACGTGAACTCACATGTCTTGGAATGTGTACAACGTTAAATCCCTTTAATAATTAAAGAGACAAAATGACTTTTTTAATTGATAATATCTCCTAACATATAAGGAGTTATTAAAAAATAATAATTAGTTTATTAATATATAGTACACTTTTATAGAAATTAAGACATAGGACACAAGCCAATTAAAATTAATTTTAGTTAGTTTTATTACGATTGTATAAACTTCAGTTATATTAGCCGGGTTTTTATTATATCTTATTGATCACATGCTCTGTTTGTTACATTATTAAACAATATAAAGAATATTTCTTGTGTTGTAATTAATTTTCGTAGTATTACACTCACCTATGGACTACGACATAAATTGAAATGTGAAACCATACGATTTCTGAGAGTAATTTAAGATTATAATCCTTCTTCGTGTCTAAAAACAACCGGTTTCTAATGTTTGTTTTGTTCAGATTAAACTTTAATATTTTATTTTATTTTCGCATATCATTCGTCATCTTTACTACAGCTTTAACCTGTGTTTTCACTTGTTTTGGATGTTGTATACATGCAAATATATTATACAACGCTTGGCTAGGTTTCCTCTTCCTGTTTCTAAACATAGAATTCTCCTTGTACTTTGTCGTACCCTTGTGTAGTGACTTTTTAGTTTTGTGAAGGGACTACAAGCTCTTAACCCTCTATTGTTTTGTATACAGAAAGAGTACAATTGTTACGTAAGTTAAAGGATGTGCTTTAAGAGTGTGTGTGTATGTATGTCGTTCAGTAAATGCCCAACGGTTATAGTATAGTGGTCCGAGATGTAACTGTAATCTTTTAGCTTTAACTATGTTATGACACAAATGAAATTGATGATGGACAAATGAATTGAAACAATTATGTTTTTCTAACATAACAAAAATTATATGTTACGTAAACAATTGTACCTAATATACAACGTTTTGCGGCTTATTTTACTGCTTCTTGAATAATAAATCTACTCTTTTACATACTCACAAAACTTCTAAAGAATTTTTTTCGGAATATAGAATATTAAAAACAACCTTTTAAGGATTACAGGCTTTTAGAATAGCTATTGGTTGTGGAGTCTGGACCTTATAGAGATCTATAAGTTGCTAAGTTGTATCTGTGATCTGTCGGCGGTATCCAAGTTCTCGAACGCCAAATGTCGCTCAGTTCCTTTCAATAGCTTAGTGGGTGCACAATTTGATTATGAAGGACCTTTTCGCTATTAAGTAATTAATAGCAATTTTTTATTTATATCAAAAGACACAGCAAAACATCAGAACTTTTTTAGATTACATTTATTTTAAACTACACTATTTAATTACATATTAATTGATTAAATACTTTAGTTAATAAGAATACTAGTTACGACACTAGGTAAATGTAACTCGCGGTTTAAGTTATAAATAAAAATGTGTGTAATAATGTGCTGTAGGTTTGAGTGTTGAAGCGATAAGAACGAATTAGGACCAAATGCGTTGTGTCGAACCCTAGAGAAACAAAGGATGTTTGCATAAGAAATAGTATCGTTTGTTCACAGAGAGCAGTGTATATAAAAACAACTAGGCATAAAATATAAATGAATTAAGACAAAGAAATCTTAAATCTAACTTTAATTAAAAATAAAAGCAAAATATTGATATACAAGTATGAATATTGCATACATTTATTAACAGCTATTAAATAAGAAAATAAGAACTTTTTAGATTAAACTAGTTTGGACCTGAAATACTTTTATAAATACATTGTTTTCAATATTAAGATTGCATTATTTACAATTTCTTTTGTTTAAATATTTGTTGACCTTTGAACTTGTAAAAAACAATTTCAATAGTATATGGAACACAAAGACAGTTATCAACACAATTACGTTATCTTTTGTTGGCTCTTCAAAACAAAACAAAACTTTTAAATAGTAAAAAGACAATAAAAATATATTCTAATTTTGCATTTAGTTTCATTTTGAAAGTGTAAGTGTGCGGTTGTGTTTCTGCATTGCTGCTTCTTAAATATTTCCAAATATTATATTGAGCAGTTCAAATTATTTTTTAAGAAATGGTATGATGCATATATGTATTTAATAAACTGCATGGGTTTTTGTGAAAGCAACAGACGTTTCCTTGTTAATGCAGCATTTTAAAAAAATGTGCGTTTTGTTTGATTCGATATTATTTTATTATATTAATTAATTGTTTATTGTTCGCCTTTCGGTTTTACAATCTACATTCTTAATACATTTCATATGCTTCAACTTACAATTAAATTTAAACTATTCTAGACCTTTTTATTTCCAAAAGTACTTTCTGCTTCTTCTTCTCTTGACCCTCTTCCTTCATTTTCCCTAGTCTTCCTTCTGTACTGGTCTATTCCCTAGTCTATTTTTCTGGGCTAAAGTTTAACTGTCTCCTTGCTACTTCTTTCTTTCTCCTGCTTCCCTTCACTGCCTCTTTTAGTACTTCCTCTCTCTTCCTGTTCCTTGTGCAACCCAGCCACCAGCTTATTTATTCTCCTGTTTTTTCTTTCCTTCTTACTATTTCCGCCATCCACCTCTTTCCTTCACTGCCTCCCTTTAATAGCTGTCCAATATTCCTTTCGCTCGCTACTTTTTCCTTACACTCAAACTTAATGTGCTCCAGTTTTATTTTATTATATTATATTATGATATGGACATTCTTTGGGAAATAATTTTTCTAACAAAGATCACATTTGTATACATTTTGGGGAACTCGCAAAAAAGTTCACCAACATAGCTCTAGTGTTAAACCCTTTCATTTGCAAATCACTATTTTCATGTTGCGTTTTCTTGCCATTGAAACATTTTTAAAGATTTACAAAGTTTATCTCCGTTTGCAGCACTGGCGGTTCGGGTTTAAGAGGAACTCGCAATGACAAGCAGCTGTCTCGTTAAAACAGTTTTTGTGTGATAAAATATTCGTCCGAACCCCATGTCACGAACAAAGCTAGAGCTGTCTTCTCAATTTTAAATGAACCAAGAGAAACTCACATTTTGTTCTCTTGGAAATTGGTTGATATATATCGCATTATTTATTTCAACGTTCATTATATAATAATTAAAACCTCTCTAAATAATATTATTTCTTAATTAAGACGATTTTAATTATCATCTTAATCCCCCTCTTAAATTAGGGGTATTACGATTAGTAAACATAATAAATTGAGAGAAAATATTTCGTTTTAATTTATTATTCAAATATTAATAATAAAATAATATGATTTTCTGTTCGTGAGGGCGAGAGAGATGGGCGGTTTGGTTTGTGTGGTGTTGTAAGCTGGGTCTAGACGTTAAAGCCCCATTTCCACTTACAATTTTACTTTTTATTTTAGTTCTATATGTTGTTCGCAATATACCGTACCGTACACACATGCATTGACGAATCTGCCCGAACCGAATGAGAATGCAGCTGTGTTGTTAGTGAGGGAACGCACGCGTATACGAGTGAGAGAACACACACGGCACGAACGAAACTAAACTGATTTCAAACTGGTTTTGAGCGACTATGTTTCTTGGTCGCAGGGCAATTACGTTGCATGTTTTTGATGGTGACATCATGAGCAAAGATGTGCACAAATACCTCATAATACGACACAATACAATCTCCTATTATGCTATTGTTAAAAATTCGACACGGCTCGACATGGCTCGTTTTTCGTTTTCGTTGGAGCTTCCTTTCGCCGTTTTACGTCTAAATTCGCCTTCGCTTAAATACACATCCATACTGAGACAAGCTTAAAACATGCTACTCATGCTAAACCGTACTTACGGTCTATGCCTTATAATATTTTTACACATTCCTACAAAAGATTCCTAGAAAAGAAAATATTTTCTATCCAATCACTTTGAAATCTACATATGCAAATTTAGAAATACTCTGCAAGAAACTTGTCAAACTCGTGAAGGTGTTGACAATAACAGCATCCGTATGATAAGAATGCTAATGATACGTAGAATCACTGAACGGGTAGCTACCTATTTGCCAAGGAAAGTTTTCCGAACTTTGCTGAAATATTGAGAAACTGATTTGAATACAAAATGTTGATAATGTAATGTTGTGTACCTGTTGTATTGTTTACAACTCAAATACTAACAAAAGATTTTCATTTTCAGGGGCCGCCCATTTAACAAATGTTTTGGATGACAGCAGCGAGCTGATAATTGTCGATCAGGTATGTTATATCAGTAAGAGGTGTCATTTTAAAGCTTGCACCATTTTTCAACTTTTAACATACAACTTTTTAACATGCTACTCTCCCACCTGTTTCTACTTTGCCATTTCTTCTCTTTCCTTGTTTCTTTTCTCTATCTTCGTCATCCACCTCTTCCCTTCACTGTCTCCCTTTAATAACTGCCCAATATTCTTTTCGCTTTTTACCTTTTTCTCACATGAAAACTTAATGTGCTCCAATGTTTCTATCTCCGTTCCGCACATTTTTTCCTCGCTATTTGCCCATCATCTGTTTCCTTTCCTTGTCAATTTAAATCTGGCAATCCTTCTCATATTTTTTGTGTCTTTCAGTAAATAAAGTACAATTTTCTAAAATTTAATACTAAGTAAACAACCCGATTATATTTATTCGTTGCTTGTTGATAGATGCCAGTGATTTCGTATATTCTACAATATAAATATTTAACACAGAGGTAGCAGCGCGTAAAAACGAGATAAATAAATATTTGTCCTATTTTCCAGAGATTTGAATGGCCCGTAGCACGACCAGTGGAAGCACAAGAGACCTTAAGAATAGAGCTCCGTGCTCACAGTCGCATGCGAGCTGGGAAGACGCTTGGAGTGTTTGAATTAGTACTTCAAGGCGTTACACAAGATGGTCGGGTGACCGTCATGGATTCATTAGTTGATGGAAATAATAAGCCTGTACCGGTATGAATAAAATAAATGTAATGTGCTTAGAGCATATATATGGAGAGAGAATGCTGACCTGAAAGTGTGTCCAAAATGTGTGCGAGAGAGAAAGGTTTATGTTCCTATTTGTTCTCTATGCGCATGCGTCGAAAGTGACAGTTGTCAAGTCAGAGCTGTCTGTCTAGATAGAATACGTGCCAGTTGTTAAATACGATATTATATTAAGGGGGGTAAGGTTTCAATTTTTTTAAATTTATTTTTATTAATGTACAACATATTAAGTTTATTGTGTAAAAATTTGAAGTCCATTGGAGTAAAACTGTCGCAGATATAGAGTTTTAAGTCTTCACCTCTCTGATCTGCTTTCGTGTTACTTTGAAACTTTTAAATGCGGTTTCTCACACATAGCTTTTTCAGAGTCGGTGCCTTCTCTAGCTCAAAATCTACTGGATCGACTCTTTTGAAATTTTGCACACTCTTTCTTTACATAAATGTCGAGGTAACGCTGTTGAGTTTTTTTTAGAATTTTAGAATTTTAACGTATTTTAAAATAACAAAGTTTCTGATTTTTTTCATGAAAAATCGGTATTTTGACTTTTAAGTGCTGTAAAGAATTGAAAAATTAATAAAAAAAAAAACTCAACAGCGTTACCTGTAGAAACTTATCAACTAATGAAATCATTTTGGTTTTTCGATTTCAGAAAATCCCGTGATGTGTTATGAGTGGCACCGCAATGTTACTTTTTTTTGTGATGTCTGCGAAAACAAATAGCAACATATACCTTTCTCTCTCGCACACATTTTGGACACACTTATAATCTATAGGAAACATAGGTTATTCACTCTCTGTATATAGCATATATGCCCTAAGGTTATGTGCGGAGTTTTTGGGGAGAATTTATTTGATTCAGTCAGAAAGGTCAAGGCTGTAATTCCCAGTGGATTAGCAAACAAGCCGGCTAGACATAGCTCTTGTTTACTTACATAATAATGTTATTTTTCTACTTAAATTACCAATGTCTAAAATTCCTTTATAGTTCTTAATAAATAATGATCTTTAGCTTTGTGAAACGCTCTCTTACGCAAACCTTGCCTTGTGCTAGGTTCATTAGTGTTCATTTACTTTTAGTTGAAGATGAAGTAGGGTAGGAGCCAGGCAGGCTCTTTAATGTAAAGTAAATATCTAAAACAATTAAGAACTAAAATACAATTAAATTATCCGCAAAATAAATATAACTCTTACACAAGGATACTAAGCAAAGGTGTTTCAAATGAGATGATACCTTTTGTAATTAAAATGTGTATTGGCGTGTCTATTTTATTAAATATCTAAATGTTGACGGAGATATAACAATTAAAAGTTTGTATGACGTGAAATGCATTTTAACATCAGTTATTTGTTGATTAGGTCAGTGCTATGGTAATGTTATGTAGCTGTTGGTAGTCGAAATAATCAAGACAAGTAAAACAATAATAAGTTTTTATTTTATTTAACCCTGTTACGGCAGACATAATATTGAAATTTTATTGCTCCTCGAAATAGCTGTGAATAATATTTAATATTTTGATATATAAATACATATAGCAAAGATCTATGAGCTGTAAGGTTGGTAACCTGTAAACTTGTCAGAGTTCTGTGAACAATATATCTCTTTTAGGCTCTGTTGTATAAAAGAGATAGCAACTAGCGGTTGTGAGGTCACATGCATTTGAAATGTTGTACAACGTTGAATCCCTTTTATAATTAAAGAAACAAAATGACTTTTTTAATTGTTAATATCTCTTAACATATAAGGAGTTATTAAAAAATAATTGGACATTTGAGGTTCTAGTAAGCCACTTTATAAATATATAGGACATATGACATATTTTAAAATAACTACACATTTTTCTTAACGGAATGATTACTTTCACATAAGTTTTCTCTAGTTAAACATGCACACGAATATTGCATGACATGTAAAGTATTTTTAAACGTCTGCACTACACATTGTCAAAATCTGGACTATCAAAGTTGTAAACCACAAAAGTAGCGCACTTGCAAAAAGGTATTGTCTCATTAAAAACACCCTGTACTTATAAAAAGTAGGGGGTGACAAATATGGTTAGTACAGATAACTAATGTTTGAACATTTGTTAGGCCACGGTGGAGTTTGAGGTCACGTACATATCCCCAGAGGATTCTTCCACATTTTATAGCGGAACTACCCATTACGGTAGTATAGATGACGACCAGCAAATGTTGATGGATATAGAACAAAATATAGCCAACCTTGAGAGAAGTTTGGGGGGACACACTTCAGCTAATGGTATGAATTATTTACTTGCATCTATATTCTATATTGTAATGTTCCAGGTGTATATTTATATGTTAATTGTTTATATGCGCCAGCATTGAATTTCCTGAAAACCCGTAATTTAGGAAAAATTTAAAAAAATATTTTTACTTTTTGCTTCGTAAATTTTAACTCGTAAAAGATAGAAAGTTGAAATTTGGCATGTGTATTACGATGATCAATGCTAACTTTTTTTGAAAATTAGAAATTGAAAAATTGGAAAAGGGGGCGTTGAGAAAATTAGGGGGCCCGGTAGGAAACTTTGGAGAAAACTCAAATTTTGGATTACATAATAATGAAATATGTTATTAAGAAAAAAAATATTAAAAATTCAAAAAAATTATTTTGGGGCACGGGGGCGGATTTTGCCGAGAGTAAAACTAGGGCTAGAAAGTTGAAATTTTATATATCGGCTAACTTTGGTACCTAATTTACAAATCGAAAAAAGAAATCCCAAATTTTGAAAAATAGTTGGTCAAATAATAAACAAATTGAAAAAAATAATTTTTTTTCGAGTATAATATTTCAATTTAAAAATGGAATTAAAATTTGAAATGAAATTTAATTCATACACAAAAGACAGTCGTCGTTGCGACGTTGGTAAACTCTAGTTTACTTATCAATAAAATAAAATAAGAAAAGAAACGATACTTCACTTCACTGGTGGATTGTTAACCCTAGTTCAAGTTTTTACAATGAATTAGCATCTTAAATTTTGTCTAGACGACGAAAAACTTTGTACTTCAAAAGTAAATAAAATTAGCAGACAGTGCCTCTTTAATTAGTTTAGTATTCCCATAAAAAGAAGTGCTATAAATTTTTATAAGTCATAAAAATAATAAACATCTTAGCGCCTAAAATATAGTCTACTATATTAACATCGTAAAATATTTATCTATATATTATTCATATATCTTGTATTATATTATTGTTTCTAAAATTTATTCTAGATACGGAGGTGCCAATAAAGAACCCGAGCCGAATTTTAAAACGTGGCGTCTCTATATCAACAGATAAACCGTCAATAGAAAGGAAAAAAAGTTCAACTCTAAAGAGCATGCGCAGTTTCATTCGGTTAGGAAAACAGCGCCCACCACGTGATAGTAGCACTGATGATGAAGGGCGGTCATTAATTGAATCTGGACACACAGACGCTCCAGACAATGCCACCATATCTAGAACAGCTAGTCAAAGCTCTATTCAGTCTTCTGATAATGACAGCCAAGTGTCCTTTTCGTTAGCCGAACGCAAAAGCAAAAAGTAAGCAAAGGATAATGCCTTTCAGTAATTTATGTAGGTGTATTGTAGTAGCTCTTAGTGTTGCCCGATGTCTATTTGCCTTAGCCTTTTATTTTTGTTGCAAAATAACTTTCTAAAGAAGAAAGGATATTGAATATAAAGCCTCATTCCCACTCACTGTTTTGATATTTAATTTACTGTTTTTATCTAATATTCTAATCTAGATTTCACGTTTTCTGAATAGGCATTCCTAGTCACATTTGTGTTTTAATTTGAGTTTAATTAATTTAGTTGGTACGCATGCGTCTTTAGTAATATAAATTTTGAGAGTTCGACAGTTGGACAAAATTGAATGTTAAATAATTAAAATTGCTGTTTTTAATAACAATTTGTAATAGAAATTGTACATATTTCTACATTTTTGACAAACTGACATTAAACTTCTTTTAAATATAAATTCTACTGCATTTTGACAGATTGTCACAATTTGGAGGTTATAATATAATATAGTTTTTCTTAATTTAATAGTTCTGTAATGTTCTAAAAAAACAAAGGAAACTTAAAAAATAAATTGAATAATTGAAGCAGTGAGTGGGAATGACACTTTAGCTAATCCAAAGACCACGAAACGCGGTTGTCGTTCATATCATAGCCATCTGGCTATTAGATTAAAAAATACATGTTTTTCTAACAAGGTTTAAGAATAAATATATGATTTAATTTCAGGTTAAAACCAGAGATTTCTTCGGGCAGCAACTGGTCCGTACTTAAAGCGCAAGACTTTCAAGTATGCATCACAATTATTGAAGCCAGACAATTGGCGGGTCTCAACATGGACCCTGTCGTCTGCGTGCAAGTTGGGGACCAGAAGAAATATACAAGTGTTAAAGAAAGCACCAACTGTCCCTATTACAATGAGGTTAGTTTCATATATATTCTGCAAATTTTAAGTCAGTAAAATATACTTTACTACTAGGAAGTTAGGTATGCATTTGACAGCAAGGCAATTCTTTTAATCCGTCGACCGTTTAAGGTGAAACATTACTTCATGGTTATATAGTTAGAAGTAGATGGTGACAGTGTGCTAAAATGACAATCGATTTACAATATATCATTAATTAGTATATCAATTATTTAGAAACATATAGCGTGTTGAAAATCAAATTTGTATTTTCTGTTAATATTTCATATTTTCCAGTGGTTTCGAAGTTCTAGTCTGTATTCATAAGTTTTAATAGGTTCAAACGCCCGTTCAATAGCAGATGGCGTAAATCACTTAAACAAATCGTGATTCAACCAGCTTCTGTAAACAAACGGGTTGACCGATCTTAGTCAAATTTAGAGTAGTAACTGAGTACAGTGCTACCAACTTACAGAAGAACAGATTTTTATACCTTTTTGAACACACCTCGCAGAGGCGACCTTAGGGGGTGGTAAGCAGGGCAACCGCCCGGGGCCTCACCCTCTTGGTAACGTTGTCGAATAGCATAATAAATAATAACGGGTTTTTGTCTGGTTAATAGGAACCAAAAACAATTATAAATGTTAGATTTCTGAATATTTGCGCCTGGAATATATGCAACATAAATAACTTTTACAAACTGGATGGCAATTAGTTTTTCAATCTTGCTTGCTTCATAGCATTTGATATAAAATGAATTATAATTTAAATCATTTATTTCATCTCTGAAGAGATTATTTAAGACAATTTATAGGAAACTGACTGTGTACCCATTAATAAAAGTTTTGTTGTTTGTTTCAGTACTTCGTGTTCGACTTCCACATGCCCCCATTGATGCTGTTTGATAAAATCATCACGTTATCGGTAAGTTAAGTCCAGACTCTTCATTTGATATTTATGCGAGTTGTTTTATTACATTTAAGAATTGTACACGTTCAAACAAATTGCTACATGTTTGAACGTGCGTCGTTGCTACGCTATCACGTTCATCAATTCGTCTGTCGGATGTCGGATGTTATGTATGGTACAGACTGACGCGACATAAACATGCGACATCAAACATTTATATATTTTCACTCATAAGTAGACATTATTTAGACATGAGTGTACTAAATGTGTTGTACTTTTAACGTACAGACTAGAGCGACATAAACATGCGGCACTAACAAAACTCTTACTTTTGCAATTTTTAAAAATTCTAGGTAGTATTTTTATGAAACAAAAATGTTTCAAAGAGATGTCGGTAAATCAAAGAGATTAGGGTTTTGAAGATGGTTTCGAACAAAAGGGTCGAGTATCTACTCAGTCTCTTGTATAATCTCATTGAGCGTTGACGTTTTTTTCTAGTTGTGTTTGGTAAATAAATAAAAATAATTGAAAATGGTGTTTAAAAGGACAAATGAAATAAACCTGAACAATAGACCCAACAATAGAGTAATCAGAGATCTTGTTAAATAATTGAGTTATTACTTTTTTTTTATAAAACAAGTTAAAGGAATACCTTCGAAATATCAAAGCACCCGACGTATTAAGTTGCATGTCGCACTTGTGTGGACGTGTTGTACAACTTCTTACAACAAATGTTTTATGTCGCACCAGTCGGTACCATACATTAGATGTTAGATACTAGATGTTGTAGCGTCGCGGCGCTTCCCATCTCGTCTTGTGTGACGACGCCTTGGCGTTGAATATTAAGTTCACGCAACAGATTTCATTAAGTACATTCCATCAACGTCTTGAACATAAAATGGAATCCTTTACTTACCATGAATATTTCACGTTCTTGTCTACTTAATAATATTTGTCTAGAGTACCGTACTGTAGCGAAATTTAATCATTTTGCTATCTGCTTTATTCTTTCTCAATATTTTTATCAAATTATCGCATTTTCTTGAAGAATATTTACACTGAAACCTACGACATTTATTTTAAAACACTTTTACAGCAGTTCGCCTTCGTGCAAATTAATTTTTTATTTGAGTTGAGGGGCTATTCATTAATTACGTCACACGCAAAGGGAGGGAGGGTCGTTAAAGTATGACAATATGTCACAAGGTTCGTGACGACACATCTAATCTAAAATTCGACTTCTAAAAAGTAAAGGAAAAACTAAATAAGATTAAAAGTAATTTTTTTTCTAATATGTTACATCTCAACACTACGAGGGGGGAGGGAGTTGTAATATGTGATAAAACGTGACAACAGGGACGAGGGGTTAGAAAACCATCAATTTTTTATGACGTAATTTATTGATGACCTCTAAAACTGTTGCATCTTTAATATTTCACTGATATTTCGAAATGCAAATCTTCTATAAATCTTCTATTAGTCGTTCTCTTAGTGGCCCAGTCATTTAAGCTTATATGGTTTATACACCCTACCATATGTAGGTTTTGAGACAACTTTAGGGTGTCAATATACAAGTAGTTACAGACTTACAGCTGGGTATCTCGAATTCCGAGGTGAACTTACTATAATGACTGGGCTAGCTTTATCATATACAGATGGTTTCGATGTTCTATTTAACTCAGTACAAACTTCAGTCTCTAATAATTTGAGGGTGAGACGTTCGACGTTCTGGGACGTCAGGGGATTACACGATGCGCCTATAGCATATAGAGTGCAACCCGCAAATCACACTTCAATTATTATATTAAATTATTCATAAATAAAACAGTTTATTGTATTTTTTATATTAAATTTTATTAATAATATTAATAGAGATAGAATAAAATAATAAATTGGACAAAAATAAAAAATTATTACAATAATAAATATATAATAAAATATAAGTTGCTTGCATAATACTCTAAATCTGAAAATAAAAATTAAGTTAATACTAGATTAGTACTTGATATTAAGAATTATAGTTATGGCATCTACATATTTGGAATAGATTTCATCTGCATACAAATGCAGTTAATATATTATCTTTGTTACATACCGTGCTTATATATTATTAACTGCTTTGTTAATATAAGATGCAAATCGGAGGAAGATTTATTGAAACGCATGTTTATGAAAATATTTCAAAATAAATCACAAACAATTAAATACACATATACTCCAGAGATATACTCATGTCAAAGCATGTAAAATAGTAATACTTTTAGGTTATAATACGGCGTCAAAATGGTTGTTTGGATAGAAAGAGATAAAAGTATATCCATTTCGTGTTTCCCCTCTCACGTCCCAGAACGTTCATACCCCTCAAAAAGTATCGAATGATTTGCTCACAGTGGTTTGAGTAGTACATCTCAAAGAAGCCGATATTTTTTAAAATACTTTTTTAATTTTCATTTAACTGAAGTTTGTTGTTACTTTTGCTTCTCAGCTCTCATTCTTGTTCGACTGGATTATAACTGTAGCTTAACCAAGCAAAATACCTTGGTTATATTTTCCGTTGGTTAATTGTGCTTGGTCTTTAAGAAAACAAGAATTAAACTTCATTTAGTTTTGGCGAAAATTGACAAAAACGGTGCTAAGAGATTGGCTTTATTGATATACCTTTAAAGTGGTTTTACGTAGTCAAAACGTTTATATTACAAATGCTGTGCACATTACTACCTTAATGTAAATTTTATGCTAATTACTTTCAGTGACGTAATTTTTGGATCGCCTAATTAAACATTAAAGCCTTTTAATTGTTTTTGAACACCACAGGTAACATTATTACAGACTGCTACTACTACAAGATATATATTTTCATTTTTTTCGGAGTGTTTATTTTTAATTATAATTTGTAAGTTTAATATACACTTACAGTTAAAACTTTTATACCGTAATAAAAGTTAACAGCTTAAAAGTTTGAGAACTTCATAATTACAATTACCTTCGCTTACGTAGTCGTTTAAATGTAAAAAATGTTACAAAAAAAAATAAAAATATGTTCATCGTAAAATAAAATTAATAAAAATAAATTAAAATAATAATATAAATTTCTTGAGATTAATTTTATTATTCTGGTTTACGTAATGTACAAAGAAAACCTCACCTCACTCCCCCTCACAGTACTCAATTGATTTCTTCAACCTTTTCTTCAAGATTACATTAAAAGATAAATGGAAAATGAGCGTAACGTTAAATCTTGCTATGTAGTACTTTATATGTATGGTTTTGAACCAGTCAACATGAACGAGAATATTCTGTATATATATTTTATTTATTCTTTTTCGTAAGGCGTTACCACCTCCTAATAATTTCTTACATCTAAACGATGGTCGTAAATACACATCCAGCAACTTTTGAAGTTTTTATCGTGGAGTTTTTGTTTTCATCAGGTAAGATGTTGTACATGACGTAAATGATCAAGTTGGCGATTTCTAACCTAATATGCTTGTGAACTTTTTTTTTTAGTGGTCGATTTTTTAATTGTCGATTTATATAAATTTTAATATATGTATATTGCCGTTTTTTTTTTTAAATGTCCAAAAGTTGACGAAATTATAGCTATATCAAATTTAAATTTCTGTTTTCCCACATACTTCAGATATGCATAATACGTCACAGTAGAAATAAGTAATTGAGGTTATTTTTCATTGTTTGCAACTTTCTTATTATCACGTATTAACACTTCAAGGGATACATAACCTATCTGTTAATAATAAATTTAATATTATATAAAAGAGATGGAAAATCGTCGGACGTGATGTAGCAAGAATTAGAATTGCTTTCATAATCAAAGAGGCTAAATATTTTTTAAAATTGGTAATATATTTTAAAATATAAGGAGTTATTAAAAAATAATTGGATATTTGAGGTTATGGTAACCAATTTTAACAATATATAGTTTTAGCAAATAGGATATGTCAAACTATATTAAAAAAATTGTATTACGAGTATATTAAATATTTTATATTAAAAATTAATATTAAAAATGTGTGTTTATACTGCACATATACATGACATTCTGCCATATAAATACCGTCGTTTTACGTTAAAAAGTAAACATTATAAGCAAACACCGACCTGCAACAAAATACGCATCCGGTGTATATTTAATATTAGCAAGCATAACGCCATGTAAGGTCAGTGTATTGTTATATTACATTAATTAAAATATTATTACACTATACTGCATTATATAAATAAAAGTGTATAGTAGTACAACCAACAACGTTGCAAGAACTTTCTTTACGACCGTGTCATAAGCTTAATCAATGTATATTTTTAATATTTGTTTTAACACTTTTTTAGTTAATATTCTCATTTTTTTAAATATAAATATGTTAATACATAACGGATATATATACATCCGCTGGCGATATGTTTTACCTACCTGTGTTAAATATTTTAAGGTTAGAAAAATAAAGTTTCCTGCATACATTTTTACTAACTATTGTAATTATATTTATACTATATGATATTTATATTACAGTGATCGTTTTTTTGTTTCTTGGATTTTAAATAAAAATATTCGGTATGTGTATTTTATAGGTGTTGCATTCCAGAAAATTATTACGTTCTGGGACAATAGTAGGCTCGTTCAAGATCGATTTGAAGACAGTATATGATTCCCCGGGTATTATATTGATACAATTAATATTACATTATGCTTTTTAACCATAAAATGTATTTTATTTTATAACGCTTATTATTTTTTTTTTTTTTTATTTAGGCTTTGGCTTATTCAACCTTCTTGCCGATCAAATTTTTAATTTGTCTTTTAATTTTTAATCAGTCTTTCTAATTTGTTTCACATGTAACGTGTATTTTTAACACCATATCTACAGAGTGTTTATACAAATTAAATTCTTATATTATTTGTTTTAATACTATCAGTCTCAGTTCATTTGTTTTAATACTATAACGCTTATTATATTTGTACGTAGTTAACAGAGAAAACAAACTTTGATGAATATTACAGGTGAAATTTCATAGATGGCATTAGTTGCTTAAGTGAAAAAACTAACTTCAGACAATTCATTTTAAAATTTGGCGCCAATTTTCTAATGTAGTATTTAAATGAGGTTTGTTTTCACTAATTGTTGTTTACCATTTTCCTCTATGTAAACCATAGTTTTGAAATTGCTAGCAAGCACGCATATATTAATCTAATATAATAAACATAGATATAAATATTTAAAGTTATTTAAATTTGCTTAGCTTTTCACTATTTTCTTCTCTGATAAAATAAACACGTATATTACTAGATGTTCTTTGAATGCTTCATCACTTTCTTAAATATTTCGTTTTACGATTGCGATCTACTTCTTAAACTTCTACTTAAGACAATTATGTAGTAGTATTTCCTTAAAGTTTTTATCTAAACATATGTGATACGTAATTTTACTTTGTTTTACCATTGAATTTTTACTTAACCTATACTTTATATTCTTCTACAATATTTACTGATTTCTGTACATTTTATTAACGATATTTTAGATTTCTCTGCGGGAAATTATTGTACAACCCAGTAAACATTTTGGAGCATTTTGGAGACATCATATTGGAGATGCGTATGATTTTTTGGTCATTTATAGTTCAGTTTCTCACAATCGTTCATATGAAATGTCTGTTTTATCGGCTACAGATGACGGAACCACTCCACCTATCGGAATACAAATGAAGATAAAGTTGATGCGAACTATAATTGAAGTGAAATAGTGATAGAAACGTCACTAAAGATAGCCCACTAAATGTTTACTGGGAATTGTCGTTTTATTATCTTTTACTGTAGTATAGTTTGTTAATTGGAAACACAAAGTTTCAAACATTATACTAAAACAGATATCATTAACAAGCTGCAAACAAGTGCAATTAGTTTTTAGATTAATTTAACGACACTATCGTCTAACTTCACGTTATGTCAAACATAATTCTAACCTCAAAAACATACTCGTATTTCTTTATATACTATAGAATTTTTTAACAAGAATTGTTCTTTTAAATTTCGTACCTTTTTTGAACATATTGCAGATATTGAGTTTCATTACTAACCTTAAATTTATACTTTTGGATTATAATAAAAATATCATCATTTTTCACGAACATATTGCGTTTTTTGTTGATTTAAACTGACAGCTCTTGTTAATAGATACTTTATCCAAAAGCATTTGATATTTTAAACTATTATTAACACATAGGTATTATAGTACAAGATCCCAGTGCCACTAGACATCACTTATTTTCTGATGAATAAAATGTGTAAGATTGAGTATTGTTAGTATGTACAATGATCGTATGCCTACCAGGTAGCTATTTTCCAGGCGGCCATTTTCCAGGTATCACTTATTCCAGGTATATGTCTCACTCACTCTCATGCGCACGGATAATACTCTCTCGCTCATACTCATAGCGGAATTTAAATTCGGTCTAGGGGATGTTTTGGATCGGTCTGTCCTCTTGTACAACGTTTTAAAATAGTTATCTTGTAATACCTTGTATTACCTTGCAGACGCTTTAAAGCTGACAAAAAAATTACTTAAACTCACTTATAGTCTGCTGGTCCATTTTTACGGGAGACAACTGTTTTTCTTACACATTTTGTTATCAGAAAATAAATGATGGCTCTGGGATTTT
This sequence comes from Panorpa germanica, assembly GCA_963678705.1. Lineage (NCBI taxonomy): Eukaryota > Metazoa > Arthropoda > Insecta > Mecoptera > Panorpidae > Panorpa > Panorpa germanica. The sequence continues at coordinate 9,216,641 of OY783216.1, read as the reverse complement.
GCTCTGTTACATTGGTCATTTATGCTTCCCTTTTACATTTTGTTGTATAAGAGAGATAGCATGTCATTAAAAGGAAGACTGAAATGTACATGACGTCAAAAGATAAGAGGGTCAAATATGACTATTTTAATTGTTAATATCTCCTGTAATACTGCGACTAAGCAAAATATAATTGGACATTTGAGGTATATAGTATAGTTTTATAGAAATGAGGACACGGTTCACGATTTCCCTCTTTTCCCTAATTTCTATAAATTTAAATATATAGAATATAAATCATATGGTATTTCCTTTTTGCATCATTAATTTAAATGATGCAGAACCATTTCTTTCCTTTATTTTTTTCTCCTGTATATTTTTGTATATATATCACACCTTTTAAATATAAAAACACGTCTGTACCAAATTTCCTTTCTCAAAGTCTCTGATTACTGTTGTAGAAATCGTAACGTTCGTTCTTTAATTTCAAAGAAATGTTTTTCTTTGACAAGTAAAGGTTCTTTGAGCGTACAAGGCTATGTTATATAAAGTGGTTGTATAATTTATTTTCTTTGATGTTATTTTGGCGTGGAAAGAACATTTTAAAGTAGTTATTTCGCCAAACACCGTCGTTCTTTATGGCACATATTGTTGCTCTCTTTCTATAACAATTTTAATTTTAAATCTCACACTTTTTAATTCAGTTTTCTGTTGACTTTAATGTAGATTATTGCGCAATACTTTAATATTATGAACAGAAATATTATTTGAACTATCTAGGGTCTAAGACATTCGAAAACGTCACTAATGACGTCATTAATTTCACTCACGTCAAGCTCACAACGACTCATCTGAAGAGTTGGGTCGTTGTTGAGCATTTCGGCGCAATGTTTAAACATAACGCAAAACTTAAAGATGACGATGACAGAAAAATTACTTTATATGATTCGGAAAGAGATTGGATTTTATTTTATTATATAATTATGTTAAATAAGCTTAATAAAATTAATTTTAATTTCTATTTAACTGCCATTTATACATTTTTCCTCATACCATAACCTAACTCAATAAACAAATAATGTTCATTATCATTTAGAATATATTTCTTTTATGAAAAATTAATTTTGTTTTTAGATATAGATTTTGCTATTTAATCAACTATCGCAATCCTTATTTTTCAACGCTCAAAACCATTCAAAACGCTCGGTAATCCATTCCACTTAACGCTCGGAAGCAAGTGGAACGGGAAAAACTGCGGTCGTGCGTGTGATTGTTGTGAACGCTTAGTGGAACGCACCCCTAAAGTTGTTAAGTAACCAGAGACGTATACATAACCTCCAAATCAAATGTCAAACTCAAATGGTGATCATGATATACGTTTATATCGGTCGTAAAAAAAAGAAAAGGCAATAATTAGGTTTGTTTCGACAAGTTTAGTATAAAAAATAAGAAGAACAACTGACAATTGTCATCTCTGCTCTGCTACCATATTTTCTACTTTAAGAGAAATCTTGTTTGGAATGAGTACTATCAAAATTGAACCGGAAAAAGCTGACCCTTGACTAAATTGAGTTTTAAACTAGTCCGGTTATAAAATTCAGATACGTCAGGCTCTGTTACTGATTTTACTCGCTAGTAATGTGTCAGAAACCTTTTATTATTTCATTCCAAATGCCAAGAAATTTCTGTCACATTACTAGTACAAATATTTGTTAAGTGCCGCTAACTTCATACGCTTGCTCTAAATGATTTCTTTAATATTTATTAACGAAATTGAATAAATTTAATATAATTCTTTGACTTGTTAAATGTCGAATACCGTCGTTTGTAATCGCCATTTTTCTTTTTTGCTTGACGTTGATATTTCAACATCAACGTATAATGAAATTCCATTTGCAACCAATAAATATAATTGGATTTTAATTGCTTTCCAGTTAGCTTGCTTTCCATTACCTATAATCCGCCTGTTAAAGAATTTATGGAACTACCTAAACAGATTCTGAAACTATTAATTAAGAAATACCATGGAAAAGGTTAGATATTAAAATTGTAAATTAAAGGAAATTAAAATTGAATATTTTAAAATGTTATCATACATTTAGATTTAACTTTGCAGAATAGTGAGATATACTACAATAATGCTGTTGTTACTAGGAAATGAAAGGCAAATTAAAAATTTATTAATACAATATTCAATAGCACTAAACTGACGATATTATTTATTAATTAGCACTCATAGCTATTTTACTTCGTATTCTAAGTCTATGTTACTTCCGATGGTTATGACATTTGCGTATATTGTGTATAGTGGTGCGCCTTGTTTCCCCACTGAACCTCTATCTAAGAATAACAATTATTTTAGAGAACAAATAAAATCTAATCCTAAACAAATTTATTTTATATTTCCTGAAAATTTCTAAATATTACCTGATACACCTTAAAATAGATTTACTTTTTAATATTAGTCATAATTAACATTAGTAATACTTCTGGTGTTTGTGGCTTTGCGTATATTTAACTTCCATTTAGTGGTGTGCCTTGATTCACCACCGAATCTCTGTTTTCCTCTGTCTTAGGTTAACAATAATTTTAGTGTACAAATAAAATCTGATCCTAAACAAATTTATTTGATATTCCTACTAACAGTTGCTTTTGCGGTTATTTTTAGTAGTGTTCACTATTTCTTTAAATACTTACAAAATACTACCTGATACACCTTAAAATAGATTTACATTTTAAAGGACTTGCTATAAAAAACATAAAACGCTCACGTAAATAATAATAATAATAATATACATATAGTTTGTAGACCAATAGTTTTGCAAAATAAATTCCAGGATTTTATTCTACTGTTACCACACGTAAAAATAGAACAACAAAAAAACTTTCCATAGTGCTTCTTGAATAAAATAAAGTTTAGTGCATTTACTTGTTAAAAAGAATATTTAAATATTTTAAAAATATACTCCGTAGAAGTAACTGATGATATTACCAGACCAGACCAGTCCTTGGAGAACAGTGTTGAAAGGAAACTTCACAAAATTAATGATGTGCTAAAGCTATACATTTATCAGCTTAATAATTCCTTTCATACCATTAGTATATAATTGATAGCGACTTCCACTTTCAGAAAATTATCCGCCGTTTAACACACTACAGTAATTAAGTTAAGTAAATACAGTTAAATTTAATTACTAGTAATGGTGTTAATTATTTAACTGATTTAGACATAAATTCGAGCTATGTTCCTGCTATAATTCTGTAGTTCTCTACGTAAATCAATTGTAAACTTCCCATATACAGTACGTAGCGACTGAATTCCCTCATAATCTTGCATAAAATTAAATTTAAGTATTACCCTAAAATATATGTCACAGTGTTTAGCAAATAAATAAGGGATGATTATAAAGATATTGGAAAATATATTTGAAGACGGAAACACAATTAGTGATAGCGCTTTAGGGATTTCAAGTTTCTTGATTACTTGCTAAGACTTCTAAGCCGAGGAGTTAAAGTTACTCCAACAAAATTCACTTCAAAGTGTATATAACTCTTATACTCGTAATTACTCAATTCATATTTTCTTATTAATTACAAATTACTAATACCTTAATTAATATAATAGAAATGTTTCAAACAAAGTAATATTGTTTATGATCTCTTTCATCGAAAAGTGTTTCTTAAAAAATTCAAGCAAGTAAAAAGTGTTTCATAGAAAGAAAGCTTTCAAGTTTCTCAATAGAAATGAAGCGAAGATTATAAATTAAGGAAAAGATAATATGCGGAATAAATGAACGTAATTCTTTCCTCCGCAAAATATTGTTTATACGATGTATAGTCCGAGAAATGCTTTAATGCCAAGAAATGTTTATGTCGAAAAATATAACCACCACAAAATTTTTGTGAAGAGCTTTTTTGTAGATAATACTGTTAAAAAAGCTCTAATCATTTTTTTTGTGAGAGTTATGGGTTTAAAGATAAACAAATACATTTAATTTTTTACATGTATTAAATTTACTATGAATTTCTCGATTAATAATTGTTTTAGTAAAATTTGAATATCAATTAAGTGAGCTGATGTAGCAATTTCAAAACTAATTATCCCAAACACCATACACAATGCATGTCAAAAGCTTACCTAATGATAATAACAACATATATTAATAGTCTTACATTTTCAGCTTGCTAAACACGCGTATGATGTCAATTAAATCAGGGGATCGTGGGGGCTTACTGTATTATTTTACAACGCATTTATTTCCATAAGAGAACCACCTCAAAAAAATATATAATACAACCCTCATAAATGTTTAATATTATATTCTCTCGAATATAGAACAATAAGATTGATAACTTTTAAAATGGTTGGTGTCGCAGGTGCAGCAGGCGCGGAGCTTTTTGAGGCAGAATAAATTAATGGGTAGCTTTAAGCTCGACATTGCCACAGTATGGGCTCAAGCAGGTACAGTCTGTTAGAAATGTGCGCTAGAAATTAGATGATATTATCATTGTCATTTATTAAGGGTTCTATGTTAGTTTATCGGAGTGCAATATTTACAGAGGGGAAATAGGATATGTTTGAAGGGGAGGGTTGAGAAAAGGGGAATTGCATTTCGGTAAACTAGTCGGATGTTGCCTTTATTTTGACAGTGATGGAACGAGATATTTCTGTGTGCAATCAATGTTTCCTGTTAGCTGGAAATGGAATACTGCATGTTCCCCCTCGCCCCCGCCTTACATCTTGTGTAAATAGACACTCTATGTATTAATAATAATAATATTTTGCATCTGTGCTTGCCCCCCGCTGTTTGCTCATAAAGATAATACCCCCTGCGCAGCAGAGCGTTTGACGGTGGTATTGTCCTAGCAGTGGACTCACTGTCAGATGGTTCGCTCGAATTTTCTGCAGTAAAAAGATGAAAGGAGTCTTTATCAAAGTAATTTCGTAGAAACTTATATAGTTAGTTTCTTCGTTTTACTTGACTTAGCAGTGTTAGGGAAGAACCCAAGAAAACCTCTTTTCTTACGAGAATTTTGAAAATGTAAATATATGTATTTAAGAACATTAACTTCTTTATACGTAGAAAAAATTTCAATACTCTTTGCGGTACCAAATTTTTAGATATTGACGGTTAAAATTTGTATTTTTTACATACGAATTTTTCTAGATACTATGAACTGAATCTCTTATGCTAAGGACGCTTACCTTAATAATTCTAAACCTCTAAACATATTCTTACACTCAATATTGTTTTGTTAAAAATAAATTTCTAAGAATGCTATAAAATTGAAGGCTGTTAAACTGTAGTACTTGCCAATTGTAAGGCTGTTATACTTACCAATTAATTTCTATCGATATATTTAGAAAAGTTTTAAATTACACTGTAAATAAAATTATAAATTAGTAATTCTCTTAAACCTATTTACGTAGAACGTAATTTAATTTGATCTTAACAAATCAATGTAACAAAGTTTCTCTAATGAGAACTAATCAAGTTCCAAAATGTTTAATTGGTCAACATAGAGAAATTAAATTGAACAAACAGTAAAAACAATTTATTTGAAATGTAATCTCTCTCTCTCTCTCTCTCTCTTTCTCTTTGTTTTTGTTATCCAATTAAATTTGTAAATAAAATGTGTGAAAATAGAATCATTTTAATATTTCCAAGTTTGTAGATAATAAAACGCGGTGAAAGTTTAACCCCTTTAATTCACAGATAAAAAAAACGTATACAAAGCAATTTAATTAAAAATTCAATTAAGAAAAAACAAAGCGAACAAAACGTATATTTTCAATCAGGCTCCAGCGTTGTATACTACGAAAATTTTGTTTATTCCTTTGATTATTATTTTTAAAACTAATAACAACATATAATAGTAGTCTTACATTTGTTGTAAGCTTATCCTCTAGAAAAGCGACACTATTTTCACCACAAAACACATCGTTTTAACTCATTTTACCTTTTCTGTTCTAAACTCATTGAAAACTGTTCCGATCTAATGTGGAAAATTGTCATCTAAAATGAGTATCAAATGTTCGAAAAGAAAGTGATACTTTTCTAACGTACTCATGTGTCTAGCCTTACTGTTTATACCTTGTATAACTTGTTAATGGTTTTATCTTAAGATCACTAGGTCGCGTACTCTCGACGTGACGTCACGTTCTGAATTTCCGTTAAAGTGCGGACTTGAGACAAGGATAGTTAATATAAAAGTTTTACGTGTTGAATAGCTTATTACTTATTAACCTGTTAGTAGAGGAGAAGCGAATAAAGCTAGTAAATACTTTGAGCTACTTCATTTACAACAGTCATTGCCTTTAAATAGGATAAGCGCAATAAAAGCATGAACACATGAAAAGCACAGGATCCATTACGTGCACAATATTATGCCGTTTTCACACCAGAGAGACAGTTTTAAAAACAATCATGTTTTGTTTTGTTTTAAAGCAGTTCTGTTTTTCGAACATTGAACAGACTGGTTTTAGTTTTAGTGTTTTCTGTGTGTCCCATAAAAATTATAAACATGATAAACAACATGAAACTGCGTGTTCAAACCAAGCAAACTAAAAAACAACAACAAACGTGTTTTCCTTTGATCTTACGGACTCCAGATGGGAATGTGTTTTGTTTACTAAAACAGCAACAAAAGACAAAAATGTTTTAAGAACTGTTTCTCTGGAATAAAACCTGCATTACCGGCAAAATAAAATAAAATTGCAACCCAATGTATTACAGGGAATGTAGAATGTATAAAGGACAAGTTGAATTACAAAAAACTAACTAAAGAATAGGAATTTGAACACAATGATGTGAAATACATGCAGCTGCATCATCCGTAATGCAAAATATATGTACTACATTGTCGTAAATAGGTTAGAATGGCATAAAGTACAAGAAGTAAAGCAAGAAAGCTATAAGATGTTTTACAATCTTCAGAGCTGCACTTAGATTGAATTAAATTAATATGATAACGCAAACATTTTTTATAGGTTATGTTTTTCAAAGTGTACAAAGATAGAAGCGATCGATTTAAAATCATCTGGTAAAAGAAACATAACAAAATCAAATCTATCGTCGTGAGTTATATACAACTCATCAAAAGAAAACATGAGTTACAACTCAGTAAACATTTTGGAGTCACTTTTCTGTCATATTGAAGATGCGTATGATTTCTTTGTCAAGAAAGAGTTCAGTTTCTCACAGTCATTCATATGAAATGTCTATAATATCGGCTACAAATGATGAAATCACTCCACCTATCGGACTACAAATGAAGATAAAGTTAATGCGAACTATAATTCAGGTGCAATAGTAATAGAAACGTCATAAAACAGGACACTTCACCAAATTGTTTACTGGGATTTAACTCGTGTGGTGATCCAAGTACAGCCCTGGCTCTGGGTAGCATCAAGCACGTAGTGTTAATATATACGACGACATTCTGCAGACAACAACGCTTATAAATAATTTACGTCGTAACAAAATTTCTAATATTGTCAAATGAAACGAAACATGACACAATGAAAGATATTCTTTTTCTTTAAATGACGTAACGTATTTAAAGGCTTAAAGTACATCGTTAATGTATTTGGTGACATAAATATACCACCAGCAACATTTTCGAAGTAGTCCTCAAGCACGTAAAACAAATTATTTATTTATGACTACGCCTGACACATTACAACACCACTAACACCACCACACAGCTTAACTATTTAAATTTTCTTTTTTATTTAGTGGCAAGGTTACACACTGCATATATTCTATAAAATGGTTTTTATAACATGCGTGCTTTTATTAATGTGAATTTTCCGTGCTAGAATATATTAATGCAATAAGATTTGCGATAAAAGTATATATTTATATATGAAATAATTTTTGCAATTGTAGTGGACTATATTTTAGGCGCAATATTATTTGGGTTCAAAACACCATCTGCTTCTGTGTTCGAAAACCTTTTCATAGTGTTTCATAATGTTAGTTCAATATGCAAAACAATAAATTTTATATTTAACGTGACATAACCTCAATCTTCGTCGCATAATTATTTACCAATATGTGCTCTCTATTTTGTTCCCACTTTTAGATTAGTAACGGTAGTTTAAGCATGACAATTGGCACGAAATATCGCACATGAAACGCTTATACCAATTCCTACACATTTCTTTTTCGCAGCAATTTTAAAATATGTTTTTGCTATCGATTTTCACATCTTAATGGCAAACTATAAATGACATTTCTCTGATACTAACATACTCTTTGTATGACAGATCATCAATTCTTCCATAAGTGGGCGCTGTTGACAGATCCGGACGATATAGCAGGTGGTCCCAAAGGTTATTTAAAATGTGACGTCAGCGTTATTGGAAAAGGTGATTCGGTAAAAATCCCACCCAAAAGTGAGAAAGATGACGACGATATAGAAGCTAATTTATTGCTGCCAGATGGAGTTCCAGTGGAAAGACAACGTGCCAGATTCATAGTGAGAGTGTATAGAGCCGACGGTCTTCCTAAAATGAATTCTTCTATTATGGCGAACGTGAAAAGAGCTTTTACTGGAGAACAAAGAGATCTGGTAGATCCTTACGTACAGATTTCGTTTGCGGGACTCAGTGGGAAAACTAGTGTGAAGAAAAACAGCTACGCTCCAGTTTGGAATGAACAAATTGTGTTTACCGAAATGTTTCCACCTTTGTGCTCCAGAATTAAGATACAGTTGAGAGATGCGGATCCTGTCAAACCTACAGTTATCGGGACACACTTTATTGACTTGAAATCAATATCGAATGATGGAGAAAAGGGTCAGTATTACATGTATAAAATTGCTAATAGTTTTTTTGCGTTGTATTTTATATTAAATAATTGTTTAGGCTTCCTTCCCACTTTCGGACCAACCTTCATTCACCTGTACGGTTCCACACGAGACTACAGTCTTATTGACCAGCACTCTAACCTGAACACTGGACTAGGGGAGGGCGTTTCATACCGTGCAAGGTATTTTATTAACCCTGCGTGTGTACACTGGGTCTTTTAAGGAACAGATGAAATTTCAAACTCGTATTTCTCTCTTATGAGTATACAGCGCGCTTCACCTATGCCCCTAAAATATTTAGGTAGTGGTAGGGACTTAAGGTTCCAGCAGTGTTCGGATCTGGCAGTTTATTTGTTTGTTATAAAGTTACGAATTTTTTAACAAATTTTTATTAACAACTTCAAGAAGTAATCCAGAATTTTTTAAGATTTTTTGAAAGACTTAGAAAACTCGAAAAGCTCAACTGTTCCCTCAAAGACCCAGTGTACACACCATGACTCGATAAATATAGTGTTCACACATTAACAATGTAATGTACGTGTAACACAAAACCATTTCCAGGCTCCTGATTGCAATTCGAACGGAAATAACGGATAATATAGACATAGCGCCCTCGGATGTTGAAACGGAACCCACATTCCCAATAACGGAAACGTCCTACGGTAAGAACGAGGAATTCTTCTTATTCTCTACTATCCTGGATGCTGCAATGATTGATAAGAAGCTTGGTGATAAGCCAATGTACTTTGAAATAAGTATTGGGAATGCGGGCAACGCTATAGACGGCCACAACGAATCAGCTCAAGACATTGTCGAATCAGACAGCGATGAATTAGGTACAGTACTCAAACTTTAAGATAACTTCCATTAAATATTCAGAGTGTTAATGATTAATTATCTATAGAGGTAGTAACCACTGAAGCTGGGTCATGGCAAAGTACAACGCCTCCATGTAAACCCATGACCCATGACAGATCGTACTACTATCTACCATATTGGGATAACAAACCGTGTATGCATGTGCGATCGGTGTGGCCTGACTACAGGCGCAGAATGTATAACGCTAACATTATTAGCAGGATGGTGGATAAATTTGTAAGTTAAATCGCTTGTAATAACGATGATAAAATTAATAACTTTGTTTTATTGTTTTAAACAGGAAGACGGTCTGTCGGAAACGCACAATCTTATGGATATTGAAGATACATCCGTTGATTTTAAGTTAAAGAACACTTTAGAAGAGTTATCTTTAGGCTGTAGTAAATATATCACGATAACGAGAAGTAATGCGACGGGGCCAGGCACTGGAAAAACCAAATTAGACAAGGAACGAATGAAATTGTGTCAACGAGAAATTGTAAGTAACGATATAATCCGATGGGATGACTTCAACGCTGAAAAGTGGACTTTTAACTTTACCTAATGTGGTATATAACATGCTTTATTTTGCAGGAAAGTATAGGGAATATGGCTAAAAATTTAAGAGCACTTGTAACTAAAAGTTCCTTGAAGGAACGATATAAAACAGCGCAATCATATTTACAAAAATTAAAATATCTCGTGGAAGATGTAAGTTTTTATTTATGTACAATTTTATATCTTAAATACATAATATAGGTATAAATTATTTTAATTTAAATTTAAAACCAACAACTTCTCACATAATTCTCTTGCTGGAATCTGAAACAGTAATTGTCATTATTTTTGTGTTTTCTTTTGTATATTTTTTTAGTAAATTAAATATATCTTACTAAACGTGTATTGGTATAGTATCTTACTCAGTGTTGGTAATTGTGAGGTGGTTGTAATACTAGATAGGCAGAGCGATAATGAAGTTGTAATTCTACTCTGTATGTAAATTGCTCATAAATTTTGTACCTGCCATGTTTGTAGCCGCAACACGCTTTACCTGATGTATTTATTTGGGTAATAAGTGGTGGAAAGAGAATGGCCTACCACAGACTCGAAGCTAGAGACATCATTTATTCAATAGTAGAAGAAGAGAGTGGTCCACAATGTGGAAAAGTACAAACTATGTTTTTAAAAGTAAATATAACAATTCCAGAGATGTGCACAAATGCTTTTCAAAAGCATTTAAATACAAATGCAAATACCAAATAAAATATACAACTCTATACTCTTAAAAGATTTTTAAATAGAAAATAAAAAATAGGTATTTACTATTTTGTATTTGCATTTTGGGCATATGTATTTGAAAAACGCACATCTCTGAACAATTCTATATTTGAAACTTATTTATATTTTGATTGTAAAATTAAATTATTTTGTGTTTAGCTTCCAGGAAAAAAGGGAATGGGACCAAGTGGTTGGACTATACAAGCAAAATTACAAATTTATATGTGGTTGGGAATGCTTAAACATAAGAAAAACTTTGTAAATGGGTTACCAAAAGGTTACGAGATTTCTCATGAGATCAGAAATGCTGAGAGGCCACGCGCTATGCCGCCGTCAGTTATACACTACATCGAGAAATATGTAAGTTGTAGCATTTAGCGCCTGCAATTATTATGTACGCTACAATAATAACTCGTTTCAGGTTTTCCAATTACGAGCCCACGTATATCAGGCTCGTTCATTAATAGGTTCAGATGCATCTGGCTTATCAGATCCATTTGCAAAAATAATTGTAGGAGAATTTTGCAAATTAACTCAAGTAATTGACGAGACCCTAAGCCCAACCTGGGATGAGCTACTGGTGTTTGATGACATTCTTATCTACGGTACAAAGGAAGAGATTCAAAAAGACCCGCCAACTATTACCATCGAAATATTCGATCAAGATAAGGTCGGAAAATCGGAGTTTATCGGTAGAACCTTAGCTAAACCACATGTGAAGTTAGCAGAAGATCCGTATCAAAAGCCAAACTTTCCTCCATCTTTGGAATGGTATGACATTTCACGAGGTCCGGACAGGGCTGGTGAGTTGTTAGCTACATTCGAGTTACTGGAAATAACCGGATTCGGCAGCGAGAATTCAGTGTTGCCAGCGTTGCCCTGTGCGAAGGAGCTACCAACGGTTCCTTCTGAGATGGAAGTTGGCCCCATCCTACCAGTTCCTCGAGGAGTTAGGCCTACGCTGGCCAAGTACCGGATAGAGGTTTTGTTTTGGGGCCTACGCGACTTGAAACGCATTCATTTATTAACTGTCGACCGCCCGAGGGTGGACATAGAATGCGCGGGTCACATACTCAATTCGTCTGTCATTCAAAACGCAAAGAAGAACCCAAACTTCAGCAATCCTGTGAAGTTCATTGAATTGGAACTGCCGGAACAGGAACTATACAGACCTCCGCTTACGATTCGCGCTGTTGACTGCAGAAGTTTTGGGAGGTACACTTTAGTAGGAACGCATATGATCAACTCGATTCACAAATACATGTACGCACCACAAAGCAAAGCTGATCGTGAAGCCGAAGAAAGAAAACAGTCGCAAGTGTTGCAAACCAACGAAAGCCACGCAGCGTTTCTGAATCCCATGAGTAGTTACCCCATCAGCGACAGCGACCGGGAAAACAGTCCGCTGCTGCCACGACAAACGCCGTTGTCAATAAGTTATGGGACAAGTCAGACAACCAAGAAGGAAATGAAAACGGAAGTAAATCGAAAGAGGAAACATAGCATCGAGTCTGAAATAGACGATGATGAAGACAGCAAAGATTGGTGGACGAAGTACTTTGCGTCTTATGAATCAATGATTGAAGTAAGTAAAGAAGCAAAGAAAGAAAAGATTAATATGCAGAATCAACAAAATGGCGCGCTGCCTATTTATTTGGAGGAGGTTCATGATTCGCTAGAAGTAAGTCCGAATCCCAAGCGTGAATTTTCGTGGCACAGTGATACCAATGAAGGAAAACGAAAACTCGGCTTGAAAACAGCTGGCACAGCTGCAAAACTGGTTGCGAAACTCAGCCCCAAAAGTGTCAGGAAGAAAAATAAATATACAACAGCTTTATGCAAGGTATTATTTTTTAATTTTTTATTTATTTATTTGCCTTGACTTTTATTCGTCATAGCCACCATCAAACATTTTTTATATATATTTTATAATTCTATTTTACAAATTTCTAATTATTTAAATAATTCACTAATTAATTTTGAATCAGTTAACAAAAACACATAAAGAATCCGTTATTATTGTAATTTTATTATTGTTTATATTTTCATTCATTTCCAATGCTTTTAATAATGCTAATTGTTCACCAGTATAAGAGCAAACTTTATTATTTAATTTAAATTTATCATATAATAAATTTATTTGTTCATATATAGCAAATCCTGCTTTATTTCTTTCTAAATCAATGGATGCATCTGTATTATTATTTCTACTGTTAAATTTAATATCTTATTTCAGATTTATCCAAATGAGTTAGAAGCTCAGCAGGAATATAATGGCTTCAAAGAATGGTTGCTGACATTCGATTTGTACAGAGGGAAAAAAACTGGAGACGACACTGAAGATGAGAATCGTGTTGTAGGGACATTTAAAGTAGGTATATTAAATAATATAGTAGACCAGTTTGAAATGACTCTGATTAATGATGAATATGTTTAGGGGGCCATCAAAGTGTATAAGTGGCCGCTGCCGCGAGATGTCGTGGATCACACAATAATGGGTTTTGATCCGCAATACGGATTTTTTCAAGGTCTTCCATCAAACGATCCTATACATGTTTTGGTCAGAGTTTACATCGTTAAAGCTAATGATTTACATCCCATGGATCTTAATGGTAAAGCAGATCCCTATGTAGTTCTTCAACTAGGTTCCAAAAGAATCAGTGATAAAGATAATTATATATCAAAGCAACTCAATCCTGTTTTTGGAAAGTAAGGACACAGTCGAACATAGATAGTAGACTATAGATCTCTAATCCTATAACAGTTCTCGTTTTATGTTTTAAGATGTTTTGAATTCGAGGCAACTTTCCCACAGGATTCAATGCTAACAGTACAAATTCTGGACTGGGACCTAGTGGGGTCTGACGAAATGATTGGAGAGACAAGAATCGATTTGGAAAACAGATTTTATAGCAGGCACAGGGCCACATGTGGAATATCACAAAAATATGAAGAGTATGCATTATTATTTCTATTGGATCATCCTCACCCTATATTATAATGTTCCAGTGTATCTGACTTGTTTATATATTTAGTTTGAAACTCCAGTCAATTATTAAAATAATGAATAATGAATGTTTTAGCTCAGGGTACAACTGTTGGAGGGATCCAATGAAACCAACACAAATATTGGCAAAGCTTTGTAAAGACGGTAAAATAGATTGCCCCATTTATTCCTTTGGGAAGGTTAAAATCGGAAAACAAACTTTCACGCTAGCAACTGATGACCCTGAGTGCAGCTTTAACAGTAAAGGAATTGAAGAACACATGGCGCTCGCGTTACTTCACAGATGGCATGAATTTCCGCGAATTGGATGTCAGGTATAGTCTCTTTATAGCGCAACATCTCTTGTAAAGCCTTGTCCTTCTTTTTCTTACGTTTCACCCACTCCTGTCCTGTGTGCATTCTATTAGTAGTCCATTTATTCTACATGTGTTACCTGTTGGAGTCTTTTCCTCATACAGTATTTTTACAGATGGTTCCAGAACATATTGAAACGCGTCCGTTATATAATCCAGAGAAGCCTGGAATTGAGCAAGGGAAATTAGAAATGTGGGTTGAAATGTTCCCTATGGATATGCCATTACCTGGACCACCAATTGACATTTCACCTAGAAAGCCCAAAAGCTTTGAACTAAGGATAATAATTTGGAATACGGATGACGTGGTTCTAGAGGATGATGCTTTCTTTACTGGAGAAAAAATGTCTGACATTTATGTGAAAGGGTAATGCTTAAACTCCAGTAATACAAAATAAATGTTCTTCACAACTTAAAATTTAATTTAACATTTCTATTGCAGATGGTTAAAAGGACCGGAAGATTGTCAGTGTACGGACATTCACTACAGATCTTTAACTGGCGAAGGAAATTTTAACTGGAGATTTATTTATCCGTTTGAGTATTTAGTTGCTGAAGAAAAAATAGTAATCTCAAGAAAAGAATCATTATTTTCGTGGGATGAAACAGAAGTTAAAATACCAGCAAGATTAGAGTTTCAAGTTTGGGATGCTGATCATTTCTCAGCTGATGATTTCTTAGGTTTTATATATTTAATATCTCATCATAATGTCACTATTTAAACGTAAGCTTTACATGTTATAATGAATGTATTTTCTAGGTGCTATTACCCTAGATCTAAACCGATTTCCTCGCGGTGCAAAGTCATCAAAATTGTGTACCTTGGATATGTTGAAAACAGATGGCTCTGTACCAATGGTGAATATATTCAAACAACGAAGAGTAAAAGGATGGTGGCCTTTCTACGTTAAGAAGGAAAATGAGGAGATGGAGCTAACGGGTAAAGTTGAAGCAGAGATTCATTTATTAACTAAGGATGAAGCCGAGAAGAATCCTGCAGGATATGGGAGAAACGAACCAGATCCACTGGACAAACCAAAGTAATTTAATATGTTATTGTAGTTACATTCTCGTATCCATTTAAGAATATATAATCTAACTGCATCATTGTTTTGTTTCAGTCGACCAGATGCTTCATTCATGTGGTTTTTAAATCCACTAAAATCGATTCGTTACATCGTGTGGCATAATTACAAATGGCGAATTATTAAAGCACTTGCAGTTCTTGCTTTAGCTATCATCATTCTGTTATTCTTTTACTCTGTACCAGGCTATACAGTTAAGAGAATTATTGGGGCTTAAATTATCATTCCAGAAACAATATTGTTATTACTCCTTTAATAAAATTTCAATATAGCCGGAAAAATCTGTTCTTGAACCATTCATTTTGGGTATGCAGATCAAACCTGGATTTAAATTTGAATTTACACAATGAAACAAAAAATTGCTGCTTGCCAAACATGCACGGTTCGATAATGGATTTCAACGGCTAGAGATATATTATACACATATAAATACCATGACAAAAATGATTATTTTTCACATATCTAAAAATATCTAAGTATTAGTTAAGATCAGGGTGCCATAAAAATTGTTCTCGTTTATTGAACTAAAGCAGTTCTTTACTTGTTGAGTGAATAGAAGAGATATTTTTCAAACCCTAGACTAGTTTGTCTTTTGACTTCACTCGCACTCGCTAAGATGATGTGTTTTTTAAATCTGTTTTACGTGTTGTGTTTGTTTTCGTAAACAAAATTTCATCTAACACTGTCTTGTTGTTTCTGAGCGATGATTTGGAGCTTTGTAAGATGACGGCACTTTCCAAAGATTAGTATTTGCTGTAAATAATTATTTTGACATTAACTTTTGCCTCGCACAACACATAACTATCTTTGCACAGTCTTTACATTATTCTCTGTGAATCCCCAATAAATATTTTAATCATTTAAAGTGAAATATGACATGATACTTTTTAGAAAGTCTTTAGCACGTCAAAACAAAGCTTGATACAAAAGTTCAGCTTTCTAACTTTAATTCCGAGGTTGAATCTTTAATCAGAAAATTAAAATGAAGAAGAAATTAACTAGAATGAAAACTCGTATTTTAAAATCAAATTTTTGCAATTCGCTTCTAGTGCCTATGTCCCAAACTTAGAAAATAATAAATAATACATTAAAACACATGAAACTAGTACCTCAAACTAGAAATGGCCATTGGATTATTATTAGCTTACACGGAATATATAATAGACACATCAGTAAAATCTAGTTTTAACTATTTTCAAATATATCTAGGCTCTACTACCCTAATCTACAATCGATACAATGTTGTGTCATTCAATTATTTCCGTTATTGTACATTTCCTGTATTACATATCATAAAAGTAGTACATTTTCTACTTTGACCAATCCCAATGTAATTTTTAGAACATGGACCATATTTGAATCTTGGTTTAATACAGATAAACATTTTAAAGTTTATAAGCCAACAGTATTTTATCTTTAATGTAATTGTAGTAAATGAATAATATGCTACATACAAAATTGTAATAAATTAATTGTTATAAATATATTTTCCATATTATATATGTATATTATGTATTAGTATAAGTATAACACCAAGTAGTTGTTATTGAAAGTAAAAATAAATAAAACTTCCTGGTAAACATAGTTATATAGCATTAATGTAAAATTTACCGTCAGATGTGTATGCTTACTTGAATTTTATGTAAATGTTACATTTTTGTTTACTGGTTTGTTATTGGTATACAATCTATCTTAGTATTTATACAGATTAGTTCAAAGGTAAGATCATTACGTCAATTTCAAGTATCAATAACTACATTCTTTTGTTAACCTCTCATAAAACTTATATTACTATCTCCAACATGTATTTTGAAATCTTTTGTGACGATCTGTATAAACTACTACATCATATTTTAAATTTAATATGTATCAAAATGCTGTTCAAATTACAAATGGTACAAAAATTATATGTAAAAATGACACATGTATTATATATATTATGTTTATCAGCAAATAAATAAAAATGAGTAACTTAACATTTGTCTTTTCTTTAAATGTAAACCCATGTATTTTACATTTCAGCATAAATATTTTTTTGTCAATTCCCTTGATGAAAGAAGGTTATAATCTTGTTAAAAATGATGAAAAGGTTTACTTTTAGACTTTAAAAAATCATAAATATTCTGTTATTTTCTTGATGAAACAAGACTATAATCTTATATTACAATGTTCCAACGTGATGTAAATTTTGCTTGTAAGTAATGTTGCCGCTCTGTCAGGCGCAATGATGTTTACATTTTATTAAGTTCATGGTCATTTCTTTTCTAATTTTTTTCTTCATTCTTTGAAAGTTTTTGATGCAGTTATGTTCCTTATGTTCTAAAATAAAAGACCGTTTTATTACATTTTAAATATCTACGCTATTCTGGCTTTTACGCGACTCTTTTTAAATTAATGGACTTTTTTTTCTAAATTTTTTCTTGGATTTCTTGAAATTTTTTGATGCAGTTATGTTTGTTAGGCTTTAAATTAAAGAACCGCTTTATTACATTTTAATTATCTCCGCGATTATGGCTTTTATACGACCTTTTTTAAATTCATGGACTTTTTTTTTCTAAAATTTTTTTTTGATTTCTTGAAATTTCTTGATGCAGTTATGTTCGTTAGGCTTTAAATTAAAGAACCGCTTCATTACATTTTAATTATCTCCTCGATTCTGGCTTTTATGAGACCTTTTTTAAATTAATGGACTTTTTTTTCTAAATTTTTTCTTGGATTTCTTGAAATTTTTTGATGCAGTTATGTTTGTTAGGCTTTAAATTAAAGAACCGCTTTATTACATTTTAATTATCTCCGCGATTATGGCTTTTATACGACCTTTTTTAAATTCATGGACTTTTTTTTTCTAAAATTTTTTTTTGATTTCTTGAAATTTCTTGATGCAGTTATGTTC
The DNA here is from genome assembly GCA_963678705.1 of Panorpa germanica. Classification (NCBI taxonomy): domain Eukaryota; kingdom Metazoa; phylum Arthropoda; class Insecta; order Mecoptera; family Panorpidae; genus Panorpa; species Panorpa germanica. The sequence goes on along the minus strand of OY783216.1, from coordinate 9,198,374 downwards.
GTTAGGCTTTAAATTAAAGAACCGCTTCATTACATTTTAATTATCTCCTCGATTCTGGCTTTTATGAGACCTTTTTTAAATTCATGGACTTTTTTTCTAAAAATTTTTTTTGGATTTCTTGAAATTTTTTGATGCAGTTATGTTCGTTAGGCTTTAAATTAAGGAACCGCTTCATTACATTTTAATTATCTCCTCGATTCTGGCTTTTATGCGACCTTTTTTAAATTCATGGACTATTTTTTTCTAAAATTTTTTTTGGATTTCTTGAAATTTTTTGATGCAGTTATGTTCGTTATGTTTTTAATTAAAGAACTGCTTCATTACATTTTAATTATCTCCGCTGTTCTGGCTTTTATGCAACCTTTTTTAAATTCATGGACTTTTTTTTCTAAAATTTTTTTTTGGATTTCTTGAAATTTTTTGATGCAGTTATGTTCGTTAGGCTTTGAATTAAAGAACTGCTTCATTACATTTTAATTATCTCTGCGATTCTGGCTTTTATGCGACCTTTTTTAAATTCATGGACTTTTTTTTCTAAAAATTTTTTTTGGATTTCTTGAAATTTTTTGATGCAGTTATGTTCGTTATGCTGTAAAATAAAAAACTGCATCATTAGATTTTAAATATCTACATAGATACTCAAAAAATTGCATTGCTTTTAAAACCTGTGTGAACCTTTTCATCATTTTTAACAAGATTATAGTCTTCTTTCTATATGGAGATTTAATATATTGATATATCATAAACTAAAATACTTATTTAAAAATTAATAACATATTTGAAATCAGTGTTCAATTTTATATTAAAAACCGTTATAAAAATTAGTTATTTTTTTCTTCAATTTTTATGAAAAGTAAGAAGAGTATATATAGCCTTCTTACTTTTCATAAAAATTGAAAAAAAAAATTCGTTGGTTTTTTAATGGTTTTTAATGTAGTTTTGAATGCTGATTTCAAATCTGGAATTCATTTTTATGTAAGTCTTTTGGTTTACGAGATATGACCATTTTAAAGTAAAAAAAATAGTCGAAAATTTTACACGCAGATTACTCGAAAACTATAAGAGATAATGGAAAATGGTTTTCAATTTTGGAATCAGCATAAAAAACTACGTTAGAAAACATGTATCATGTGCCAAAATAAAAAAAGTGTTTTTTGAGAAAAGTAAGAAGAGTATAGTCTTCTTACTTTTCATAAAAATTGAAAAAAAAAATTCGTTGGTTTTTTAATGGTTTTTAATGTAGTTTTGAATGCTGATTTCAAATCTGGAATTCATTTTTATGTAAGTCTTTTGGTTTACGAGATATGACCATTTTAAAGTAAAAAAATAGTCGAAAACTTTACACGCAGATTACTCTAAAACTATAACAGATAATTCAAAATGGATTTCAAATTTGGAATCAGCATAAAAAATTACGTTAGAAAACATAAATCAATTTTAAAAAATATAAACATTTTAGTTTTACGAAAAAAGGTCCATGAATTTAAAAAAGGTCGCTTAAAAGTCAGAAAAACTTAGTTATTTAAAATGTAATGAAGCAGTTTTTTAATTTAAAGCGTAGCGAACATAACTGCATCAAAAAAATTCAAGAAATCCAAAAAAAATTTTAGAAAAAAAAAGTCCATGAATTTAAAAAAGGTCGCATAAAAGCCAGAATCGCAGAGATAATTAAAATGTAATGAAGCAGTTCTTTAATTTAAAGCCTAACGAACATAACTGCATCAAAAAATTTCAAGAAATCCAAAAAAAATTTTTAGAAAAAAAAGTCCATGAATTTAGAAAAGGTCGAATAAAAACCAGAATCGCGGAGATAATTAAAATGTAATGAAACAGTTCTTTAAATTAAAGCCTAACGAACATAACTGCATCAAAAAAATTCAAGAAATCCAAAAAAAATTTTTAGAAAAAAAAGTCCATGAATTTAAAAAAGGTCGCATAAAAGCCAGAATCGCAGAGATAATTAAAATGTAATGAAGCGGTTCTTTAATTCAAAGCCTAACGAACATAACTGCATCAAAAAATTTCAAGAAATCCAAAAAAAATTTTTAGAAAAAAAAGTCCATGAATTTAAAAAAGGTTGCATAAAAGCCAGAACCGCGGAGATAATTAAAATGTAATGAAGCAGTTCTTTAATTTAAAGCCTAACGAACATAACTGCATCAAAAAATTTCAAGAAATCCAAAAAAAATTTTTAGAAAAAAAAGTCCATGAATTTAAAAAAGGTTGCATAAAAGCCAGAACCGCAGAGATAATTAAAATGTAATGAAGCAGTTCTTTAATTAAAAACATAACGAACATAACTGCATCAAAAAATTTCAAGAAATCCAAAAAAAAATTTAGAAAAAAATAGTCCATGAATTTAAACAAGGTCGCATAAAAGCCAGAATCGAGGAGATAATTAAAATGTAATGAAGCGGTTCTTTAATTTAAAGCCTAACGAACATAACTGCATCAAAAAAATTCAAGAAATCAAAAAAAAATTTTAGAAAAAAAAAGTCCATGAATTTAAAAAAGGTCGTATAAAAGCCATAATCGCGGAGATAATTAAAATGTAATGAAGCAGTTCTTTAATTTAAACCCTAACCAATAAAACTGCATAAAAAAATGTAAAGAAATGCAAAAAAAATTTTTAGAAAAAAAAGTCCATGAATTTAAAAAAGATGTTGGAAATTTAATTAAACAGTTTATCAATTTAAAGTGTAGCGTATATAGATCAATTAAAAAATTAAACACATTTGAAATATTAATTATTTAAAAAGGAAATACATAACTCACACTCGTTGTCTTGCGACGGGCCGAACAGCTAGTCTTATTAAAAGTGATCAAAAGGTTCCACTTTAGAGTTTAAAGAATCACAAATTTATTATTTAACATTAGTTTTTGTTTTAAGATAAATATAATTAAAATAAAAGAAGTAAATTTCGATTTAATATTTTTATTCTCATAAATATTTTTACATTTTATTTGTCATTAAATATTTACAATGTCATATATTTAATAATTAAAACAAAAAAAGTAATAATTAGAATATATAAAATTTGTTTGTTTATGGATAAACTTTGAATAATTTTAATTGATGTGAGTTTGGTTGCCGATATATGAGGCGCGGTATTTATATGCCATCTGTCGGACAACTCTTGAAATATTTATTTGTTATACTATCTTACAATAGATGGCGCCACTGAATAATTTTTATTGGTGTGATTTTAGTTGCCTAGATCTTAGGCGCTTCTTTATTTAACTGTTGGAAATCTTTTTAAATATTTATTTGTTACACTATCTTCTAATAGATGGCGATACTGGTTCGGTTCAAACTTTAATTAGTTTAATTTTTTTAAATTTCTAAATTGTAGTTATACGATTCCAATGTATTAATTTCTGTTTATCTAAGCTTTAATCCTTGAATATGTGTTTAGTACACAGAGTCATATAATTAATATAAAAAAGAAATAGTCATTTTTAAAGTTAGAATATAATTGGTTGTAATAATAATTTAAATATAAATATTGCATTACAAAATTATTAAATTAAATAAATATTAAATATAAGCGAAATTACATTTGCATTCAATTTGTAAAATAATAAATAAATAAATGAAATATATTTTTATTTGATAGTCACTCTGGTTGTTGACCTTCTTCAGCAGTGTATTGGACATTGTTTAAGACATCCACAACATTCTCAACAGTTTTCTGTGCTTCATCTTCAGCCTGTACTTCTCCATCTTCGGTAATTTGGGAGCCTTCCTTCCAGTATTCCGGTTTGTGATGAGATGGCGTTGGAGGAGTGGGTGGGTAGGTGTGATGAGTAGGTGGGTTGGTGTGGTGAGTGGGTGGATAGGTGTGATGAGTGGGAGGGTTGGTATGATGAGTGGGTGGATAGGTGTGGTGTGTAGGTGGGTAAGTGTGATGAGTGGGAGGATTGGTGTGGTGAGTGGATGGATAAGTGTGATGGGTGGGTGGGTAAGTGTGATGAGTAGGTGGATATGTGTGATGAGTGGGAGGGTTGGTATGATGGGTGGGTGGGTAGTTGTGATGGGTAGGTGGGTATGTGTGCTCAGTGGGGGGATTTGTATGTTCGGTAGGGTAGGTATGCCTATAAGGATGTTTATAAGGGGTCTGTTTTGTAGTGGGGTGGGTATATTCGTGAGTGGTGGGTGGATATGTTGGATGAGGAGTTTTTCGTTTAGGTGGTGTTTTGGATTTAGGACACAACGGGATCTTCGATTCGGAAGGGATGCAATTCTTTGCAACTAACGTGGCAGTCACTCTGTAATCCGTAACCTTTTGAACTTTGGTCACCCACAAAGTTTTAGTGTGGGTCTCTGTAACTGGCTTATGTCCCAACAGTTGATCGATGAGCCTAGGATGGCCATCTTCATCAGATCTGTCAACTTCACCAATCATTGATGACTCAATAATGGAGTCTTCAACAGGTTCAATTGGCCGTTTAAATTCCAAATATCTTCCACTTCGAGATGCTTCGACCTCACTCGCGTCATCTTCATAGTATGCTGCTGTTTGCAAGTCTGTTGGGAATCTAACTGCAGCGGTGGGTTCGATGTAGAGCCCTTCTTCGTTGTATTCATCTTCCCAGATATCCGACTCCTCGAATTCTTCCGATTTGGCATTGGAGCAGTGTTCGTTATGGGGCGCGTGCGGTGGGTGATCATGTACCTCTTCTACTGGGGGGTACAGACACGGGGGCTTCACTCCGTAGACTGTCATGCACACGGGATGTCTAGTGACCTTCTTCGTGACCTCGACGAACACCGTTTTCGTGGCTGTGATAGTAGACTGCGGCTTCTGGTGAGGCAGCGCTGGGACTAGGTTGGAGAGATTTGGTAAAGAAGGTAAAGATGGCAGAGAGGGAAGAGAAGGGAAGTGATGGGCAGGTTTCTCTGTAGTTGGCTTTCCGTAATAAGGGTGGTTTGGATGTTCTGCCGGATGCAGAGGGTGATTGTACGGATGTAGAACATGTGATTCCAAGTTATGAATAGGATGGGGCCTCTTCGTTGGCTTGTGCGTTGTTGTTTTGTGCGTTGTGAAGGATTCGTATTCATCGTCATGTTCGTAGCTGTAGTCAGCGTTTTTTGGTTCTTCCTCGTAACTTGCTTTCTCTAATTCATCTTCTGGACGGTTGCCTTCGTCGTCGTCAATGCGGTCTGCAGCTGCCTTTTGAGATCTGAACCCAAAGATTCTACTCAAGTCAAGAGCTGATGCTGGGAACGCCAGCGCACATATTAGTACTACGACTAATGTTATTTTAAGCGCCGCCATTTTCTGAAACAAACAGTTTATTAGTTTTTGTTAATAAATTGGAGAACATAATCGTACTCAGAAAAACGAGAAATAAAAAAAAGAGATTATTATCTATTTAAAAATTAGTACACAGGTATATTAAGAAATGGACAACCGCATTGGCTAGATCTAGAATAGAGATATTAGTTTTCCAAGCAAATATTAACTTACCTATTGTGAGCAGCACAGTTAAACTCAGTATGATTTATTTCCAAATTTTGCTCTGCTTTTATGTGAAAGAAATGAATAACAGTAGTTTAAAAAAGAAAGCGCCTTTTCTTTGGATATGACATTATAACGGGTCCCATTTTTATTATTAGATCTATTACGTTCCAGAAGCACTTTCCAAATTCTTATCATATGCTCCAATCTATTGAATACCTGTGGAATAAAGGGAATTTTCAAATGATTCCAAATGTTATTTAATTATTTTTGAATTTGATTGTACAGATACTTTCAGATTACCTGTGGTAAAACTTAGTCTTCAATGGGCTTGTGTCCTCATTTCTAAGTGGTCGATTTTTCAATTGTTGATTGAAATTGATGTTAATAAATGTGTATTGGCGTGTCTATTTTATTAAATATCTAAATGTTTACGGAGATATAGCAATTAGAAATGTAGTTAAATTGTAGTTTTAGCGCTAGAAATGATCGGTCATTTCTATGACGTGAAATGCATTTATACGTCAGTTATTTGTTGAGTAGGTCAGTGCTGTGGTAATGTTTTGTAGCTGTTGGTAGTCGAAATAATCAAGTCAAGTCAAAGAATAATAAGTTTTTATTTTATTTAACTCTGTTACGGCAGACATAATATTGAAATTTGAGTGTTCCTTGAAATAGTTGTAAATAATATTTGATATTTTTGAATACTTGTTACTTTTCGCCTGAAATAAAACAAAATGGCTCTGCGCTACTGAAATAAACACACATGAAATTTGACTGTTAATGATTTATTGTAGTAATGCTTTTTTTCTACAATTAAATTTTTTTAAATATTTTTTTATATTTTTGTTTATAGAGTTAGAATTTTATTGCATTCAGTTGACTTTACTGTTAATAATTTTTCATTTTTTTATAATTTTTTTGTTGTTTTATTATTTATTCAATATAATTATTTTTTTTTCTTAATTTCATTATGTATAATATTTCTTTATAATTATTTTTTTTATTAATCAATAAAACAATACTGCACCAATTAAAAACTGATAATTATTTTAGCTAATTCATCTTCCATAATCACGTATGTTAAGTCAATAGGAAATTTAATTATAAATTTAACTTATTTTCAGTATTTATTTCAAATTTGAATATGCTTTCTTGTTTTAATTAGATTTATTAAAAAGATATTTTGAAATTTATTTCTTTATTGTTTATAATTTTGAATTATTTCTGCCTAAAAATAAATAGCAAGTTGGCAAGTATGTAATTGTGGATATAAAATTCAAACTTGCTATCATTTCCCGCCATTACACAGCTGCCAACCTTTAGAAACAAAGTATACAGATCGCGTGCATATTTCTATTTTCATTTAAGTACATATATATTTAAAAACAAATATAATTCAAAATTGACTGTGTGTTTTTTTACATTTATTTATAAATTCTTTAATAATCTTTATATTTAACAGGAATTAAAATATTTGAAGTTTTTTTTTAATTTAAAAATTTAAATTTTAATAATTCAATGATAAATTTATTTACAATTTAGAATGTACGCCTCTCCGTCACCCCTTGCCTATGCTGAATCATTGAAATTATCAAGTTATTTCTAAGACAGATTAAAATACAGAAAATGAACTGAGAATGCTATGTTTTGTGAGCACATATATAGTCAACAAAAATAATTCATTATTACTTTTGTATTTTTTGAAATATTGTATACTCTCAATTATATCATAATTTGTAACACAATTTGTTAAACAAGTGTTTGCAAAAATGAGGTCACAAGCCCATTGAACTGCTTTGATGTTGATTGACTTGATTACCTAATGATTACCTGATAAATGCAACTTGTACCGATCATGCACATCGATTAGATGTACAAATCATGTAAAAGATTATAAAAAACAAAATGGCTTTCAATTATAATTTTGAAAGTAAATATTTCAAAAATTATAGAAGAGTTTTAATAATTTTAATTTTATATCTGCTTACAAAATTCAAATAATTTAATTGAGTTGATTATTTCAATAATTAACGAATTTATGACTTTGCTACGTTAAATTTTTAGTAAATTATTTTATCCGTGTGTTTTATATACAGCAAGTTATTCATTATCATTGGATTATTCGCAAGTTACAAGCATTGGTAACTGAGTCTAAAGAAACTGGCATTAACAGGCAACGTATTAAAGTAACTTGAATTAAGATGTCGAGTAAAATATGTAGACATTCTTTTGTTCTGTACCTTTATGTCTATTTTACTGGACATCGATTTATACTATAAGTACTCGCTTCAAGTATTTAATTTATGTAATCATTAGTTTAATTCTACAGATACATTATTTTATTAAAACTGTCCTATACAATGGAGTATCCAACTATTAACATTCATAATATTCAAGACGATAGGTTACTGAAGGTTAAAACATACGACATAGTACATCATCTTTTGTTTCATATTTCACTCTCACTCATTTTGTAACAACAAGTGTGAGTGAGACAAAAAATATAAAACAAAACTTTATACAAAACAAATCGTTTAATGTAGAAACAGTCACTGACGTGTTGTAGGAATTCCAATCGAAAGAACAAGCGTTATAGGAGGCATACTGTTCATTGAAATAGTTTTGAATGTTAATAATCAACATACGTTGTTTCACTAAGAATAAAACCAGCCGTGCAAAACATGATGTCCTGCAACTGGAGAACAGTAAACTATTATTTTCATGGACAAGTCATATATTTTTATATCACGATATTAGTTCTCACAATTTGTATATTTTTATAAATATTATAAATTAGATAATGCATTAGAAATAACAAAATTATAAGACATAGAATTAAATCAGAGATGTTATCACTTGGAAATTATAGATATTTGTAGTGGATGGAAAATATACAACCAATTCTGCTGTAGAAATATCAAATTTAGAATTGTGGGGTACTTGAAATTTAGTAGTGAAAAAGTGATTTTCAAAATGAAATTTTAATTTATTTACAAATATGTGCTCTACAGAATTTTCTATGAAAAGTCCCATCTTTTCGATATTGTTAGAAGATGTAATTGATCCATATTTCTTAAGAACTATTTTATTATTGCCGGATATTTTAGGATTCTCCTTACAAACTAATAATATTTAATAAATTAACGTGTTAGTAAAATGAGAAGGCTTGTCGAAAACCAGAGAGAAATATTTTGAAATTTTATTTTTGAAAATAACTATTTCACTTTTATTTCTAATATGAAATTTATAATATTTATACATAATATTTATAATAAAATGGTTTTTTTTTCAAATTAATTTATTTTATATGTAATAGGTATATTGACAACTACCCAACCATACTTTTATCAATTTTTATATATAAATCAGTTAAAAATCATTCGTACTCTTCAAACTTTAATTAAATTTATCGTAATATTAATTTAGTTATATTAATGTTTATACATAGTCCGATTTCGTCTTACTTTGTAATTTTACATTCTACATATATATATATATATATATATATATATATATATATATATATATATATATAAAGTTATATGTACATAATATATTTTATAAGATTAATTTAGGTTAGTTAAATTATACTGTACTATTTTTCAATATTATATTTAACAATATATACATTTAGAATTATTCATTTTATTTTTCTTCAATGCTCGGTTCGTTTAATATATTTTTTTAAACTAAAAACTGATAAATTTAATAGAAACAATTATGAGCTTATCAAAATATAATAAAAAATAAGTAGAAATATAGGCTAACTCAAAACTTTCATGGTTTTGTAGAAGCATTGCTAACTAACTCTATATTTTATGGGTTTGAATATTGGATTAACTGATTAGATATATTTTTTAATCTAATTATTAGGCAGCAGTGTTGTTTCGCATATATATAGATTTGAAATCATAAAAACTGTCAAAGAAGGGTGTTTGGCATAGCTGACGTTAAATTAAAGAAAAACAAAAATCATTGACTTTACATTATTTTTGTTAAATTTATATTATTTAACGTAGGTCTATGTCCAAAACTGGCTCTACCTCCTATAATGTAGACAGTTTCAATGGTGCTAATACCTTAATTATGCAACACATCCCATCAGCTTAATAAATGTATTTTAATATTGGTATATTTTAACCCGAGAAATGAACCTAACTCTCTAATCATTTATGGCTATAAATAAAAATTTAAAACGTGATAAAGTTATTGGAAGTGAAATTAGAAATAATGTTTGCCTCTTATAAATTATTGAAATATCACAAAGACTTTATATCACCAAGGTTAGTCACCAGGCGTATTGACATTTTGTACAATAATAGAAATTGAGATAATCATCAAAGTATATTAATCGAACCAAGTATATACCGTTTTGAAATCACATTCCTCGCATACCTTCTTTTTATTTATATATTAGTGGAGTCTTATACAGTAATTAATACCATACAAGTAATTGAAGAACAAATACCATAATAAACAAAAGAATGAACGAATAGTTCCAATGTTACAAATAGCAATTAGTCGCCATTACGTTATGATCACTTACCAGTAATCTAGGATTACTGTATTTTTGTTTACATCTAAATTTAATTTATTTTATTATGTATTAATGTATGTATTTGTAGAATATATTCATTTTACTATATGTATATTGTTATATTTAATTAATTTTTATCTTGACAAGTGAAATGCATGCTAACTTTTATATTTTCTATTTCCTAATGTTTGGTTATCTTCTTAATTTCGTTTTATCACTACAAATAATGTATTTATATTTCTAAGAGCATTTTTATTTTAAATATCGTTTATTTTAATATGGTTTGGCTAAAATTGTAAACGTGCCAACTTATATTTGATTATACATTTAGGAGTAGATATATACACCAGATGTATTTTATTAATTATTTTTAGAAATAACTAGTTCAACGTTCTAAAAAATAAATAAATTAGATTAATTACTATATAACTAAATTTAAAAATGTTTAATGCGTTTTAAAAATAATCAGTTTTGATTCAGTAGCTGATAAATATATAATCAAAAAGTTATTTATTAATTAGGCGTTTTGAAAAAAAAGAAAAACGTATTTGAATCATCTATAGGTAATAGATTTTTAAATTGGAACTCTTGTCCATTAAATATTTTGCACTTATAATATATTTATATGCAAATTACTTATGCCATTTTCTTGTTTTTCTATTTATATAATTACATCATTTTAACAAATTATTTTACAATAATTGAAATTGAAATTATCTCGCATACTACATGGTAGTATAAGTTACAATTAAATAAATTTACAAAATTAAATTATCGAATTTATGATTTTTTGGTATTTTGAGCTTACAATATTATATTTTAAAAAATAACGAAATATTTTCGATTTTCTAAAAAAAAATTGGTCTATTTTTAATAATATTTTTATATATTTTTTTAATGTTTAATATTATTGTTTTTAATTTAATATTCAGTAATTATAAATCGTTATGGGTATAAAATATAATATCATAAGTATTATCAGTCTTTATTTTGTCTATCTTCTTCCGCCGGATATGCTCATGCGAGGGAAACGCCACTTAGCTCGAACTTCAGCACAGCAACCGGGACTTTCCTTGCTACCAACATTAAAATATAAACAATAACTAAATAAATAACACAACAACCATTGTAAAAAATTGAGCAAACGAAATATATTATTATTTTATTATGTCAATGTTTTTTTATTTATTTTAAATGTTTTTTTTAAATGTTATTTCATATATGCTTTAATTTTAGTTTAATTTGAAACCTTTTTATTTTCAAAATAATATCTCTTGTCTTGCATATAGATGGCGATGTTCTTTAAAATTGTTTTCACTATATTAATACTTCACTTTATTCTAAATTTAAAATCTTTTAGTGAATCACAATAAATTACCTTTTTAGATTTATATTATACTATGTATATGTATATTTAGAAAAATTATTAATATAAGTTTTAAATGTTTATTTCGGTTTCGGGTATTTTATTTCGATTAAGTATGTTTATTTACATTTAATAAAATTTAATTGAATTTATATTTTTGCGATTAATAAGATGTGTAACATTTTTTACGTTTTCTCGCGGGTTTAGGTAAGTTTCCTTACTTACCAAAGTGGCAGTGAATGTAATTTAATTAATTTAAATTATTTGTAATCGTTTAATCACTGTGTATTCCTCTTTAACGTTTCATTTTATCCGTAGGGAATATTTTTATGTAATGGGCTACAATTTTTTTTATATATTGTCTACATAATATTCTATCATTAGTTTAGTAGGTAATTGTAATTGTGTTTATTAGAATTAAAATTTGAGAAAAAATATATTTTAACCGAATTCATCGAAAAATTATTTTAAATCATAATTATCATTTTACTGTGGGTTGGTTTTTAACCAATAATTATTTCAATATTTACAAGGCGAGAAATATCAATAAATGAAAGGAATTTGTTGTAAAATGATATTATGCTCTTAAAATAGTTTTTATGAATATATTTTACTTTTACTAGAAATGTATATTTATTTAATTTAATGAAATTTGTGCCGAAGTGACCAGATGCATCTTAATGTAAAGGTTTCCAATTAAATTTAACCAACAAGATTAGAATGCAAATAATAGAAATAAGTCGGTAAACACTAAAACTCACGTAATGTTACACAAAGCTATATTAACGTCACAAGATGTAAATTAATGTCGAAAAATAACTTTGTATTACATTAACTTAGAAATGTTATGTAACAAGTAAAATTCTTATGTTAAATAAACATTACATATACGTAACAGTGTTTAGCGAGAATATTAGCCACAGGACAATTAGTTATTCATTTATGTTTGCTCCGTACTGTAAATGTATGTAACAAAATATAAAAATAAATAAATTAAAGAACCTATTTTAAAGAAAAATAGAGCAGCCTTAATCTGTAAATCTCGGAAGCACTCTGTGGCTGCCCTACAATCAGTTCAATCACGACAGCTATTGAAAATCAAATATTTTGCTGCGAGTATATTTGTGTGTGATGTAGCGTTTGTTAGTGATTTGAATTTGATAATGTTTCATCCTTAAACATCCTATAAATCAATGCCGTAATTAACCAATAATTGGTTGAAAAAGAAGTGACACGTCCTAGATATAAAGATAGAGAATATATATTCAGAATATTCTAGAGAGAATAATTACAGAATATTATTTTGTATAGATGCAGCATAAAAAGTCTGGAAGGCTCGTGTAACTAAATGTTGGTTTTGCCATTGTCGTTGCAGCAGTTGAATTATGTTTCTATTAAAATTCAATAATGCAATAAAGTTTTTCTATAGCCGCATTTAGTCTAATTTGTATGTAAAAATCAATAACGTTAGAGTGATAAATTTAGTTTGATTTCGTAGTCCCATGCTACATATGATAACATAACGTGATTAAAGAAAAACTACATGTGTTCATATGTGAAAAAATTAATTACATCTTAGTTGTGAAGCGAATCGTCCTTGCTTTATATTCCTAGTAAGAAAATCCTTCTCAGCGCCTGGATGACATCAACCAGAATAACATATAATATATCCAAATTAGCAAACTGTTGATTAAATCTGCCAAATGGGCTCTAATTCACCAGTAAGTGATTAGGTAAGGTTTGAAACTATAGGAAAAGGACTGTGACATGTCGATAAATCTAAAAAATACAAACAAATCATAGCCATGCTGTATAAAACTAATATAAATCGAACAAATAGGGGAAGCAACTTGATTATTACAATTTTATACACATAAAATAATATTAAATATCATAAAGTTCGAATCTTTTATAAATAAACTTAATGATTTTTTGACGAGCATTAGAATTGATTGTAATTAAAGTAAATATTAAGTAAATTTTACATAAATGAATAACATCTTCGGGCCAACGCATTTTCGAAAAAAATTCAAAGAATTCATATAATATATCTTCACTTCACAAATGTTGTGACGCATAAAATATAATTTAAAAGGACTAATATCCATAAGGGCATGAAAACAAAGTATAGGTACTTATTTTCTACTTTGTGGAATACGTCGTATTATACTCGTACTTATTTATTTATGAATTTTACTTTTAATCAGTAACTTATAATATTTTTTGTAAATTTTATTGTTGTATAATTTTTATAAATTTTAAAACTCGATGCTTTATTATTTTTGGTTTAATTTAGTTTTTTTAATTAATCCACAAAAAACTCGAAGGCCGATGTGATTACATTAACGGTTACTTTAGAATTTTCGTGTTTCTTTCATTTTAATGAGACAGCGCTTGTTATTTGAAATTAAAATAAGTAAACCTGACATATTTAGACCCTAAGTACGAAATAGAATTACCGCTAAATACAGTTACGTAGTATTTACGTATGTAAAGAGTAAATATCACATAACTGATTGCATCATATAGTTTAATATGATGAAATAGAAGTAATAGTGAATTCATAGTAAACTCAAGTTCGTTCTATTTGATCTTGGTTATGGTATACTGACGTGTCAGATGTCGTAGATTGTTCTAAATAACAAAGTTCATCATTTCAATATTTGGTTAAAACTTAAAAACCCTACAAACGAATTAAGTGCGCCTCTTATTAAAGCTATGTACGAAGTAATTAGCACATTCGCGTGATCTATTAGTAAATATATTTAAAAATCGTTCGTTATCTACAGCAGCGCCACTTGGGTTCGGTTCAATGGAAAGAATTGGAACCATCGGCAACGTAATTGTGTACGAATTTACAATATTATAATTTAAATTATTCATTAAATTATTATTTATTATTATATTATTATTAATATTATTATTATTATTATTATTATTATTACTATATGCCGGAGAATTATGTATATTATTTAGGTTGTTAGGTGCTGTTGGTGCTGTTTGCCATTGTCAAACACCGCTGTTCGGAAATCGTGGAGGCGGAACTGGGGGCAGAACTCTGTTGTTTCGGTCCTCTCGTGAAGAGTGCTCTGAGGCAGCTGTCAATAGGGAAGAAAACATTCATTTTAAAAAATATTGTACACTGTGCACTGTGAAATCAAACTTATTGACACTATTGTATTATATTTCTTAGTATGTATATTCGATGAAAATATAAAAAAACACTTTCTCGTAAATTAGAAGTGATGATTTATTACGATTACAAATTTGTTTTGTTGTTTTCGTTTTGCACATCTTTTTTAATGAACTTCAGTTCGCCTGTATGATTACAATCTACCATTTTACGAACTCAAACAGTGCGAGTAATCATAGAGCAAATATTCGGTATATGTTCACACATATAGCGTTAAATAAGGGCCCTTTAGCCCCGAACCGAATGAGAATGCAACTGTGTTGTTAGTGAGAGAACGAACGTGTATATGAGTGAGAGAAAACACACGGTAAGAATGAAACTAAATTGATTTGGAGTACGTTTTCAGTGACTCTGTTCCTCGGTCGCAGGGCCAAGCTTGATTGCATGCTTTTGATGGTGACATCATCAACAGAGATGTGCACAAATACTATTCAAAAGTATACATATATACAAATACGACACAATAAAATTCGCTGTTATGCTATTGTTAAGAATTCTATAGAGACACGAAACACGGCTCGACTAGTTTGCAAACAGTGGACCTAACGCACATCAAAGCGTGCGCATATTTGCTTTCAATTGCAGCAATATAAGTGAACTAGCGCTTCGCCCCGTCGCAAAGCGACGTGTATTTAATATTTGTGAATAAATAAATTTATTTGCTAAATTGAAAATAATGCAAAATATTATTTTTAAGTAATTTTCGTTATAATATATCTTTTTTAAACTTTTTTTTTTATTTTGTTATAATTCTTTCATTTACAGTAATAAAGCACTGTATTGACCAGTCTCCAGTGCCCCCGCCCATAAGCCATGGAGCGCCTTTTTCCTTCAGCACTCTGTATCGCTTCTTTCCTGAACATCGTCGGTCCTTAGAGTACATTCACAGCGCACCCGCTTTAGCACTATAATTAAATAATCCTTCGTTTCCTCCTCTCTGTGTAAAATTATTATTTACCCTAATAAAGCGCAGTATTGAAAAATGTCCACTGCCCCGCCCCGTAATACTAATCATCACCTCTTGGCTCCATGCTCTGTATCGTTCTCGCACTTTCAATTGTATTCCTCTGCACCTCTGCCACAATGCGCCCACTTGCAACACCACAGCCAACCTGAGAATCATCGCACATAACGGCACTGTTCTATCGCCCCTTTTACCGCAATCATTAAACAATCTTGCGCTTTTACCTCCTGCGTACTAATACTCTTAACAATTAGTTTTCATAATTAATACTTTACTGGCAACCTACACACTAAATTTCATCCTTAGAAGTATATTGTTTTTTAATAATTATTCGATAAGATAAATGCTTGATAAAATTAATTTTCACTCATTTCAATGTAAACCTACTAATTACATCAATTCATTTATGTTTTTAAGAAAGCCTAGCGGTTCGCTCCTAATCATCTCATCTCTAGCCCTTATCCTTCCCGTTATTGTACTTTCAATTTAATCCCCTGAACCGCCGCCCACATTTCCAGCACCAAAGCACATATTCTACAACACGGTTATCTTCCAGAGCCATTATAATCTATCGCTACTTCTTCTAAGACCACCGTTACTTGGTGTCCTGAACCCCGGCGCCACCCTCTCCTCCAATCAGGCACTACCAATTCAATATTACAGCAATTCATTTACATAATTAAAACTGCACTGTAATCTTACGTTCTAATTTTTGTATTTATATTTACGATATAATATTGTCCTCCCCATTAATTCCCGCTCCTGAAATAAAATTGACAAATTTTAGGCATAACAATCTATTTTGCTCATAACAATTCTCTCTACTTTTATAACCTTTATTACTACTATCTACTTTTATAAATGATCGAAATTTAAAATTGAGCTCTTTGGCAAAGCCTTTCCCGCCCCCACTTCCCCAATTTCACGCCGCTACTAAGGTTAAATTTATTTTTCGCAAATATGCACATGCGTAGTTTCTATTTTTTTAATTTGATATTTGGGGCTGTTAACTATTTCCCCCCTATACCTCTCACTCTTGTTCGATTTCACATCACAACGAACGCACCAAAAATCAATTCAATTCTACTATTGAATGTAATTTGACTATCTAACTTATAGAGAACTATTGTGCTTCTATTTAATATTCTACATGCAAAATATCATCGTTGTACCTCTATTTTGTTCTTATACTCGGTTTATCACTCCCCACTCTAGTGTTACACTTAAGAAAAGGATTTTTTTTTTATATTTTCGTTATTAATTTGTCAATCTATATCTGCATACTAAATTTTAGCTTTGTATTTATATTTAGCATTATTACCCCCCCCACATACCTGCGCTACTGAACAAGTTTGTCAAATTTTAACACAGGGATCTATTTTATTTATATCTAAGAACATATAATCTAAACTATAGCCTTTTATTTCTATATATTTCATATTTCTGGTTTTTGGCCCACAGCGCCCGCCGCCTCTGGAAAGTTGCAGTTTTCTATAGTTTGTCTTTAATGACACTCTATATAGAGCCCACGTTCCAAATATCAACGTTCTAGCTCTGTTGCAACATTGCCCCCAAAAAATCACGCCGCTACTGAATTAATATTTTGGTAATCCAATTATTGGCAACATTCGCAATTAGTGTCTCAATACATGCCCTAAGTTTTATTACTACTTTTTCAATATTTCTGGCTTTTACTAACTCAACTCCCGCCGCCACTGGAAATTTGGGGCTCTTTATTTTTTTTCATTAATAACACTCTAGAGCGAGCCTACATATTAAATTTGAACGTCCTAACTCTATTCTAACATTGCCCCCGGAAATTCGCGCCGCTACTGAACTTAAATTTTAAATGTCCAACTATTGGCAAATGTGCACAATTATGATCTCAATACACATACCAAATTTCAGTTTCCTATCTTTTCTAGTTCGTCAGATATTTGCAAAAGTATTTTTTCAAATTTTCCAGTTTTTCCAGAATAATTTTTTCCAGGGAAATTCAGGGAAAAATTCAGGGACGTAGAAAGTCTTAGAAATTCGTCCTTTACATAATATCAAAATTTAAAAAACTTTGTAGGCGCCGTTTAGAAGATACCATACAGATTTTGTTACCGGAAATATATATATATATATATAAATATCTATGAGTTCTTATGAGTTTTCCATGTTAAATTGGAACATTACGAACATTATAATAGTAAGATACGTGGTTTGCAAATATGTTTGTTTTTTCATAAACATTCGTCAAAGTCCACGAACAAGTAAACACGCAAATGTGGACCAGCGATTATACTTTAAGAACGAAGTGTTTTCAGATTCGTTTAGAAGTATGGGGCATTTTACCGAAACACAAGAAAGGTTGATTTGATTTAATTTGAATTCATATCAGTCTTCACTCTTGGAATAGTAGCTATACCAACCGCAAGTTAAGAAAAAGAACACAAAACAAGAACAACATTTCTTTTTGAATAAAAAGTGTTATTAGAAATATTCATTTCAAAATTATTCGTTAGATTGAATGTCCAATTTATATAAAGTTACAAAAATTGGATTAATAATTTAAATAATCAAAATGTCAAAATGTTAGTTAAAGACAGTTAGCCATACAAGTTTATAAGCAATGGACCATCTATTGATTTTCTTTTGAAGTCAGTGTTATTTAGACCGGATTTGACGCCGTTGGACTTTTTTCTATGTGGAATTGTTAAGGACCGATTTTACTTCGTAAACATCCATCAAATACGTAAAATAGAGACGTATTAACTAAATTAAGACGATGGACTACTGCTAGGCAAGTCACGTCCGTCATTTAATTAAAATTATTTCCATTTATAATCTTTCTGATAGAATAGCAATAACTTAAAAGTGTTTAACAGTGTAGCATAAATAGCAACTTCAAAAAGAAACTAATAAATGGCCCATTTATGGCAAATTCTAAATATGTATATGTAAAATACGAAGTGGTACATTTTATATTTTCAAATTGTATGATACTAAGATCTACAAAGATTTTAAAAAAAAAAAGAAGTTCGTTCCTAACCTGCCACTGAGATCCAATACAGTTAATTGAATTGTCAAAATAAATGTTAATATGTTTATTTTATTTTCAAGTCAATGGGTTTTAAATATTACAACTGGTCACGTAGTATCCAGTAAACACAGATATGTAACAATCAATAACGTAACTGCTACATAAATATTACATTAGTGTTTACTGGATACAACACCAGGTATATTCTATTTAAAACACAACTGCCATCTACCAATAGATACCATAATTAATAAATAAAAAGTAAAACATTTGTCAAAAACAATTTTTGGTTTTTTAACTAATCAATAAATGTGTACAATACTCGGTACGATCCTTAAACTGTTTTATGCTATATTACCAGTGACGGATTTAGGTTTCATGGGGCCCACGGCGTTAGAAATAGCAATTATACAGCTCCCATAAGATAGAAATGCGTCTACAATTACATTGTCTTCAATCGTAATGTTAACTCTAAATGTAATTTTAAACTTGTGAAATCATGCGTCATGCGTTAGTAATATACAGTATTTTGTAATAGTCAGTTTATTATATTGTATTTAATATAATTAATTTTATATTTTAAAAACTGAAACTTACATTTTAGTTTAAAACCTTAAATTAACACTAAAACTGAGTGAATGGGGTTTTACGTATAGAATAAGGTTGATCTGGCTCACACTCCTAATACTCCTAAATTCGTCACTGTATTTTAAATTAAAAATAATATTGAAAATGTAGAAGGTGTACAAATCAGTAAAAATATTGTCAATTTCTTAAGTATATATACAATAAGTAGCATGCCAAATATGTATACATATATATATATATATATATATATATATATATATATATATATATATATATATATATATATATATATAACAAGAGAACATAAATTAATATGCAAGTGATTGTGGACTTTCATGCTAAAACAGTGATGCAATTTCTTCTACAATAATTTGCTATACCATAAATATTGCATGCTTGGTTTCAATATGCAGTACTAATTTACTCGTCTGATTTACGACTGTTTTATATATTATATAGTATATGATCTATATACATTAGTTATATAATATTTAAGCTGAAATAATAAAACAATTTTTTTTAAATAGTTAGTGGTATTAAAAAGTGGATGTGTATTCACAAAATATTTTATGTTCAGTGAACTGAATTCTGAAATAAAGATTAACTTTGTTCAAAATCATAATAATTGATTGATTTTTTTTAAATTGATGATTATGGTTTGATTGGGATGTAAGTTTTATTTGAGATGTTATATAATTGTCATAATTATATTTAAATTAAACATTTTATTTATTTAATTTGAACTTTAAGTAATTGAATTTCTAGACGTAATTGAAGATAATTGAGTTTAAGGACGCCTTTGCTGGGACAGGGCCTGTACCAAACGCCCCACTTCGCCCCTGTTTTGAAAATACATCCATATATAAATGACACAATTTGTTTTTCATTCAAAATTTTACTCTCAAAATATCACAAAAAATAAATAAAAAGTATTTCTGAATAGAATTAAGTCTATATGAAAAATATATATCACAGTGTAAATGCCCCTTTTAAAAATAAAATAATTACAAGAAAAATAGATGATCATAATTTCAGAATTAGTTCACAGTGACATAAGGTGGATTGCAATTAGGTAGATATACATTTTGGCCTGTTTATTAGAATTATTATTTTTAAAAAGTATTAATTACTTAAGTTAAAAAAAAACTATAAAATCGTGCCTGAAAATGACTTTGTTCTAAAAATAATAGTTCATATAATAAGTTGCCAGTGTAAGATATACTTGTATCGTGACTTGTGTAAGCAGTGATATTGAATTAGAGCTATTTAAAGTTCATATATTTTAAAAGAATTAAAGTTAACCCCTGACTAAATTTTTTATGCAATTACTATAACTCAAAAATGTATTAACAAGTAATTTCTTTTAATTATCAATGTACGATTATATTTTGAATTTGAACTATGTAATATACTCGTAAATAAATATATTATAATAAATAAGAACAATGCTTCGATACTTATTATTCTCTAAATGTAAAACGTAAACTCCGGTGTTATTTAACGTAATATTTTTCACGTACGTTTTGTTATTTACCCTAGTTTTAACAAAATGTTGTTACGTGGTCAATAAATAAATGCGAAGAACATTTGAAATATTAAACAAATATATATATTTAATATGCACCATTTCATTCTCTTTATTAAAATGCTTTATTTACGTCAGAAAACGTAAATTTATATTTAGAGATAATTTTTGTTATGTAACCTTACATTATATTAACTAAAAACATTATCTAACAGGTTGTAAATGTGTTTAGAAGGTAATAACTATTATTCTGAATTATGGGCACGTATAGAAGCGGATTGAGAAATTGTAATTGTCATTAGAAAGAAGAATAAAGTTGAAGTTATGTTTTAGAAGTAGAGGCAACATCTCACCATGTGTTAGTGACAGTGGGGAAATTGTATTTAATTCACACTGAAAGATAATTTACTCCTTGGTACATTTTTGAGTTTTAATTGTTCTTAAAGTATATATATTGATTTTTGAATAGCTCTGTAACTATAACAGTGATTCATTGGTATTGGTGTATTGTGAATGTAGTGTAGGAGAATACTGCGTCATCAACGTCGGTGGTGGATTGTTATAAACAACGAACACACAGTGTCTATCAACTTCCGCTGCAGGAGATGCTTGTGGTGGTGGTATCAGTGATTGCAGTTGCGATTGCGATGGGTGATGACGCTTCATAGCGACATAGTTTTAGTGACGACTGGTGTAATGACAACCTGTTATGGACGACAGATGACACACTGTTCAACGCATGTTTAATGTTACCTGAGACAGTGGCATAAGCTGAATGCCTTCGCGGGTTATAGGTGCTCGTCAATCGCCTTCTTTCATGACGTGGACTTCGTCTGAGGGGTTGGCACACTGAGCCGACTGTTATTTTGTTTATTATTATATGTATTGGTAAACATTATTAATATGAAAGTAATATCAATACGTCAAATGTGAAATTCAATTGTTGTTAATGTCAACAACTCATATATTATCGTACAGATATATTGATTTACCTGATTTGTCTAAACCAGCATCGACAATTCACCTGACAATTTATGAAATGAACATATCAACTTAGCAAAGAGGTAACACTACTATCTTTCTGATTGGGAGCTCATCCCCCCTTGTATTTTTCACAAAATTACGTTTTTTTATACTAAAGCCTCATTCCCACTCACTGTTTTAATTTGAGTTTAGTTAATTTAGTTGATGCGCATGCGTTTTTAGTAATATAAATTTTGACAGTTCGACAGTTGGACAAAATTGAAGGTGAAACAATTTAAATTGCTGTTTTTAATAACAATTAGTAATAGAAATTGTTTTTATTTCTTTATTTTTGACAAACTGACATTAAATTTCTTTTAAATATAAATCCTACTGCATTTTGACAGATTGTCACATTTTGGAGGGTATAATATAATATAGTTTGTCTTAATTTAATATTTTTAATTTAAAACATTGTAAGGTTCTAAATAAACTAACTTAAAAAATATATTAAATTAAAAATGGTATTGTGAATGACTACGCGTATTGCCATATGCTAAATACAAAATTTAATTAAAGCAGTGAGTGGGAATGATACTTTTTACAACCAATTTTATATATTTCCCTTATGCTGCCTGTGACGTCACAACACTACAGACCCCTCCTCATTTTTTTCGCGTGTGACGTAATATGTAGAAGGCCCCGTCTGAATCAAGTAGAAAGAGCTAAAGATTTTTTACAAACATTGACTTGGATGTATTGGGTTGTAAACTGATTTCTTAGGGACCGATTTTTTCTTTCTTTTTTGAAATATTGGTTATAGTGCAAAAACGAATTATAGAAGAAATCGTAAATTCGAATACAGGTAAACAAGAATATCTGCGCGACAATATTAGTTGTCAACATGGAATGCAAAAACAAATTAGATGATCATATATATTTTTAGTAACCAGTAAATAATTATGTATTTATCAAAACCTTTTTAAAAAATCTATTCGGACACACTCACGTCAAAATCACGTGCAAAACATAACGATGAAAAGAATTCAAACAAACAAACAAACTAATTAAAATAACAGAAAGTAATTTAATTATAAAATGTTTAATAAATATGTTTGCCACAAAATAACATTTAGTAGCATGCAGCATAAAAATATAGAAAAATTGATAAAATTCTAATGATAAGAAACATATACTCTTGTTTAGTTAACTGGAAGAGATGTGTCATGTTTAAGATTGTTAATGTCGGTACTAAACGATGCGGTGAACGTTTGATTAAAATGTTTGCCTCCAATGTGTGATTCAAACAATGGAAGATTGACATGACAAGTTTCCTGCTACACGGTGCAACGAATGATTTATTTATTTTATTAATTTGTTGATATTATTGACACTGACACTGTTTAATAAAAACTTTCAAGTAAATAAATAAACTTTCAAGTATAAAACCTTCCTTTGTTGAACGATTCGTGCAGCAGTGCATGACATATGGATCAAGTGTGTGGTGGGGATAGAAAAATCTCTTTTGACGTCAACAGCCCGAACTTCTTCCAATGTGAACGTTGGACACATGACACACTTAGTTCCAGCATCGGCCAGACGATGCGTTCAACGTTGGAAGGTGTTCGTAGCATCTTTTGGTACCGGCATAACTCTTATAGAATAATTAATTGTTTTACAGGTAAATTGTGACCACCAAAAGCGCTGCCTGCTATGAGCAAAATATATAATGTATATATTACAATTCACGTAATTAATAATTATAAAGAATAGGTCATTATTAATACTGCCAATATAAGATCAGCCCGAAAGCGTTGATGCAAATCGAAGAGTGTATCAACATGACGTGAGTGATTTGTTTTGTCAATAGGACGTAAAATATTGTGAATTTTAATGATTTCTAAAATATATTTGCAAGCTGATGCATACGAATTTTTTATGAAACCAGGGCCGCATTTAGAGGTGTAGAGGCCTGGGGCAACGAAGGAGCGGAGGCTCCTAATTATTTTCCGAATAAAAGGAACATTTTTTATCCGCCAAGTCTTTCAAAAATTTAGTGCTTTGATCTATATTGTGGAGGCGCCAGGGCAGGGCTCCTTCAAATCCGGGCCTGTATGAAACGTAACATAATTCAAATGATTCTCGGACAGACATCCATGACGTTGTTTTTAAATAATGTGAAATTTTTACTTAGTGTAATACTCATCTTAATCACAATTTTCCTGTATATAAAAACAAATTAAATGTAGTTAAGAAATATTACTCCTGCACTTTCAAAATTTTACAAAAATAAATTATTTGTTTTTTATTTATACTTGGACTATATCTCTAAAAGTATGTAAACAAAGATATTTATTATTAGAATCATAAAACAATATAAATAAATAAATAAAAAAACAGATAAAAATGAACAACAAAATATAATCATGCGCTACAAAAGAGTTCCACATCAGACACTCAGAAAATTCACAACACGAAAACACGAAAACACGAAAACACGACTGCAGTAATTTAGAAATAACTATTGTGAATTTAAATATAATTAAATGTAGAAATTAATTAGAGTACGGTAATAACACAAAATTTAGTTTACTTTCGTAACCCGCTAACAGGAAACGTAAGTGTTACGTAAAATATAAACCGCTAAACACATTTACGTATATGTAAGGTTTATTTAACATAAAAATGTTTATTATAATGTAAGCTTATATAATAAAAGTTATCTTTCGACATAAATTTACGTTTTGTAACGTTTATGAAGCTTTTTATGCAAGATTATATAATGTTACGTGATATTACGTTAAGTAATACATAAGTTTACGTTTTGTGTTTAGCGGCTATATTATTTACGTATATTTTACATATTAGTCAACATAATTGATGTATAAAATTTGTAAATAAACTAATTTTACATAATTATATATTTTTTTTAAAAATTTGCTTATATAAAATATACGTAACTGTGTTTAGTGGATTAGTTTATAAAACCGATGAATTAATTTATAATTTTTATATTGTTAAATTCACATTAAATTAATATTAATTATTCTATCTTATTAGAGAAAGTGAATACAGAGCAAAATGTGTCTTTTTTAATTTATTACGTATTGACAAAATTTAGTTTTCTTTTTTAAGAATTCTTTTTGACATTGACTATCAATATTTTTTACGTTACGATACAATAAATCAATAAGCAAAAACTTTTGTCCAAGTTTGTACCAGCACATAACGGATATCTAAGAACGGATAACTTATAATCTCTTTAAGCAAGAGTCCCCGCCGAATTCTCGTAATTTGAACTACACAAATACTATCAATGTTTAATCTCTTCGCGTCATACTTCTAAGAGCTGTTTCACTTTAAATATAATTATCAACTTCACATGACCTTATTTAAGTAACAAAACGGTCAACGATTTTCTTTTTCTTCTATACAGACGTAATAAATATCGTTCTATTCTGTGTCAATTTTATTAAAACATCTATCTATTTGCTTTTCTATTAAAAATAAAAAAAACTGGTGTAACTTCACGTAAAATATATTAGTCGTTTGCAGCGACCTATCTTCTATGCTCGCTTCGTTCCTTCTCTTGTATGTTTGATATGATAAATCCAATGCGTTTGATAAGACCTTTAGAATTTTTGGCGTAACCACCGAGGAAACATTTTGGAATCACTTTGCCATCATATTGATGATGCGTATGATTTTGTTGTCATGAAAGAGTTCATTTACAGTTTAGTTTGTGAAATGTGTATTAATCGGCTATAAATTGCAAAACCCTGTCCACCTGTCGGAATACAAATGAAGATAAAGTTGATGCGAACTATAATTGAAGTCCAATAGTGATAGAAACGTCACAAAACAGGACACTTCACCAAATTGTTTACTGGGTACATAATGCTGAGAATAATGTTACGAAATCTAATAAGGTTTTCTTAAAAGACAGTCTTGGACTAGGCATACAACATAAAACTACGACAAAGCCCGTTTTGTTTCTAGTTCACTAGTAATTTAACTAAAACACATGTTACTCTGTATAAATTTATAATATTTGAAGTAATTCTTTCTTAAATGTAGTTAAATCATTGAAATAATGATTTGGGTCTTATTTATTTAGGCCCTTACATGAATCGGGCTGAGGCTTCTCTTCGGCTACCATGAGGGCAGCCTGCTCCGTCCCTGTAGGCGCCAGTGGTTCTAACGCATTCACACAGTTAAGCATACTCCTGAAAAAAATCATACGATCCAAACTGCTATGCTAATCATGACAAATAAAATTGTCAAAATAATAAATTTATATTTAGCTGTGTGTAATATTTAGAAACTAGTATGTGATTGAGTTAGAGCGAGCGCACACTAAAGACAAGACTGTTTTAATAAGTTTTTTTTTACGATATAAATTTGTCTTAAAACTGTAGTGTCTCTAGTGTGCGCGTAGCTTTAGTTAGAAGGATGTGGATTTAATAGAGGAAGTTGTGAAATTTATTCCATTTTATTGAAAAAACTGTTTTTGATACGAATGAGATAGATGACGTACTAGTGTTGCAAAAGTGATTAAATAATTACAGGCGTATTGAGTAAATAGTTAACCATAATTCTCTCGTTCCCAATGTAAAACAATACAAAAAATCATTGCATAACGCTACAGATACGTACAGTTGCTCAACCTCAACGTCTATGTCTGTCTCTTTCTCTCTCATGTGACGCAATGGATTGTTCTATATTATTTTATTCGTATATTTGTTCCAAATATGACACATCATTGTATGCACGCTAATTGGGTAGATCTCTTGGTCTAGAATTATCTAAATTATATGTATATTAAGGACTGACACATTGAGTGAAGTAACGACAGTGCAAAAATCTGCGTTATAACTTTGATGATAATTTTTATAAAATGTTGAAAATTTAAAACATGTGTTAAAATTTATGTTTTTATCAGGTAATGGGCTTGTGAACTTCGTTCTGCGTATGATGTCATAGAAGGAATAAGTCATCGAGATTGGTACTCGTCGCTCAGATAAAGATGTAACATGCTTCAGGAATATAAGCAGTTTATAAAAAAATTCATTGACTTTATCAATAAAACGAATTTAATCTCTTTATTTTGAGTACACATACTCGTGTCTATAAGTTGTAAATTATGTATTGTAAATGATTGTAACTTTTGAAAGTTAATACACTCAAATAAATATGTAAAAAAAAGGAATCGAGATTATTTTTCTGTTTTCAAAACAATCATAATATAAAATTTGATGGGATGCATGACTATCAGTTATTAGTTGTAAATTACATGTCTTATTCTCACTCGTATGTATCTATGTTGCATAAAAGAGATGGCAACTCATCGGATGTGACATCACGCGCATATTAATTTAATATAACTTTTTTTTTATGATTAAAGGGTCAAATATAGTTCAAATTACGAGAGTTCGGCGGCGATTCATACTTAAAACAAGTTGTGGGGTATAAACTGCCGATATAACTAAAAAGCACTAACTCACTTATTTTTCTATAATGTATACAGAAACGAATAAGATAAAATTCATTATCGTGTTATAGGTTTATACCGCTCTTATAACCTCTTTTAAGTATAAATCGCCGATTATTTTTGTTGATGTTAATTTATTAACAAAATGGTGTACAATTTTATAGAAATTTGATAGAGAAAGACGTGGTTCACAAGCCCATTAACCAATATTCGATAAATTAATACAATATACCTGTCTCGTTTGTTCTCATACTACGCTTACGTAAGTGCTTCTCACTTACTCATTGATAGATGTTAACAAATAACAGTTGAATTATAAGAAAATAGATACAGATAGGCCTCTACTTAAGACCTAAGCAATTGAGAAACTACTAAATTTGCTACAATAATTTAAAGTCACGTTTTTGTAAAAAACTCTACTAACAACTGATGAACATATCTTGCTCACAAGTCGAGGACTACCTATAGCTTCTTATTATTTTATTGAAAATGATTTTAATGAAGATATTTGGAGGCCACGTTGTACAGTAATGAACGTAGATTTTCTTCTTTCTTATCGTCTACAATGTTTCCACATAAAAAGCTATTTTCTTTCCAATTAAGACTATCTTCTTCCTTGCGATCTTTAACTAAATTGATTACCTAAATGACAATGTGTTAAGGCTATAGTTAATGTTAAAATGTAATGACGCATTTATATACAATGAATAACAATAAAAACAAAAACAAATAATAAATGTTAAATGTGAATTAATTAAATAACTAAATAAAAGAAAAACAAAACAAAAACAAAAATAAAAAATAAAACGTACCAAAAATATTGTATTAATAAAACCCATTACACTGTAAACTAATAATAATAATATAGGAAAAAAATAACTGTATTTAATAAGGTATTAATTTATTTACAGTGTAATGTTTTACTTCTTGTCTCCAGATTCAGATGGTGCTGATGGTGATGGTTCACTGATGGCCAACGTTTCTTTACTAGGGGCACTTTCAAGTTCTTCAGATGATCTGAAAGTACCATAACTAAAAATAACTCAAAAATTTCAAATTAAAATAATATGAAAAATAAAATAAATTAAAAATTAAAATAATATTTAAACTAAATTCGTATTAGTATATTAGTTGAGTTGTTCAAATTCGATTTAATGGGTTTTCAACAAAAATAAAGGACCCTATTTTGTAATTTATTTGTTGCTTCTTTTTCGCACAATTTAAATGACAGATCTGTCAACAGAAACGCGATTCTCTTATCGAGGTGTTTGAGCGCTGATTGCCAGGTTGGCTTCGAAGCAATGGTATGCTAATGGCGTAAATCAGCATGCTGGCGATATCTAATAACATTTTTAGTAAACGTGTGTTAATATGAAGTAAAAGTGTATTATTTTAAAGTATCATTATACCCATATTATATGATATAGATAGTATTATTTGCATTTGGATGGTAAATTAATATTAATAAACGAATTATATATAGTTTAGCAGTTACAAAACAGGGGTCCAAAGAAAACTCATCGAATTTTGATAAAATTTGAACTCATTGAAGATTTATACTGGTAAGTAACAAATGAATCAAAAAAGTAAACCTAAAAAAAGATACTAAGATCAAAAACAATATCAGGGGCGTACATAGGTATATGCAAAAGCGTAAGTCAGGTATCTCATTGTTATTCCCGCGAAACCTTAGAAGAGCTGGTAATTAATGAGATAATTAATTAGCAAACCGAGCGCGTACTTTGTTTGTGAAATAGAAAGTAGTTTGACCTTGCAATCTGCATAGTTCATCAAAACCTGTGACTACAGCAAGTTACGTGGAAAATAAGATAGGAAAATAAACGTTAAGTAAATAGGGGCGAGGGAAAGCGAGGGGAAGACAAGGGAATCTGTGTATTTGCTATGTAAATACAATCAGCATAAATTAATTGAAATGTATGTGTGTGTGTTTAAATAAGTCCAGAACACATTGTAAAGCATGCAACGGTCACCTATGTGTGACGGAACCGTCACACATGTCCGTCACGTTATTTATATTGGACATGTATGGTAATATTACATTTTAAAGTTTGCAAGTTTTATGTGAAATGGAATTATTCTTAAAAATGTGTGATAATTAGCAGATACTTAAAATTACATAAATTAAATGTTAATATTTATATATAACAAGTTTGCAGAAATATTAAGCGCTACATGATATAATATTCGCATTTATTTATTGGACGTTAATTTCAATTTTTTGACATAAATATTTATTCTTTTCTGCCCAATTAGAATAGGTCACACAAGATTTACTTTTTTGTTTGAAACAATTTGTGACGAATATAATAGCGCTTTAACAGTTTAACACATAATTCTTCAATACTGTAGAATAGTGTAAAAATAATCTATGAACAAGATCCCAGTGCCGCCAAACATCACTTATTTTCTGATGATAACTAACAAAATGTGTAAGATTGAGTAGTGTTAGTATGTAAGCTACAATGCTCGCTACTTGGCCATTTTCCAGGTAACAGGTAATCAAGGTTAATGTCTCACTCACTCTCATGAGCACGGATAATGCCTTCTCGCTCCTACTCATAGCGGAATTAAAATTGGGTCTAGGGGATGTTTGACCCCTTGGATCGGTCTGTTCTCTTGTAAAGGTTTGAAAACAGTTGTCTTGTAATACCTTATATTACCTTGCAGACACTTTAAATCTGACAAAAAAATTACTTAAACTCACTTATAGTCTGATGGTCCATTTTTATATATGTTAGCGAGACAACTGTTTTAAAACGTTTTACAAGAGGACAATATTCAAGAGGCGAAACATCTCCTAGACCCAATTTTATATCCGCTATGAGTAGGAGCGAGAGGGCATTATCCGTGCGCATGAGAGTGAGTAAGACATAAGCCGCCTGGTCAAGCTAGCACGTCATTCTAACACTATTCAAACTTACACATTTTGTTCATCAGAAAA
This sequence comes from Panorpa germanica, assembly GCA_963678705.1. Taxonomy (NCBI): domain Eukaryota; kingdom Metazoa; phylum Arthropoda; class Insecta; order Mecoptera; family Panorpidae; genus Panorpa; species Panorpa germanica. The sequence continues at coordinate 9,168,292 of OY783216.1, read as the reverse complement.
TAAGTGATGTCTGGTGGCCATGGGATCGACCATATGAAACTCACAACAATCGCAATGCAAGAATAAAATATCCAGATAAAAATTAGTGATTGTTCTAAGAAAATTACTTGAAAAACGTCTTTATGCAAGCACTACAACGCTGACGGTAGCTGACCTTTGACCCTTCAAAGCACGAGCACGTTTACAAAGGCGTGGTTAGGTCGTAATGTCAATAATAGCTACAAATGTTGAGCAAATTGAATTTCTTAAGCAATGATTATCGTGAAGTTAGCTTCAAAACAATATAACATCCAATAAATAACGTTATAAAGCGCTATATTTTATTTAGTGTAACAACATTTATATTTCTAATACAATTTATACCAAGTTGAGTTGCTGTCAGAGACATCTATAAATGACAATTAAAACTATATATGATGTGAAGTATGAAACACGTGAAGTGATGTGACATCTTTATAATAATAATACATAACCTACAAAAACGACACAAAATATTTATTTAATTAAAAAGTATATTTTAAGTGTATTATTAGTTCGTTTAGCTTATGGTATTAGATGATATGTTATTATAGACGATATTGTTAACAAATACACTGTATTTCTGTTTTGTTAACAGTTTTTTCAAGTTTATCAAGACATAAAAACGCTGGCCCGAAGACTGTCCATTTGCAACGGCCAGTTAAATAATTCAAATGCGTCATGCAAATTATGTTTTAATTAAAAGACAACACAATTAAGTTTTAACTGAGATTTTAAACTTTTTAGGTTATTGTTAATATAAGAAAATAAAACATTTACCCATTTATTAAGATTCCTTTGTACCGAGCAAAGACAGTTCACCTTAAGTAAACCACAGAGAACATGTACGACATATTTAACGCAGTATTTCCCGACTTGCTTAAAGTGATGATAAGGAAATTGTGCGTTAAAAATGACTAATATCTCTGCAATTTATCTAAGCTGTCTTGTTCTAATCGGGTAGGACCATGGTCCGGACACAGGTCTGGCAATGAGAAGGGTCTTAGTTCGCATCAAGTTCTGAACCCGTTTTGTACATGAACACGCTTGCGATTTCTAACCTAACTTTCCAGTAAAATTGTTAATGTCAATATTAAAAATGTCGTGAACTTTTATTTAAACTTTATATTCTATGCGCACTGTTCTGTATTTCTTTCATTTTTGACAGATGAATTTTTGGACTTTGTTTACAGCGCTCCAAGCGGATTCTCATTGCATAAAGCTTGTTGCGTCGTTGCAGATCCGTGTACAAGACCATGGGCAGGATTTTCAACATTAGCATTAAGAATTATTTCTTACTTTTTTAAATATGCACTTTAATTTTTTTTTTTTATTAAAATAATAAAGGAACGAAGCTCCGTCTATGTTTGTTTGTTGTTTTTGTATTGTTACATAAATCAGCGCGTATAGAATGGCTATACAAGAATTATTTTATTAACATATTTGTAATTATACTACAAATTTGGTTTTGCATAAATTCCTATTATTAAAACATAATGAGAACTTTCAAATGTTGACTTGAGTCGACGCAACGGTGAGAATGAAATGTAGGAAAACAAACCACAATGAACACTTTACATAAATTAGCTGTAAATGTAACAATAGATATGATTTAAAGTGCATATTTAAAACGGATTAAAAATTAATGATTATTTTATCAAATATCAGAAATATATTCTACAATAAATATACAACGCAACTAGAACGAATGAACATTGAAAAAGATCAAATGTTAAAAAAGAGGAACAAATCTCTAATAAGGGATAATATATTATATATAATAAATAGATAAATACACTATATGTATTATATTAAATAATAATAAAATGAATACCTCCACTATCAGCTGCTTGGTGCGCGGAAAATTATGAAAATCACAATCAGAGTTAGTTAGTCAATTGAAAATGGTAATTAGCAAATAAATCTTAAAACTAGGAATCACAGAATATGAGAATAGGTCACAATAATTCACTAATAAAGGGCTCTAATTATGGCAAACAATTTAGGCCACAAAATATAATTTTTTTCTATTGTGGGCACTGGACAAATTTGAAATTAAATCGCTTGAATTTTACTCTACTATTTTGTAACTTTTTAAGAGCGCCCTTTAATATTAGATGATTATTCATAGGATTATGTTTTACAGGATAAGGCTACTCAATTTAACAATCTATTTAAGATTAACTGATAGTTTTGGGTGGGCTGTAATTGAAAAAATCATCTAATACTATAGGGAGCATTTAAAAAGTTACAAATTAACAGTCCTATTACGTGGGATGTTCCTAAACCAGTTATGGCACTTTTTAAATAGTGTCAGGTTCCATTCAATCTAATTTAAATGCATTTAAGATCAGTTTAGGTGCTTTGGTAATTGCCTATTTTGGTCAAGAGTTAGCCTAAAGTTTAAAAATTATATTAAATGATAATGGAAGAAATGTGGATGACAATTTCTGTCTATAAAGTAAATCGTACCTTAGATGGAAATAATAGACCACTAGGTTTGTGTGTTGTGTGATAAATAAAATGTAAAATAATTAATGAATTTATAAGATATACGACTTAATCTGTATTACACGAAGTGTGTGATATAAATTCAACGATATACACATCATAGCTGAGATCGTTAAGCCATTATATCCGTCAAAATTCGTCCTATCAGGAATGTCCATCATTAATTAACCTTGAGACATTTGAGGTTATGATGAAGCTGATCGTATGATACAGATTAGGCGTGTATATATGAATGAAAAAAGGATAGATGAGGGTGAGTTCTGCACAGGGGAACTGAGTTAATTTATATGGCGAGAATAATGCGATAACATTGCTAAAGCTATTAGAAACAAAACAAAACACATAAGATCACTTATATGGCAATATTTCAAAATTAACTTCAAATATAGAAACTGAATTTTTGAAACCAAATATAAACATGAAATTTTACCACATATTATTATAAACATTACAAAATATTTCTATGAAAAAATTGACATCGAAAATGTACAACGGAGCAAAATAATGACAACCACTATAAACAACAGAGAATTTGGTCAAATTTTGGGGACTGGATAATGGAAAAGCTTATCATATTATAAGAAATATTTATTGTCTCAATAATATTTGATATCTCTCTAAGCAAAACTAGTAACAGTAGACTAGTTGGGAAGATGGTTGTATCTCAGTTTGGGGAACTTTTACCTGTACAAGGGTCATTAAATATAAACCTGAAAATTGTCTTCAATATTTCCAGATATGGTCTTAACATATGGTTGTCACCAGGGAAGAAGTCTGGAGTGTAAGCTGGGTGATTAACAGGTTGTCAGTGAAATTTAGTGAGTTTACCATGAGTTAAAGCAGCTTGATTTATTGCGACGAGCAGTCTTGTCCTCTTACACAATCTAGGTAACAGTAATACGGACTGAATATTGTCTTGATTGACGCTGGTTGCAGGAGGTCGTTTATGGCTTTGATTTTCCACTTTATCACGACCATTTTGAAACTTCTGGGCCAATGAAACACCTGTGTTTTAATCAGAGTAGCACAATCGAACTGTGCTTGGAATCTTTTTAATATTTCACTCGATGATGCACCTTTGATTGCCAGAAAACGCAGCAGACTCTATTACTTCCTGTTCACTCATAACGATAGTGAAATAGCGGAAGTGAACAAAATTTCGGTTTATATTTAAATGACCCTTGTATTCATTCTAACAACTAAATAGATTATAAATTAATATTGATTTGATAGATACGTAGGGAATACCTTCTGACTGTCTGTACGTTCGTTGTATGTTTATTGTATTCCGTTACGTACGAATATATTCTGATATTTAAATAATGGCAGTTCATTTTCTAAACAAAATCGAAACTTAAAATTAATGCGTTTCATTAAACAATACTATCGCGCGTTAGTAGTTATTAGTAGTGCAATTATTGTAATTAATATTTATGTGTGTGTGCTTACAGTTTGTTTAATAAGTTCTTATTTAGTTAGTTGTTATTTTAAAATTGTTTTTGTTTTAAATAGTTATCGAATGTTTATAATTAACAAAGCTTAAGCGATATAATTTTCTTTAAATTTAATGAAGCTGTTAAGTCAGTATAAATAGCGTCCGCGAATACATAATGCAAGTTATTGATGTTGAGTTAAATTTATTTGTGATTCTTTTATCACAGTTGAAATATACTGTTATAGTGTACCTCAATTAGTCAACGTTTAAGCCGATGTTTAGTTAACTAAAGTTTAACCTAAGTATAATGATTTTACAGGACTAGTTTTGTCAAAGACCGACCACGCAGATTTAAGCCGAGGTTTTTTGCTTCAACTAGAACAAAAATGAGAGCTGACAAAGAAATATTTGCATCAATCAAGTTAAAGTTATTATTGTTATCAACATAAAGCGTTTTAGAAAATTTTTGTAGCACTTTTAATATCCAAGATAAACAGAAAAGGTATAAATTACAATGTGACAAAAATTCCCATAGCATTAAATAAAATTTACTGTAGTCTTAGTAATTTTTGTATTTTACAGACGAATTTTCGTCATAAAAACATGTAACCTTTGTTTTCTCATAGTGTAAAGCTTATTAGTATTTAGTAAGTGCTTTTTAGGGTAAGTGGTCACAGTTTGGCGTTACCGCATCTGATTTATCGTTTGTAAATGCAAGATAAGCAGAGCGGGGCGGTAACAAAACTATAAGTCTACAGAAACAAAAACTCAGACTTGTTTTTCGAACCATGGAACTTTGACAAACCATTCAGATGCTATTATATATTTGAACAATAAATCCGACGCCTTCTTTTGCACTAAGTTCAGAGCAGGAGTAGTTTTACTTAGCGCGAAATATCCTCGACCTCTCAATTCTCGTTTATTTGCTTTATACTTGCATTATATATTTGTGAAAGTATTTATATATATAATAGCGCAATACTTAATTAAAAATATTTAAAAACAAGGAAACGGAAATTAAACAAAAAAATTGATTGATTCATATAGCTTGATGTTAAATGAATAATTCAAAGTGATTGAACCAATCTAATGCTTATATTTCTTAAAGTAAGTAATACGTATTATATTTATATAGAAAAAAATGAAAAGAAAAATCTTTTATTTTTTTCAAAAACAAAAAAAAATTAAACTAAAAATGCATGCATCATTCTGTGATTGAATCTATTCTAATAGTTGAATAGTTGGTTAATTCATTTGTCATATATAAATATTAATGATTATTTAGTTATATGGAGGAATAAATGAAAATAATATTTATACGTAACACATACATTAACTATACGTAAACCTGACCCGACTCGTTAAGGTCAAGATCAAGGTCAAACATGCGCAAGTAGCACTCACCCATATAAACGGCTGTCCCGTAAGCTGCCCCTAATAATGATACATATTTAAGAGAGTGATGAACAGGAATATTTATGAAGAAAGAGTAAAACCATGAAAACAATAAATAACATGTGAAGTTTAAAGCAAGAGATGAGTTAAATGAGAATGTGTAGAATAGGAGTAACTCATATTTCGAATTGTTACACTTTCAAGGTCCTTTGGATGAAATTATAAGCGTTAATGCAATTTCTGATTATTTCTTCTATTTTTAACTCGTGAGTTGTATTGCGTGAGTTACATATAACTCATTATGATAAATTTAATTGCATGTTCTGTGAGTTAAAAACACTTAGAATCTATTGTAAATATAATTATTGACTTTAATGATCCGTGAGTTACATATAACTCATTAAACTTGTAAGAAACCATGACATTTTTTAAGTATTTATTTTTATATTTGCAACTCTGAAGAAACAACAATAATTGGATCATTCACAACAATCTTCAGTTTGATCTGCACTGTAACCACTGTAATCTTTGTACAAACAGAACATTCTAAAACGGTTTTACTTTTATAATCATAGTTATTAACGCACAAACTTTATTATTATATTATTAGAAATAATAACGTAATTGTTTAGGTCATTTTGTATGCTTTATTGGCAAAGAGATCAGTGGATTTCGATCTGTAATTACTTCGATTGAAATATCGATAGTTTTAATGCCATAGATGACCTTCAAGTTAACAATTATCAGCAGAGAAGTGCATTAATTTAATAAATCTCATAAAAAAGCCCTTGAGTCATGATTGTACAGTTGTAGTTTTTAAACTGTGTGGTAATATAAAATGATTATGCAGAATGTTTTAGTAACCTTCAAGTGTTTTGTGAGTTAAACCAATGCTCAAAAAAGTGTGAAACATTGGTTTTTACGTAAAATTACTTTTTCTTTAGTTATTATCAATTAAATGTTAGTTCCTAGAAATTTGATAACCATAAAATTAAATTTGTATTAGATTTAAGACTAACCTTCCGTTTCCATGTCGGAACAGCGCTAATATCTCTTCAAATGTTTTGTTCTTCGTCTCTGGAACCTTTTTATAGGTGAATATCCAGAATATTGCTAAGAATACACTGAAAGGCAGGAATGTGTAGTTCTCCAAAGCAGTCTGGAATAAAAGAAAAACAGGAATTAGTGTGAATATGAAATTTATAAGGATTTAGTTCTGCGAAGATTGCTGCTTATGGTACCTAACATAGACAAAGTAGTTTAAAGGATAATATATATGTAAAATGTGTTATCCATGTTCCAGAACATGCCAATATTTGGCTTTAGCAGACGACTTGGTATTGTTACTTAGAAACCAGAATGCGCTCAAAGTAATTTGATGGTAGCCTCAAAGAAAATAGGTCTCAAAGACAAAATACATAATCAGTAAAAGAGTAACTAAAAATATCAGACTATTATAATGTATTGAGAGACAATTTCTTTTACAAGTCATTTTTAATTGTACGGATTATATATTGTAGTTTCTCTGTTTTTTAACACGTAATTATAATTAATAACTCCAGTTAAATATCGGTATTTATTGGCTGAGGTAAACGACCAATATGATTGTTACTTAATTATAAACAATGTTTCTTATATAACGTAATTTTCCCTTTTATACAGAAGGAATGTAGTTTCCATTTTTTATAATTAATTTTCTCCAAATACACGAATATCTTTGTAAAATGTTACAGTTTAGCAGAATAATTTCTATGATACTTGTTTGGCAATCATTAAGTAATCGGATAATGAATTCGTTTTATGATAACAATTCTTATGGTCGATGACCATCTGGGACGCACGTTTGATGGTTTGCTGGTAAATTATGTTTATGTTATTGAACAAATTTAATTACCGAAGAACTACGAGTTATTTTATGGAATTTGAAGGAATCATTCCAAAAAGTGTTGCAAGTTTTTTTAACTCAGTTTATTAAAGAAAAGAGTAAAGTTTTTAATAGTCAGTTAATCCAAAAATTGAGTTACATAAATTTACATAGATTTTGGTGTTGTTTTTTTATTTGGTATGTAGTTGACTTTTATATTAAGTGTGATGTCTAGAAACTTATGATTCCTCCCCTTACTTCAGAAACCCCTTCATTCCATTGGCATATGACGTAATTAATGGAAATAGCCAAACCAAATAAATAGACCTTAACTATGAATCTAATTTAATCTAAAATATTGAGTTTTCAATAAGGAAAATGGTGGAATCGTATGGTATGAATTATGTTTACTTATACAATTGCCTTGTAGTGCACTTTCACACTTGCTAGCTTATTACAGGCTAATAAAAGTATTACATTGCGTTACATTTCTACCTGGGCCACAGTTTTTTGATACAATCCAAATCAAGACAAAGTTAAATTAAAATAATTTCGCATTGTTTATCAATAATTATTTTAAGTGGAATTTGTAGCGAATTCTTTTTGTCTATTGTATACAAAATAATTGTTGTCTTGGTAGAAGCACTGTCTTTTACTTGTGCTAGTATAGCAATGATTAGTATCAACCTTACGTTTCGTTGTGTGTGTGTGTGTGTGTCTGTAATGACAATTATAACTTAAGCGACAGCGGGTAATAATTGTGCGGACCTTTGTAATTTAATATTTGCAATACGTAATTACAATTTGTTTCATTTTAAACAATGATATAATTATATTACTCTGACAATTTCTAAGACCATGTTATTTAGGGCATGAAGAAGTCAATGAAAGCATTATTGTTAAAAAATAATCTCCAGTAATAGTCCAGTAATAAATATATGTTTAAATCATTTACGTGGCGCTCATAAGATAAACAAAAACAACGAGAACAATTTTATATTTAATTGAGAGCAACACGATAAACAAGAAGCGAATGAAATAAGCAAAACTGTTTAATTAATTGAACTCCTTAATGATTGTATACAGAACAAACTCGTTTAAAAAACAGCAGAATTGGAGTGGGGATCTTGATATACGTATATTTCTAATTAATTAAAATTATAGTTAATGATTGTGTATGTAATTATAAAGAACAAGTGCATAGCAGGTTAATGTCATCTTAGGATGCACACGGGCTCGCCGGCTGATGCACTCGATTCACTTTCTTCGTCGCCTTATAAATAATGCATCGAGTCAACTGTTTGCCTTTATCGCAGTATTCAGCCTCTTGCACACTCTATTCTTATACCTCTATGAAAAAACCTGTTGCTAATAATTTGGGTAATAAAATCTTTGATCCGACCATGTAATAAAACTATTGACCAATTTGAGTAATTATTTAAACTATTATTATTTTATAAAACGTGATATTATAACATTTAATACAATACTATAAAATTACGTATACGAGAATAAAACCGAATATAAAATTATATTCAAAACAAAAACTTAAATTGCGCTCGTTTTTATGATATGCTATTGCGCATGCGCCCGTGGTTACGCCTGATTGGTCACATGTTCCAGATTGACGCTGTTCGTTCGCTGTTAGATTATTTTATTACAAATACTTAATCCAGTTCCGCTACAATAAGTTTTATAACTAGATAGGTGTATGTACCGTACATACAATATACTCAATGTTTATTTTCAATATAATAAAAACATTTGTGCTGTGCTGTGCTGTGTTTGAGTAAAAGTTAGATTTTAAATACATAATTTGCTTTACTGCTTGCTTTGCATAATATTGTTTATGCCGTATATTAGATGTCATTTTGCAATCATTTCACTGTACGATTCCCATTAGGCATTCTAAAAATCGTGTCATTATACAAGAGGCATTCAAATATGAACGTTTGAGTCACGCGTCGGGGAGGCGCTAAATTAACGATAACCTCACTAAATTACACAGTGGCAACCTCTCTTGAGCCCACCTTACAGTCCAGGATTGTCGCCACTGTAAGAGGAGAAAACTTTGAAGACGACGCTGCGGTCGGCAGCTATATTGTTCTATCCAAGCAGAATCAAAAAGTTAAAGTTTTGAAGTTAACACCCCAGTAAACATTTGGTAAAAGAGAATTTCTAGGTGAAGTTCTAGTCACTCGTACACAGAAAATCAATTTTAGTTCAAATTGATTTCCTACCTGTCACAGGAGGAACGGTGAGCAGTCGTAAGGCCGTCTGTAGCTCATAAAAGAGACATTCCCTATGAACGACTGAATAGAAAACAAACGCGTTCATGACAAAAAACTCATGAAAAGTAATAGAAATGAAATAGAATTTACTCCAAAACTCAGTAAACATTTTTGTCATAAAAGAGTTAATTTACAATTCAGTTTCTCACAGTCGTTCATATGAAATGTCTATTTTATCAGCTACAAATGGCGAAACCACTCCACCTGTCGGAATACAAATGAAAATAAAGTTGATGCGAACTATAATTGAAGTACGATAGTGATAGAAATGTCACAAAACGGGACACTTCACCAAATTGTTTACTGGGAAGATAAGATTTATGGTCTTATATTTTTCTTTTTTTATTTAATTAATTTAATGTTACGTTATATTTCTTGTTATATTTATTAATAGGAATATATGTGGAGGACAAATTTTTGGAGAAGTCTCTGAATAATGAACTGGACTACCGATATATAATATGTAATAAAGAAAAGGGTATTTTATTAAAAAAACTAAAGGTAAATTAAAAAAACATAATCTCTAAATAATTGTAAACAGTAGGCTAACTCTAGTTTGAATAATGAATGGTCTATAATTACATTCCCATCATCCGCAATTTCTACCTTCTTTACTTATTAGAATAATCAATAATTAAAAAAAAAACACACACACACTTTAATACAGCAGACCGGAAACATGGTTAGCACTTTTTAATTATAAGTAATTTGCATACCGCTACCGATTTAATTCTGAGTTGTTTCACCATCACCATCGCCGTGTTATTCGAGCAGATTAATGCATCTATTCGTTATTGCTCTTGCCAATTACGTGGGCGCTGTTCTGTTTTATTTCCTGTTGTGGTAATTGTAACAGTACAAGTCTACAACCACGGCTACGGTAATGATAGGTGTCTGTGTTGAAAAATTGGATTACTGCCCATCGAACACTATTTACATATTAATGAAATCACTGTTTTAAATCGTTCAAGCTTATCAAACTATATGGATAGAAACAGTGACGAACTAGGACGGTAAAGCCGTCCTACCTTCCGTGTTACATACGATAAATCCAATGCGTTTGACGCTTACCTGAAAACTGTACTATATAATGATAAACGTCAAATGTTCCATTATGTTTTAATCCATTTTATGACACCAGTTGCCGGAAATATTAGATAATGAAACATAGGAATTTTAATTTGAAATGCGCGAACTTTGAATTAAGTTTTTGTTTATTACATTAGTTACTCGCGTCGCGTCGTGGCGTGGCATAGCGCGGGAAACGACTTGTTACGTTTCGTGAACAAGTAGAACAATAAATATCATAAAAATTAACAAACTTAAGGGGTTAGCACACCTTGAGGTATATGTATAATATAGTACACATTTGTGAAAATATTTATATACACATTTGTTTAAAAGTGGTGAAGATATAAGCTGTTTCGTAGAACACGTTTGCCGGGAGGTTCGTCGGCTATCAGAGCATCATCAGAAATATAAAATGAAATATTTTCTTGTAAATAAATGTAATAGCAATCGTGCAGCATAGAGATTTAAAAAACAATTGTATGAAAATTACATCTCTTTGAAAAAAATGTTTTTTAGTTAAAATTTTAAGTTAAAAAGTTAAAGAAAATGAACGAAGCGTGCAATCACAAAAATCCTATGTTATTCGATAGATAATAGTATAAGGAAGATATTTTGTAATTTAATTGATGCAGTATACTTATCAAGATATCGTAACGAATAAATAGTACGTATAATATATATCTACTCTCTCTAATATATATCGGCTCTCATTTCAAACTGTTTAGGTAACATTAGGAATATTATTATGGGTAAACAAAATTAAAACATTTTTAAAGTATCATTAATAAATCTAAGCAAGAAAAAAAAATCGTTCTACTAAAAGTGTCAAAGTGGAATAGCCCCTTAACGTAATTAAAAACATTCTTCAGCTTGTTATAATTATGCAGAGTTACGTAGACATCAGTGTGAAATTGTTTAATATTTTATATTATTCTTTTATACAGTTTTTTAAATATTCTTATTGAATAACATAAAATTTGAAAGGGAAGCTAATATTAAAACTTAGCTTATTTAACTTTATTTAACCGTTTTTTAAATTAAGAAAGTGAATGGGGTGAAAACTACTTTTTATAGTATATTTTTCTTGAATTTTTACTGAAATATATTCTTTTAAGCTAGGCCTTTCGATGTAGGTATAGCTATTTAAAATTTAAATTCCGCGTTTCCGCTAAAGATTGTCCAAACACTGTAAGAAATCGAGTAAGGTTCGACTGAGTTACTTATGAACTTTAAGTAATGTTTAAGTACATTAAATACATCATGAGTTCAATGTAAGTCCAGCTCGCTAAATCGGGATTAGATCGTTATCAAAAGCAAACACAAGAAATTCTTATTGAATAGTAAAATCACGGATTCGTAGTAAGGCTATGAATTCATAGAATTGCACAACGTTTGTTGTTACTTTCTGCTGTATTCGGACATGTTGGATTGTTGCCACACAAGGCAGATTGTATAAACTAAATATTTGAGCAAAAGATATAACTTACATAGTTTATTTTATATATAAGACAATATCTTCAGTTTTATTAGGAATTGTAAATTTTAAATAAACTTATGTGTTGCTTCTGAAATTGAAAGTTTATTTTGGTAATTTACATACATATTTTAATAATTCCTAAAACTAAGGTAACATCACTAAGTATCCAAAGGTTGCCGAGAGATATACCTATTTAAAATTTCAATTTCTGTTCTGTTTCACTCGTACTTTGGATGTCACATTATAATAAAGAATTGGTTTCATTTAACATTGTTTGCCTTTATATAAATAAAACTTAGACAGAACTACTATCTGTGACAAATGCATGCCATTGCTGATAACTTTGCAATAGGATCATTAACGTATTTTTAAAGTAAAGTAACAGTAATTAACAAGTGGTGTAATACATATCAAGGTAATAAGTAAATATTGAAGCACGTTTCCTTTTCTATTTGTTATAACCATAAGTGAACGTCACGTCATGTCACTTTACGTTAATTTATATTTCGTGAAATAATAACAATGTTAATTAATGGTGGAGACAATTAAACCCGTGCACCACAACGCCATACCGACTAGAACAATAATATAAATAAACAAGGCGTTGTGTAAGCAGAACCATATTTCAAAGAACAGACCGTTTTGTTAAGAACGTAAATGGATATTTGCATCAGTAGACAGAGGATAACAACCTGTTTAAATTAGAACATGCAAACGTATTCCGCTTATCAGCCTCCATTTTATATCAGCCTTCATTTTGAAAAAATGACTAGTGGACACTTGCTTTAATACTACTGGCAACAAACTGAATATTATAACCATTCCACATGTGTTAATTACAATCAAGGTGTCAACAACATAGAAAATTACATAACATTGCAAAATAATGTCAACTTATCAAATAAAATACATTTCTTAAGTATGTTAGTTTCTTTCCGCCTTTATAAACTCAAGGTTTTTTTTTTGAAACTTAAACATATTATTTATGAAATAAGTAAAACTATACTATAAGTAAAAACAATTTCTTGAGTAAACTGGATGAAAAACTATATTACAGAAAGAAAAATTAGAAAATATATATAGAGCGTGTTGGTAAAAAACGTAGTTTTACAATATAGCCCAAGGACACGTTCTAAATGATATCACAAAGGTAATAAAATTTATAGAACTCTGGAAATCTGTTTAAATGTTAGTTGTTACAACAATTAAATAATTACAAAAATCAATTAAATAGCAACAAATAATGACTGTTTCATCTAGAATATTAATTAATGCTTATTTGCTTAAGTAAGAAATACATAAATATAGCATTGAGAATTATAATTGTCTAGCTAGCCCAGTGCTCAGTGCTTGGCAACGGTAACGGCCATACCACATTCATTTTTGATCACGCTCCGGTAATTATTAAAAATTACGTAAATACACAAATACTTCCGAAAATAATCGTATTGAAAAAACGAACACCAATTGTAATCTAACAAGTCAATCATTACGAAACCTAGCACGAAAAAAAATGTACTTTTAGTTTCAAGATCACAAGAGTTTAGAAAAAAAATGATCGGTAACATGACAATAGTTGAGGTGCATGTTTTGAGGAATTCAAGCAGAAATACAAAAAAGCTAAACTGCAGGCAAGATTCAGTTCTTTTAAAAATTGAATTAACTTTAATATTTGAAAAAGTTTTATAGAAAAGAATATAAGAAAATATTTAGAAATGGAACAGTGACTAAGAGAATCTATGCTTGATGCCAGACCGCTGTGTCTTCGGGTTCGATCCTTGAACAATGTTCAATACCAAACCTTAAATTTGAATTGTAGTTTTAGCGCTACAAATGTCGGCCATATTTATGACGTAACAGGTCTGTATTAATAAGGACAAGTCAGTTATTTTTTCTATGGATAAGATTTCTGTGTTGAATATACTATCTCTTTTACGCTCTGTTGTATAAAAGAGATAGCAACTAAGCGATCGTGATGTCAGAAGTCGCAGAAGGATCGCTTTAATAATTAAAGAGACAAAATGACTAATTGCTAATATCACATAACATATAAGGAGTTATTAAAAGTAATTAAACATTTGAGGTTCTAGTAACCCACTTTATCAATATATAGTACACTTTTATAGAAATTAAGACATAGGACACAAGCACATTGGATTAAAGTAGAAATATTTGAATACAGGTGACGACGATAAAGTGTCCGCTCTGCGCCGGATGACTATGGATTATGGTCTTACGGCTCATGAAGTCATGGCCCAAGGAACTGCGGCCCATTGTGTAGCAACATTAACACATGTAACACAATGGACTGTTTTACCTTGTTACATATTATATTAATATCTGATTCGTGTACCAGTATGTGTGCTTAAGTGTATGATACAATTATTTAGTAGTTCTTTAGTAAACTTTCACAGTAATAAGAATAATGTAACGAGTATAAATAGAGAAGTCAGGTTATAGCAAAGCATCAGTCTTCATCTACCTTTGAAACAATCCAGTTCAAAAGCAAAGCAAAATGCAGATCGTTTCAGTAAGTGATTAAAATGCATAACGCCATTATAATAAAGTGATTAAAAGTGAAATGTGAGTGCGATAAAGTACGATTAAACGAAAGAGAGATTTGCTTTTCTACCTTCTGTTGCGTTTATCTTTAATCGCATCAAGTTTTATACAAGAAATTTTTAGTACAAGCCTAATTTATAAATGCTGAAAGATTATATTCATAAAAGCGATACCGTGACTTAAAACTAGTATCATTTCGGGTTCGATTCCCGCAAAACATGGTGTTACACTTCTTAAGGGAACACTAGTAATATTTAAACTAAGAAGATATTATTTTATAACTATTTAATAGCCGTTAATCCTTGAAAAGGACTTATAAAGATGTTATATCTTTAAAAGGTTAAAATTATAAGCTTGTTAATGCGCAAATGGATAGATTTATTTTTTTAAATAGGTCACAAAACGTTGTATATTAGTTAAAATCTTTTACGCAGAATGTAACTTTCGTTATGTAAAATTAATGTTCCGCTAAACAGTATTTAGGGTGTATTTTGTTTAATCAAAACTTAGATGTTACTTTGTTATTAAGCAGTGGCGTAGTAAGACACAATTAAGACAATTAACAATATCAGAAATGAATTTAAAATTTAATGGTAATGAAATCTAAATTGGGTAAAATACAATCATGTCTGACGTAGAAAGACAGAGACAATATAATTTGAAAAAGTAGAAGAGAAAGAGACAGCTGTAGCTTAATTTTATTTACCGTCAAGCTAATTGTTATGTTCAGTCCTACCACCGACTGTGTTGGTGGTTTCTATGGTGTCTTGGCCTCACATACGTGTCCCTTAGAAATCAATGCAGCCCAGAAAAAAATTGGGAAGTAAAATAGAGAACAAAAACCCATGAATATAAAAAATGGGCATAATACAGGAAGAAAATGTATCACAATGTAACACTTCTATTAGCTACCAAGTGTGGCCCTTAGAATTAGTTTCTAGCAAGCCAGCAACTGTGAAAATTGCAGATCAAAACTTATACTGCTAATATCTTGGTGTGACAAATTTTGTAGCAACAAAACTTCTGCGCTAATAAATCTTCTTCTATTTTTAATAACATTAAAACAAAAATTATTGAAGACAATGCAAATAAATTTCAATGCACTTGTACCATTTATAAAATCGTCACTTACGATAATTTCCCTTTCAAGTATAAGTAGAGATTTATATATTATAAGTTTCCCTAGTGATATTCCAAGTATTTAATTGTATATAGTATCATTTTTATAATAGTTTCATTAAATTACCGATGCGAAAATAACGTATTAGGAAAACCTTTCTCCTATTACTTGAATTAATTAAAATACGAGCTGGTACGAGTAATTAATAAAACAGCACGTCTTTTGATGAATATCGAGACAAATGGCGAATATTAAAAGGCTTGAAATGATTGCACAACATTATGAAGTACTGCAATCGCATTCACTATCACAGCTGCGTGGAAAATCTCTTCACAGTGCGAGATGGCTTTACCGTATTTGTATTTTTATTTTTATTATGATTAAATTCATTTGCATGTCACCATTACAGATCGTTTCCGCCGTGGTGGTCCTTGCTGCATGTGCAAATGCAGGGTACATTCAGTTGGCACAAGGACATGGTGGTTACGAAGGCGGATATGGAGGCGGTCATGGAGAAGAACACGTTGATTACTATGTGAGTCATCCTAAACTGCATAAAAGTGTATCAATAAGAACTGACTATTTTAAAAGTGACGCCATTTTGCGCGAGTGTCACTTAGATAATTGAAATTTGATATACGCAGACTAGAGAAATGGGAAATTACTTTGGAATATAAGAAATACGTGTAATGTATATTTCTTTCGATTTCAGGCTTACCCAAAATACAATTTTGACTACGCAGTAGCTGATCCCCATACCGGAGACCACAAAACCCAATGGGAACACCGTGATGGTGACAACGTTAAGGGAGCATACAGCTTCTTGGAGGCTGATGGCACAACCCGTCTTGTTGAGTACACCTCAGACAAACACAACGGTTTCAACGCCGTCGTCAAGAACATCGGCCACCCTAAACCAGCCCCTGTCCATGGAGCCAGCTATTACGGCGGACATTACTAACTCCACCATTGTGTTGTGTCTTAGAAAACGAGTTTAGTTTCTTGTTCATTATCACAGAATTCTTCGCAAGAGATATTTCTTTATCTTCATTATTTATTACA
The DNA here is from genome assembly GCA_963678705.1 of Panorpa germanica. Taxonomy (NCBI): domain Eukaryota; kingdom Metazoa; phylum Arthropoda; class Insecta; order Mecoptera; family Panorpidae; genus Panorpa; species Panorpa germanica. The sequence goes on along the minus strand of OY783216.1, from coordinate 9,151,486 downwards.
TTGTTCTATTGCCAATCAATCGCCATACTTCACTTCTAATGTCATTTCCCACTTCTGATTTCTCAAATATCAAAATACATATACACTAGTTGTTTTTTTCTTCAACATTTAATTTCTTTTCTTCTGTAGTTTCTAAAGTTAACTTATTTTAATTTATGTAAATAGTTCTCTAAGGAAATAGGAAATATCTCACGCAATTCCAGCAAAGATGAATAAATATAACTGATAGCGTTTTCTAATATGTATATCTGTATATGTGTATGTTTATATTTTATTTATATCAAACTTTTATATTTTTTTTACTATTTTTAATTAAAGTTTAAACGCTTTTTAAAGTATTATATGTCTCGTATTCATTATTTGTGATTTCATTTCATGTTTCCGTTTCTCTTTCATAAATTTCTTCACGCATTTGATCTCAAATTTATATGTATTTGTAAACCTATGTATATTACTTCATAAAAATAACATTAAATAAAACATATTCTATTTTAAACAATTTGTCTTTTTTACTTGATTTTACTTTATGTGCAGCATCACACATAGGTACTTGTAGTATCATGTAAGTAACACATATAAGTTCATAACAAGAAAGTTGGCCTAGTGGAGACGAGCCATAGTTTTAGCTGTTTATTTTAAAGGTCTCGTACACACTCAATTATGTTTGTTTGGCTTAACTATCACAGCCAACACGAGCCGAGCGCCGATATTCATGTACATGTATAACAAAATGGCAAGCATGTTGGTCATTGACAGTTTAGTTCGAATATTAACGTGGTGTAAAACTTATCTCAAGTTTTATTATCCTGTAGTAATTGGTGTGAATTTAATAATTAAAGCCACTTGCTGACAATAAGAAATTTTAGAAGGAACTAATTGTAAGTCTGTATAGGAAACATAGGCCTCTTTAGGAAGTAATAAATAAAGAGTACAGTAAGAAGCAAATAGAAAGAGAGTTACAATGTAAATGGAATGTATAAGGAAATTAATACTTTCGCTGATGAAAAATACGCTAAAGTTAATTTAAAGTAAAGTTGAATCCGTCGTTTCACTGATTTAACAATAACAATTAATTTTATAAATAAAAATTAAAAAATAAAATATTTTAATATGTTAAATATTAGTTTTATTATTTTTATTTACAATTATTTTAAGCAACATGTGTTGGCCCACGTACTGTTCCGACATGTGTTGAGAACCGCGAACATTCAAAGCCGAGCCCAACAAAATCGAGTGTGTATTGGGCCTTGTAATCGCTACTACGCATTTATGAAACAGGCATGCCTAGTTTATAATATTAGATGATCGTCGGTGTTGTTCTGATGTTCTAAATTTATCTAATTTTGCCCTTATTTAGTTTGTTGAATGAGTATGAACTGAATGCGTAACTAGATGGGATGGAATGGGATTATTTATGAGGATGCAATTATATATTGAAGAAACACAAGTAATGTATACTACAGAAAAATTAATAGCTATATTTTTTTTTTGTTTTTTTAATTTATTTTAATTCATTTATTTAAGGGTTTCAGATTTTAGTGATTGCAAAAAGAAGTTGGATCGTATAAATTTGCAATACAATGGAAAAGCATTGTCTCGTTATTTTTTATAATGTCCCCAGTAAACATTTTGGAGTCACTTTGACATCATATTGAAGATGCGTCATGATTTTTTGTCATAAAAGAGTTCATTTATAGTTCAGTTTCTCACATTTTTTCATATAAAATGTCTACTTTATCGGCTACAAATGACGAAATTACTCCACCTGTCGGAATACAAATGAAGATAAAGTTGATGCGAACTATAATTGAAGTGAAATAGTGATAGGAACGTCACTAAATAGGGCACTTCACCAAATTGTTTACTGGGTCTATAGGAACGAATAAGATAAAATTCACTACCAAATCGTAGACTTCTATGGCTCTATTGTCATAGACCAAGTCATAACAGTTATCAGAAAAATATTTAAAAAAATCTAAGTTGAATATTTTTTAAAAATATTTCTGATAAGTGTTATGACTTGCTGTGATGAAAGCGATTTTTAAATCGAAGATATATCACTATTGCACTGGTATTTTTGTAAATGTTATGTAAAAGCATCGGTATTTAAAAAATGGAATATTTATAATAAAAACCAGCAACATTCGAACTTTTTACTTTATTTCGTAAATAATAATAAGTTTATAATTGTTTATTGAAAAGTAGTTATGCAACAAATATGAAATAGCTACAGTTACATGGATGGTAATTATAATTACTTATGTAATCACCAGAGTATGTACTATATATCGATTACATTTGCACAATTACATTGTTTTCTACAATACAACAAATAAATAACTTAGAAAAAGTTTGCTTTTTACAGTATGGTGTTTTGAATTTCAATTTATTCTTACGACATGATAAATATTCCTATACTCGCACTGCAGCTAAACCATAAAAGCAAATAAACGAAAGACCCTATGTATAAGAAGTACAAGGAACTCTGCAGACTGTGTCGGTGTGAAAAACTCTGCGTAAATGGAGCATGCTCAAAACATTTCAAGAGCAGATCATTTAAGCACATTCATGTTATAGTTAATTGAACAAGGACTTTCGCAGTTGGTAGGTGTTGATTAATGGTATAAAAGTAGCCGATATTGTTGTTATCGATATCAGTTCTCGTTTGTCCACCTAGCAGACCAATCACCGAAAAATTACCGTCAATATGCAGTCATATTCCGTAAGTATACAATGTATTGAAATATTGTAATCAAAATCACTCGAGAAATATTTATAAACATATCATTTAATTTCGATTATTTGTTGAGTTGTATAACTACTATTTGTAGTTAAACTGTCAAGAAACAAACAATTAAAAATGTAATTTAAAGGGACAAAACAATTAAAGAAACAATATGACGTCATTACAATTACAATTACAATTACAATTTATAGTGCTTGTTCTGGAACACGCGTTTATACCAAAATTAAATTATTTATAACCTATATAATAAAGAAGAGGATAATCGAATGTGACGTCACATTACTACACTTAGCACAAAAGTCAGAAATAGACGCCCATATCAGTTCTCCAATCGGATTCAGTTTTATAATAACTTTAATTGTTGGACGATTTGTGCAACTGTGCATGATATGTGGATCAAGTGTGTGGTGGGGGTAGAAAAATACCTTTTGATGCGGGGCAACAGCCCGAACTTCTTCCAACATGAACGTTGGATACACGATGTGTTCGTAGCATCGTTTGGTACGGGTTTAAAAGTAACGACAAGTCAATAGTAACATATACTTAAATAATTTCAGGTAGCGGTTGCACTTTTAGTGGTCTTCGCCTGCGTTAGCGCAGAATACGTAAAGGTGACCTACCACGGAAATGGTGGACACGGAGGTTACGCTGTAGGAGGTGGCCACGGAGGAGAAGGAGGCCATGGAGGAGCTGGTGGACACGGAGATGAACACGTCGACTACTACGTAAGATAACAAAATAAATAACAATTAAACCAATTCATCAATTAAATTTTTTTATCCTTGCCTACAGGCTTACCCCAAATACAACTTTGACTACGCCGTAGCCGACCCCCATACCGGTGACCACAAGAGCCAATGGGAACACCGTGATGGCGATCAAGTTAAGGGAGCTTACACCCTCAAGGAAGCTGATGGCACTACCCGTGTTGTTGAATACCATGCTGACAAACACAACGGATTCAACGCCGTCGTTAAGAACTACGGACACCCCATCGTCCACCAATCCTACGGACACGGACACGGACACGGACACGAGGGGGGAGGTTATGGAAAATATTGAACAACCTAACTGTCAATTAACTAACGATCTTGTGTGCTTGGATGTTAGAATGTAGATCTAAATTTATAGATTTGTTGTAAATATGTAATTTGTTGTAAAATAATTGATGTAGAACCTTGTAAATAAATAAATATATTATCTATTCATAAATTGTTGGTTTTTATTTGAAGAAGACGGCGCACTTTATCATGGAAGAAAGTTTCTAATTAATGTTTACCATAAGTATGGTTCCAGTGTAGTATTTATTATTGCTTTAACAAGGCACCACAAGACATAAATTTAAGGTAAAATGTAACAATTCAAGTAACATTTATGTAAAATTTATATAAAATAAACGAAACTAACCGGATTTTCTTCCAATGTTGCCGCAAGTTATATCACTAATATGTTAACATAAATCATAATCTAAATATAATAAAAAAAAAACAATATATCAAAATGTGACCTCTCACAAATTCAACTTTTTAAATTTTTCTTTCCTCTAGTTAAATTAATATTTAATGTGGTTTTAGTCTGGTTTATTCAATAACATTTTTTACAAATATAAATTAAAAAACAATAGAAAATCGAAATAATGTTTAAAAAATGAATTTATGATTTTATGTGATGGATAAAAATAATTCTGACACAAATGGCATACTCGTTCCTAAGTCGTCGGTGCCGGATTCTCTCGGCAGAGGCGACCCGAAAAATGTGCTGCTCTCTAATTATGATGAAGTCTGGAGAATGTGGACTGTCTAGTGAGTGCGAAGGAGATAGATAGAGTTTCGTAAAGTTAAAGTTTATTAATGGTGTTTACCGTTTTGCGCTGTATATTTATTCAAAAATCCAATAACCTTGACTTGATTATTTCGACTACCAACAGCTACAAAACATTACCACAACACTGACCTAATCAACAAATACCTGACGTATACAATACATTTTCACGTCATACAAATAGCCGACCATTTCTAGCGCTAAAACTACAATTCAAATGTTTAATTACTACATCTCCGTTAACATTTAGATATTTAATAAAATAGACACGTCAGTACACATTTATTAACATCAATTGAATATTTTGCTTTCCATTTTATTAAGTATCTGCACCACTGTAAAGTGGAGTACTTCACTGAAAATTATTAACGATTCGTATCTACGACGTAAACGACTCTTGTTCTTATTGTTGTTAAATGTTTGTATGATTTCTTAAAGTGTATTGTCCCTGGATATCCAAGTACCTCAGCCAATCCCGGATATAATAGTCTGGCCCGTGGCGGACACAGGAAAGTGGTGGCGTCTTCTTGCAGCTGGTGGATTATCAGGAGCAATCTCAAGGACGTGCACAGCGCCATTGGACCGGATAAAAATATTTCTTCAGGTAAATTGAAGAACAAACATGTATTTAAACAATTAAAAACACGGTATTTGTTTCAGGTTCACAACGGGAGAATAACAATAATAGACTGCATAGGACAAATGCTGCGGGAAGGGGGGATCAAGGGTTTTTGGAGGGGAAACTCCGTAAACGTTTTAAAAATTATACCAGAATACGCGATAAAATTTTCTGTATATGATAATGTGAAACAACTTATTAAAGGGCCTGGAGAAATAAATGTCTATAACCGATTCTGCGCAGGCGCAATTGCCGGATTTATTGCACAGTCTGCTACGTATCCATTCGAGGTATTGAAGACGCGCCTGGCACTCAGTTCCACGGGACAATTCACAGGACTAATAAGTGCAGCGGCAAGTATCTACAAAACGGAAGGCCTGCATAGCTTCTATAGAGGATATCTTGCAAACACCATTGGAATTATCCCATACGCTGGCATTGAACTAGCTGTGTATGAGACATTGAAGAATTACTATGTTAATTTGAATAGTTTGGAAATGGAAGGGCCCACCCCGCTGCAGCTGCTGGCTTGTGGTAGTGTATCAAGCACTATGGGACAGCTGTTTACGTATCCATTAGCGTTGGTGAAGACACGGATGCAGGCTGCTAACAAGAGCAGCGACACCTCGAATGCCACGATAATGGGCATCCTGAGAAATACGATATCAGCTGAAGGGTTTCTAGGACTTTATAAAGGGATGCTACCGAACTTTATCAAGCTGATCCCAACCGTTACGATCACGTACATCGTGTATGAAGACGTCAGTAGATATCTTAGGATAAAAATGTTATAGCGTCTTGTATAATTTGAGCAAATACTGAAAATAAATGTTTAATTCGACATTGCGTTTGTATTTTTCAAATGTTGAAACCACAGTCAGCGGCGGGGTTAGTCCTTGCGCGGCCGCAGCAGACCTTTGCGAGGCACTTGTTCTTTGTATAATTTATGTAAATTGTAAGTAAGTATTTTTGATGATAATTGACGAGAAATAAAATTTTATATTGGAAGTTTTATAAAAGTTAACAAGCACAAAGACGACAAATATTAATGATGATAAACTAAGGTACATGAATGCCTTAAAAGATTTCCGCAGTGATTCTAGTAGGATTTCTAAAGAGCGAGGCGCGAGATTCAAATACATATATAGTAATGAATTTTACTACTTGGGTTGTTGCGCGAGAATGCCAGGCCCCGGGCGGTTGCCCTGCTTAACCCTAAGACATTAAAACATAACCTACAATGCTCACTGCGAACGTGTATGAAGTTTTCATACTAATAATTATCATTTTATGCTAAGTATTTATGTTGTACTTATTTCATAAAAAAATTCCTATAAGTCTTCCTGTTAACATTTTGACGTTTTACAAAATAAACGGTTAGATAACTTGTTACGTACAGAGGAAGTAACATTAGTGACATTCTCTTGATACACATTTATCTGTACCTAATTTAAATACAAAAAATAACACTATCACATTCCGCAAGTCACCCGTGATAAATTCCATTTTCAAGAGCAATGTATTAATTCTTGCGTTTACATAACTTTTAACAGTAAAGTGCGCTTTACTTGTGGACATTGATAACCGAATCATTTCACCATGGTAATTGGTAAATGTATAAAACCCATGGTTGCTGAAATATTGGCATCAGTTGGCCATAAGCATTCTTACACAGTAGCAAGAATTAGAAGCTAAAGAAAGTTGAACAAGATGCAGATCATTACAGTAAGTAACACATAGTATCTACTAAACATAGCTATAACTTAATAAATGTTACGTAAATGCTACGTTTATTCTAATAGGATCACTATTACGCATAACGTAAACTATACTTTTGTAAAGTGATACAAGTTTATTTTGAATTAAACGTAATATTTTTTACTTAACGTTAGGTTTTTAGTAGTTCTTGGTAATATATCATGCGAGTTACTGGCATGTGCGATTAGGCCAGTAACTCGCATGCAAGTTACTACAATATTTTTTGTTTTCACTGCCAGGGGCTTTAGCAATTCCCATCAGCTACTCATAATGGTGTGACTAGTCGAGGGTAGTAGAGTTACTGACCTGACAGTAACTGGCTACTGTCAAGTCAGCTGCTCGCTCTGTGTCACCCAATCGTTAACAGCATAAAAACAGAGCAGAATTGTCTAGTAAATATGTATATCAGTTGAATTAAAGCACAAACAAAAATCGCATAATTCTAAATTTCAGATTATCGCTGTTGTCACGTTCGTAGTATGTGTTAACACAGTTATTGCAAAATCCCATGGAGGTGGAAGTCATGGAGGCAGCCATGCTGGAGGAGAAGACCACCATATCGATTACTATGTCAGTGTCTTATAATCTATAACGTCTTCATCAATGTATTATTAGTAACTATATTGTATATATTTCAGGCGCATCCAAAATATGCTTTTGAATATGCTGTAGCAGATCACAAAACCGGTGATCACAAAAGCCAATGGGAACACCGTGATGGCGATAAAGTTAAGGGAGCTTATACCCTAAAGGAAGCTGATGGCACTATCCGCGTAGTGGAGTATCATGCTGACAAACATAACGGATTCAACGCAGTAGTCAAACATTTAGGACACCCCACTGCAGGTCACGCTCATGGACATGGCAAACATTAGATTGTTTTAATTATCATTAATATTGTACTTTTTTAATATTCAATTATTTAATAAGTGTATGTTTGTAATAATATTAATAAATTTTGTTGAAATATATTGATAAGTTTTGATTCTTGGCAAATTTCCCTCCCTAAAATGCGGTTGTTTTAACCAGGTAAACACAATTACGTGTATATAAAAGTCATGAAACATAACAAAAGTTAACTCTGACGTAAACAATTTTACCTAGTATACAACGTTTAATGATCTATCTTGATGCTTCTTATATGCATTAGCAAATCCATTAAAACTTTTTAAAACTTATTTTTAAGGATCCTAAAGCTTCATTCCCACTCACTAATTTGATATTTAATTTACTCTTTTTATCTAATATTTTAATCAAGATTTCAAGTTTTCAGAATAAGCATTCCTAGTCACATTCGTGTTTTAATTTGAGATTAGTTAATTTAGTTGGTGCGCTTGCATTGAAGCTACATTTACATTCACTTTGTAATTGTTCTTTAACACTGTGAGAGTTTTGCAATTGGCTATATACGTCATTGTATAGCTTCCTGATAACTCCCTATAAACTGTCTAGAAAGAAAGAAGGTTCACATTATGTTTGCATTATTTTTAAATACAGAATACTCTAAATCAATTCTAGTTCTATTAAAAAATGTTTAGTAAAAAATTAAATCAATGATGTAGTGTTCCACCGGTTAGTTTTGTTTGTTTTAAAACAAAACAATTGAATTAAAAGTATACAAAAATGTTCGTTCTAGTTTAGATAAAATTATAATATTAAAAATTGTTGGTTAATTTATATATTTACAATGCTAAATGCACATTTTGTGATATACTTATCTCTTTAAATGAATATTAGTTAGACAGGTTAAATTTTTGGTGTTTTGTGCCATTATAGTTATTGTGTCATATATAAAGGTAGAGTGATTCCAATATGGGTGATGATTACGATCCGTACTTACATCGGGATAAAGCTGATACTGAAACATGGGAGGCGCTAGTTCACTACATCAAAGGCAGTGTCGGAACAGGTATTCTAGCCATGCCCATAGCGTTCACCAACGCTGGAATGATTACTGGAACAGTTAGCTTAATAGTGATCACGATACTTTGTACGTACTGCATGCAGCTGCTAATGCGCTGCAGCTACCAGCTCTGCAAAAAGAAGCATGTTCCATACTTATCCTACGCAGATTGCATTAAGTTTGGACTGGAAACAGGACCGTCACAGATTGCCTGCATGTCCCACATAGCGTACCTTTTCGTGGACTTCTTCCTGTTCGTCTACCAAACAGGAACTGGTTGTTGCTACATTATGTTCACCGCACAAAACTTCAAACAAATCCATGACAACTACAGCCCGGTAGAAAGTCACATGAACCTGCGTGTGCACATCCTCCTCTGGGTTGTCCCCTTGCTTTTAATCAACTACATCAGAAACTACAGAATCCTTGCACCGTTCTCACTCCTTGCGAATTTCTTCACGATCATTGGTTTATTGATTGTATTGATTTACGTATTCAAAGACGGATTGCATGATATGGGTGACAGGAAGCTAGTGGCTGGAATAGAACGGTTTCCAGCGTACTTGGGGATAGTATTCTTCGCGTTGGTGTCCATCGGGGTGATAGTATCGCTGGAACAACACATGAAGCACCCGGAGGATTGGATCAAACCCTTTGGGGTCCAGAACATTGGAATGTTCGTCAATGGGGTGCTCTACACAACGGTTGGATTCTGCGGGTATTTAAAGTATGGCGACGATGCCTTGGGCTCTGTTACTCTTAATCTAGCAGAAGAAGAAGTGTTAGCTCAAACGGCTAAGATTCTATATGCGGTTGCGATTTATATATCGTACGCGCTGCAGATGTATCTTCCTCAATCCATGATCCTGGAGGTCTACTGCGTGGAGAGGATGCAGAACAACACGGAGCACCCCCTCAGGTGGGAGTACGCGGTTCGAACAGCCATGTGCCTATTTACAGTGGTTCTATCGATCGCCATTCCCCATCTAAATCTCTTCATCAGTTTGATAGGAGTGTTTTGTTTGTCCATGTTAACTTTCTCTTTCCCTGCAGTACTCAGTATTTGTGTAAACCATCCGAACTATGGACCTGGACACTGGATTCTTGTGAAGGATACTATATTCTTCTTCCTTGGAATTATTGTCCTTATCCTTGGTACTTATGTTGCAGTGAACGACATCGTAGTGGTCATGATGGCTGAAGAATAAGAAACACCGACTTCTACAAGTTTATAAAGGTCTCCAATATGATTTTAAAATATTGTTTTAAACAAAATTCAATGTTCATTTTCTATTAAAACATGTCCGTACAGGCTTCAAATACAGTTAAGTAACATAAACAAGCAAAGAAAATATTGTGTTTTCTTATTATTAGTTGAATCTTCTGACTGTTCTATCAACAACCGAACAGCCAACATCCGAAAGATGCTGTTTAATTACATCAGTGTCACACGCTGATAAAAAAGTAATAAATGAAAAAGTAAATCTCAGATCGATTCTTTAACATTTGGGTCTAGTCTACAAAAGAGAAAATATTTTATTTATTTAATTTCTTCAAGCCTGAGTTTCATATACCCTGCTTCCAAGAACTATACATTTACCGAAATCCAGTAGAAAACATACTCTAATACGTTTTACGAGTTTTAAAGATATATCTATATGAATGTCGGATTGGTTTGAACTATAAAAGTTCAATTTATGAACTAAGAAAGAATTCTCATAATATAAAACTTTAACAAGTAAAATCGATTCCTTATTATTCTGCAAACCCCATGACATATACAACAGAAATTCAAATTTCAAAAAACTATATTTCCGTCAATTTATATATATTTAAAAAAATAAACCAAAAAGAAACATACGAGTATATTAGTTTATATATCCGACCATAAAGAAATAGTTGAGAACCCCATTTTACAAGATGTCCAAGATGCTAATATATGAAGTAATATGGAACTGCAGTTAAATTTATTATGAACTTATTTATTAAAGCGGTCAGAGGTGGCTTTAGGGGGTGGTACATGGGGCAACCGCTCGGGGCCTTGCTCTTGTAGGGACCTCGCATTGTAGGAACTTTATCATCATTAATATTTGTCGTATTTTTGCTTGTTAACTAAAACTCGTCAATCATTATCAAAAATCTTTCAATTTACATAAATTACACAAATATCTGTTATCTAGGGGCCTCGCAATCCGCCACTGAGTGGTAAAGGGTATTTAAAATCTATAAAAAATTAAATAAGACCTTTTAGATTAAATATTAACAGAGTAAAATATTACATTCATGTTTTATGTTTTGCGGATGCATTACTATTTAATAATAATTAATATTATTACATAATACCAAGATAATTAAAACCTAAGTCTGTATGACTTGTAAGTGCGCACTTTCCTTCGGATTACCCACCCACTACTTGTCACCTGCAATACATTGCCCAACAATCTGACGGCTGCCGGACAAATTATTATGAGGAAACAACTTACAACAGTTTTATAAGAAAAAAAAACAACAAAATCAAAATATTCGATTCGATAATCAAATAACAGCAACAGCAATTACAAATTAGCGAACAATTGATAAATCTCGTAATATGTTACACTGATTTTAGTGAACAAATTACTTTCACACTATGGACTCGATGGTATAAAAATGTCAATTTGTCCTCTAATGGTATCAGTTGTGTTCTCTTGATCCCTTGGAATAGTCAATCAAAAAGTTCAACATGCAGGTGTTATCGGTAAGTTGATTCATTTACATTTAATTCAAAGATATTCATTTAGTTCGGTAATAATTACGTAAAAATTATATTAAGAACCCTAGAAGATATTTAAAACGAACACAATTTGGTCAGATTTTCGTTTTTTGTGTACCATAATGAAATAGTTGTTTCCCCATTTACAAATTTTACTATCAGTACTTACTAAATTAAAATTTACTTATTTATTTAACATCGGCCAATTTCCAATGCTGTATCCTATCACCAACGACCTCCGTAAATATTGATAGGTTAGCTCATAAATGTGGACAACAGAAAACCCCGGTTTAAAATAGTCCCCCAAAACTCGGTTTAATTATGAGTAGATACAACTGATTGTGATCTTGCCAGCTATCTAATGTCCAAAAATTCGGTAGTACGCAGACTAAAAAAGAAAATGCCTCAGGACCTATTAACCAACTAATCAGAATCCAGGATCTATTAAAGTTGAGGGATAAATCGATGGATCACATTCCGCACAAGACACTTTATTTAATACTTATCACTGAATGTTCTCAAAGCACGACAGATTGTAATAATTTTTAGTAATCAAATAAAAAAAATATCTAAAAAAGGTAACGGTTTGATTATATTGTGAGGAATACACAGTAAATATTACTGTGTGATGTAGTAACAGGGTGCTATGATGGTTTTATACTTGTGTGATGTTACTATTTATCTTAATATGTTTTTGCTTGTATCTCAGATTGCCGTCGCTGTTTTGGTGCTAGTAGCTGTGACCAGCGCCGGAGTTATTAAAGTAACTGAACATGGAGGAGATGGTGGAGGTCATGGAGGTGATGGTGGTCACGGAGGTCATGGAGGAGGAGGAGGTGGTGGTGGTCATGGAGGAGCTGGAGGTCATGGTGGTGCTGGAGGACACGGAGGCGGTGGTCATGGGGATGTTGACTATTACGTACGTTTAATTACCTTTTTCTTTATCAGTAACTTTAGATGAGGATTTTATTGTATTTTAACCAAAAAAATCCGTTACAGGCTTATCCCAAATATGCTTATGAATATTCTGTCGATGACCACAAGACCGGGGATCACAAAGGACAATGGGAACACCGTGATGGAGACAAAGTTAAGGGAGCTTACACCCTTAAGGAGGCTGATGGTACTACACGTGTTGTAGAGTACCATGCAGACAAACACAACGGCTTCAATGCAGTCGTAAAGACTATTGGACACCCCACAGTTCAGGCTTCCGGACATGGAGGTCATGGTGGAAACGGAGGTGGACATGGAGGACATGGAGGAAATGGTGGTGGACATGGAGGACACAGCGGAAACGGTGGTGGACATGGGGGAAAACATTAAATGAAACTATAAGTTGGAAAAGCTATTTTAAAGAAATACTCTCAGTAATTATGTAAATTGTTACGTTTTGAATACTAATTTATTGTTAATTATTATATACGAGAATTAAGTAAAATAATATTTATACGAAATTAAATGCTAAAAATTATTCTTATTATTATTTCCTTCTAATTTAATTTATTTAAAAACTTATTTCCAAACTTAAAAGCTTAAAAGCTTAAAAACTCTCACAGTAGACTTTTACAGTAAGGTTTATAAAAGTAAGATGGCAAGTAAGACTACGTATGAACCATAAAATAAACATAGACGTATGAACTGAGGATTATTTCACAACATTGGTTTATTGAAAAACATTAAAATAGAAACTCATCTTACGATAACGTTATGGAGCTTATGCGGGAAGGAAGAGGAAAAATTAGAACATATTAAGTATAGGTGTCAGGATAAAGTGGAAGGTGAATTAAGCTCGGAGGAGTTATTGCAAGGAAGAGTATGGATGACGGAGGTAAGGAGAAAGAGAAGAGAGAAGGAGGAGGAACTTTATAAACGAAGAAAGTAGATAGGTTGTGGAAGTAAGGACGGATGAGGATAACAAGGGAGACGAACATTGAAAAGGAAGAAGAGAATTTAAAAAAATGTTAAAAAGTTGTAAAGGAATTGTAAAATGTAACTGTTGTCGCAAGGCCGTAAATGCGGAATAAAACACAACACAATTAGAATACACCCTACTGAAAAGTCGGCGTCGCAAGTTGAAGTGTGAGAGTTTAAGAAAGTTTATTCTTCCGCTGGTGAAAAATATTCTAAACCTAAATGGAATGTTTTTGTGCATGGTTGGAAGCTTTACCTATATCGAAGTAGTTAATTATAGGTATGGCTAACCTCTTCTCTTTATTTAAGATACTTTGCAGTGCTTGCGTACGGTACTATTATTCTATTAAGATTTACTGACAGATATTCTACCTCTCGGTTGATTAACTCAGCAAACTAATTAAGAATTTAAAGAATTCCGACTTCTATTTACTTACAACATACATGAATACCTTTTGTCATATACTCGTACTAATAGATATTTTCAATAAATAAATATATGTACGAACATGGTAGTTGTGTTCGTTATACAATCTTACTTCATTTCACGCACCGCTGGGTGTTGTGTTGTGTTGTGTTGTTTTGTAGACATATTTGATTATGTAAATGCAAGAAAACGTTTACAGGAGCATAACGGAACGAAACTATTTGCCTAATGTAATACACAAGTTAGAAAAAAACTTTCAGAAAACACTTTCTGTTTCAAGATCAAACTAAATTTTTGTTTCAAGTTAAGAAATTAATAATAAATAATAGTAATTATGAGTATATGTATGTACATGCAAAAACAGACGAAATTTATAACGGAAAAGAGGTTTGATTACGTTGTAGATTGTGTCATAGGCTGTAGTATGATCATGCGTTGAGTATATCAATTGCCAAACTTTCTCGGAAGTTGGAGAAGAGTATAAAAAGAAGTATTTTGAACACATTGGATATCAGTTTCTTTTTGTCTACGAATATCTCATCAACTAAATCAATAACATCAACATGCAGATCGTTACAGTAAGTGATAACATTTAAAGTGATCAAAGTTGGTATCATTTAAAAGTGTAACCCTTCCAATAATGAGAAAAAACTAACAGCGTTTTCAATTTTTTAAAAATTGTTGTTATTTTTTATTTATTTAAATTCACACTGGTAAAAAAACTTAATAACATTTAGTTAATAATTTGTCAGACATAAACTACACTACAAAAAAAATTAAATGAAAATGAAACGGTTTATTGGCAATATCTCATTACTAGTGCCTCTTATGATAAAAATAGTTATAAACAAACTTATAGAGGACTCAATTCTCTACAAGTTTTGTACACAATATTTTATTGTGTGCCTTACAAGGACGGAGCTACGTCACTGCAAAGTTGGGCACTTCAATGACAATTTAAACATATTTCAATTTAAAGCTCAATTTATTTATGTTTATATAAGCTGTCGAAATCGTAGTAATATAATAAATAAAAAATAAATAAATATTGTTCTGTGCTATAGATGTAGTTTTAGTCTGGCCGTTTATTATAAGAAAAAATTATGCGTAAACCAAAAATAATTCTTAAAATATTTATAATAAAGGTAACATTTTACATTACCAAAAATTATAAATTTGTCAAAAAATCATTGTAAAAAAAATACTTGATCAAACTAGAATTTAAATATAGGTTTCACAATATAGAAAATTCATAGAAAAACTCCAACCATATAAAAGTACTATAATGTGAAAAAAACTAAAATTTGTGATTTTGAACAGGTCGCAGCCGCCGTAGTCCTGTTAGCCGTTTGCGCAAATGCTGGCTACCTCCACCAAGGATATGGAGCACCCTACAGCAGCCACGGAGATGAGCACGCCGACTACTATGTAACTAATCCTGGATTACTAATCAAATAAGCTTGAAATACACAATAAAATAACCTTAAATTATTATAACAGGAACATCCCAAATACAACTTCGACTACGGAGTGGACGACGCCCACACCGGGGATCACAAAAGTCACTGGGAGCACCGTGATGGAGACACCGTCAAGGGTTCTTACAGCCTCCTAGAAGCTGATGGCACAACTCGTCTTGTTGAGTACACCGCAGACGACGCTAATGGCTTTAACGCGGTTGTAAAACACATTGGGCACCCTAAACCAGCCCCCATTCACGTACCAGCCCCTGTACATGGATGGGCTGCTTACTAGAAGAACCTTTGGTGTCTTCATCAAAAATTCAAATCACTTTCATAAATCAAAGTCTCGTTAGATTTATAGGTTTATCATTTTCACATCCATTGTATATTCTTATTCATTAGTCACTAGATATTAGCCTGTACAGATTTTGTATATGTCCAATAATAAAATTAATAATAAATTAATATAATAATGTCTTTGTTATATAGCATATATGTAAAGAAATTATATTTCTTTAGTTGGTACAAAGTTCATCTGTCGGTAAAACAGTGACCGTTCAGTGAAAACATATTCTCATGAACGCCATAGATGATGTTATAGGAATAACAGCCGTCACATATTGTTAGGTTATAATAAAATTAGATAAAAAGGAATTGAAAATTTAAATAATAATCTTTAAATGTCGTTTCTTAAATTTCAGAAGCAACACATGAGTTTGATTAAGAATTTACAATTCCTAATAAAACTGGAGATATTGTCTTATATATGTTTTACATAAATCAAACCACGTCACATAAAATGTTGGTGCTGTCTCTCTTTCTTTAAAGTACTGTTTAGCGAGTTGGCTGTATCTTTCTAAACCAAAGACAACAATGTCTTAAAACATCGTATCTCTCTTTAAAATATGCAACGAAATAAAAGTAACTGTGAAACAATGTTTCTCTTAAAATGTAATAGACTTCTTGCGTTATAGTTGTTTCACATTAACACACTTTATCATGAAATGAGCTTCTACTTTATTAATGTTTACCAATGCATCACATCTTTTAAAGAAATAAGAGAGTATATTATATAACATATCTCTCAATAAATTCGTACTATTGATAAACCAAAAACCGATTTTTAGATAGTGTGAATCTTGTGAACGATTTGTCTCAAAATTTCATAACATTTCGATCATTAGTTTATGAATTACACTGGTTATAGTGACGCTACTTTTGTTTTTTCTAAAACAATGAATTTATTGGAATTTCGTGTATTAATAAATCGTTGTTTTTAATGGAAAATATCGAACTTTGCATATAAAAAATTGCATACGAGTTATGAGTTAAATATACCCATTAATTATTTGTTTATTTTTCACTATTAACACAACCGAAAAGTAATTTCGGTCGAAATTGATCGCTAAAACAGAACACTGTGTTCTAATTTTTTATGTTTTTAGTTTTTAGACTAATACTTATACAACTAAGATATAAATTAAAACTATAGAGATACTTTATCATTTTCCTTTCTAAAACCAAATATAAAATATATAAACAAATATTTAACAGTAATGAAATTAAACTTTCTTTAGATCTAAGAGCAGAACAAGGGTTAATTAAAAATTATATAGATCACTAAAATGCAAATTAAAAAAGAGTGTATCTTCAAATAAATTTTACGACTTATTCAAACAAAAATCACACAATCTACAGTAAAAGTTTCACGCATAGGCGTCCATAAGACACCTTACACCTTATCCGACAAAATGGAACCTGTTTGTTTCACCCAGTTCTACCAAATATCAAAGTCTGCGGACGTCCATAGATGTATGTGTAAATAAATGAAGGAAATAAGCGCAATAAAAATTATAATTTAACATTAGTCAACAATAGATCACAGGCAAACAGGTCGTTCTTAAACTAAGGAAATAGAATGTCTGTCGGTCTGTCGGTCGGTCGGTCTCTCACTGTAACAATGAAGTTCAACAATACGCTGAACGAATTACTTTCCTATTCAAGATCAACTTAATTTATGTTCAAATTATGAAATTGTTGTAATATTAATACACACACATAATTATGACATAATAAAACATTCTTTAACCAACAAAACCTAATTAAAAAGTAATTCAAACATATAAATATATTAATACAATGAATTACTTTAGTAGAGGTAGCTGTGGTATAAATAGAGAAACGTATATTGGTTTTAAGCACAGTTTAAGTTTATCCTTACAGAAGAACGCAACCAGATCAAAACCACCATGAAGATCGCCGCAGTAAGTTAAAATTTGTTATCAAAAAAAATAATCAAAGTATTTATTAGAAAATTAAGTAAATTTTAATTGTTAATGGGAAATTTTCTGTTCACCACGGAAAGGTGCCAAGTCTTAATTTGAAACATTGGAATGAAACGTGAAGGAAGAGAGAACTGGGACACGTTGTTTGTGATCCTTATTCTATCTACTTCTTCCAAAAGAAAAAGAAAAATTAAAACAAAACATAGAAATTTAAACTCCTGCTTCTTTTCCTTCCTGATCCTGTTTCTACTCTGCCATTCCTTCTCTTTCTTCGTTTCTTTTTCCTATCTCTATCATCCACCGCTTCCCTTCACTGCCTTCATTTAATAACTACCCAATCTTCTTTTCACTTTTTACGTTTTTCTCACATGAAAACTTAATGTGCTTCAGCGGTTATATCTCTATCTCGCATACCCTGCACATTCTTTTCTCTCCATTTGCCTAGTATCTGTCTCCTTTCTCTTCGTTTCCCAATCTTCCACGTTTCATTCGCTAAAGCCAATGCGTTGTTTGCTTTCCGTGCTAAGCTGTGGTCGCTCTTACTACATGCCTGCCTTTATTTTCAGACCATTATCGCAACTGTGCTCCTCGCAACATACGCGTCAGCAGGTTATAGCCATGGAGGTGGCTATGGAGGACATAGTTTAGGAGGAGGATATGGAGGTCTTTCTGCTGGATATGGTGGTGCTGGACATGGAGGATATGGTGGATATTCAGGAGGGCACGGAGATGACCATGTCGACTATTATGTAAGCCAATAAAAAATACTAATTCATTAAATTTTAAGATAAATATTTGCTAACTTCCTGGAGTTGAAAGTAAACCGGAAGATAACATAATCAGTCCAAAAAATATAGTTATGGAACACTTTTTTGTAATATTTTTACTATAGTCAAAATCATGATAGTTCGGCGGCGACTTATACTTAAAAGAGGTTATTAGAGCGGTATAAATTTATAATACGATAATGAATTTTGTCTTATTCGTTTCTATATAAATTATAGAAAAATAAATGAGTCAGTGCTTTTGAGTTATATCAGCAGTTTATACCCCACAACTTGTTTTAAGTATGAGTCACCGCCGAACTCTCGTAACTTCAACTATAGTTTAATTTGTTCTTTAATTACTAAGGTAATTTAACAATAATAAATATTAAAAGGGCACCGCCTTTTTGATTGAGAAACAAAAATGTATAACAGCAGTAGCCATGAATAGATCATTTTTGTTGTCGGGATATAAAGTGTAAGAAAAAGCAAAACATTTTTAGGGACGATAAAAGGCTACGTGCCGAGGAAGGCCCGGAAATTATATATATATATATATAAAAAACAAATATTAAAAGTGAATTATGTCATTGAGCCTATCCAGTGATCCTAAAATTATTTAACTAACAGTGACTCATTATTGACATTAAATAGCGAATAAATCTGTTGGAAGATTTCGTTTCAATCTAATACATTTTTGTGTATTTAATAAACTGCTGTCAGTAGAATTTAGATTCATTCTAGTTTTGGTAATTGCTATTTTTAAGATTATTAAATAATTTCTTCTTTAGGCCCATCCTAAATACAACTTTGACTACGCAGTAGCTGACCCCCATACCGGAGACCACAAAACCCAATGGGAACACCGTGATGGTGACAACGTTAAGGGGGCTTACAGCTTCTTGGAGGCTGATGGCACAACCCGTGTCGTAGAATACACCTCAGACAAACACAACGGTTTCAACGCCGTCGTCAAGAACATTGGCCACCCTAAACCAGCCCCCGTTCATGGTGGACATGGACAAGGGCTCGGCCATGGACACTATGGAGGACACTATTAGGAAAAGAATGGAATTAAGGAACTAGAAATATAAACCCACCACTACTACCTATTCTTATTTTAAACGCTATATGTATTATATTAATGTATTCTCTTTCTTCTGTACATTCTAATATTTTTTATATGTAAATAAATATATATTTATAAACAAATTCGAATTTCTAATTCAAAAGATCTCGGGAAAATTTTCTTTTCCATAAAAAGTTTCTTTCAAATATTGTTTATCTTAAAGAGGATAAAATGTTGAATAAATTTTATCTTTACAATTTTTCTCTACACCTAATAACAAGCGTGTGAGTTGGTGAAAGAATTAACTTATAATAAGTTAATTTCACGTTCATAATTTAGACAAAATGTTGCTTTAAATATAAAATAAAAGTAACAAAGTGAATAAAATTTTTTTTGAAGTATTAACAATAAACCCTTTCATCATTAAGGAGATCAGAATTTATAAATAATTAAAAGTTTCTTATTAAAGTAATGCTATCTCTGTTATATAATAGAGTGTAAAAGAGATAACAGTGCATACTTAAAGCTGTCTCGAGCAACACATAAAAGGTTTCGATATTATAAAGTGTGAAACTTTTTATCAAAGCAACAGACAATGCGAAAAAGCTATCTTCAGACTACGAACAGGACATACGAGATTGACGCATCAACACTTAATGAGTAAAATAACAGCTCCGCAGTGCAGCAACTGTCAGACGCAAATAACAGTCCATCATCTCCTAGTAACCTGCCCACAATATCAAACGCAACGAACAAAACACAACATCAGTGGAGAACTAAAGAACATGCTTTCACACAATCCAGAAGAAATTCCTTAGTGATACAAACTTAATAAATCAAATTTAACTATCTAATAAATTTAACTATAAATTCTAAAATTAAGAAAAAAGCAATAATAAATAAATTCGATTATTTAGAACTTATAGCCTATAGAGTTTAATACGAATTATGTGACGTCATAAATACGTCACGAAGTTCAAATTTTAATTCCATTGTATAAGGGAGAGGAGGGAGTACTCAAAAAATTAATAGTTAATAACTTGTACTATCTTGTGTTAGTTTAAAACGGCTCTAATCCAGCCTTAAATATTGTGACACACAAACACATTTATAAAATAAAATTGTGTAACTTTACTTTTATAGACAATAAATTACCTATAGCGACAAATCAGTAATTATAACGAGACACAATTACATTCTGTTACGTAACAAGTACAATCTAATTACTAACACAAAATATTATACCGTACGTAGAGTATAATTCAATTTATATTTAAAAGTAAATGAACAATACAAAATAATAACCCAAATAAAAACACAATGGAACAATAAGAAGTGTGTAATTTGACAAATAACCATAAAAACACAAAGAAAGTATCTCGTTATCGGCTTGTTAAAATAAGTTAAAATTATTGGTGGATATTAATTATGATCATTCGAGCACGTTTCGTAATTTAGGATGCTTGTTACCATCTATTGAACCACAAATAAAAATATAATTCGTGCTTTATAGTACGTTTGTCTTTTAATATAATAGTAATAAAGAAATCTCTTAAAATTAGCAAAAGATTTAACATTAAAAACATATAAAAAATTGTTTGATAATCGTAACAAAAATTTAAAATTGGTTTTAAAATTTGAAATCAGCGTTAAGCCTCATTCCCACTCACTGAGTTTTAGTGTTAATTTCAAGTTTTAATCTAAAATGTAATTTTTAGATTTTCAAATATAAGGAAATAAAAGTAATTATATTAAATACAATAATTTATATTAAATAAAAATAGTAATTATTACAAAATAATGTATATTACTGATAACTGAAGAAGTTCAAAATTAAGTGATAGTTCAAAAGGCATGCTACATATACTGGTCTCTTCATAAATACCTTTACTTTACAACAATTACAAAATCTGAAGATTTTTCTCTTTTCTTCTCGTTATTATACAATAGACGTACTACAAATATTCACTTTCTGAAACACTTTCGCTACGTCTTCCAACAAAATATCTTGAAGTAACATATTTCTACTTTTAAGCGAATTGCAATTTTGTTTAAACAAATTACCCGCATACCTGAGACTACTAGAAACCCACTTATATAAGTAATAAGTAAAATAGTCAATTAACAGTACGATTAAGATAGTTTGGTTTTAATAGACAGGTAATTACCGTTACGCTTCGTTAAGTGCACAGCAGGTTGTTACAACCACGGTGAGTGTTACACTCGTACGGTTGTGACGTAATCAGTCTATGATGAACATTTTTATTAACTTAATGCTTATTTAATATTTGATAGTTATACATTTATTCTCCATTTTCGACTTGAACAATCTGTTCTGTTTTCACTTAGATTAAAAGCAGTGCCAATCTAAGGGTAGAGTAAATAAGGCAACTACCCTATTCTATAGCTTCACACTTCCTAGCTTACTACTATCTATTTAAAGTGTTACATTGCCTTACATTTTTTACCTGTGATGCACTGAATCAGAAAGGGTTGCCTACAATAAAAATTATCTTTATGACACATAAAACTGTCTTGTTTTACTTTCGATGGTTTCTAACGTATTTTTGAACCCATTCACACTCACTGTTTTTTAGTTTTCATTTAAGGTTTTAATTTTAAATATAATTTAGAATTTGTGAAATCATGCGTCATCTGTCAGTAATATACATTATTTTGTAACAGAGACGGTCTTAGGGGGTGACAAGCAGGGCTACCGCCCGGCGCCTCGCTCTTGTAGGGGCCTCGCACTTTCGCGCAACAACTGATTTTTTAATAGGTATTTTCGTTAGCATTTCGAGATATCAGCATATTAAAGTCTAGATAATAATTTTAAAACCGTAACAGATACTGAAATGTGGTCTTGAAATTTGAAATCAGTATTTTAACACCAGCTCCAAATAACATCTAAATTAAGACTACTTCGAATAGATATATTTGAGTTGAGTATACCGTTACATATATAATTCTATCCTCTATTTGATTCAATACTCGAAATGCAAAATTAAAATTTGGATAAACTTATCGAACATTGTTAGAATTTTATTCGGAGATGTCTCACTAATGAACACTCACTGGACAATAGATATATCTATATTACACAATTGTCTAGAACTGTCGCTTTGCTCCACTGATTGCATATAGGGAATTGAGTCATCCAGACAGGCATGTCGCGGTTCAACAATTATAGAATGAGGAACACATTCATGCAACATATATATCACTTTTATTTATGCAAATTTTAAAATCGTGAATATCATTATGCACTTACAAGTCTGAAGTAGTGCTCAAGTATCATAAAACGGATATAGCTGAAACATTTCCGATTTCCAAACTCAAGAATTAAACAAACATTATAAATCTTATACAATCAAGTAAGTCAATTAAAACGTAATTAAAAATAAAAGATATTATAGCACCAATCTTATGATTTTATGGGGTTTTTAATACGAAACTTTCACGATTAAAATCGGTATAAATATCGATAGTGATTGAATGTTGGTATCACTTCACATCAGTCTGTCTATCTAGAACAGGTCTACCAACCGAACGGTGAAACTAAATAAAACAATATGCAGATTATTCTAGTGAGTGCGACTTATTGTTTGACGAAGTTTAGTTAATAATTTGTTAATTGTTGTTTGTATTTTTAGGTAGTTGCCACTGTTTTAATCCTGGGAGCGTGTACCAATGCAGGACACATTCCACACCATGAAGAACACCACGGGGAAGAACACCACGACTACTATGTAAGATATATACACTATACTGCATGTTGAAACATGCTAGGGGTTTATTTTTCAATAGACAGTTATGACATATCTGAAATATAACTAAAAAATAAATGATACAGGTATTTTGATTGGGTAAACTGCAGTTGGGTTCAACTCAAACAAATCTAAGAGATGAGGTACAAAATATTAACCAAGGTTTATAAAAAACCATGGTTAACTTAGAATCAAAAAATCGGCACTAAGTCATCTGGAAAGATTAATTATAAAATGCTATCTCAACATTCATGTAAAGTAGATATATGCTATAATACCTATTTTATCGCCTACAAATGGTGAAACCATTCCACCTGTCGGTATACAAATGAAGATAAAATTGATGCGAACTATAATTGAAGTGCAATAGGATAGAAACGTCACAAAACAAGACACTTCACTAAATTGTTTACTGGGAAACTAATTCCAAAATATATTTTTATAATTTTATTATGATAGACAAACCTTAAAACCAAACCAAACGTTAATAAAAGAAAGTTTATTAATGATCTATAATTAATGAAGGATTGTTATACTCAGCTATGATTTATTTTCAATTGCGTTTAAGCTGTTGTTGCAGCAAGAAAAAATGTAATTACGTTTTTAATTTCACATTGACGACAATAAAAAATTTCAAAATTATTATCACATAATAATTGATGTAGAGTAAGACTATGGCACGTCATCACTGGTATAAAATTTCACAATACAAAATGGTTTTAATTGTTTGCAGGCCCATCCAAAATACACCTTTGACTACTCAGTAGCTGATCCTCACACTGGAGATCACCACAACCAATGGGAGCATCGCGACGGTGACAAAGTCAAGGGATCCTACAGCCTCGTGGAATCCGATGGAACAACTCGTGTAGTTGAGTACACAGCTGATAAACATAATGGCTTCAATGCCGTCGTTAAGAACATTGGACACCCCAAAGAAACGCACAGTCATGAACATCACGGGCATTACTAGAATCAAGCACCGTCCCTTTCTAGCGTAACTCTCTTGATCATCCATCACTCATTAGCAGTAGGCACAGCATTATGTTATTATAAGTTCCCAGGTAGAAAGGTTTACTCTTGCTAGCTTACCACAAGCTTATTCCAAGGTTTATTTTCTACCTGGATTGTATTCGTTGTATCTTAGTATATGTGTATAAAGATTAACTCTATATAAAATGTTGTTTTCTTAAATAAAATTTTCTCAAATAGTTTCTGTGTTTAAATTAATATATTCCTAACAAATGGAGCAATCACCCTTGGTGTTGTGTATTTAGTTTTAAATTTTACAAAATTAATATTTTCAAAGTTGTTTTCTCTCAATCCAAAATTTAAATAACACTTTAAATAGCTTGTAATAGTATGTAATAAGACTATGGGCTTGTGTCCTATGTCTTAATTTCTATAAAAGTGTACAATATATTGATATAGTGGGCTACAAGAACCTCAAATGATCAATTATTTTTTAATAACTCCTTATATGTTAGGAGATATTCAAATTAAAAAAGTCAATTGTCTTTTAAATTATTAAAGGGATTCAACGTTATAGAACATTCTAAGATGTGTAACTCTTAACACAGAACTCTTACCCATACAAAAAAAAACCGATCTACCCTTAATAGTGCGACTGGATTTGTCTGGATTTGGTTGTTTTGTTAACAAGTAAAAATTGATTATGTACATAGATAATCATACACTTATTAGGCACGACGCTACAAAAACTGCCAACATAGTATAATGTTGTCGATGATAAGACTCAGAATGTTAATTAAATTAAATTAAATTAAATATTACAATAAAAAAGAATTTAAAATTAAGTAAATAACACAATTGCAAAACTTATATGTTCCTTATAATATATGTAGCATGAACACTGATCTAGATCTAACCTCTTTATACATATGTTATGTTCTTTGAAGCAGAGCGTAGGTTGATTTGTTGAGAATCACATTCCAGGCATTCATCAGATGACTGCGATCAGAGCCGGACTGTTCCGTGAAGAGGTATTGTGAAAACAAGTATAGAATTCTACAGCCTAACGACCCACAACGTTGATGATTCTTGCTGACAATTAGTTAAATCTTGGTTGTTATCAATTTAACTAATTATTCGTTTATATAAGTACAATGGATGTCACTCTCAAATAACATTAGAACATCTACAGTTACCTTACAAAATATATACAGCAAACTGTAAGTAATTTAAGTGTTTGAAGCTTAAAAGTTGGCGCTAAAATATTTACATTTCAACCGCCTTACTAATAAACCTGTTATAAAATTTATACAAGGTATAAACTGATAATAACCCCGTCGGGATGGAGTTTATTATAACAGGTTTATTAGTAAGCTGGCAAATGTATAACTTAGTATGACACAGCATCTACCACGAGAGTTCGCAGGAGCGAGATAAGGATGCTGCGTGTGAGAGTAAGTGTCTTAAGGGATATCTACATGTTCAGATATAATTCCGATTCAGATAAATAGTTTATTTAGGTAAAGTTAGGTACAGAACTAAAAAAACACAACGGAATTGACCGACTCGATTTATCTAAATTTCACGGGCATAAATTTGATCCCAGTTCAGCCCTGCCTACTCTCTGATGTGAATAACAGTGCCTAACATATGTTCATGCAAATACAAGTTTAATAAGTACTTTCTTCGTATCCGTATATTTCACGTAAGACTTGATAAAATAAAATGTGCTATTGTTTAATCCACATTGTTTCAAAATAAACGATTCGGAGAATGTGCTCGTACGAATGTTCGTATGTGTGTATGTATTACTCGTAACTTACATAAGACCCACTATGCTATGCTATGGTTTGGTTGCTATGAAATTAAATTCATTTTTAAATTTAAAGTTAAAATAAATTGAAACTATTGCATTTCTAAAAATGATTTGTGATGCGAGATTGTTAGTAGTATATAGAAGTAAGGCTGGGCGCACATTGAAGAAAAGACTGTGTTTAAACAATTTACGTATATTGCCAAACAATTGTAAACAAAAAAACAATAGAATTTGAAAAACCTTATTGAGTTTATAAACAAAACAAATTTAATCTCTTTATTTTAAATATATTTATAAGTTGTAAATTATGAATTATGAATTACGAATTATGTTTTGTAAATGTTTATAAATGTATATATGTATTTTAAGTGATAATAACAGTTGATGCACTAAAATAAATATTAAAAACAAAAAAAAAACAACAGAACAGTAATACTTGAACTAGCTTGTAGCACGTTAACAATGTGAATCTTGTACACTGTGCTACAATTTCTAAGTGAAAGGCAGAATATTAATCTTGGAATTACCTTGTAGCAAGTTTGCATTTTTAGAATATGAAATAATAATATTAGATTCTTTTAATTAGTCACGGCACTTTAGACTGGTTAAAGATATGGGGCCGATATTCTAAGATACCATTTAATTTTTCACTGTACTAATTACTTTATATATTTAAATGGTGGTGATATTTGGCAGATATTGCGTTCTATTATTAACCTCAAAGTTTGTACTTTGATCTAAAATAAAAATATCACCACTTTTTACGAAAATATAACGATTTTCTGTTGATTTAAAATGACACCTTTTATTGGAAGGAACATTTATAAAGACAATGTTATCTTCCGTGTGCGCTTGTGCCAAATATATCAGGAAATATACCACAAAGATATCTTAGAAGCCTATCTTTCAGGAGTAAATATTACCTATGCAATATAGACAAAGCGCGAACGTAATATTATCTCAAGAAATGAAATAAAAGTAATATTGTATTCATGTAACTCCTTAAGGCTTAAAAATGACTTAATTGCATGTTCTGAAATCACGTAACTAAATTTAAACGGAATTACTTGAAATGCCTGCCACTCACTCTTAAAAGATTTATGAGATTTTCAAATATTAATATTGTTACCATTAAGACAGTTATTAAATTGGATTAATTATAAGTCAGCCAGGCATAAGCCGGTGACCGTGTGTTGCATTATGCTAGTTATATAATCGACGGATTGATTTAATTTTAACAAACACGCATTCCTAGTAATTGTGAAAAAGAAATAAATTAGATTTCAAAATTATGGTTTGTGTTGAATAAAAAAATTACAAACGCTATATTTATTTGACTACCATATAATACCTCAGAATACGACACAATAAAATCCCCTATTATGCTATTGTTAAAAATTCTAGAGTCACGAAACACGGCTCGACATGGCTCGTTTTTCGTTTTCGTTGGAAACTTCTATGTGGGGACTAAGCCAAATTTTGCATAAAACAGTCTTATGACTTTTATCCCTATTCATCATAGTTTGAGGGTGAATGGAAATGTTTATGAATAATCGATTACAATAATTTGACGTTTTAAATCCAAAATTTGCCTGCATACAAGCCATTAAAAAATTAATTTCTTTGTTATTACTTTTTGTATTCCAATCTTCCTATTTCTTATACTTCTTATACTAAAGATATACGAGTATTTTACACCAACGAATGCGATAAAATTCCTCAAATATCGCACCAAACTAGAGATGTGCTTTGTCCTATTTTATTTAGTAAATTTAAAGCATATTTGAAATAAAAATATACAAGCGCGATCGTCCAGAATTCTGAAAGACTCTAGTCAATTACCAGATTTCAAATGCTACAAATAAATAGAGCTTGTTAAACAGCAACTTATAATTGCAGCTAAATTATATCCATATTGATAAGCTAATGTAACCAGCTAAGACAGCACGTGCGGGATAACACGTCCGTGTGTGTGTATGTGTGTTTCAATTGTATTTGACTTTCACGTTATCCGAGGCATCAGTATAAATACTCAAGCCTTCCAATCTAGCGGCATCACTTCTCAAACCGCTATCACACGGCGTTCAAAGCAACTTGTACCAAAATGCACATTTCTCCAGTAAGTGGTATTACACAATACAAAATTATGTGCACTTTGTGCGCACTGGTCACTCGTTTACTGTCCGGTTTTCTTGGGCTCGTAGGCGTATATTTAACGTTCATTTGGCGATGTGCCTGAGTGCACCACCCGCGATGGACGGTGCTGACTCAATAAATTAACAGTAACATGTATTTACACGTGGTCTGCACAACAGTAAGACTAACTGCACACAATATATGCAAGACAGTCATTAAACAGTTTTCTGTTTGTTACAGAAATAGTTAGAGAGAGAAGATTGATAAACAGAGACAACGCTAATAACTTTATATAGGCTTGAAATGTTACAGTAAATAATTTTTCAATATACAAATACGATGTATAATTACAGATTTTAGTCGTCACTGCAGCGTTCATGGCTTGTGTCAACGCCGGATACGTTCAGTTGGATGCTCACAGTGGATATGGAGGACACGCGGAAGAACACGTGGACTATTATGTAAGTTTATGTTCAGAATTACTACTATAAATATTTTTATACAAAATGGAATTATGAAGATCAGTCTTTTAGTGGGTGCGATGCGCATTGGAAAGAAATTTCTATTTAACGGAATTTTGAAACTTCTATATAAGAGTTGTTTCTTCACCACGTGCTTTTTAAAAGACATTTCCAAAGCATACATCAATAAAAGGTTCAGCAGTATAACTTCCTAACTAAAATTAATATCCTGCTTCTAGGCAGTGCAATGGATTCAAGCACGCTCCTTGATTCTAGTATTTAACTGTTATGAAATTAAATTTCTATATAACGGATTAAAACTTCTATATAGAAGTTCTGAACACGTTTCATTACGCAATTTACATTACGATAAAGCCTCATTCCCACTCACTGTTTTGATATTTAATTTACTGTTTTATTTAATATTGTAATCTAGATTTCTAAAAAATAAATTAAATTAAAAATGGTACTGTAAATAACTATGCGTATTGTCATATGCTGAACAATTTAAATTAAATACAAAATTAAATTAAAGCTGTGAGTGGGAATGATACTTTACGATTTTAAGCTTTCTATATTATAAGGTAATATTTGCAGGCGCATCCCAAATACAACTTTGACTACGCCGTAGCTGATCCCCATACCGGAGACCACAAAACCCAATGGGAACACCGTGATGGTGACAACGTTAAGGGGGCATACAGCTTCCTGGAGGCTGATGGCACAACCCGTGTCGTAGAATACACCTCAGACAAACACAACGGTTTCAACGCCGTCGTTAAGAACATCGGCCACCCTAAACCAGCCCCTGTCCATGGTGGACATGACCACTACGGGGCACATTATTAAGCAGAAATATTTAAATATTGTTTAGAATAATTTTGTACATAATAAAAAATCGTAAGGAGATATTTGTCCTTTTATTTATAAATATTTAGTATAAATTGGATAAAAATTCTTACCTTCATACTCGGGAAACCAATGCCGACGACAAAGTTAGCCATCCAGTTGACTAGAACAGCGATAGCCATTGCAGAGGGTCTCGGTCCTTGTGAAAATAATTCGGCAGTGATCATCCACGGGATGGAACCAGGTCCCACAGCGAAGAAAACAACGAACGAGAGTGTAGACACAACGGAGAGATACGACATCCAGTCTATCATTTCCTGCACATACCCAAAAAACTCCTTTCAGGGGGTAGTAATAGTTCTTTCCCAGCATGTTTGGAGGAGTGGCTTTTTTACAATACAATATTGTAAATATCATGGGATATATACAAATTGTGGCAAATAATAATATGATTTGTAATGGATGAAGAACTAATATGAAATACAGGAAGAAGAAAATAATATGAAAGAAACCATTTTAAAAGCTATCAAAATCTGCAACTGATATCCAATAAATTTGAAATGTTACGTCATAAAATACGTAAATTTTGATAGCTTTTACCGACAAAAAACATAATAGTAAAAAAAACTATGTGTTTAAAACATCATATTCCTTGTAAACACAGCTACTGAATGTAACAGCTCACGTAAAATATGCAGAATATTTGAGATACGTTTTTACATTTGAAAAGTGACGTGACGTCACTTTTGTTATGTAAATGTTTCTCTCTTTCTATATTTTATGTAAGTTGTTACATACAATAGCTGTCTTAATATGGACAAATGGTTGTACAAAAAAAAAGCAGTGTCATGTAATATTGCTCGGTGTGAATTAAGTACTGTACAAACGATCGTGTCAGCAATTAGCGATAAGCCTGTGTTAGTTTTGTGTATATGCCATGTGAGCAAGTGCTTATGTACAGAGTAAGATAAAACTCCATCTGTTTTTTTTTTTTGAAATTTACAAATTGATTAGAGATATGAATTAGTTTTGTGATGCCTAAACAAGTGTTATTCGGTTATTATTTGAAAATGATTAGATTAGAAATTATTAATAAAATAAATGAAATACGAAAAGATTTTATATAAATAAAAATATAAAAATAAGATAGTGGGCGAGGTGTGATGCAGGTTGCATAGCCTCTCCTCCAGACAGGGGAAAGTTTCTCGGTACATAAAAGGGGGCGTGGCTATAAAAAGCAGTGAAATGTGGGAAATCAAAATTTTTAAAAATAATGCATTAAAAAAAAAATTAAGCAAACTATTTGAAGAAATTTTTATATATGTATATATATATATAAAAATTTAATCAATGTTTTTAAAAATACGTTTTAGATTGTCACTTCAACAAACTTCTCCCTTTATTTGGCGAAAATACTAAAAATGACACAAAATACAAACGCACGATAGAAGAACTGTTACATATGTTCCTCAACATAGTAGACAAACAGATTCTTCGAAAGGTTTGAAGTTTGATCTCAACCAGTGTTAGTGCAAGTTCACTTCGCGTTGATCAAGAAATAACAAACACAAATTACGTTTTAGGAAAATTTCGACACAAAAGCGACACAAGTATGAGAGGTCACAACGAAAAGAAAAGAACATCCTAATCTTGATTTACAAAATGGATCATTTCCATTAAAGACAACATATTTGACACAGACTTATGTTGTTTCAATAGAGAGTCGACATTCTAGAAAGAGTCAAAGAAAATACGCGCCTGTTTTAATGAGAGTATGCAGGATAGATACATTACAGTCTGTTTCAATTATAAAAGACATAATATGCGTTATTTCAGAATTCGTTTGAGGTAAAAGGAAACCTACTGTATTTTTTATAAACAATAAATTAACAATATTAAACACAAGGTGCCTTATTTAATAACATTTTCTGTGACGTCATTCATCGTGAATTGGACTAGTCTTTTTTTTAATAATATTGACCTTAAGTTGCATTTTCTCTACAATTTAATTTGCCAATATTAACAAACAAATGAATATTACGCATGACGCTTGAAGTCAGAGAAAAAGTTACAATTATGGCCTTCAATACATATGAGAGTATTTTCATTTTTTAGTTAAAGATATTGGAATTAGACTTTAAAAAAAGTAAAGAGAAATTTGTTGAAGAGAATCTTATATGTTTATATATAAAAAACGAGAAAGAATTCATTACTATTTCTTTAACTGCAAATGTTTATTTGTTCCTGTTTTGGAACACTACTTTATAAAGCTACTGGTTTATGACACATTGGGTAATAATACTTACATTTTAGTAAGTAGTTAAATTTGTTTGTTGATTACATAAAATATAGAATGAAAGTAATTTCATAACTTGACTGAACTAAAATTTGTAAAAAAGAAAGTTTTGATGCGACTAATTGTAACAAATAGAAATAAAGTTTATTACCTTTCAACTTTACCCTTTTTGTGACGTAATTTTAAAGTATGTATTGACAGTAGAAACACATTTAAATAAACTGCGCATTGTTATAAACTAAATTGAGTTGTAATCAGCGAATTTATTTTTAATCTATAAAATGCTATCCTATAGAAGAAGAGACGTATGTAGCATTTATGTAACAATAACGTAACTGACGATAATGCTATCTATATTTGAAGAATTTATGTACTACGAAGATTCCACTTAATAATAGAAATTTTGATAAATAGGTTATCTGCAACAAGCTTATTACTTGTCTTACTTATGATGTAGTGAATAGAAAAATACACAAACTGTATGTAAACCTGGTGAAGAGTTTTGGCGTCTAAAAATTCCAATCTCTAGATATATTTTAAAGTTACTGCTTATTCCCAGTAAATATTTTGGAGTCACTTTGCCATCTTATTGAACATGCGTACGATTTTTTTGTCATAAAATCATTACAGTTCAGTTTCTCGCAGTCGTTCATATGAAATGTCTATTTTATCGGCTACTAATGACGAAACCACTTCATCTGTCGGAATACAAATATAGATAAAGTTGATGCGAACTATAATTGAAGTGCAAGAGTGATAGAAACGTTACAAAACAAGACACGTTTACTAGGTTATCTCCTTATTAGTTGCTCTCTAAGATAAATATAGTTATTATGAACTTTACTGAAGAGAACAAAATTTACTACAATCTCGTTTTATAACCCTGCACACTAAAAAGCTTCACTGAAAATTTAAAAACAAACTCTCTATTTCTTATATTCTCTTGTTGATTGAAAAATTGCATAATAATTTTGGTAATACAGTTTGTTTCCTTGCATTTTTGAATTCACTACATCATAAGTAACACACGTGATAAGTTTCATGCTGATAGCAGCCAGAAATGCAAAAATGCTGGCTTCCATTTGTGCTAAGTTATTCTACTTCAATGGATTATGAGCATTTAGCGGTTATGTGTCATAAGGTGAGCGTCCACAGGTCCGCACTGCTCGTATTAAACGCGTAGGATTTATTGAATAAGAAGTAGAAGAGAGGACGACAGCTATTTAGTTTTATATGTATAATTTCGTCATATAAGTGTGCTATAGTTCGAGCCATAGCTGTAGCTACATACAACTTCCTTCCCGCTCTCTTCTATTGCACGTTTTATTCAATAAATGTATACAATGCGTTTGATGTAAGCAGTGCGGGCCAATGTACGTTTACCTTCATTGTAACCTCAAAATATATGAGTACGTAATTTCCATGTGGTAGCCTTGGTAGCAGTTACTAATTTTTAAGAAAATCCCCTAATTTAAATTAACATAATATTACATCCAGTATAATTAATGTAGAAAAAGAGTAGGCTACTTATTTTTCAACTCCATTTTTGTTTAAGATTTTGCTAAAGATTTGTATAGTAAAATCCAATTCTGAATCTATAAGAAAAATGTTGATTATTTAAAAATACAAAAAATCTAAGCTAAGTAAACATACTTATCTGTTCTCTAAGACTTTTTTAAGATAAATCAATCAAAAACATTTGCGTTAAAAAATAATTAACTAGTAAAAACTCATTAAAAAAAAAATTATAATAATAAAAAAAAAAAAAATAAAAAAATGAAAAATTACTGGCGATTTGCAAAGAAAAATTTAACATGCGGGTATCACTTAGATCAAGAACAGTACGAGCTTAAAGTTACATTAGTACTCAGTAAACACAAATGTAATATTTACGAAACATATACGTTTACAGGTAAATGTTACGTAAATGCTATATAAATGTATTTGGTTGAGTAATAACTTTAAGCTCACTTCAATATGTTATGCTATGTCCTATTCTATTGTCACAACTTTTGATTTGAAGGCTCATTTAGGAGCCCACTTTATTTAAAGCAATTGATTTAATACCGATCTAGCTTCGAAACTGTTTATTAATTTTATAAGTATAAATTAAATAGTGTAATGCTGAATATACGCGTAACGGTTTACCTGACAGGCAAACCTGACATTCGTCTACAGTTAAGTTATTTATTTACTGTAGCGTATTTACTTGTTTACTGCAACATGAATACTTGCAACAACAACCATACACGATATTTCCAACTTGTCTGGAAAATTTTGTTTCAATAAATGACTTTAATATAAAAAACTGTCTTTTTTATCTAAGACACAAACCATTAATATTTTATGAGTAGTGTGACAAGGCCTGTTCTGGCATAAAATAAAAGTTATTTAGAAAGAGACATAGCTGTTAAAAATTAATAAGTATTTCTCTAGAATTATCAAAAATACATATTAATATTAGAATACAAAACCTATTTCAAATAGATACTGAAAAATAAATAAATATAATTACAAAATTTATATCACTGTTCATTAAAATAGCCATAATAATATAATCACTGTGGCAAAAATCAGATTTCTAAATATATGTTATTATTAAAATATTTTAAAAACATAAAATAGAAATCTGATATCAAAAAACAAAATGAATATATAAACAGTATTTGCACGGTCATTGGTGCCATGGTGAGGTCATCGGTCCTGTACGATACATGTTAAGTAATGAGACCTTTTTTTTTTAATATGTTGTGCATGTGCCATCACTGCTCTAAGCCTTGGTTTATAGTTTGCAGTTTCTGTTTTATATACAATACAATCAATAAATTGCTGCAATAAAAGCTTTTAATAATGAAATAATAAATAAAAATATATTAATGTTTGAAACTCTTGATTAAAATCGCGCGGTGAGTGTTGGAAAATCGAAGTCATGTAAAGTGTTTGGTTATAATGTTAAAAACGTTGTCTAAGAGAATTAGATAAGAAAATACTTTCGATAAGGCTTAAGTTGGGTTGCGAACCAGAGCTTCATTTCTAAAAACTATTATTATTAGGAAATGTTGGTTATTAGGAAATCAAGTGTTCAATAATTTTTTATTAGGTCAAATACTATTTACAGCTTTCTAGAACAATACATAATGTATATAAAGGCCAAATAATAAATAAAATCGAATATCTATTATTCTACAGACTTAATTTTCAAATTTGTGGTTCGAAATATGGTTCAAAATTAAGTAGAAAGAAATTCCAATTTTAATTAGCTATAACTCGGTTAATTTTTAAATATTTAAAAAAAAGGATGCTAATATATATATATATATATATATATATATATATATATATATATATATATATATATATATATATATATATATATTAACCTATATGTAAATAAGAATTTTAAAAAATCGCCCCTAAAAATCAGTTCGCAATCCCATTTTCTCAATTACTGATCAATCCAGTTTTTAAGAACACAAAGTTTAGGCAAATGAAAATTGGCACATTTTATATAACATATTTTATGTTTGTAGGATGTAATTTGTTAGCTAATTTCTAATGTAAAGTCTATTTCTTCACGTTGGTTCATAATATAGGAAGAACCTAATCAATTATTGCTATATGTCATATATATATATTTCAAGATCAAGGTAAGATTAATTCAATATTATTTTAATGTTATCTTAGAACTGTGTGTAAGTACTTTTGAAAAAAAATTGTTACTAAAAAGAAATATAAACTCATCGCGATAGGCGAATAAAACAAGTCTTAAAAGGTATTACAAAAGACGATAGCAACAGTAAGTTTGGCATATGTTCACAAAACGTAAAGAGAACATAGAATCCACTACCCAAAGCCTGGAAGTAATAATGAGTTATTAACGATGAAAGATGATTGCAAACTGTAAAATTGTCAACTTACTTTTATTAGGAACGATATTGTTATAAATATCGAAAATATGAACATTCCACCAAGTCCATAGAGATGAAGAGTTCGTCGTCCAGTTCGGTCCATTAAAGGAATGGAAACAAGTGTCATGACAACCATTATGGCGCCGATACCAATTGTGGCAAACTTAGCACTTTCTTCTGTTAAACCAGAAGACGTAAATAGGTTTGTGGAGTAATAGAACACCTTGAAATAGAAAATGAGAAGAAAGTTGTTAAATTGTAAAGTCATTGATTCCAATCACTGTTTTAAAACATGTATTTCTGTCATTTAGGGTGCGTGCTGTCCGAAATTTCTTTGTACATTTTATCGAAGGAGAATTTCCCGCTGATCTAAAATTCGCTAGAGCTAAAATTTTGTTTTCACACAAATATTAAAATTGGTTTTATTATTTTTAATTAAAAATTGTTTAAACTAAGTTTGTTTCATCCAAATTTAAGTAAGGTGGTTTAGAAATGAGTCCCGCAAAATTATATCAACAATCACAATCAAAAGTACTCATTGTAAAACTCCAGCTCACCTGTACAAAATTAATATTAACTCTGATGATAGATGCCAATGTGGTGAAGAAGGAATTATATTTGAATGCATAAATTATAGTTTAGAAAGATCAAAATTCAATAGTGAAATATTAGATGTGATTAAAACTTTCCCTGTTAATACTAAATTTTTGTTAAGTGATTCAAAATTATTTAAATATTTAGAAATTTGTAAAATAGAATTATAAAATGTTTAATATATATAAAAAATGTTTGATGGTGGCTATGTCGAATAAAATTCAAGGGAAATAAATAATAATAAGATGCTCCTGACATTTGCTTGTTAACTTATGTTGACCACGTATGTTTTGATATAATGGAAACTGCTAGCAGTCTCGGTTTCGAGCCGAGCCCAACGTAATTGGGTCAGGTTGGTTGATTGTTTAATTTAAATTATAATAAACTTATATTCTGAGGAGTAAGATGGCTTATATAACATCATTTCTATTTTCATTTTTACATAATATGAAGAACATTTATCCTTTGCACAAATCTTTACTTTCTCTCGCTAATAATGTGACAGTATTCTTTTCTTCTTTTTCAAAAAATCATAAACATTTGGAGAAAAGAAAACCATTACATATTACTGAATAAAAATAGAGTCAGCCCCAGGTTGGTCTATCCTTTCCATCACAGAACTTGTTTTTAATTATAAATAAATAATGTTTGTTAATTAAAAATTATCTAATAAAACATCTAACAATAATGCAATTTTTCGGACAGCACTTCAAAAAGTTTATATTTTATTAACCATAACAGAAACCCCTATTAGATAGGCAACTAGAATGACATCATAAATATTCATTTATACCGCATTAATCCCTGATAATTGTTGTGATAGCTGCATAACCACACCAATAATAAGCGGTGATCGTAGCGTAGGAGAACAAATCAACTCCATCGTAGAAATCGATGATTCTGATTGTTGCGCCCTCTCTTCTGCTCGCATTTCTTCGATATCTTCTTCAACTTGAGTTGAAGCACGAAGCCTTCGTAACGCTGGTAACAGAAAATAAGTATAAGAAAAAAACATTGGAAAAAAATAAATCTATCTTTAAAAATGTACCTTTTCGTGCTTCTTCCTCCCATTGTTTAGTAATTAATAAATATCTTGGCGATTCCGGACACACCGGAAGTAACATTAATTGTAAAAGAGCTGGGCATATCGCCAATCCTAAAAAAATAATGATGAATATTAACAAACTGCTTTGCAGCTTGGGAGGGTTCTAAGAATAGGTTAGATTTTACATTATTTATCCGTATACACATTTCCTTTTTAAAATGTATACAACAAAGCTAAATATTGATGCTGTCGTTACATTTTATACACGGGTTCATATTGTCTGCAACTTTTGTATTCAAAACGATGGCACTTTGATTTTAGAGGATGCTAAACAGAATAGTAAACACAGAATGGATTTACCATTCAATGCTTTGTGTACGTGAGATAAACATTACCGTATCCATATTATGAATATGTTTATTTCTACTTATATCTGAAGATATGTACGGAGGACAGGGACTGACGGATATAGGACCATTGATGCCCAAGGTGGGGCAGAAATTGTTTCAGTCTACAAAGCTTGCCTTTATAAATCCATGTAAAGAGACATTGCGAGGGAATACTAAATTATAGCTAATAAAGAGACATTCAGATTTAATAAAATGGTATAAAAAGCTGTGCCAGACGCAAATAAGTAACAACAAATTGAGATTAATTAAAGACAATACAAACAAATGGGACACTTCTTATCACAGCGATAGACAATTCGAAGAAGCCTACGAACAGGGCATACGACATTGGCGCATCAACTAACAACCTAATCAGTAAAACAATAGCTCCGCAGTGTAGCAACTGTCAGACGCAAATAACAGTCCAACATCTACTAATAACCTGCCCACAATATCAAACGCAAAGAACAAAACACAATATCACTGATGAATTAAAGGACATACTTTCAAACAATACAAAAAAGAATCAAGTAGTGCTGGAATTCATTAATGAGTTAATTAAAATAAATTAACTTCAGGGGAATATGATCATGGTGAAATCGCCTCAAATTCTAAAATAAAAGAAAGAGACATTATAGTTTTGAATAAGTAGCACCTGTTCTTATTAAATCCTATTGCTCTAGGATAATTTACAAAAAGAAAATGTATATGATATTATATAAATTAAAAGAATTACCGCCTTACAAATAAACCTGTTCTAAAATTAATACCAGGTATAAAGCCCGTCCGAACATGGTTATTATCCGTGTATACCTGATTTAAATTTTATAACAGGTTAATTGTAAGGATTTTGTTTATTTGCAGGATGTCCTCTTCTTGTTGCATTCATTTTTATCTTAGAAATAATACTAAACCAAACTTATCGTTATTAGAAAAAGTGTAAAATTAGTTGGGGATTTGTAAGACACGTCTTGTGGTGTCAAGAACACAGGCATAAAATAAGTGCCCCCGCACGATAATAAAAATTTACGTTATACAGGATGTTTAAGCCAAGAGGAAGTGTAAGGTGAACACAAGTCAAATGGAGTGGAAAGACACTTTTGTATAGATTATATTATAAGACAGACAATAATTGTTTTAATATTTACTACTTTTGTGTTTAAAATAGGGCCTGACTTTTATTATCAGAGATGTCCCAAATAGTTTTCAAAAGTATTTAAATACAATATAGATCAGGTTCCCAGGTATCTGAGTCCTTAGGCTGTATAGAAAAACATGTTGCCGTTCCAACGTGTGGTCCAGAGAGTGACGGAGGAGGCGCTGCTACTTTTAGTGCTTCGACCACTTGCGATATTTTCGTAATTCGTATTTTATACGTATTTGATATTTTGTATTTTGAATTTTGTGCACATCTCTGTTTATAATGTTAGTTAACCTCAAATATACGTAACAGCGCTCAATAAAATCAGTAGTTTATTAAACAAAGTGATCGATTTATGTAAAAACTAAAACAATTATTCTCTTGGTATACAAGTTGTGTAAAAGAGTTTCAACAACTGTCATCGACTCCATTTGACTTTGCAACTTTTAGTTTTTAGCTCTCATTTACCCAGGAGTATTGGCCATCCATCATCGGTGCCCAGAATTTGCTCGATGCCCAGCACCTGTGACAGTAGCATGCCTACAGTCACAGCAAGTTGATTCACTGTACCGAGGCCTCCGCGAAGATTCAGCGGTGCTATCTCTGAGATATACATCGGTACAAGCGAGGTGTTGAGACCTGAAAAATGATACAAAATATTAAATTGAAAATTTAGATTGAATAACTAAAATATAACATGATAAACATACCACAATTGACTCCAATTACAAATCTGCCGAAGAAAAGCATCTCGTATGAGTGGGACATCTTTGTGAATCCCATAAGACAGGCACCAGTTATACCAAGAACATTGTTGAGCAATAATCCTCCCTTCCTGGAAGTGTCAAATAGGAATTCATTAAACAAGATACTATAAAAATCATTTTATACCTTGAAAAACTTGAAATTGATCACTTTACTTGAGTGTGAATGTGTAACAAATTTATAGCGGATATAAATATTCGAGTAGAGGAAATGGAATCTGAAGTTTTGTACTCTCTCATGCTAAATTTTCTGCCCAGGACTATATATATAACTAAAAGACTAATGATGACATAGTTTTTGTGTATGT
Organism: Panorpa germanica; assembly: GCA_963678705.1. Taxonomy (NCBI): domain Eukaryota; kingdom Metazoa; phylum Arthropoda; class Insecta; order Mecoptera; family Panorpidae; genus Panorpa; species Panorpa germanica. Next base: position 9,111,519 of record OY783216.1, on the reverse strand, counting down.
ATTTTTTATTTATTTACTCAGTTCTATCACAGACGATCTTGGACTGTGTTGCCAGTTTTTGTGGTAACTTTGTGGCTTCTTTTTAACTTTATATTTCGACAACAAGAATGATCTATTCATAGCCACTACCCTTATAAACTTCGGTGTCGCAATCAAAAAGGCGGTGTTAACAGGAAGCGCCAGCGACCGCCCTTCTAACTGTTTAATAAATATTACTACAAAGATTCTTCCTAAGAAAGTGACGGAAAGAAATTCAGGTGGTGCAAGAGTACGAGGAAGACCACGGGCGGGTTGGTAAGAACAACTGGAGGAGGATCTAAAGATAGTGTGATTAATTAGAAGATGAATGAGGCCAATAGCAAAGAAATAGAAAAAAATATTAATAAGACTAGGATACTACAAATTCTGTAGCGCGAAGATGATGATGATGACTACAAAGATTCTACAACCGCATCGGGTCTTGTCTTTGTTTCACGAATAATGAACAAGTTTTTAAACTCTTGCAATGTTATTGTAAATAAAACACTCCACCATAAATAACTTCACAATAAAGAAGCAAGTCAAGCACAAAAGCTTTGCACTTAAGCTCTTACGAATACAGAGAGATTGTTTAATAATGCAAGTTCATACATTGGGAAACTATTGTAGTCTGTTATTTGATGAAAATGTATTTAAAATAAACTGATTATATTATTTCGCGTAAATGAAAATATTAACTACATGGAAATAGTGAAAATTGGTACTGAAATACGTACGTACACTTAATAAAATATTCATGTACTTTAGAAGTATTATTCAATCAAGTTAAAACTTGTACTGTATGGTAATGTAACGTAATGTTACGTAACGAAACGAAAATGCAGTTGCATTCAGACAACAACAGAGATAAAGTTCATAGCATCTTTGAAGCAGTGCGCGCAAAGGTGCGGTCTACTATTCTATAGGTTTTCTTGAATTATATTGCTATAAAGGCTTGTGTCCTATATCTTAATTTTGATTGGTAACAGATATTAACAATTAAAACAGCCATTTTGTCCCTTTATTAAATAAACGAATGCATCGTTATAGAACATTTCTAGATATGTAACTTCACGTCCGCTAAGTTGCTATCTCACTTATAAAATAGAGTGTAAAAGAGGTAGCATATTCAACACAGAACTCTTATCTATAGAAAAAATAACTGACCTACTCTTAACAGTACAGACATGTTACGTCATACAAATATGGCCGACCATCTCTAGCGCTAAAACTACAATTCGAATTATTAATTGCTATATCTCCGTCAACATTTAGATATTTATTAAAATAGATACGCCAATACACATTTATTAACATCAACTTCAATCAACAATGAAAAAATCGACCACTAAAAAATGAGCCCATGAACAAACTGTTTTGCAATTGACACCAGTTTTCTCAGCTATGACCAATACCTTAGATACTTTCCTTAAAGTAGGATTTGTCAATCTGGATCAAGATAACCACCAACCGTAACAATCACCTCTTTCTTCATCATTACCAAATCTTTTACCACTAAGTCATTTTTTATGAATTACAACAAAGTTCAAATAATTCCACAACAACTAAAATTGGAAATCAGTGACTTAAGCTCTACAAGTACAACAAATGGTTTGAATAGTTTAAGTAGTTACTCCACAACTTATAAACTGAGTGTGAAACTAACCCCCGCCCCCACCTTTACCATAGGAGCCCACCACCCGACATAACAGCTCCGACAAAGTTTTGCTTAAATATTGTATAGTATGAAATTCAATGTTCATTTTAAATTCATACTGTGTATGAACTAAGCCAATATATACATTTATGCAGTATTTACATCTATGAGGTTGGTCTCACACTGCAGCCAACTTTCTGACTAGAGTTACTCGAATTTCTACACATAAACTGATCATTGAGAAGTGAACATTTGCACTTGCCAGTTGTTGTTTATCATGTTTATAATTTTTATGGGACACACAGAAAAACACTAAAAACAAAACCAGTCTGTTCAGTGTGAACAATCTGTTTTTGAAAAACAGAACTGTTTTCAAAACTGTCTCTCTGGTGTGAAATCGACTTAATATGTTGATATTCAATGATTGTATAAAACTTATCATTCTATTTCTATTTCTATATTTTCCGTTTAATTACACCTAAAGTGTTGCACAAAGGGTTGAGGATACTAGAAGGGTTGGGGATGATATCTTTGATCATCTTTTGAACATACCGTTCATTTACTTATCTTATATTATCACACAATTTCCTTAACACCTATACAGTTCTATTTATACATTCCATGCCCTGTGCTGTGCGATACCTCCATAGTCTATAGTCTACTAATACCTGCTGCTACATTAGTACAGAGAACGGCCGTTTAGGGCGCTAGTGGTAGGTGCAGAACCATCAAGATTACAAGTTGGGGTGCGGAACCTGGGTGGGGGCTAGGGAGGTGATCCCTACTATCCATATTTGCTTATTTATGCAAGATAGTCTGGGGCTAACGCAGAGGTTTAGTAATTCCGTCGTGTAATCAATTACCATGTACTTAAAATAAAGTTTGCGTTGGAAATTCTCGTATTTACAGAATTGTAAATTAAATTAACTGATTGACGATTTGGGGTATTGACTAATGGTATTTTGTGTTAGGCCTGTCGCACACTGCAAGCGTATTTAAGCGACGGCGAATTCGGACGTAAATCGGCGACTTGGTTGACCGGCTGGAACGACTAATGTATTCTTTGTATGTGTTGTATGACAATACATACATACAACGAACCGATTTTTTCAAAAGTGCCAAAAATTTTCCCTTAATAAAAACTATTTATATATATTGATAGAGTTGCTCATCAGGATCGGAGGCGTACCGTTGGTGGGACGAGAGGGGTGGGGGATGTCCCTTCCAGTCTCCACTCGCAAATAAGCCTCCAATAGAGGAATATAATTCAACGCAAAGTTTTGTACGAACACATGAATTATTCCAGAGATGAGAATCGACAGTATTTGGAAACATCCCCTACTGATACCTAGGGATGAGTTTATTTGCTCGGGTATTGATATATGTAGTATGTAAATATTATATAAGACCAATCAAATATTTGTAATGTTATGGCTAGGGTAAAAAAACGTTATGTTTAACTTAATTAGTTAATAAATTAATTAATGGTATTTGGATAGGTTGTATAATAAACTTGAAAGACAAACATTAGGGGCTGAATTTAAGATAAAAGTTCGCAGATTTAGATTAAGTATTCTGAGGGTGGAAATATTTATAAAATTGATTAAGAAATTAATTTAAATTGAGAGAATGTAATATATTGTATTTGAAGTTGGTATTTTATATAGAAAATTGTAACATACCTTCCAAATTTATTGGCGATCATGCCTCCACTGAAGCCACCAAGCATTCCGCCAATAGCGAAGATGCTGACAGCCACGGAGTAGAGCTGTTTCACGGCGTCATCCGGAATATCTTCTCCATATCGATCTTTATATACATCTTTCATAAAGTTTTCTATGTTCTGTTGAAATTATGTTCGAAAATGCATTAGTATACCATACACTTGATCATAGTGGGAGAAAAGATTTATATAAAAGAAATGGAATAGCGTTAGAAGAATCAGAGAGGAGAAGGATGAGTAGACGCTGAATGGAAGCAAAGAGAGTGAAAGGAAACATATTCCTGGAAGAAGTGGACAGAAGAGCCACGTTGGAACATTTAAAAAAGAATGCAAGTGGAAGATATGAAGTGAAAGAGAAATAGAGTAAGTTCGGAAAGGTCGCATTGAATGAAGGAGGTGGACTTACCAATTCCGGTGCATTGATGACGCCAGTGTTGTATCCAAATTGTAACATTCCTAATACCGCCGCTAATATGGCGTACGATAAGAAGAAGGTTAACCCCTGAAACAATTATAAGTTTTGTTAAATGTATATAATCAATAATAATAGACAAAATAGACATTTCATATGAATGACTGTGAGAAACTGAACTGTGAATGAAGTCTTTCATGACAAAAAAACCATACGCATCTTCAATATGATGGCAAAATGACTCCAAAATGTTTCCTGGGGAGACAGATTCGTTTTCTTTGAGTACAAAGATATAGAGTGCATTAAACTGTATAAAAGGGGGCCTACTGTAATTTAATTTCACTCGGACCTGCCCTGAGTATAGGTATACCTGAATTTTAAAGAATGCAGCACCGCGTAAACCATTCTTGTTAATAGTTTTTAGTCAAGCATATAACATGTAACTGTATAATCACCTGCGACGGAAGTAGAAATAAATGAATAACATTTTATTTTGATTAAAATCTAAAAGAATATTTAATAAAAAAATATCCATATGCAAAAAAAAATATGAAAAATGGAAAATGTTATTTGGTAACAGATACTGCACATTGAAAATAGAAAATAGAACCAATAACAACGTGAAAATAGAGTGTGATATTAAACACCAATGTGCCCTGGTGTTCGAGCGCCGTAACGCTACTTGAATGTTCCAATATTCCGTCCGATACCAGACGCTGTAATATCAAATACTTGTATAAAGTACCCTATGATTTTGTTACTGCATTGTATTGTCAGTTGTTGTCAAACGAAGATTCTGGCTCTTCACAACAAAAACAATGATTCAAACCATAAACTACGAATGTAGCAACATATTTTGTAATGGGCATGTGTCCTCATTTTTTAGTGGTCGATTTTTCAATTGTTGATTGAAATTGATGTTAATAAATGTGTATTGGCGTGTCTATTTTATTAAATATCTAAATATTGACGGAGATATAGCAATTAAAAGTTTGAATTGTAGTTTTAGCGCTAGAAATGGTCGACCATATTTGTATGACGTGAAATGCATTTTAACGTCAGTTGTTTGTTGAGTAGGTCAGTGCTGTGGTAATGTTTTGTAGCTGTTGGTATTCAAATAATAAAGTCAAGCCAAAGAATAATAAGTTTTTATATTATTTAACCCTGCTAAGGCAGACATAATATTGAAATTTTATTATTCCTAGAAATAGCTGTAAATAATATTTGATATTTTGATATATAAATACATATAGGTTGGACACCTTACACAAGGATTGTGATGTCATATGCACTTGGAATGTGAACAACATTGAATTCCTTTAATAATTAAAGAGACATAATGACTTTTTAAATCGTTAATATCTTCTAACATATAAGGAGTAATTAAAAAATAATTGGACATTTGAGGTTCTAATAACCAACTTTATCACTATAAAGAACAGTTTTATAAGAGTTAAGACATAGTATGAGAACATTTAACTACAGAAATAGTTTTATATTCGCTGAAACATTATGGACAAAAAATATAAAACATATCCACAGAAAGAGTTTGCAAAGTTTTCTCATGCATATAAAAAATAAATATACAGTAGCTTATGTCTGGAACTCAGTTGAAGTAGTTGGTGCTACGAACGTCAGATCATGAAGACACATCTCTAGGCTTGAAATATCATCTCCTAACGGTGAAATGCAACTATGCGCAGTAGAAGAACTGGCGAGAAAAATGTATTTTCTGAATATATTTACTATTAGTAGCTGAAATTGACCGCAACGTAAATTGTACTTATCGATCGATCAATTCATTATTGAAACAACTCAAGAAATTCAACTTGTATGCATCAACTAGTTTATCTGCATTATAATTTTGTTAAGGTAGTTTTGTCGTGGCAATCGGAGACAGAAGTATAGTCCGACAGTCAATAGGAAAACTTTAAAATAAGTATTGGCCGACTAATTTATTTTTGTTGGAGGCTGTACTCGATACATAGAAACTTTCATATGCAACCACACACTGATACAATCACACTTTGCACAGTCACAATACAATCACACAGGTTTTTCAGATATACACGAAAATATGTCTTTTCTTTTTATACTTTATTGGCCCGTTGAATGTTAATTTTTTTTTTGACAAATTGAATACTTTAATTTTATCAAATTCTTAATAAAAGTGAGTTTACGGCCAAACTACCTTATATACTGTTAATATTTTCAAAAAATCGATTTTTTTAATTTCATTTTCGTAATGTACATGTAATTAAGTACACACACAGAAAATTTCAAGTCAACCGGACGATTATTTTCGAAGTTATGTAAGTTGAAAAAAATATTTTTTTACTTTATGTAAAGTGTTTTGGAAACTTTAAATGCGTTTATTTGAAAACTGTGTTTTTAAATTAGGTGACCAAGATTACTCGAAAACGGGTGAACCGATCAGTCTCAAATTTTAACACAAGTTTCTTAAGTATATTTTTTAGTAATTAAGCAAAGGTTTTATCTCACCAATAATATTATTTTTTATAAACAATTTAAGCCATTTTGATAAAAAAAATTATTTTGCCTAATCCTTCGATTAATTACTAGATTAGACATTACTCTAACGAAATCCGTTTGGTTTTTTTAATTTAGATGATCCAGTCCAGAGATATCGTGGTCACCGTAAGATGCCTTTTTTGAGAGGAGCTCCTGGAGATCAACGATAGCAGCTTCCAAATTATTATTTTTGCAAATACAAAAATATTAAAATACAATTAACAGTTACCAAAATATGTGCACAAATTTTTACATTAATACATCTAAAAGTCATCTCAGGAATTTTTTTTTTTGAAAAATTGCTTTTTTGTGCCTCATAACTGTATATAACCCCTTAAAGAAGTATTTATTTGATATGTTTACAGTTCCAGAACACATTACAGTGCATATTTTAATAGTTCTTTCAAAAATAGCAGACCATCCGTTTGACCTATATAATATTGTCGGGTTTTAGAATGTATTTTGTTAGCTTTTGAATGTTTAATGACAACAACGGCACTCTCTGCAGTGATAAATATTTAAAAAGTAATCAGACCTGATGCATTTTGTCGAGTTTGTCGACATGGCTTAGGCAGGCGTTGACTGTGACAGCAAGATGGAAGTATACCAAATAGTAGATCAAAATATTAATTGGATTTCCAAATTTAACTAGCCGCAAAAGTAGTTAGTAGTCAATGCACGTACTGTGACGTCATGTTTGTAAAGAAAATGCAACTCGAGATTAAGCTTTTATTTGCCAATATTAACAAACAAATCAAATATATGTTAAATATGATAGTACCGTTACTAAACAAATGAATCATAAATTTAGTAAAAGATTAGCATAAAGTATTATATGTTAAAAAGGATAGTCCTATTATATATAGAAGAAGAAGAAGAAGAAGAATAAGTTAAGTAGTTTGTCACACGTGTCATTGATTCTGCATTGAGTGTACACGGTCACCAGAGACCATAAACTCTCCAGAATCTCGTCATCCCACAGAATGCGACTGGAGAACTGCTGGGAAAACTACATGGAACCAAGGAAGTCGATTTAGAAAGGTAAGCACATGCTGGCTATGGCATACACCACTCTGCAGTCGAGCCAAGGTGAATCCATGCGCAACTCGATTAAACATTCATTCTGCATTGTCAGAGCTTTGAGTAAGCCAGTAGCAGCACACTGTGAACATGGAGGGATAATAAATCGGACGGTGTCCCAAGCTGCGATATGGACGATGCAACCAGCTACAGGGATCGGCTTAAAACTTACTGAAAATATCACGTTTATTTTTGTTGGATAACACAACACTTAATAAGTTTGTAGGATGAGAAATAAAACTGTTGCTTTTTAATGGGACAAAATACCGGGTCCGAACAACATTTCTCAAGCTCAAACTGTATTTTTTAGATTAAAAAGCAATGCTTTATCAACAAACGAAATCCAGATTTCTCCATTGTTTTGAAAATTACAAAAGTAACGTGACTAAAACCGCTATAAGTCGTAAACTAATGGTCGGATTGTCTTGAAATTTTAACACATATCGTTTGAAGATTAGAACTATCTAATGAGCGTAATGAGTGATGTGTTCCTATGGTATGTTAACCATATATTTTTAATTTAAAATAAATGTAATATGTGTTAATGTGTTAGCTCCATAAAGCACGTAGCTTGGTCAAAAAGAAGAGTCTGTGGGGGAGAGGGGTTAATTATAATTAAACACACGATGGCTCAGTCTGATATGAAATGAATGGGAAAGTGAACAAAAGATGTAAATACAAACGAAAATAAAAACAACGGTCAACTGGAAAGAAACAAAAGAAATTATAGTTCCAATTACGAGAGTTCGCCGGCTTATATTTAAAAGAGGTTATAAGAGCTGTATAAATCTATGATAATGAATTTTATATTATTCGTTCTTCTATACTTTATAGAAAAATCAGTTTTATTTCGTTGTATCAGCAGTTTATACAGCACAACTTGTTTTAAGTATGAGTTGTCGCCGAACTCTCGTAATTTGAACTATAATTAGATAGTTGAATACACGCGCGTATTCTAATGCAATGTAGTGTCAAAATTTCAAGTCAATCGACCGACTATTTTTCGAGTTACAAGCTAAATTTTTATATATTAAAATTAGCGCGGGCATTAATTTTTGAACACATCTTTTATATAAAATAAACGTAATAAAATCAAACAGAAAGTAAACATATTACTGAAAAAAATATAGAAATTAGCAAAGCTATATTTACGACAGTGTATTGTGTATAGCAAGCGACGTGACGTGGTGCAGTGAATGTACCATTATACTTTTTTACGGTAATCAGCAAAACATAGCTTCAGCGTTTTTATGAAAAAGGCGGTCAGCAGAAGAAACCGCGGTTTCCACGCTATCGAGAGCTCTATTCGCCATGAACGTAATTTCACTTTATTCCGCAAGGAATTTTTAATTTTCCATATAAACACACAACACCTTTATAAAGAATAAAAACAAAAGTATTTCAAACAATTCTAAATAATACACATCTCTATAATATATCATTTAATTAAAAACTATAAAACTAATAGTTTGAAACAAACTACGAATATTGGTCAACCAATAAATTAAACTCGTTTTTTTTAACAGTGCACATATGTTATAAGTATTTTTAAACTTTTCTAGACCTGTAGAGATTCCATGAGCAGTTTTGACAAAGTTCAAAAATAAAAAAACGTTCGTAAAAAGTTTTGGTTATAAAATCTTGTTTGAACGACACGTTGCAAAAGTTAAAGAAATCGTGAGCTTTATTAAGGGTTGGTATTAAAAATAACGAATAAAAAAAATATATATATCAGGCGCGGTCTGTCCATAGAAACAGTAAGAGCACTACTTGTCTAAAGTATTATTCCCACCTACTGTTTTAATTTTTGTTTTAGTTTCAATTTTATCGTTTCCCACTGCGTTTTATTTTTATTTTAATGAACTCAGTGTTTTATTAAGTTCTGATTACCTAAATACGTCTGTTACGCGATGGATATGTATGTGTATGTATATGTGAGCAGTTGAACCAATAACTTTACCATCTGTTTTGCATAAAAGCTCAACGGTTGCGGCATTAATGCATTCCACAATCCGCCCCAAGTCAAGTCATAAGAGCCTACGAACCACTGCACCAGGAAGGTTAAATTAAACTGAAGACCACTTCTAGACTATTAATGAGTGACTAGAGCTGATGAAGTTTTACTCCTTTCCTAAATGTGGTTATATGCAAATAGATATATAAATTCATATGTGGAACTAGATAGTTAGCTGTTGGTTTATGAATATATAAATGTAGTAAGTGATGCTGTGAATTATTAAAGGGGTCTAAAACGGTAACAGACAAAGAAATATAGCCCAGTCATTATAGTAAGTTCACCTCGGAATTCGAGATATTTCGAGGTTGTAGGTGAAAACCTACATATGGTAGGGTGTATAAACCATATGTAGGTTTTGAGACAACTTTAGGGTGTCAATATACAAGTATTTACAGACTTACAGCTGGGTATCTCGAATTCCGAGATTCTTACCTAATTTAAGCTTAAATGACTGGGCCATTACGCGAATTTTCGTTACTGTAACTGCAAAAGAATACTCTATGAAATCCCGATTCATTTTTTAACGTTGACCTATTCCCGACGACTTCCTATTTTATTGGCAGTGTTTGTGATGTCATTGTCTCATGACTACACCTCTGTCTAATAACTTTATGACCCAGAAACTTAATTCTGGTCCAGGGATCAATGCTAAAGAGACAACAGTCTTCGTAAAGCATCAATGCTCTCACCCACTGTCTCGTCAATTTGTCTATTATAAAGTGCATTTGTTGTGTTCTATTCATAGCTTTAAAAACGGTGAAACTGGTGTAAAACTGTGAAATATAACGCAACACTGCACAATGTGGAATTACATCATACAAAAAAACATTAAAAATATAAATATAACAGATTATATAATTTATTTAAATAAAACAAAAATTAAAACAAAAGATTAAATAAACATATATTTATTAATAAAATAAAGTAATAATATAAATAAATAAATAATATAAATAATAAAATAAATAAATAATAAAATAACAAACTAATAATAGATGTTTTGAGCACAAGCAATTGGGTTGTGAACTGATTTTTTTAAACGTATATTGGCGTTTTTATTTTAATAAATAATCAAAAATTGATGGAAATATATCTATGTAAAGTTTGAGCGCCTAATATTTCTTGACGTGAAGTACTCAATAGAATTCAATAAGTAATCTTATTTATTTATCGTTGTTATCACAAGATTATATGAAAACTTTTAGTTCTGCATCTTTTTTAAACTTCTCTTGTTTCACAGCGAAGGCAAATTCTATTTGAGAAGAAAGAAATGTTATCAACTCAATGATTTTATACAAATTTTTACTCTTTTAATTATTAAAGAACAAAAATGTCTATTTCAATCATTAATAAGTTTTATAACATTGTGAATTAATTTTATAACCAACTTTATCACTATACAGCGCACTTTTATAACTTCAGTTATGGATCACAACCCAATTGCACGATAAATAAACGTAAAAATAATAATCTAAGACAGAAGACAGGTTGACAGATATTGCAAGCAGATGGAAAATCTAAATAACAAAAAATAAATACATATAAATTAAATAAATAATAATAAATGAAATATTGGTAATTTCTTTTATGTGTAAAATTCTACTACGTATTATTTTACATAAAGATTACTAACCTGTTCTAACAATCGTAGTTTACGACGGTGAGAATGCTCCTCCAGCCGATCCACATACTCCCGCAGTTCTTCAATCTCTTCCTTCACTTGTTGCACTGTGTCCAACTCGTGCTTGATAGCCACCATGTCTCGCTTCACCTGATTTGTGAATAACCAATGTATTACCAACAAATGTTAACTGTTAAACTGTTAAATTTCGGACGCACCTCTGACACTTCGGACTGACATGACTCCACAGATTTCGTGAGCTCCTGCAGTTGCGTCCGAATTTCGCACAGCGCTACTGTAGTTTCCAACTGACGATCGCCTCGCTGAAGCTCGTCCAGCTTGGCGGACAAGTTCATACTCATCACGGTCACCTGCTTCTGCAGACTGTGTGCGTCCGCGTTAAGAGACATGTGAAGGGGCACAAATATGTTCACACAACCGTCATGGTAAGAAATTCAACAAAATGTTATTGTTGATATATGGTTTTAGCAGCAAATACAATATATGATTGGAAAGGTTTAAACTTTTAATCAAATAGGTAGATGCTCATAGTCTCTTGAATTTAGAGATCAATTTTTAACGGTCTAAAGGTTGAGCAATAAACCGATTCTTCAAAAATCCTCTACAATCACATTGACATCTGCTTGGCTGAATGGATAAAAGGTGAAATCTGCCGGAAGAAAGAAATATTCCCGAAGTTAATAAAGATTGCAGGATAATACCAAGCATTTGCTGTAATTTTAAGGCATAAACTTTATGGTCCAAAATATTAACAATTTCAGTAAATCCATCGTTTATCCATTATACAAGAAATAATGTTTTCTTTTGTTGTTTCAATCGTATCATTATCTAAGTCTGTACTAAGTAAATGCTACAATTTTGTGTATTGTAAACTGTCGCTATAAGAAGGATAACAATTGTTTGTCCCCAACCCAAAATTCTGCGTTCGATGACTGATTTTTAGGCTAAAACTTTTTAATTTAATGCAATTAGTGTAAATGAACAATCAAAGAAGTCCACATCAATCGATTGCAACAGATGAGTGATTTGTTCGACCAAGTCCAAGTTGGTTCTGTGTTGGAATCTCCTTCGTATCATCTTCTTTATATTTTAAAATGAATTTCTCCTCCATTCAATAACATATCTAGAAATATAAATCAACCACATCGGTCAAAGTGCACGGAAATATTTCTATATTTTCGCAAGAACGCAAAAGAAGTCAACTATGTGAACTGTTAAGCTAAAATGAACTTTTATAAAAATTCCTAAGATTCTTTGAATTTAAGAAAAGAAAAAAAAAACTTCAAAAGAAAACATACATTCCGAGAGATATATTTAATATGCTGGATATAATATAATATTTTATACGAAAATCAACATTCTACATTATTTTATTGATTAAATACAAATCAAAAAATAAGTCAAAACGAATGTGAAACACACAAATTATATAATAAATACTTGAATTGCATCTACTAAATAATATTTTGAAAACAAATGAACTATAAAATACTTGTTGCCCATTTTATAAAACAGTGCTAATACAACCAGATCACGTGACTACATTTGCCATGTTTATACAGTGTGATCTGCAACACTGTATGACCTTATCGTTACAATTACTGCACATAATTTCAACTCTAAGCTTCATTGCTATGTTATCACAGCAGACGTTACATTAAAGAAAGCCTCAATGAAATAAAATTTATTACTAAACCGACTACTTGTGACGCAAACTTTTTAGGTAGGATGTGTTCTAATTGTTTCATATTAGCACACTTTATCATGAGATGAAGTTTCTACTTTAATACGACTAAGGTTTATTTCCTAGCCTTGCTTGGATTGCTATATCCGTATAAAACAAACGCCAAACTTTGATGAATATACACACTTCCTTAAAACAGTGGTGTATTGATAAACATTAAAGTAAAAACTTCCTGTCATAATAAAGTGTGTAAATAAATGCGACTACACCTTACTAAAAAATGACAGATGTAGTCGGTTGCAGTGTGAGAAGCCGTAACATTTTGAAAAATGCACGAGATTTTTGATTATAAATTCTCACAATTTGAACGGGTTATTGTACTGCATAGCGTGGTAAGACTAATTTCCTGTCTCTATACTATACATGTTTCAAATTTAAAATGTCAAAGTGATGGTTGTGCAAAACGGCGACAAATTTAAAACAGTCAGTACTTATTGATACATCTTTCAACTTAATTTTATTCTTACGCAGTCTACGCAACAGTACATTCAACGCGAAAAATAGAAAATATATAAATCTACTACTTTTACAAATTAGCATTACAAATAACCATAGAATTCTACAAAAATTATTCATTTGTTCAATATACTAATATATCATATATGTGTAACTTATTATTATTCGAAAAAAAAAAAACAGTGGGACCAAATATCGCACAAAATATAAATTAAAAATAATAAAATGGAAAAACACACTCACATGCGATCAACAAATGAAATAAAATGAAAAATAAACATACACAAACAAGCAATCACAACATTTATATGACAAAGTGGAAAATGCGTGAAAATACTAAATGAAATATGTGGATTAAAAATAGTTTTGCATAAATCTTGTAAGAATTCCACAAAATGCAATATAATGGTACTGAAAAAAAAGACAAATGTTATATGAGATGAGATATAACCACAATGTACGTATGAACACTATTTACAATCGATTTCCATATATTAACCCCTGACTAGAAAAAGTATACCACCAAACTTACATGCTGTTATTAAAACTAACCTCAAAAATAGTAAAAGTGAGGTTATATCTTTATGGAAATCGATTATTAATAACATTAAACAAAAAAATCTAAAAAAGACGGTACACAGAAGTAAACAAAAAATATACCGTTTAAAATCAGCAAGTTGAAAATCTATCGAAATAGATTGTCGTATTTGAATAAAGCTGCATGTTCACTAATAACTAGACTTTGAGACAACCGTTATTCTCGGCTATGGACGAGTGGTCACGGAAGTTGCCGAAAAGATAAAATTAAAAAATTTATGAACACATTTAAAAATAATAATATATGTACTTAATATTATGGTATTACTATTAATAAATTATAGCTAAAACGTTGTACGTATTACAGCAAAACTATTTTTGATTTGTGAAAAGTGTAACTTAATAGAATATCACACAAAGAAATGAAAAGTTTTGATGTTATTCAGAAATGATGTTTTGTTTAAAATTCATTTATTTATTTTTGCGTTTCATATAGTCATGTATAGACTTGTATCTCTCTATCTCGCTCCTTCAATAATTTATCTAGCTGTGACGCTTGTTGTAGCACACTTGCTTGAGGTAGTTCACTAGTGACAAAAGTATAGTCGGGTATTAAGTACAAACGTAAACGTAATCTAAAAAGCAGGCAAAACTTTCTTAATTTATTACTGTACAATATATCAGTTTTTAAAGAGTCGTTCTCAAGATATACTTTAAAATTATGCTTGTTAATTATGTGCATTTTAACTAGTAATATCGCGCTTTGAAGTTTGTCAAAACATTTGATATTTTGTAATTACCCAATCAAAACAGTTGCATATATGTGGTAGGTTAATCTTACGTAACAAAAGTTACAAAATTGTCATAAAATTATGTTAGATAAAAAATGTTACGTTAAATAATACACAAGTTTACGTTTCTGTTACGTTTAAATTCTGTAGAAAATGGATTTACAAGTGAACTACCTTAAACTTAATCGTGTCACGCCAAAAATATTCTAATAAGATACAGTTATGTATATTTTACATAAAAAATATTATAGCCATGAGAGCTATAAATGAAACAGTAGTGGTGCCACCACACTGCTTATAATACTAATTCATCCACTGTAACGAAACGGAACTAGAATTCGGACGACCGGAAGTTTGAAGAGCATCCCGAAACAGTAAATATTTAATACACCATACGAGTAGTGTTTACGTGGGGTTATTTTAAAATACGTAACAAGGCGGGCTGGGCTCTTTATTTAAATATTACATACTTTACATTTTATACCAGCATTTTTGAGGTTATGTTTGCATCAGCATATTTGATCTTTCGGTATATATTCTGCTTGTATTTTATCAATAATGAAAGTATGCTTGATGATGGATGCCAAAGGTCATAAGAGCTATGTGGTCCTTTGTAACAGGTTATCAAATGAGAACTTTACTTCGATTTTTTTTAAAGGTTTGAAGGTATAGGAGAAATAATTTTAATATGGAATACAGCCGGGAAATATGCTGTTAAAAAGAAAACATTTTGGATAGGTGACAATTTTTCTTGTTTAACCTTTAAATTTAAATTTTCAAGGTAGAGGGCGCTTCCATTTGGGAGCCATCTTTAAAATACGGTCTATCTACAAAACTATACGTCCCACAAAAATTTTGTTAGGCGCTGTTTTGTAGATAACAATATTAGGTACAACTTTTATTAATAACTTTTTCTTCTAACTTTTATAATAAAGAAGTTATAAGCAAAATAAAATCCTAAATTAAGTGTTGCACAATAGTAGTATTCTTCTTACACCACATGATTTATTTTGCCTATAACTTCCTTATTATAAAAGTTAGAAGAAAAAGTTATTAAGAAAAGTTGTAGATATTATTATTTTCTACAAAAACTCTTATTACAAATTTTTTGTAGGAGTTATAATTTTCAAGATGGCGCAATATTTAGATCTAAAATTAAATGATAAAAGTATAAAATTGCTAGTTACCCAAAATGTACGTATCGACGATGAATTTCTCCAGCTAAATATCATTCCAGAAACTAATAAGTATAAGACACAGTCAAAATTAGAAATATCGAAAATAGGCATAGATTTTAACAGCTATTTACCGAGATGTAAAGAAGTTCTTCTCAATAAATGTTATGCCATTTTTAATTCTTGGCATCCAGAAGAAATTTGAATACTACTACCGACAAATATAAAACCAGCTTATCCAGATTAATCGGTAAAAGTAAAAAATTTGAGTAATAATTTCACACTGAGAAGTACCGCACGTAAACACTACGTTCTCTCAATTCGAAACACAAACATTTTCTGAATAACATCAAGTAGTGAAATTTTTGTATGAATATGAATGAACATGTACCTATACCTTGGAGGAATGGACACCATTTTGCTGTGTTTTTAAACTAAATGAGCTGGATGTCCTTTTTCCCGTATTTTATATATGTATATTATTTTAGTTCATAAAATAGTCCTTCAATATTTTTCAATATTTCCTTGTGTTTTCTTTAATTTATTACAAATAAAACTTCTTTGTATTGGTGTCTTGTTCACGGATGAATTTTGGTTTTCTCTCGCATCCTTTGTACCTAGTTTAGAAACACAGCATGTTGCAGTTATAAGGAATACGGATTATTTAGGAACACCATGTGTTTTATGCTGTTTTATTTATTTGTAACAAACTATTACTAACAATGTCAGAAAGTATTTGTAGTATTTGTAGATTTAAATAAATATCTTTTACTTTATTTGTAGTAATTAATCATAGATAAATTATTTCTATTTTTGTTGATTGAAATATTTAAAAAACTGATAAAACAAACACAAGTGTAATTGTGTGTACGTGTGTACGATCGTTCTTTTAAATTTGAATTGAATGAAAACTTTAAAATATTATTTTTGCTGTTGCAGCTGTTGTTTTGTGAGGTTAAAAAGGTCATTGTATTAAATTTAAATTGCAAGGAATTATTTTAAAAAGAATAATTTGTTTTGTTCATTAATTTCTATTGTTTTGTCGAATTCACGTGCATATTAAATATAGAGAAAATTATCTTTGGAAAGAATTGAGTTATTATGAAAAATATCTCCAGAAATGAAATAAAAAATTGAGACTATAGTAAATTATTAATGACAGAGAAATATTATTTAATTCTCAAACAAACATTTAAATCTACAAATATCACTTAAGACTTTTGTCAGATGTTATTGAAAAATATGATTTAACTAAAAATAAAATATGTTCTTAGGTAAATGAGGCGAATTTGTAGTGTTTAGATTTTGTATAAAAATGATTTCACCAACAAACTGATTAATACATGGACCCGCTTTAATTAGAATTCTTAAACTTTATAAAACTAATGATAATGACAAATTTGTAAAATTGTCAGAAAAATTACTCCGAAAATGTTTTTGAAACTTTCTTAAAATGATGTTGAACATACAAACAAACGTCAAAGTTAAATGTGAGAGTCGCTTAGGCCTGTCGCACACTGCAAGCGTATTTAAGAGTAATTTGACCGGATGTATACGCGCTACTACGCTTTACCTAACCGAACCCTTGTAAATGTAGCGAATTTTAACCAAACGAATGCATGGAAGGCACCAAAAGAATGCACTGGAAGAGAATGCATCTTTCATACCAGTGGTGTATCGATAAAAATGTAAGTAAAAGATTGCTCTCATGATAAATGATGTTAGTGCAAAACACCTCTAATACACCCTACAGGACACAAGTTTGACTTGGCGTACTGTCGTATCGGTACGTGGTATGTATTTATTGTGACACAACACATGCAAAGAACATATGAGTCGGGTTGCTTTGAGAGTTGTAGCCGCTCAACCAAGCCGCTATTTTACATCCGAATTTGACGTCGCTTAAATACACTTGCATAATGCGATAGGTCTTAAACGTCATATGCAACTTGTGCAATTCACAAATATATTTTTGGGAAATTTTTCTAATTACTTTAATATTCTTATAACCGTTTTCAATCCTCAGTTAACTGAAGTGTTCCATAGTTTATTCCTTGTACCCTTTATGGGCACTGGTCGATAATTTGTGTGTGCTAAAGTAAATTAATTAATGCTCGTGTACTGTTTTGTTCGGTAATTCTAACTCTTAATTACGTACTGATACTGAAGTATAAAAAAAACTTTTATTTTTGTTTGAATCGAATATAACTGGAGCTTAACCAAGCAAAATACCTGAGTTATATTTTTCGTTAGATAACAATGACTTCATAAACCCATTAGGTCTGCATTAAATGTTATCTGCATATTCTTTTTCTGCAAGCCCAAAAGGAACTAGCTCTTGTACAACTATCTTCTTTTAAGATATGACAAATCAAAAATAAATACGTGGTCCATATAAAAATCAGTTTGATCTGCATGTGAAGGTTACACAACTTATTTGGTTTGATTGATTTTATAGATGATAAAGGGTCACAAATGTAGACACACCATTATGTCAAGAATTATACATGTATTTGTTTATGATATAAATAAATTTGAGAGCTATATAGAAAAGAACGGAACGGGTAACTGTACTTATGTGCTCTCTTTATTATCTCAAATTTGTCTCAAAAAGCGAAGGCGCTGTCTTCGCTGTAAGTCGCAAGTAAAGATGAAATACGTAGTATAAAATTCAAATTAGAAATATTATTATGTCACATGCATATTACAAAACGTGTTGCAATATACATATTAATTAATATAATACAAATAACAAATATATTCATAAGGAAAAATATAGATATTTTCAAGGTTAATTAACAGGTTAAGAAGTGTACCTACGTTAAATTTTACTTGATTTTATGTAATATTTATGTCTTATACTTTATATTTATTGTAGCTATAATTTAAGTCTCTTACTAATCTTCTTGTACGTAAAATAGTTTACCAAGATATACCGATTCGAAGGACCAAATGTTATCCGGCCCGAAGGCCCAAACTACGTAACATTTTCGTGGCGTTAAAGAATACGCACATAAATACAGTTAAAGAATCGATTAATTTTGTGAAAATTAAACAATAGCTAAATTATCGATAGTTAAATCATAAAAGGAGAATATTAGAGAACACTTACTTAATCCTATGTATCTTAAAGTAAATTGAACATCATACAGTAAGTATATTTTTCACTGTTGTAGTACTGACCTCACTAGCAACTCTCGCAGAGTAGCTTCGTCATCCTCCGGAACTTCTTGCGTCGTTTCATCCCTGGCCACGTGGGCACTTCCAACTGTTCCACCAACGGTTTCGACAGTGTTTAATTGATAATGTTGATGGTATTGATAATGAGGCGGTGGTAGATGATGTGGAGGTGGTAATTGTTGGTGAATACCAGTTGTTAATGTATTTGTTGATGTTGTATTATATTGTGGCGCATGCGCATATATTGATCGTGGTCTACCGGTCACCTTAAGTGTACTACCACCACTACCGACCTCAAAAGGGCCGGTTCCAAATACATAATCGTCACCGACACCTACACTTGTGACACCTACTACTAATGGTATAGAAGATGACGTTGTCACTCGTCCAACATCCAGAAGACCAATTGGCACTGCATGAGGAGGAGCAGCGTGAAACAAAAATACAAGAAGAGTTAATTCTACCGCTGCAAACTCTTGAAGCACTATGCTAAACATCCGAAGCTCTTTGATAACTAAACAACACTACACAGACAGATATTTAATAAGTTGTATCATTCAAATTATTAAAAGGTTAAACATAACTACGTGCAACTACGCAAAGCTGGCAGATGCGTGATTTAGAAATAATTGAAATATTGTAACACATACCAGAAACAAAATAATCAAAGTCATACGCATCAAAACAACAAACGGTAGTTAAAATGTTCAAAGAATCATTTCAATCAGGCGCGTTGTAGCTTCAAGTGCCTCCAGACAATTTCGACGTGACCTAACTCCAATTAAAATATTTCCACAGCAGTTAGGAGTTTATAAAAGATATGATTAAGGATTCCTGTTCTAGGGAACACTACAATAATTCATTTTGTTTATAGGATAAGATACCACTGCATAAAATATGTTTAATAAGCAACCTGATAATTAAATAATATTAATATCGACATCATTACCCAAGAGAACAAACAAAACTTATTCAAAACTATATAAAGAACAAGACAATTAGAATGTAGCCACAAAGCAAGAAATTCAAACATTTTAAAGCAGCAAAATAAAACTGGAGTAAACAGAAAAATAAAAAAACTATGTCATCACTTTCATTATTAGTTATTTTCCATTTTAAAAGTTTTTCTAAAAGCCGTCATGCAAATTACTGAACAGTAGCATTCAGTCACTTTCTCTTATATTGTATTTAGTATTCTGCAAATGCATTTCATTAAAATTTTCGCTGTTTAATGATGATTAGTAATTACATTATTTTGTAAAATTGTTCCAGCTGTAGACAGAGTACAATTCTTGATATTAACTGATGTTGTAAACACAGGTGAAACAAAAACGATTTGTCTCTATTTCGAGCCATTCTCTCTGGACGCAGATGTACAGACCCTGCACTTAACGAAGGACGACAAAGGGTACCGTAATAATTACCTGAGACCATAAAAATATTATCATTTTACACGAGTTACATATAAATTTCATATATGTAGACAGTGGAGTACCGGGTTAATGAAGTGGAGAGGAGCGGTACTCAATTCTTTACCTCTCACGCAAAATCAATTTTACCTAGTTTTTAGGGATCTATGTTTGGGTGTATAGTGTCTGAAATTTAGTTATTTTCAGCTTCTACGTAAGATCAATTATATCTATGCGCAATTGCCTTCTAACTTATCTGAAAATATCTCTTTACAATCACAATTTTCTTACAATTATTTGAAATGACCTTGATTTTGAGTTAACATGCGAAATATATTGTATTTAGTCATAATTGAACTTATAGCGAACCGTTCCCTCTCCACTCACTCATATACATACTCGTAAACATATCTCTAAACTTACACGTTGATATTTTATTAATAAAAATAATATTTCTTGTACTAACTGTAAGATTTTTTCCAATGGTATTCCAGTTGCTTATAAATCAGGCGCCAAGGAAATAGAATTTAATAATCGATAATTGTATATGTCTGCATTTCATTACCTTCAAGCTAAGATAAAATTATCGATGAAAGCTAAAACTGCATATTAAACATTTTTTCAATTACAGTATTTTACTAATACAACAGTTTTTAAAGTTGAAATGACCTTGTACGATATAAATAGGAATATAGCTTCTTTGTGTCTGACGCGAAAGACGTGTCGTGAACGGTATACGACTAAACGTCTTTTAACATATTTTACTAATTCCCTTCTTTCAAGATCACATATACATTTGACGCATGCGCATAGAGAACAAATAGGAACATAAACCTTTCTCTCTCGCACACATTTTGGACACACTTTTCAGGTCAGCATTCTCTCTCCATATATATATATGCTCTATGGTTTAATAGTATAACGTATGTCTGTTGCTGACTCTTGGTCTACTAGGACAAACGTGTTTTACTGAGACTATTTAATTCTAGAGCTAGTTGTGAAGCCATAAGCAAATGCGTGCCAAATATTAGCTAAAGCTCTAAATAATCTAATAAAACAATTAAATGAGTACATTTACTATTATCACACCTGCAAGATCAGCACAAGTTGCAGGATATACTTGTGCCCCAGTATGGCAGAGCCCTAGATCGCTTATAGGTGGCGATAATATGGGCCCTGGCGGCAACGGGGGACTAACTGGATAAACAGTATTAGGAGGACCCTCCTGAGAACCGTTATGATGTAATGACTGACGTGATGATCGTAGAGATGAGGGTGATAGTCTTCCACCAGAGGATCGAAATGATCGTCGACTCATCGGCTTGTCTCCTCCAACTGTCGCGTTGGTAGACCCACGAGGAGAGGCCATGACAACGCGCACAGCTGTTGAGAGAAGGATATAGGCAACAACAATTACATTTCTATTACAAATATTTTACAAACTATCGAAATATTAAGTATAGTTTGATGGTGACCTAGATTTTTCGTATATTACAGTATTTACCTTTAAACATATCTACCATATAAATGATAAATTCGATTTTACTGATAATATCCGATATGTACAGTATTAATATATGTTATTTAAGTTGCTCATAAATCAGGCGCCAGTTATTTTATTAGTAAATTATACAGTGTCCAGTACCTGAATTCGTTAACTCTATTGATAACTAAACTATACTATTAACAACCAAAAGTGTTGCCAGAGGTAGAGATTGTCGATAATATTTATACTGTAAACAATTTTAAAGCCCTACCTCTAGTAACAATAACATTAACCTAACGATAACATTTTTCGTTAAAACAGTTGAGGAATCAGGCTATCTAACGTGCTAACTATATTGACAATAAATGTTAACTTTAACTTAACGATATGGATACTGTTTTTGTTCGTTAACAGCATTAAGAAGTAAAGAAATTTTTCATATGACGC
Source organism: Panorpa germanica (assembly GCA_963678705.1). Taxonomy (NCBI): domain Eukaryota; kingdom Metazoa; phylum Arthropoda; class Insecta; order Mecoptera; family Panorpidae; genus Panorpa; species Panorpa germanica. The sequence goes on along the minus strand of OY783216.1, from coordinate 9,089,213 downwards.
GTCTAGATGCAAAGGGATGTAAGTCCCAAAAGTAAAATTCTTCAGAAAACGAGTTTAAAGTTAAAATCGTTTAGTAGGTTTTAGAATTCACGCTATATAGTAAAATCTGTCCAAGTTTTTGATTATATCTCTGTGCTACTATATAGTTTAGTACATCTTCTATTGTTTGCGCTGGTTATCTCAAATTAACAATATTTGTCACTTGCTTTTAGACGCCTCATATATGGTATCAATATCGTTAAGTTAATATCGGTTATTAAAACTTTAAGAAATTGATTTTTACTAACGCAAAAGTTTGGTAATTCTTTTATCTTTTAACTAAAACAAATGACTAGTGATGTTATATTTTGTAACTAGATACAAATACGATTTCTTTCATATAGACTTAAGAACAAAAGCTACTGGTTGCGTAAGCAATGTAACTTTTAAGACAATGTTTTCAGACCCTTTTACCATTAGTAAAATTATAACAGTTCCTAAGTAAACCTTTTTAAATATCATACAATCTTAAGAAGTTCTTTTTGAGAATCAAATAGTAATAAAGAGTCTTTCTTTAGACTCTTTTAGTTGGAATATTACTAGGTTTCTCTTAAGTAATATATTACATGAATGTAAAGTTACATTTTCGAATCTAGTAAAATTATCTAAATATTTAACGTATCTAGATACATTACAAAACTGTTAATATCAATGTATGTACATCAATTATGAAAAACACTCTATACTATATAAAATTGTGATATAATTCCAAGAATTTAAAGACTTCATTAGCCTGAAATTAAGTTATTTAAAGATTAGACTTCAATACGATCTAGTACCAATAGAAGGTACAATAAAGATATTTGCACGAAATAACTACGAGTGTTAAGACATTTCTGATACAAATATCATAATACAGAAATATTTAAAACATCCCATTCATCATTTACTGCGCTGTAGTAATAAATGAATGAATTCCTTCACTGTTTTTATACGGAATATCAACACCTCTCTGCCCACCTTCACCCTTTTCTACGTTTTTGTATATTTTCATTCATTATTGAGATTTATAATAGGAAACATAATGAAATATTCAATTGTACTTCCTCTTCGCATTTTGCAGATTTTTATTAACACCTAATTTAATTTTAAACGTACTCGCACATATTTTAAATAATTAAATCCGCTTATACTTAAATTTTACAGGGTGTTAGGTAGCAATAATACAAATTATACTTTTGGCATTGCTAAAATGCAACAATTTCTTTGTAAGCCCTCGTATATCTAATCACAATTGACTAGAACTCGTTAAACTATAGGTACGTCATCCCTAGTATATACCAGAATAATTCTGTGAAATGCACATGTGAAAACCAAACTACTATATTTAATTCAAAGTAATTTGTTTAAATGTCAGCCGTATGAATTATTAATTGTGTTTCTTGGTAAATCTATATCGAGAAATAAGAGTTGGTCACATTTAATTGCTTCGGTATAAGATGCGGGTTTTCCCTACTGAAAGTACGTCTGTTGATGCAATTAACTTCACTCGTGACACCAATTAAGACAATATATATAGGCGTCGCAAATATAGTATTTCATATATATATATATTTAATTCATAGTCGATTCATAACAATTATAAAAGAAATTTTAAAGATAAATTTATTGGATGTGTAATTTTACCTGTTTAGGTGGGGCCATGTCGGCGGTGCGAGGAGCGGTGCTACACGGGAGATCCGCTAGCGAGGTGTCGTCTCCCGCCACCTGTAACAATAAAAAATCATTAAAGAAAATCGGCTCATATTTCTGCAACATACTACCAATACCACCCTTCGATTTTAATCAGGGCTGTGGAGTCGGAAGGATTTTCAGAGTGGAGGACTTCGACTCCGACTCCGGCTCCAATTTAAACTACAAATTTCGATTTATTTGAATTTAGAAAGTATTTAACGGACCTATCTATTCCTGATTACTATTATATATTACCTTAAAACATTTTAGAGATTCATTAGTTAAAAATCAATTAAAATTTATCTTATTATTAAATATTCTCTAAATAATTCCAACACCGAATAAAATATTCGAAATATGTCCCCTGCTACAAAACAAATTCAATTTACATTGCTGTACAAATATTTGCATATTTTTGGGCTGTCAATGTCTATAAATAACGCAAACGCCAACAAATCTGCTGGCCGCGTGTAACGAAGTTTAAACGTCAAATTACAGATCACACAATCAACCAGCCCTTTGCTTTACCCCATCTTCGCGCTATAGAGGGTGGAAGGGGTGCAAGGGGAGCAAGGGGGTGATGGTCAGAGTCATATCCGTTATTATACTCAGTGAGCTGTAACTAGACCAATCAAAACAAACGCTGAATTAAATGCGCAAATATAACCTCATGATAACTTGACTTTGGTCAGTGGCTATCACAGCAAGTGGATATTGAAATAATGTGTATATGTGGGTTTATAACTATGAACAGAGCCGCATTTACGCCTAACAGCCGAAATAGTGGGTTTTTCAACAAGAACTTTGTTATTTCAATAGAGGCAACACCAACAACATGACAGTTTTTTGACATATCAGTAGTAGATGCTTTGACAATTGTTACAATGAATTCAATTTCACTCGAAAATCGCATTAAAATAATAAAACTTCTTTATTGGCTACAAATAGCGAAACCACTGCACCTGTCGGAATACAAATGAAGATAAAGTTGATGCGAACTATAATTGAAGTGCAATAGTGATAGAAACGTCACAAAACAGGACACTTCACCAAAAACTGGCATTACACCAGAGTACCAAATAAATATAAATGGCTCTAGGTTACGTAAGTATTACCACCACTGATACAAGGTGGGACAATAAATGAGGGACTGTACCTAATACAAATATAATACATATATGTATTACAGGTAGGCATTCATCGTGCAGGTAAATTTACCATTTGTTGCATCAAAGAGAGGTGAGCCTCACGAGCCGGTTTAATAATAAGGTTGCAGCCAAGGTCAGATAAAGGCAGGTTCTGACAGACACAAGCGAGGACTAACAATCTAATTTTATAAAAACATATTTAAGAAATAAAGAGCTGTGAAATAAACCAAAGAAAGGAAAGTGATTTATTAAAGAAATTTGAAAAGATTTGATATAATACTTTTTATAATTCCCAGTATTAATTTTTATACTCGGTAGGATGAAGGCTAAGATGTCGACCAAAAAGGGGCACCACCTGAGTAAACTATGACTACTTGTAACAATAGAACTGGACGTAAGAACAACAAAAAATGTAAACAAGATGCAGAATTGTATTGGAAAAACAAATAACCGGCTCTTTAGACTATAAACTTAGGTTTGTAACCAAGTTTTGAAACGATTAGTTGTCCATAAGGCTTGAACGTAACTCTAAAGGTAGTATCATCTTCTAAAGATAGTTGCACCGAGTAAACAATTGCAAATCATATTTATTCAAATTTATGAATTTTTGTCATGAAAGAGTTCGTTTCTAATAAATTCCTTATTCATTTTTCAATATCCTCATCTGTTTCTATTTCAACAATAACTGCATCGCGATCTGTTACAGGAATCACCTTCACTACGATATCCCCCATTCCTTGATTCTTTCTTCTATTAGCACTTTTCTTTATTATTGTATATTACCTTTCCACGTGTCTACCAATTGTATACTGCTAATAGGCCCTCTCAGTTCACAACTTCTATTCTTTCGACTATACCTCTTCTTATAAAGCTGTTTTTTTATTCCTCTTTTTCTCGTTACTTTTTCTCTTGTCTATTTTCTTTTTCGAATTTTTCTTTTGTGATCATGTTTTTTTCATATTCATGATTATGGTTGCACATAACCAATTAAATCTGATTGTTACCAAACCCAGAAAATATAACTGTGGCCCAGGAATCAAACCCGAAAACACAGTAGTCAAACTCAAGCATCAATGCTCCAAACTGTTTACTGGGTAACGTTTATTTAACACAAAAACGTGTTTACTTTCTTACATAAAAAATTATCTTTGCTATAAATTGTACGATTTCAGAAGTAAATAAAAATGTTTTATGCATGTATTTCTAATGCTACTGACTAATCCAATCTATTAGTGCAAATATTATTTGAATTTTACATATTCTGCATTTTCTACATTTTACGTATTCTACATTCGGTGAATAATAAAACGTAACGTAAATAATAAATAAACATAAAACGTTACGTAAAAAGTATTACATTAAATAATACATGAATTTATGTTTTATGTTTAGTGGTTATTTCAGGAAAAGATTTGTATATGTGACTTCTTTATCAAACAAGATATGGTATAGTCAAAATCACAATATTTCGGCGGCGACTTATACTTAAAAGAGGTTATAAGAGCGGTATAAATCTATAATACGATAATGAATTTTATCTTATTCGTTTCTTTATACATTATAAAAAAAGAAGTGAGTCAGTGCTTTTTAGTTATATCGGCAGATTATACCCCACAACTTGTTTTAAGTATGAGTTGCCGCCGAACTCTCGTAATTTGAACTATAGCAAACTTTCTTTTAAATAATTAGATCAGATCAGATCTGCAATTATTGATTTTAACTCCACCGTGTTGAGAAAATTCTCAATGAAATTATTCACCATTAAATACTAATAAAAAAGAAAACCATGACTTGTTCTATTGTGAACACACCTATATTATTGGAATGTCAAATTATAATTTGTATACAAGAAATGATCTCGGTAACATAATTACTGATTAAGTGTTATGCAATGTAGTGTTTTACATACTATAATATTTCAAGGCCTTTATTAACTATTTGTTTTGTTCTAATGAATAACAGTAACATGAGCCAGCGGGTGATCAATTAAGTAATAAAGTATCTAAAATAACAATATTACAAAAAATATGCACGAACATCGCAATGCATATCCCCTACTTGACACTGGCAATTACATGATATACATACAGCTAAACAATTAGATAGTTTCCTATTTATATATTTGATATTTTCAAAGTGGTTTCACTAGTTTTTGAAATTTTAATATATTTTTGAATATAATGTACACATAATTTGTTTAATTGATGTCATTAAAATATTACAAAAGCAAGAGATAAGATTATTGCTATTATCATATTTGTAGCAGACGATCGCGTGTAATGAGGCTCTAATTTTATGATTGTTTTATTATCACCGTTCTAAAAACGTGTTCATTAAGAAAATATAGTTTGTTTAGTGCCCGCCAGAGGTGTTGTTGTGTTAGATAATACACTCATCATGATGTTAACAAGAGGTTTGCAACAAATTATATAATTGGAGAACCGGAAATTTACAACCACAGTTATTTCATGACTCAAATTGATAAAACACTCAAAGTTCCTTGTAGATATCATGTGGTCAGTACTGCGGTCGCTCCTTAAGTTTCCTTGAGTGTACCATTAAATTAAATTAGCATAGGAAAGTTTTATATAATTAACCTAGAATAATTTTTCGTGAGCACTCTAATTGTTATATTAGATTTAAACAACGTCGTATTTATATATTTTAAGAATATTTTTCATCATGTTATAGATGTTATCAAAAAATAAAAGAATGACCTATGACACTACAGTACTTGTTTCAGTATTATGGTAAAGAATTTTTAATTTTATTTATTTATATTGATGTAAAACATATTAAGTTTATTGTGTGAAAATTTGAAGTCGATTAAGTCTTCACCTCTCTGGTCTGCTTTCGTGTTACTTTGAAACTTTTAAACACGTTTCTCTCACACATAGCTTTTTCAGAGTCAGGGGCTTCTCTAGCTCAAAATCTACTGCTCCGATTCTTTTGAAATTTTGCAAACTCTTTCTTTACATAAATGCCGAGGTAACACTGTCGAGTTTTTTTTTAATTTTAATGTATTTTAAAATAACAAAGTTTCTGATTTTTTTCATGAAAAATTGTTATTTTGACTTCTAAGTGCTGTAAAAAATCAAAAATTCTACAGGGTTACCGGCAGAAACTTATCAACTAATAAAATCATTTTGGTTTTTCGATTTCAGAAAATCCAGTGATGAGTTATGAGTGGCACCGCAATGAAACTTTTCTTTGTGACGTCTGCGGAGATTCGCTGTCAATACCTTATTTCTTGATATTTATTTATGAAAATTTCACAAAGTATTCTTTAAATGTTATTTAAATTAATTTAATCATGTAGTAATTATAGAAATAATTATATATTAACTGTGTCGTCAAAAAATATTATCGAAAATATCTTTTTTTATCAATTTTACCTAACATATATATTTGTAAGCAAAAGCTAACATCATTTTATTATCCGCTACATTATTTAAATTCAAGAAGGAAAGAAGTTGCAAAAACACCTGTTCTTTTATTCAAAATTTTTAACACTTGTTCAAATAAACTCTGCCTTGAAAATATGTTAGAAATATAATTGTTATCTTAATTTATTTATATAAAATATAAAAAGTAAGTAATTAGAATTCTTAATGCTTAATTGTTTTTTATTAAGTAATTTTAGATTGCGACAAATTCCTTGAACAATAAATATCATATTCTTTTAATATATATGTTTACTTAATGAGGTCAACATGCAATTTGATCAGCTGTTGCTCCGTCGCGCCGCCGGTGGCCGGTGGCGTTCTACTTTCTCATTCTACTGACTTGTTTATTTTTTGCTTGTTCTGGGTAAGCCTCTCTATGCCATGCCACTGTTCCAGTATTCAATAAATACGGTTATCTCCATAACGAGAAAGTCCGTCACACAGACATTGTATTCTGTCAGGTCAATCTATATTGTTACCAGTCTAACAAATAATGATCAAACTCTATGCCCAAGAAAAATTTAAAAAAAAATAGTATTAAAGGAACCTAGGTCTATTTTTAAAATCAGGAATTTACTTAAATATTTCATTAACAACTTGAAGTGAGATGGATATAGATAAGATATAAAAATATATTCGTAAACTAGTTATTTAAAAAAAGCAGTGTCTCCACTGGTGCAATATTTATACTATTTAATTTTTACTCTGAAAAACATATTCTTTAGAATGTGTCTTACTTGAAAAATGTGAATGTCTAAAGACTTTCTTGAACATTTTCGGCACGTTTCGGTGAAGTGTTTTGTTTTGTGACGTTTCTATCACTATTGCACTTCAATTATAGTTCACATCAACTTTATCTTCATTTGTATTCCGACATATGGAGTGGTTTCGCTATTTGTAGTCGATAAAATAGATATTTCATATGAACGACTGTGAGAAACTGAACTGTAAATGAACTCTTTCATGACAAAAAAATCATAAACATCTTCAATATGATGTCAAAGTGATTCCAAAATGTTTACTGGAAAGCTTGCCACCTTCAGAAAACACAAAAATTATTTGTGACTGGATACAATTTAATTTGACCACACTTTAAAGCCTCATTCTCACACACTGACTTTTAGTGTTAATTTAAGGTTTTAATCTAAAATGTAAGTTTTAGCTTGTAAAATATAAAGAAATAAAATAATTAATATAGTAATTATTACAAAACAAGTTCAAAATTACATTTAAGGTTAAAATCTTAATTTAAAACTATAAACAGTGAGTGGGAATGGAGCTTATTAATCATTTGAAAATTTTCAGAAAACTATAGTTTTTTGTGTTTAATTTTGATTGTCGTCAAAGTGACCAGAGCCAAATTGTGTGCATTGAGGTCAAAAAATAACAACAAAAATAATAACAACAGAAACAATTAGTGATATAATTACATTTCACAACGAAGCGAATACTAACGAAATTGTTTGAATTTAAATGAATTAATCAAATTTTAATTAAAAGTACTTGAGGTCATATTTTGAAGCAAGCCGGTAGAACCATATAATAATTATCTATAAAAATTGTATTTTAATGAAAACGGATGGACGTTATAATCACGCAGTCAGATCTCGTGGTACAAGAAACTCATTGCATTCATACATCCTTGTACAAATCTATGTTAAAATTGTTATTTTAACTGAAAATATATTTCTTATTATGTCAAGATCACGTGAAATTGTTTTTAAAGAACAACATTATTATTATTGGCCTTCAATTTCGGTAATAAAAGATAATTATTCTAATTTACTTTTAATTAGAAACAAAGCAATTTAAAATCGGTGTGTCTAGCAAAGATCGATTTGTTATCTAACTAATAAATGAGTTAAAATAAACAGATATATTAATTTACATACATTGTTTATATATATATATATGTATTGTACTCACATATTAACGCATATTATAAATCAGAAAAAAACACATTTTATTTATTATTACAATTTCCTTCCCCCTTCCTTTCTTCCATGAGAAGCATGTGCCATGTGGGCGTTTATCTTTAAACTGCTGCAGTTTTGCAATTTGTTTATTTTCAATTCCTACTTAATGTATTAATAAGTGAAATTTAAAATTAATTTTTTTTATTAAACAATTATATTTTTATAACATACCGGTTACACCGGTATTACTGATGACACGACACAGGCACGTGCAAAAACATTAAATTATCGGTGTTGCTATTGTTATTTAAATATGCAATCCTTTCTATTTCTTGGTCGCACATCAGTTGAAACCAAAATATGATACAATGCTCAAACAAGTGTTAGATACACTAGGTCAAGGAAATATACTCAAAGCAACATATATACAATATTTTATACGATGGAATAACTCGTAGAAATGTAGATATTTTTCTTCAACCTTCTATAGTATAACAGTTACCAGTTTTAAGATGGCACTGACATTGTTATCACATAAAACCTAATGCCATCTCAATCTCATAGACTTCATTAAAAATATTCATTCTCACTCACTGCTTTAATTTAATTTTGTATTTAATTTAAATTGTTTAGCATATATACGCGTAGTCATTCACAATACCATTTTTAATTTAATATATTTTTTAAGTTTTCTTAGTTTTTTTAAAACCTTACAAAGTTCAATGTTTTAAATTAAAAATATTAAATTAAGAAAAACTATATTATTTTATAACCTCCAAAATGTGACAATCTATCAAAATGCAGTAGGATTTACTTTTAAAAGAAGTTTAATGTCAGTTTTTGAAAAATATAGAAATGAAAACAATTTCTATTTCTAATTGTTATTAAAAATAGCAATTTTAATTATTTCATATACAATTTTAGGTCGAACTGTCAAAATTTATATTACTAACGATGCATACGCACCAACTAAATTAACTAAACTTAAATTAAAACACAAATATGGAAAGGAATGCTTAAACGAAAACCTGAAATCAAGATTAGGATATTAAATAGAAACAGTAAATTAAATATCAAAACAGTGAGTGGGGATGAGGCTTTATTCTTCTTGTTAATAAACTATCTCCGCTAAACACTACTAGTCTTACTAATATTTCATGTATCTTATATCCTTAAAAAGGATTCCTATGATTTTATAATCCTTTAAAAGATCTCAAGAAGTAATTAAAAAAAAAACAGTATAATAGCTTGCAAAACGTTGTTATACTAAGTAAAATTATATATAAATTGTTAAAAGGTAAAAATAAGATAATTTTTGCTATGTTAGATAGACCTTAAATGCACGTAACTTTGTTTAGCGGGCAGTAATACATTTCGCCGATATTAATTATTATTACTATGGAAAAGAATTTGTTAAAAATAATGCTTAGTCAAAATTATAAAAATGAAATACCTTGAAGCTGTTGTTAATAACTTAGTCACAAAATTTGAAAAGGTTCAATTTATGATTTGAAAAACACTTAAGTTTATTTACAAATTTAATATATGGTTCCACGTGATACACAATTTGTAAACAACACGGCACAACACAACAAATCCAGGCACAAAACAGAACACGGCGCAGCGCTTAGAACGTCTTCTTAGCTCAGCTGGCAGTTAACTGAAGTTGAAGTAAAATAAATACATAGAAGGAATTATTTTTATCATTGCTGGTAAACGGCAGGTTCCGCATTTAGTATACTACTATAGAAATATCAACGTTACAAGTTGAAATATTTTAATTTATGAATAGTTTATTTTAGATGTGATAGACTAATGAACTAATGACGAATAGAACAGTGGCGAACTAATGGGGTTTTTTTTCTTTAATGGGTTCGATACTAAATAAAATGAAATTTTGGGTGAGATTGTTACATTTTTTTTTATTATGTTATGTACTGCGTTTCCAATACCGGTCATGGAATAAATTTATTTAAGCATAGCTAAGTGTCAAGCAAATTAATTAAATTTTATAGAGAAGTATGTTTTCTAATAGCGTACAAAAAATACCGCATAAATCGAATTTAAATTTTTCGTGCCAAAAATAGAATTGCATTTAAAATGATAACTAGTCCATAATAAATATAGGCCAGGGGCAAGTACTATACATTGCTACAGTCGACAGCTGATCATTTTCGTGACGTTGCAATATTTTATATTTTATGTTCAACTTTGCAGGTGCAAGTGAATGCACGATATTCTTATACATCATGTTTATGTTAATCATTTATTAACCTGTTTCCACAACGAGTATAACTAATAATTAAACGTACGTATAATGTTTATGCTTATTATACCATTATCTGCATACTATTTAGTATCGAAACCTGTTCAATGGTTAAAATGAAGTAAGACAATCCTATTTATCTTCACAAACAGTGCGAAATACTGATTCAGGCCTGACCCCAGTTTGACCTAACAAGAGATAACATGGTTTTAAACACTAAAATTTAATTAAGTTTCACTTTTCTACGAATTGTAATATCAAAATATATTTTTCTATGCATGACTGCGGTTTATTTAAATTCTAATCACTCTGTCACTAGATTAGATGTGTTGTAACTAAATTAGTCACAACAGTGCCTGTCACATATGCAACACTTATAACACTTCGGTACAATGGGCTTGTGTCCTCATTTTTTAGTGGTCGATTTTAAAGTTGGTGATTGAAATTGATGTTAATAAATGTGTATTGGCGTGTCTATTTTATTAAATAACTAAATGTTGACGGAGATATAGCAATTAAAAGTTTGAATTGTAGTTTTAGCGCTAGAAATAGTCAGCCACTTATATGATGTGAAATGTATACGTCAGTTATTTGTTGATTAGGTCAGTGCTGTTGTGTAGCTGCTGGTAGTCGAAATAATCAAGTCAAATCAAAAAATGATAAGTTTTTATTTTATGAGCTGTAAGGTTGGTAACCTGTAAACTTGTCAGAGTCTGTCAAGAATATATCTCTGTCGTATAAGAGAGATAGCAACTAGCGGTTGTGATGTCACATGCATTTGGAATGTGTACAACGTTGACTCACTTTAATAATTAGAGAGTCAAAATAACTTTTTTAATTGTTAATATCTCTTAAAATATAAGGACTTATTAAAAAATAATTGGACATTTGAGGTTCTAGTAACCCACTTTATCAATATATAGTACACTTTTATAGAAATTAAGACATAGGACACAAGCCCATTATAAGAGTTTAAAATTATTTTACTGTAGGTAGTGACTTTTCCAAAAACATAGGAATAGAAAATAAGCTTGTGAACAAAAGAAGTAAAAATAATGTTAAGATAGCATCTGAGCTAGTTTTGTAATTTTGATGAAATTATTTTTTCATGTACACAAAGCATTGTACGCAGTCCGTCAATATTCGAGAGATAACTTAATCTCATTGTTATCATAATTTGTATTAAATTGCCTGTAATTGTACAATTCATTCCATTATCTTAGATATTAATATAACGTACACATACAGTGACGTACATAACGATGGGGGGACATCTATTGATATTCTGTGAAATTATTGAGTCAGCGCCGTCAATTGCGGGTGGTGTACGTTTATACAATAAATCACTGCGATTCAACGGTTTCAATGTGACAGTTAGGCCATCCACACACGAGTCGACTGATTGCAAACTAGTCGAGCCGTGTTTCGTGACTCTATAGAATTTTTAACAATAGCATAACAGGGGATTTTATTGTGTCGTGTTATTATGTATGTATGTATATATTTAAATACTTTTGAATAGTATTTGTGCACATCTCTATTCATGACGTCACCATCAAAAGCATGCAACCAAGCATGGTCCTGCAACCGAGAAATAGAGTCGCTGAAAACGTACTCCAAACCGGTTTAGTTTCGGTTTGCAACCAGTCGCCTCATGTGCGGACACCCTTACAAGTAGGTCGATGTTAAATAAAGAAAAAGATGCATTTAATAATAAAAAATAACACAGTTTACATCGAGTCTTCTTGGTGAGCGCACGTATTTACAATAAACAAAACAATAAAATAAATAGTGATCTTTTTTTTTTTTGCAAATTATAATATTTTTTTTAGTGATTTATTTTTTTTTTAAATTATAATTTATATTATTATTAAGTGTTATTAATTAGAAGTGAAGTAACTTCTATTTAATTATCACTGGTTAATTAACAATATGGATATGGAGGTTGAACCTCCCGATAAAAATCCGATCAATAAAAACAACTCTGTGACTAACAAATCAATTCCTACAGATAAAACATCCAGTGATATAACAGAAAACTTAAATAACAATAGTGACAATGTTAAAAAAATATTTAATAATTTATACAACACAGAAACAAAATATGACTCGTATAAAGTAATGATAGTTAAAAATAATAGTGATGGAAATACATTTTTTAGTTCTCTTAAATTAGCAGAAATAATATGTAAAATTAGCAATAAATCTAATATAATAGAAATTAAAAAAGTGGGAAGAAATAGAGTAATCGTTCAATGTGCTAATGCAGTACTAGCTAACGAAATTACCAAATCAACATTGCTGAAAAACAATGGGTATGAAGCGTTTATCCCATTTTACTGGTGCACAAAAGTTGCTATTATAAAAGGTGTTGATATTGAATATTCGGAAGATACAATTTTAAATAATATAGAGTGTCCACCTTTTAAAGTAACGAGAGTGCAAAGGTTAAATCGAAAACTAAGAGTTGACGGAGCTATTAAATATGAACCCAGTACAACAGTGAAATTATTCTTTGAAGGACTTGCTATTCCTGCTTATGTTTACATGTGGAGAGTGAGACGAGCATGTGAACCATTTGTACAACAGACGATACAATGTTATAATTGTTTTAAATTTGGACATGCAGCCACAAAATGTAGAGCAAAAGTAGCAAAATGTAAATTCTGCGGAAGTGAAGATCATTTACGTACTGCATGCACATCTCCTAATCCGACATGCATAAATTGTAAACTTAACCACGAGGCTACAGACAATGAATGTCCTGAAAAAAAAAGACAAATCAAGATAAAAGATCTCATGGCCCAACACAATCTCAGTTTTTATGAAGCAAAATTAGAATTAACAGAAAAAAATACAGACTATTTATACTCAGTAAGAACTCAAAACTCTTTTGAAGCTCTAAACTACAATGAGACTTTTCCCAATATCACTAATAAATACAATAGTATCAACATAATTCCAACATACAAACCAAACCCTTTAACCAGAAGAACTAATACCAGAGTGAATAAATCAAATACAGGTAACTCGTTACAAAGATCTTACAGTCAACCACAACCTACGACATCCACTAAAGAACCAATTCCAAAAAGAAGAAGAGAAGAAAAGAAACCTAACAATGAAGAAAGCGACACATACCTTAAGATAACTAATCAAGGAAAAAACAGAAAGCAAATCAACCAAGAGACACCTGATATTACAATGGAAAACAATGATAATGATACCTGCTATACATCAATATATAATAAAAATAATGATGACAAAATTAAAAATACAAACAAAGACCCAAATATTACATCCCAATCCCTTAGAAGCTACAAGAAATAAATATCTAGTGTACAATGGCCAAACTCGTAAGAAAACATCGATATATAAATTAAGTTTATTTTTTAAAAATCTATTCACATCACTAAACCTAATCGTTTAATAAATTTACTAAAATATTAAATCAACAATAATTATATAAACGGAGAGAAAATAAAATAAAATAAAATATATAAATAAATCTAACAACAAGACCAAGGACAGATATAAAAATCAATAATTAATTAAAACAGTTAAAATGATAAATTTTATTCAATGGAATTGCAGAGGAGTCAGATATATTAAAGAGGAACTACAACATATGTTACAGAAGCATAACATACATATATGCATACTATCAGAAACGTTTTTAACAAAAAATATCAATTTCAACATCAAAGGTTATTTTATTGAAAGAGAAGATAGGATACAGAATACAAACTATAATCCCCACGGGGGTGTTGCTATCTTGATTCATAAATCTATAAAATATAAAAGAGTAATGCTAAATAACCCATTTAATTCGGTCGAAATAGTTGGAATAATTTTAACACATAACGAAACTGATGTAATATGTATTTTATCAATCTATGCTAAACCGAATCATAAACTATCTAATTCTAATTGGTCACAGATAAAACAACAAATAGATGTTCCTGTTATACTTGCTGGAGATTTTAACGCGACTAATCTTGCTTGGGATATAAATTGTCCAGGTAGTCAGTATGAAGGTAACGAATTGTTAGATTTCATAGAAAACGAAAATCTAAATATTATCAACGATGATAAACCAACTAGAGTAAGCAATCTCAGTACAAGGGACAGTATATTGGATCTCACATTGGTATCAATGACTTTAACACAACAAATTACTTCGTGGCAAGTTCTTGCAGATAGCTTAGGTAGTGATCACTACCCAATTTTTTTCTGTTTGAATGACTATAATAAAGACCGTTACCGTACATCTGAATATTTAACGAGGAGAAATTTCCGAAAAGCAGATTGGGAGAAATATAGCCTTGAAATAGAAAGCAGAATTTCAAACCTTAGCACAAATGGAATCACAAGTAATCCCCAAGATGTTGAAAACAAATACAACCAATTTAGAGATGTTATTAATAATTCGGCAGACATACATATCCCATCTACCAGATTGTATAATATAACTCCTAATAAAATAAAACCGTCTTGGTGGGACACTGAGTGCAATAAAATGATAGCTCAAAGAAAATTAGCACTAACTATTTTTAATAAAAACATGACAATGGCGAATTATTTAAATTATAAAAAACATCAAGCTAAAACCAGACGATATTTTAGAGCCAGAAAAAAAATAGAATGGCAAAATTTCTGCGAGAATTTAAACCCAAACACAACAACCAACATTGTCTGGAACAATATAAGAAAAATTAACAATAAAAGCTATAGTACTAAAAGGATAAGTGATAATGAAAATTTAATAGAAGAATTCATTAAAAAAAAATTTCCACAGAACAACAATTTAAATATTACTACCACCACCATCGTAAAAGATAATTTTCTAGATAATAACATAAATAAAAATGAAGTAAAATTCGCGTTAAATCATAATAAAAACAGTAGCACAGGATTTGATAGAATAAATTACAAAATGATACAAAACTTACCTGACAATGCAATAAATCATCTTACACAAATATACAATCTGTCATTAAACACTGCTGATATACCATTAGACTGGAAAAAACATATCGTTGTTCCTATATTAAAAACAGGAAAAGATCCAAACAAAGAAGAATCATTCAGACCAATTACTTTACTATCATGTATGGGCAAAACTATGGAATCCATCATCAAAAACAGACTGGAGTGGTATCTCGAACATCATAAAAGATTACCTGAGTTACAATTTGCGTTTAGAAAAACAAGAAGTACACAGCATAACTTAAACATATTGAATATCGATATTCAAAGAACATACAGTAAAAATCATTATATGATAGCTGCTTTCATTGACATTGAAGCTGCTTATGACAATGTTAATCTAAAAATATTAAAAGAAAAAGTAGAAAACATAGGTATATCTTCCAAAATATCCAACTGGATTATAAACTACTTCCAAAATAGAGAAATAACAGTTAGATACAATAATAAGTTAACTGGTCCTATACTATGTAATCACGGAATTCCACAAGGCTCAATATTATCTCCCTTATTATTCAACATATACACAGAAAAGTTAACAACATTATCAGATAACAACACAACAGTACTGATGTATGCAGATGACATGGTTATTTATAGTATGGGTCATACACAAGATATAGCTCAAAACAGATTACAATCGAAATTAAGAAAACTAGATATTTTATTAAAGGAAATCAAATTAAATATATCGTCAGAAAAAAGTAAAATAGTTATATTTACAAGGCATAGAATAAACTGCAGTCCAAAAATAACCATCAGAAATAAAAATATAACTGTTACTTCAAATACCAAATTTCTGGGTATATTCTTTGATACGAAAAGCACTTGGGCGAAAGAAATTGCACATATTATTAACAAATGTCAAAAAGGCTTAAATTTGATGCGATGTATAGCAGGATACAAATGGGGCGCACACCCAACAACCTTAATAAAAATATATAAAGCTATTGTTAGACCGCATATTGACTATTCTAGTACTATGATCTGCACCGCAAATAACTCAAGATTAAAAAAAATTGAAATTATACAAAACAAATGTTTAAGAATAATATTAGGTGCAATGGTTTCAACACCAATCCAAATCCTCAACTATCAAACTAATATTCCTCCGGTAAATATCAGAATACAACAAATATCAGACAGTTTCTTTTGTAAAAACAGACATAACTCATGTGGCCCCTTAAATACAAGATTATCTAAACTATATGTTCTTTATAATAAACCATATTGGACAACTCATAAAAAACCGGCACTTTTAACTAGTTTTGATAGATATAATAACTTGAACTTAGAGGTACACAACATTATACCTTTTTTCAAATTTCCATTAGAAATAAGCATGACAACAATACATACAGAAATAAATTTGTTCAAGAAGAATGACAGTAAGGAAATAACTTATCAAAAATATATGGAATATATAACAAAAGATGATATAAACTGGAGTATATGGTTTACCGATGGTTCATTCGAAAAAAACTCTAGGACTGGAGGAATTGGCATTTTCAATTATAATACAGATCAACAGTACAAATACAAACTTAACAACATCACAAATTCTTATAATACAGAAATAACAGCAATTATGAAATTACTAGAAATAATACAAAAAACTGACAATAAAAATATATTAATCTTCACAGATTCTCGTAGTGTTTGTGTATCTTTAAATAACAATAAATTCAAAAACAATAATAATAACAAAATATGTTCAATTAAAGAATATCTTTTAAAAATGAAAAAAAATGATATCAATGTTAAACTTATTTGGATTCCTGGACATGTAGGCATAAAAGGAAACGAAATGGCTGACAAACTGGCCAAAGAAGCTTGTGTAGATGGGGAAATAATCGAAATAAATTGGTCAATAAATGATTCCAAAAAAATAATTAAAGAAAATTGTATGGCAGAATGGCAGAATATATATAATGAGAAAAGTCAAAGTACTGGAAAATTTTTTTTTGCAGCGAATCAAAAAATTCCAACAACCACATGGTTTAATAAAAATCATTCACGGAGATATATTTCAACAAATTGTCGAATGAAATCTGGGCATTCTAGATGTCCAGCTCATCTATACAAAATAAATATAAAAGACACACCAAATTGTAGATGTGGAGAAGAAGGGTCTTTGGACCATATAATTCTAGGGTGTCATCTTTTAACATCAAAAATTGATAGACTTTTAAATGATTTATGTAATGTAACACAGTTCCCAGTCAATATGTCCTGTTTAATGACAAGTGAAGCAACGGCGGAAATATTAACAAACTTTGTGATAGAAAATAATATAGAAGTGTAATTTAAGTTAAAATATTTTATTTAGTATGTATTTAATTTTAAGTTTAATTTTTTAAAAGAATCAATTTGTTTTGTATTTATTAGAACAATTATAATTTATATGTAAATTTTTATATAATTTTACAAATAAAAGCAATGGCAAGAAGGCTGAATAAGCCAAAGCCTAAATAAATAAAAAAAAAAAAAAAAAATAAAAAATAAAAAAGCTTACAATTAAAAATAAAACAATTCACGACTAAATATTTAAATTAAAAAAGTGTACGAGCGTTAAACTAGATATAATTTGACATAATTGAATTATAATTGAAAGTTGAAGTATTTACATAAATTGAAGTAATGTATTTAATTAATTCACCTGAGATAATTCCTTAGGGATTGAAACTTAAAGGGGAGGGGATGAACCTTGGTGACGTCATCAACATCAGAGTATCACAGTTTCATCTGAAATAGAATAGAATAAAATCAAAAGTTAGATATTCTGAAAGTAAAGTTAACATTGCAATTTAATTATAACTACTTAAGAGGATTGAGGCAAAGAGTTTGTTGAATAATTAAGAAGGTAGTTTGTAAAGTAGCTGGTAATTCATCGCAAGTATTTTATTGCAACACTTCATCGTAATGTAATTTTTTTTAAATATTTATTTGAGTACATCAACTTTCAAAAGTTATTAGCATTTAAATATACACATAATTTACAATTTATAAACACAAGTATGGGTATATAAAATCAAGAGATTAAATTCGTCTTATTGATAAAGTAAATAAGGTTTTTTTAGAATTTCCCTGCTTTTAAGTATTTGCCTGTATTCCTCAGGCATATTACAGCCCTGTCTGTGCGACGAGTACCTTGATCATCAAAGAATAATATGCTTTACCGGTAGTGGGCTCTAACATTGTTCACATACTAGTTGAGGTTCTTTTTTGACGAAGTAGGTTTGAGTAAGATTTGTATGACCTATCATGAGGTACTAGTTACTACTTTCAGCCTTCCATTTAGACCGACTGGTAACTCTTGTTTAATTGTTAAATTGATGACTTCATTTCCTTTAATTTGTTATCACTTTCTTCACTCCATTCTTTTTGCCATGAACAATTTATTACATTTTTGATTTTGTTCTTTAAGTCTGAACAGTTATTTGTTGCTTGTTCTGGAATGCACCCTAAATGAATTGCCTCTTTGGCATAATTATCAACGTGAGGGAGGGAATCCATAAAAATTGAGGTTGTGAATTAGACGGTGAATGGTTTGAACTATTGGGTGATTGATATATAGGGTGTAATGCAATTTATTTTAAGTTCGGATGTGTTTAACCTTGTGTGCTACTTTCACAATTTTGAGGGCGCTGTAAAACTTTACCATCGGAGGCCTAGAGCTGTGTTAATCCGAAGACCATATTCGAGAATCCATAAAGGACAGAATGCTGTACGTGTAAACGAAAAAGTAATTGCAGAATGAGTAAAAGAAAAATTGAGAAGTTGAATTTGGGAATGTGGGCTCAGGATTGTCGGTGAAAGAAGATGGAAGAGCTGCTGAAAGAAGTTAGGGAAGGAAGTAGGTTAATGCGAAGATACAGAGAAGAAGAAAGAAGTTAAAACTGTTAAATAGAGGAAAAGAGGACAGAAAGAGTGACACGTATTTTTTTTTATTATTTGATTTCTATAGATCACTGTTTTACCTACAGACGTGCTCTATATCAACTAGAGAAATATAATTTCTTTACATATATAATATGTTCAATTAGAAATGCAATTACCAAAAAATGTTTCCAACAAAAATATGCCATCCTGTTTTTAATTAGGTATAATTAGCACCATAAAGGTGAAGGAGCCTTAATTGTGTCATTCGTCAGTGTTGAACACTAACTAATTAACAATTTACAGTGTGAGAGCCCAAGAATGACAAAGGGGTGGTTCAGGGCCGTCACAGGGAGGGGGGAGGAGGCGTAGTGGCACACTGACAAGCATCCTTAAAATAATAATTACCAACTACATTGCAAAACCACTTGAATCAAGACTGTACTTAAACATAATATTAATCAATAGCGCAAAACATAACACTTGTATATTTATCTCACTCTGTTTAACTATCTCTGACCCTTTCTAACATATACACATTACATTATAATATATGTAGATATATCCTTTATAATTAAACCAAACACTAGTCATGCTATCTCTTTCACTCTAATGGATATAATTTATTATTGTTATGTATTGAAGTGAGTAATAAATATATATACATATATATCATTGTAATACTTTCGAATAATTGAATAAATTTGTCATCTGTCGTTCCACAGTAGATTAAACGATGATTTTCCTTTTCATATGAAATGATAAGAAATATCATGAATTAAAACTGACAGAATGTGTATAGTATACATAAGAGTACATATACATAGAATTATTATGAAAAAGTATTGTATAGAAATAGAAATTCTGTGAGTGAAGAAAATGCTTTCAAAATATACATATTTACAATTCACCCTTATACGTTTATAATAAAGGGTAGCATCGAAATGGTAATATGTTTTTGGTTTGCTTTCTGAGATGTAAAGAAAATGATAATAAGTCATGGGGGTGTCATGATTTAAAACTAGGATAATAAAGTTATTATTGGGTTTCTTGAGAAGCGGCTATGCTGGTGCACCATATTTTTTAATACATATGCTTTGCATTTAATACTATGCTTTACATTCTTCCCACACTAAATTATTAATTACGTTTCATTAAATTAATTTCACGAATATTACCTATACCTAATCACATAATACATAGAGATCTGGATATTCCCATAGTTAATGAAGAAATAGTGCTTAGAATCAAAGCATACAAAGAGAGAATACTTGAAGATCTAAACAAATTGACCAGTTGTCTAATGTCCAAAAATTCGGTGGTACGCAGACTAAAAAAGAAAGCACCTCAGGACCTATTAACCAACTAATCAGAATCTAGGATCTATTGAAATTGAGGGATGAGTCGTTGTGCACACCCCGCGCAAGACACTTTATTTTTACATACCTATCACTGAATGTCTTCTAAACAGGACAAATTGTAATAATCTAAAGAAATCAAATTAAAAAAATGTAATTAAGCACAATGATATGTCATTTTATGATTAAGAGAAGAATAATTCTAATTGTTGAAGAATTGTACCTAATGGCAAAAAAATTACAATAAAAAACAGCTATTAATGCGAAAGATTTATTTCTGAAAAATTAGTTTTACCTTAAGCTTCGAGCCCATAAGTAACCCAATTTACATAATTATAGGATTTTGAAAAATCGCGTAACAATTAAAAAATAATTGGACATTTGAGATCTTGATAGACAACTTTATCAATACAAATAGTACAGCTGTTTTAGAGGTACAATTAAAATCTAAAGGGAAAACACCTGAGCTTAACATATGTGCTTATAACGGTGCCAGTGCCGGTGAAGGGTCCTTATCGGTAATGTAATGATGTAATTAAACCGAGAATATCATTTAAACTAATTACATATAAGTTTACATATAACAAACCTACACAAACTATTAAGTATGTTAATTAGAGAGTAAAGCTACAAGGTAGATTTGCTGTGTGCGAACTGTGAATCACACACAAACATTCATTTCCTTGCACCCCATCCCTAATTCCCCTTCCTTGCACCATATTAACCCCCCGGAAAGGATATACTTAGCTACATACGATGTATGTAGTATCCACCTATATTTCAGCCTTCTAGTAACACAATTATACCAAAGGTTTTAATACTAGGGGTCGTAACTCGTGTCGTCCAGTTGACTATCTTAGCAAAGATTAGCATCTATCAGGCATTCTTATTTAAGGAACAGGGAAATAGATCCTTATTTTTGTTTTACTTGAACATTGGCTCCCTTTAAAAACTGCACAATCTTTCCTCTATACTTTTCCAGCATCTGTCGCCATTCCGTTCTTTTTAAAGTACTCCTTTCTCCTTTTCGTTCCTCCTATTCCACCCTCTCTTTTACTCTCCTCCTTTATTTTCGTTAGAATTACGCCTTCAGCATTTCTCATTTTCTCATCAAATCTAATTGACTTCCTTCATTACCATATATCCCGGCGTGCACCTGTCCAGCCCTTGTACCTATTTGATGTATCTCTTCTGGATTTCTTCCAATTTCGTTTGTTCTTTTCAACTATACTTTCCAACTTTATACTATATACTTTTGACCAAATATCCTGATGGATAGATTGTAGAATTCTGGAATGTCAGTAAAAAAAAAATATAAATTAAAGTTTACCTTTACACTAAACCTAATCCAGCTCTGTTGGTGTCAGTATATATTTAGCAAACTGTTCTAAACTATTCTCAGAATGTTTCAATTCATTAATGTGAAGGTATCACCCGTATTTCCTCTAATTATACAGAAGTGTATACCTATACCATGACAACGTAACATAATATATGTGTGATGTACATATACATATGTGTGTGTGTGTGTTTGTGTGTGTGTAGCCGATAAGATGCATTAGTATCACTTTATCCTACTATAAATTGAATAATGGTAAAGTTACATTGTTTATTGGCTAATGGATCCCAATTGAATTACAGTCGCATTGATGAGAATTTGACAAAACTAAACATCAAAGATTCCGGAAGAGGAGAGAATAGAATTTGCAAAAATAACATTATAATTAAAGGAAGATTTGTTAGCGAATAGAGTGTGTGGGTAATTAAATATATTCCATGTGATGCTTTTATTCACTTTAGGCTACTCTTACATTGGGCACACATAGTCGTGCGACAAAGATACGCGTGTATACGGTTTCAATCAGCTACGGCCTTAGTTATTGTGAGGCCCCAGAGCAACAGATCTTTGCGAGGCACTTGTTCTTTGTGTTACTTATGTAAATTGAAAGTAAGTATTTTTATGATGATCGGCGAGAAATGTAAAAGTTATAAATAAATAAATGTAGAGATTTAAAATGTTATATTGGAAGATGGAGAAGCAAAAATGTGGAGGGAATATTTTTCCTAGTATCAACTCAATGATCGGACAAAAGAAACAGAGTGACAGACGTAAAAGACGGGAGAAGTGAAAATGAAAACAGAAGGGAAGAAGTGAAAATATAATAGAGGGAGAAAACAGTGAGAATGAAGGAGGACTAGGGAAAATGAAGGGAGAGGGTCAAGAGAAGAAGAAGTACAAAAGTACTTTTAAAAATAGAAAGGTCTAAAATAGTTTAACTTTAATTTCAAGTTGAAGTTCTATGAAATGTATTAAGCATGTAGATTGTAAAGCCGAAAGGCACACAATTAATATAATATAATAAAAAAAAACAAGACAACAAATATTAATGATGATAAACCAAGGTACATAAAGTGAAACTAAAATCATTAATTAAATCTATTATATTTATTAGTAGATAAATTAATCTACCGAAGGAGCATTTCTAATTGAAAGAAGAGCAAGAGCTGAAAGACTCTTGTGTTAAGATGCCGCCACTGATTCTAATGTAAAGGAATGCTTATGCTCGCTTTATGTTTCAATACGTCCATGATTTTAATGTCAGCTAGCCACACCCCCTAAACACATATTTAAGGTTTATTTAACATAACAAAAGTTATCTGTTATACCTCTTTACCCCTTTAACATAATCGGAAAACTTCCTAAGAATAATTTTTTAAGGATTATAGGATCTTAAGAATAAGTTTAATAGCTGTAATATAAGATACTTTTAGATTAACAGATTGATAATTGAAACGTCAGCACCTTTGCAACAGTTGGTCGCTTAGTTCAGTCAACTATTAATAAGGACTTCCGTTGCAGTATTTTTTAAATGTACAACTACCGCTATTATAACGACGCTGTGACTAACAACGATGCTACTCTACTAAAAGCATAAAAGTATAACACCAGCGCTATCATTTCAATTCACCTTCCACTAAGACCTTACACCTATTACTTCAACACTCTCTAACAAGTATAATCTGCTAATTTCTACAATCTTCATCCGGTGCAGAAACATTTGTATAACGTCTCTCACATATTGATGCAACGAACACCCATTCATCAGTCTCTGAAGCAATGAGAACTTCTTTGGAGTTCAATTGAATGGGGAATTACAGTCTTACAAGTACACAATACGACTACTCATACAATCGCATTGAACTTCCTCAATACCCCACATAAACCATTTAACTCCAAATGACATTCATTTTAAAGTATTAAACATTGAAAGGACAATTATATCAGTGTGTGTACTTAATGCTTTTAATACTCATACATGATAAATTTAAATTCCATAGAAATGCAAATACAATACACTAAGCTCAATTATAATTTAACAATTGTTGTAAACAACAATACAAGAATTTTAAGGTTCCTACCTTCCTTGTATACCTACCTGTAACCTTAATATTTGTCTCTTTGAGAGGAGTACGGTTGAAAAGACAATAATGCTTTTCGTTTACGTAGAACGTAGCGTTGAGCGTAGCAAGAGCTTTTCGTTGCTATTACCGTTACCCTGTCGTATATACCTACTACTCTGTTCAAGATAAACGAAAGTTCAGATTTACTTAGTACAATACTAGTCCTAGTTATATTACATACAGTAGGTTATCTGCAAGTACTATTCTGTACAAAATAGAATCACAAAAGTAAAATTAGTACTCGTAATGCAGTCAAGAAATAAATGACATTAAAAACTTGAACAATGGAAAATAGTTTTGTGATGAATATTTCTGCTAATAGTTGTATTGTTTTCAAATTGTCTTTAAAGCTTTCTCTTTGTGTGAATCTGAAATATCTTTACAGTTAAGTGAGCGGGAACAATCTGGAGACATCTTATAAACACATAGAATAAACTGTCTTAGCACAGACTTTCCGAAAATGTGTGTTAACGTTACCAAAATATAACTGTCTTAAGTGTAACTTAGCTTCAGTTTAATTTAAATGAGATTCAGTGGAATATAAAAGAGACTGTAAAGGTAGAAGACAAAATCAATAATAAGAAAATACAACAACTGTGAATTTCATACACAAGTATTTTGAGTATTTGACAGAAAAATGTGTGATACCCTGTAATCAAGTAGCAACTATATTTTTAGAAACCTTTAAATAATAAATTCATTTGTTGACTATATCAAACAGAGGATGGTTGAATGAAAACTAGAACATTTTTGAAATATGCATTTTATAGAATAAACAAACCAAGTTGAATGAATAGCGTTCGAGAATCATCCTTTTAATTTTACAATATGGAGTAAGGTGCTCGCATACAGAATACAGAATACTGTACATGGCTATAAAGACTTTACAAGCATATTGCTGAAGGCAAACAAAATACATACGTCACATAGGAAAGGTAATGTAAAGAAACCGCTCGAACCACAAACCGAAATCTCTGAACCAGGTACAAGCAATGTACTAGTAAGTAAGATTGTTAGAGAGGGGATGGGGGACGCTGGGAGGACGCTGGAGGAATAGGTGGTCGGAGAGTGGGAACAACATGCAGATGTGTCGTCAAACTGACATCACCTAGCAAACGCCAAACGCCTACTGCCACCCCATGGGAACTTGTGACCCCGTGGAACAGTGACGTCGAACAGTTAGATGGTTGAAAGGACAAACAAGAGGGACAAACACTGAACTGAACTAAATACAAAATGAATTTTATTTAACAATGTTTTTACGGAAAGTACGTATGCTATATTTCAAGTCGATTAGAATAAAACTGTCGGAGATATAGAGTTTTAAGTCTTCACCTCTCTGATCTGCTTTTTAGCGAAACTTTTAAATGCGTTTTTCTCACACATAGCTTTTTCAGAGTTGGTGTCCTCTCTAGCTCAAAATCTACTGGACCGATTCTTTTGAAATTTAGCACACTCTTTCTTTACAGAAATGCTGAGGTAACGCTGTCAAGTTTTTTTTCAATTTTTTATTTTAACGTGTTTTAAAAGAACAAAGTTTCTGATTTTTTTTTCATGAAAAATCGGTATTTTGACTTTGAAGTGTTTTAAAAATTTTAAAAATCAATAAAAAAAAGAAGAACTTAACAGTCTTACCTGCAGAAACTTATCAACTTATAAAATCATTTTGGTTTTTCAATTTGAAAAAATCCAGTGATGAGTTATGAGTGGCACCGCAATGTTACTTTTTTTTGTGACGTATGCGGAGATTCGCTGTCAATGCCTCATTTCTTGACATTTATTTATGGAAATTTCACAAAGTATTCTTTAAATGTCATTTTATCATGTAGTAATTATAGAAATAATTATATATTAACTGTGTCGTCAAAAAACATTATCGAAAATATGTTTCTATTTTATCGTTTTGACCTTAACTTGCAATTGTGATTTTATGTTTCATAAATCAAAATTTCAAAAAAGTATACTCTTATTTATGAAGCACCTATTTACAATTCCTCTTCCACGTAAAATTCTCAAAACCCATGAACAAAATAACTAAAAATAACAAAATAGTTCAATAAATAAAATTTACCAATAAAAAAAGCTTTCGTAAATGTTTCTTTATTATTACTAGACTGTTATTTTTTACTCGGAGTGTTTTTATTTCGACTTGTAAGAACTATTTTTTTTATTTCATCAATGAAAACAAGTTTCGTTTAAAAGAGTTTTTATTTCCATGGGTCACGTAATCCTTCCACTTTGAAAAGCTCCAAAAGCTCTGACTATGACGACTGTGACGCTTTTTGTGTGTCTTTTGTACTTAATTCTTTTGCTGTAACACTCATTGAGCTCAGCAGTTGCAGTTTTACAACTACTTTATTTGAATAGAGTTTTATATATATAACGTTATACATATATATATATATATATATATATATATATATATATATATATATATATATATATATATATATATATGCGCTACGATTAAAATAAATAAGTTCCAATGAGCATGGATAAAGATAGAGAAAGCGTAATTACTCAGAATAGAAAGAACATACCACGTGATGCACCAGATACGAAAATAATCAAATTTGGCGCGCTTATATTAATTTTGTTCATTGGAAATGAACTGGAATTGTGCCCATATGTAAAATGATGTAATTACTGTCTGTAGAGTGAAGTGAGCCCCGTAAATTGACGAATTTATTTTTATTAGAGAATAGCTGGTCTGATTCGCCTCTGAATTGATGTAAATAGAAAAATTTCAAGAAAATTACACATATTTGTAGTTATTTCAAAATAAAGTTATGCAGAATAAATGCATATACAATTTTAAACTGAAATTAAGTTATTTCATGTCTCTTCATATGGAGACGACTGCATAGGAACGAAATATGATGAAGTACATATAATTCCTGTAGATGGCATGAGATGGAATGGGATGGGATGGGATTGGACGGGTCGGAAAAGGAAGAGAACCTTGTTTGATTTGCTTTTTATTTATTTTCTATGTTAATGTCGTTTTATCGTATTCATAGCTTGTGTACAAGTACAAGAATGCAACTCTTTAGAAAATTCGTTTCATGCTTTAAATACATTTGATTTTGACTGTCAAACTAACTTGAAATATATTTTCTGTGCATGATTTTCATATTTTATTCTTTAATATAAAATAACTTTAGAGATTTATAATAAAACAAAATGAAATAAAATGAAATGAAATTGTCAGTTACGGAAAATAACAAATAGACTCAAAAGTGATGCACTCGTTACTCTTTATTTTTGAAAATATTTTGTTTTTGAAATAAATGTTTTCAATTAATGAAATACATACTTTGCATTAAAATTACTTCATAGAACTTGAATACAAAATTATAAACAAAATGAAATTACGAATGTCTGTGTATGTTTTTAGCGTTGGCATCGTATCGTAGTCGTTCAGTGTTTAGCGGTTGGCAGTTAGCATTTCCTGAAGAACAACTTTCTGCCGTTTTAGTAAAATAAAATAAAAGAAAATGGTGTCAAGGACTGTTCTAACGAATTCCGAGTGCTATCAATGTCCCATATATTTCAGATATATTTAAATATTAAATTTAGGGATAGTATAAGGCAGAACATGTTTTGTGTATAAAACGATGGGACAAAATACACTAATGGTAAAGGTGTAGACTGTATACTGTACTGTACTGTTCAAGGGGGTGTGAAAATGGCGAAAATGAAAATGGAACGAGGGATTGGAACCAAGGGATACGGCCGATAATGTTCCATTAATGACACAGCAAACAGAACCAGAATAAAAAGCATTTAGCTGTGATATCGGTATGGTGAAGAGAAGCCGCCCCAGTATCTGAGGGGTGCGGCGGGGTGCTTTAGTTATTGTTGAGTCATACTCCATTGTGGTGGAGATTTTCAAGTACGGTTTTTGTAAAGTATCGGCTTTTAACGGTAACGGTAAAGAAAAGTGCTCTACGGTTGTGTGGAAATGGGAAAAGAAATATAAAAGATGCATGATTTTATTTATAATATAATCGTTTGATAAATATTTAAATATTTTGAAATATATCAACCGCCCCGCCTTACCGCACTCAACTCCTATTCAAATTGAATGAAATGGGAAAACACTTCCCTTACATTAAGGGTGTACCTTCAGAATAAACTGAAGCAAGAAGTCACAATATTTATTTTCACCCCAAACACACGGATGTGATTTTTTTAAATAAAATATTTCTACAATTCTTTCGTATTGATAATAATATGCTAGCACTATAGAAATGAAATATCCGATTTATGGCTAACAAAAATCATAACCCACTGAACACAGTTGTATGTAGTTTATTTTCTTTATTTTCCACAAGCTGTAACTTCAATTTACTTATGACAGATTGTAGATTATTATATTGGTCGATAAACTTTCAAAAAATTACTAGTTTTATGTTTTAATTGTTTCACTTATTTTAACTTTAGAAAAGAGTTAATTTTTGTTTTCAACTGCAAAGTGAGTGTTGTTTTGTAAATGTTATTGTGTTTTCTTGATAAAAA
Source organism: Panorpa germanica (assembly GCA_963678705.1). NCBI lineage: Eukaryota > Metazoa > Arthropoda > Insecta > Mecoptera > Panorpidae > Panorpa > Panorpa germanica. The sequence continues at coordinate 9,060,515 of OY783216.1, read as the reverse complement.
TAACAAATATCCAATAACCAAAACGAGGGTTGCATTTTTATGAATAGAAAACGTCATAAAACTGAAAATCAAAATAAAAATAAAAACAGTAGATGGCAATGATACTGAAATGCCTTGAATGTTAATGATAAAATTCAAAGTTAAATGTTACTTTGAATAAACTGAGACAAACAATGTTAAATTTCTGTTTATCTTTATATTTCTACCAACAAAAAGGTTTGTTCCAACAACATTAATTTCCCTAACTAATAGTGCAAACAAAAGTTTACAAAGTGAACATTCTAAAAAAAATACAATAACAAATCAATGAAAATTATTTATGCTATAAGAAAACTTATATAATTATGCTTTGATATTATTATTTTAATATGAAAAAAAAACCCTTTAATATAATATTATGTATAAAATAGGGGTTTCAAAAGGAGTGGAAGCGTAACAATGACGAAAGATTGGAGAGAGGAGAGAATTGTTTAACAAACTTTGTCCGATGAATGAAAAGCTTTTGAAATAATAAATAATTTAAAACTTAGTTTAATTTTATTAAATAATTTAAAGAAAAGTTCATAACTAAAAACTTAAATTTTAATTTCGATATTTTAAATGAACTTAAAAGGTTCGATAATGTTTCATTAAAGAAAATCTTTTTTATAAGTAAAGGAATATGAAATAACCAGTGGCGTAACTATGGTATAGTATGTCGTAATTCTACTGTATTATGATCTGCATGATCTTATTTAATGTAATGTGTAGTGTATTTTTATTTTCTGTTATTTACTTATTAAAAATCAATGTAATATATTGGTGTGTTGCTTTTATTATAATCCTTGCTACATTAGGGGCCCGATAATTCTAGGTACGCCACTGTAAATAGCGCAACGTTAATTATGAAATGAAACAGGAAACTTAATTTTTAATACTTGTTTTTTATTTAATGGCCTATATCCTTAGATATATAATGTACAAGGAAGAATATATCGTTTCAAAATAATTGACGTATATTGTATAATTCTATATAACAAGAATACCTTATGCTTATATATGAAACTATAAGTTGTATATTACCCAGATAGAGGTCTCTAGTGGCTTAGTCATCTCTATATTCAAGAAGTCATGGTTGTACTGGGGCAATACGCCGATCTACTAACATCCCCTTATTCCCATGCCCCTAAAACATGCCCCCGTCCTACCCCTTGTATGACTTTATGTGGTACATCGTGGATATGTTAGAAGCGATATTTTCCACGCGTATGGTTGCATGGGAGATAGGGGGACCTTACTCCTTACTCGTGGAGATAAAACAACATAAATATATATTCTATATTCATGAAACGACTCCAAATTAAATTAGGCATGAAGATCGGCCGCTTGGGTTTCCTTTCCCCGGATTCTCAACCAATATTCTCCTCTCATGGTCCTACTCGTACTCGTCAGCTTCAAGGAATAACTTCGAACCCTTTACTTGTATCTGGGATGTCTCAGAGATTCATTGAACTCTATGCTTTAGAGATACGGTAGTAACTGTTTTGTATTGGCCTCATAAAATATGTACCGTGTAGATATGATGAGGATGTTAAACAACGGGATTCCAACAACTAAATAACATCATTGGCTTGCGTATCTGCTATAGATAGCTTCCAATTCTATAAAACTCAAGCAGGTATTTGTTGGAGAAGGTACAGGCTTTCATGTAAAAATAAAATTATTGCGATATCTTTGCACGTCTTTTTTTAATTCCAAAACGGTACTTACTTAAACAGCACGCCTCGTATCTAAGTTAAGAACCGATGGAACAGCCAAAACACTGACACAAAGCATCACAAAGACAATCCTAGATTACAAATTCAATTCATTTGCATGGGATGTTGCTAAAATCCCAGGTATATGTGTAATTAAACATGTCGGCGTCGGCGTCGGCGTCGGCGTCGGCGTCGGCGTCGGCATCGGTATGCTACGGTAAACATTTGTAGACCTAATTATCAATAGATCAGATTAATTCAACACGTGTATGCGTTAACTCATACGTCACGTGTATATGTGTCATACCCTAATCACCGGAAATAGTAAAAATTCGTACACCCCATTTCTAAATGGCACTTAGCATGCATGTGATGTGAATTGGGGTGAATAATCATGTATTTGCAAGGGGGATTGGATTTTGTTGGTGAAAATATGAATAGTACAATAATATAAACCTATTTATTATTTATTGAAAGTTTACTTTGGTGTTGGGTGGCTTGATACGAGTTGTTGCTTTTGGCGAAATAAGCCGTGGGCTTATGTTAAAGACAGGAAGACAGGTTGACTTAAGGGATCTTCTATTGAGCTTAATGTTTGTATTCATAATTGTCATAACGTACAAGAGACGATTTAAGTCTTATGAGAAGGTAGTACCTTCTGCTGAAGAATTGTACAAGACACATTATCTATTCATTTTCTAAATTCACATAAAATGCTAAATAATTCATATAAGTAAGGTAACATACCTTTGTAAATTAGATGACGTAGCTGCTGTCCAGATCAATCACAACACTCGTGCATCTGAAATCAAAATATGTGTCATTAATTTATTATTAAGTCTCTAAAATTACTGTAATAATTAATAGTCGTTATAACATGTTCATATAGTATAGTAGTATAATATAGAAACCCTTTTTTTGATTGAAAAATAATTTTCTTGCGCCTAACATATTCTAAATGCATCTACAATTACAGTAGAAGTCACAACGCATTATTTTATAATTATATTATTCAATAGATTCTTATTCAGAACATATTTATGAAACATGTACGTGCAATAAACATACAGATAGACGTAAATACAATGACAACGCACTTATTACCAATACTATAACACTGTTATAGAACCATGGCTTCAATTCTAGCCACGCTTTACAAAATATCTATTCTTATTCATTCATTTGTTTTAAGTTTTGAGACTGTTTCTATGCTAAGAATATAATATAGAAAATTTAAATCTTGAAATTCTAAAATGATTACAATGGTTTTCTTGCGTCGAATAAAACAATGATTAAAAGCATCTATTCATATTTTTCACTTGAAATTTAACATAGAATATAAAAAATTTATGTTTATGCATATATTCTAATGGTGTACATTTAGAATGTGAGCTATTGTAAAATAATTATTGTAATGAAATAATTATTATTGTGTTTATAAGATTCACTTCTTTTCGGGGCAGCTATTTTACATTTTCTATTCTATTTTATCTATAAAACATATAGAGTACTATTTTGTCTGTATGTGCAGTAACATTAACCTCGTTATTGAGTGGTTTATTAATATTTCTGGTTTGTTAAACATTGGGATATCACTAACAAGCAAATGAAGATCACACTAGTCCAATTTATGACGCATTACATCAGAGGAAAAGTTACAAAATAAAGCCTTAAATGCTGATTAATTTATTGTAATTAATTTGAAGCAAGCAGCCTGACGTGAGTGAGGACCAACTCTACTTATATAATATTCATTAAAAACATTAACTTATCAAAACGCAACGAGTTTTGGTATTTGAAATTTTACTTCTTTATATTGCACAACCTGGCACAACCTGAAACGTAGTGTCATTTCATTTACCGCTTGTTGTACGCTTTCTTCTAGCTTGCACTTAAGCATTTGCTTAGTGGCAAGCAACCGTCATGCAACCTGGGCTGCAACATGTCATAACTCTAGCGTACTGCACGACTTCTTTTAAAAATGACGGACTCGACAGTCAATTTTGTTCATATTATTGAACAACAGTCATTCGGTATACTGTTTGAAATACTGAATCATCCTTTGATAACACTCTTGCAGCAAAAAAATAATCTGCGGTTAATGTTGTATGGATGAAGCCAATACATTCTACGTCTGATTCGTCGTCTTCTAATAAAGCGTATGCTATAATCACATCTTCTTCATTACTTGATATTTTCCCAATGAAAACACGTGCTTTCTCAATGCTAAACTTCAGAGAAATAACCCTATTTGCAGCTTGCATGAAGTTTGTATGACGTTACGTGGACAGAAGTGAGATGCAGAATACGTCTGTCAATATACAAATGAGTTGTTGTACACAGTAGCCCTAAGTTAACACTACAACTCAGTGAGAGAAGACAAGACTTCAGCCAACGACCATTTGCTTCGATATCAGATCGTCAGTTCTTTTGCAGTCTCCGCAACAGTTAGCACGAAACTCTCCTGTTCCCCCTCTGTGCGCGATGTAGTTGTAAAGGATGATTTTATAAATATTATAAGAACACATAAATGTATAATTTATGATCGTTTTCAGCTTCATACAATTTACAAAGTGCTGGAAACAGAATGTTCGTATATTTCGTAAATTGTTATCTCAAAGCAAATGTATCTGTGGTTTCTGTATCGATCCTAAACAAAACATTACGAAAGCACTAGGTCACAAATCATTGAATGTGGCTTATTCTTTGTAAGAAGTCTAACCCCTCCGTCCCCCGTCCCGCCATTCCCCTCTTTCTTCTTGCTTTCTGGTTCTTACCCCATCTTACCATGCCAACAAAAGAGAAGTTGATTTGTGTGGCTTTGTTTACTCGTGTTATTAATTTTATTAAAAAGTTTACTTGCATATTGTGACTTTGAAGTTAACAAAAACAATGTAATTTAAATTAAAGAAGCGTAGTCGACCCGGGGCCGGAAGAATCGTGATTTGCATCGCAAGTACAAAGTATATTGCGTATTCGAAATTAAAATGGTACAGATAAATCCTAAAGCCGATGTAGTATTTAGATTACAATACTTTGAAAATTACATTTTATTTTAAAATTGTGGATTCTTTGTTTTTCAAGAAAGTTATTCCCTATGCATGCCTTTAATGCTACCTAATTAAAGCCACTACATTTACCAGTAGTAGACCAATATTCTTTTTTTTAATATTATCTGAATGCATCACCTTACAAAAGTTATTAGCTCTTAAAAGAATATATACATTTATAAACATTTACAAAACATAATGTACAACTTATAGATACTAGCAAGGATACTTAAAATAAAGAGATTAAATTAGTCAATAAGTTTTTTCAGACTTCTCTGCTTTTAAATATCTGCTTATACTCTTTAGGCAAATTACTAGTGCTAATAACTCAAATAAATATACAGAAATGTGATAAATATGTGACCAGTTTTCAGTTTTGGTCCATAATCAAATTTAGTCGTATTTAGAAACCGTGTCCAGGAGCTTTTTACAGCAATTACACTCCCAAAAACCCCAAATTTACATTATTTATTACAAAATTTCTTTTAAATTTAATATTTAATAAAAATTGTATTATTTTGTTAAACATTATAAGTAGGAGACAAAAATTAGACCTTAAGTTTAGAGTTTTCAAGTAGTCAAATAAATAAATGAACTACACAATGTATAACACTGTAACACATGAATCCAATTGGCTGTAGTTGAAACTCGAGATTAATTAAATACTTGTCCAATTAATTCAATTTAATTAGCAGCCTCATCTTCATTTACATATGTAGATTTAAAGTCACTCCATTAGAACAACATGAATTAATTACCGTTGAGCTTTATCAATAAGAACATAGATGTCACTAAACTGATATTTCATGGCTTTAGCTTATTCTAACCGTTGTATCAGAAGCTATATCTAAATCAGTCCCGCATTAGGCCTCCGGCGAAAACAAGACAACATATAGATATATCCCAAACCGTCATAGTTGTTGAATTTCTTTTAGATCTACGCAAAATTGTCTGAAATCTATTGTACCTAGTCACAATGGCCGTAGATATTTATCCTACTTGTCTATTGGTTAACCCGGGTCTGTTTTAGATACAAAATATTCCAACGCTGCTTAGTATAGATCAAATTACGAGAGTTCGGCAGCGAATCATACTTAAAACAAGTTGTGGGGTATAAACTACTGATATAACTAAAAAGCACTGACTGACTTATTTTTCTATAATGTATATAGAAACGAATAAGATAAAATTCACTATAGTATTATAGATTTATATTGCTCTTATAGCCTCTTTTAAGTATAAGTCGCCGCCGAACTATCGTGATTTGGACTATAAATGATGAAAAATTATTAGATTAGTAAATGACAAGCTTAGAAACGCCAGCTATGGCATTTACAATCCTATAGCATTATTTTAATATGAGTTAATTGAATAAAAACAAATACCACATTTTAATTATCATATTACCTTTTGACATATTAATTAACCTTATTCGTACGAATAACTATAATTAAGCTACGACAAAGTAGGGCGCGGGTGGGATGAGGGTGGGGGTGGGGGTGCGGGAGTAGGTCTGTGGCGCGCTTTAAAAAACAATGGAAATACGCTGTAAAAAACACATCCACGCTTTTGGTTCACTGCGATGCGATGCGATGCGATGTAACAGACAGACTTTTTATAGCCATAGGAATAATAATACACTTTTAAATGTAGAACAATAAAGTTAATTATTTTCCATTACGGAATGAATGTGATTTATTATACGGTACTTCATTACCATTTAAAATTAAATTTAAATATAAAAAAAACACTCCCTTTGTATTTATTTTCTCTTTTATTTTAATTAATACACTAATGTCTAGTTTAAATTAAAATTTTAAATTGAAAATATTTTATAATGTACGGAGTTATAAATTCAAAATTTTAATGAAAAACAGTTGATGTTGGAACATGTTTTTTTTTTCTGAATGTAATTGACACAACAGCAAGATTCTGATTTAACTAGATTCGAGAAATCAGAAGTGGGAAATGAAAAATTAAATATTTTAATTAAAATGTAAACGAATGTTATAATAAAAATTTAGTTTTATAAAATAATTAATACATGCACTTTCAAATTGTTTTATGTATGTTAAATTAATTTCTCTATTTTTATAATTAATTTTCTCCGTATTTATTTTAAACAATTTAAATAAAAGTATACAATAAATAAAGCTCGATTCTCACTCATAGAGTTTGAGTTTTGTGAAATATTAAATTAATTAAATGTAATATAAATTAAAACTAAAAAGTGAGTGGGAATGTAGCTTTAAACTACTCTACTTTTTATTCTTTAGTCAGAATTATTATTTACCCTAATACTAATCAAAAAATTAAAATTATTCTACGGAGGTAGGAAACAAAACTGCACATATTTGAAATATAGTCGGAGAATAAATTTCTCTTGTACCGGCCACATCCCCAAAATGTGTGTGTGCGAAATTTTAGCTCGATAGCTTTTAAGATATTACTTAAACACTATTACACAGTGACTTAAGTAAAAGGTAATATTAAAAACATAACCGTGAAATTTTTTTATTTTATCTTCAATTATTAAATTATTAGGAAAATAAATTCATGACTTCTGGACTTTCTTAGGGTACCTAATCCCCTTAATAAAGCTCTATAACACAGCTAGAGAAGATTCTTTCAGTTTGGTTTAGCCGATGGCGATAGTAGCACTATTTAGTGGAAGTTCAATCCGTTAATAATAACATAAAGCTCTGCGCAAGTCAACGATCGGTCGGCATCGTCATCGGCGTCGGTAATCGGTAGTCGGTACTAGGCAGGTCAACGGTGGTCCAGCTCAGCTATTGTGTTCAATGTGCTACAAGGATTTACTCTGCTCTGTGTCATTGAATTATAATCTGTAATCCGCTATAAACTACGGATGCCGACGTCCTGAACACCACGCCGCGACGCTCTGCGTCACAATATGTGGTGGTTGATACTCTTTAAGGACACTATTTCACAACAATTTTTTTTTAACTTTAATTCTCTTTTTGCTTATATCCTAGAAACGGATATCGGATCAATACACGCAGTAATGTAGAACATACCTTGCTTGACTAAGAACTTCTATCTTAAACAAATACAAATAGAATTTCCAATACGCATAGAAAACGTCATATGCAAACGTCGAAACTGCAAATTTGTGAGCAAGAAGAACACCACTTTAAAGTTATGATTTTAACTTTCCAAATGTGTAGATTTCGAAACGTGTATTTTATATGTACCCGTATATATACGATTTAAATTTACATTTTTTTCTCTATGAAATAGAAAATTTTCAAAAACATTTACGGCCACTATACAAAATTCAGTAGCAAACATATAGGAATATAAACATGCACACTACATAAAGGAACTTTATAATATGATGATGATGATAATGATATTTATAAAATAAATCCATGCAAACTATACCTCTATACAAGTTCTATTATATTTCACCAACCACCCCAAATTAACTAAAATTTTGCACTAATAACATGCCTCATATTATAGTATAATACATTTGCAATAACAAGTATCTCATTCCACAATCCTCCTAGCACCCCCAGCGACCCATACCCTTCATCCCGTCACCCTATAGACCCACAATATGTTAATTAAGGCTTTATTTACAATACATCACGATAGTTTGTCATAGTTTAGCCTATCATAATTGTTCACCAAGTTAAAGGAGTTTTAGTCAACAATATTCCCCAAGTATATGGTAGACTAACAGTCTATAGTCTAGATAGACTCTAGATGTAGATAGACTATAGAATAGACTATAACCAAGACGTGAGAACGTTTCCTTAATAAATAATAAATGATATACAGATTACAATTTGAAATGCATTTGCTTCATAGACTTGAATAACTCGACAATAAATATATTAGAGCAAGATATAGCTTGAATACGAGAATATAAGAACTATTATATCCTGAATACTTCACCAACATGAGAGCTTTGTTTTGAATAGACAAAATATATTTCATAGCTCCAATTCTTTATTTATTTTATTTTTCTTTTCTGTTTATAAAAAGAATGAAAAAGTATATAAACTGCATATTTAATAAGGTACCTTGTTAAGCTAAAATCGAACATATTTAGCGAACTACAAAGAAACTAGCATTAAGGATTTAAATACATATATTTATTATAAGTCCTTTATACGTAGAAAAAGCTTCAATACTTCTTGCGGTATTAAATTTTTATTTATAAATGCGAACCCTACACCGACTTATGATGAAATGAATGTTGTGTGATATAACAATGGTAATTTTTCCTTAGACCAGAGAGACAATAGTTTTGTTGTCAAAAGACAAAACAAAATCATGTTTCACTGTTCACACTGAACAGACTGGTTTTGTTTTTAGTATTTTTCTGTGTGTCCCATAAAAATTATAAACATGATAAACAACAACTGACAAGCGCAAATGTTCACAAAAAACAAAACTACGTGTTCAAACCAAGCAGACCATAAAACAACAACAAACGTGTTTTCCTTTGGTCTAACCGACTTCAGATGGAAATATGTTTTGTTCAGTCCTTACTTTCTTTCGGTGGATATCATGAAATTTGATCAATAATCAAGAATATGAATGACAAATTTACAAAGGTTTAACAGACATAAAAAAGTGTTTCTAAAATGTCGGTGACGAGATTGTATTCCACATGCTTATACAATGATGGAATTCACAATACAAGTATATTATCCAACAAGCTATAGTGCTAGATTTATAGCAGTAGGTTAGTGATCAATTTATCACGATAAATTCATCAAAATATCATTTTATCCATGTTAAAAAGAAGTCTTCGTAAAACTTTTTTCTTGAAGTACTTCAAGATTGATTCCTTCACTTTATCTATTCCAAATTCCACAACTCGTCGTCGTTGTCGACTTTCTATTCGCCCAATAGAAGAGAGTAAAAAGAAAACTAAAATTATGTAATCGCCTTAGACACTACAGTACCCCCACCCCATTCCCTATTATATCCGCCTGGACAACCCCACATACACATTGAACCAGTTTCCGCGCTAGTTGTGGTTACTTCTTCATCTTTACTGGTGACTCCTTCATTTAGGGAAGATGGAGGAGGCTTTAAAGGATAGATTGAGAAGTTTAATAGAAGAATTTTACGGAAATGCCAGTTCACAATTTACAACAAAGATTTCTATGAAAATGCTATTGGTTTCTGTGTCAAGTTGAAATAATTAATCAAAAAATTAGAAAGTTAAAGTCAAATTCTATTTCACTTATTTTTGTTTATATTTTCTACAAATTTGAAAACTATTCTGGGACAGCATTTACAAACCAATTGTGAGAATTTCGTATCAGAATTTTATAAAATTATGAACCAACCATTAAAGTGCACACATACTATAAAATAAAAGATAAGCTCGATTCAGTTTTTGTAGTCTCGTGGGAATTTTTCTTTGGCAGAAGACTTGACTAGGTTAGATAGTGTTGCCAGATATGAAATGGTCAAGCGAAGCTCTGGAAAACGCGATTTATTATACTGAATAAGAATTGCATTACATTTTCAAAAAATGAATGAAAATACACCAGCGATATTTAGTAGCATAATCAGAAATATACTAAAAATTATTTATTTAAGGAATTACAACAAAATGGCCGATAATTTGAATCTTATATAAGCCCCATGGATTAAAGCTGAAGACGTAATAAAATAGCGTTGGTGATAGTCCATCCTCTTGCTTATTTTTCTCAAAATACTAAATATTTCACTGTGATACGAGTATTTTTTTAATTTACATTTTAAACTATTAAATACAATTTATTTTTTAGTTTGAATGAGTTTAAATAATATTTTTTATTCAAAAAATAAATCATTAAAACTTCTCTTTAAATAAAAACTTCTAAACCAAAAAAAAATATTTCAAACATATTTAAAATTCTCTCATTTAAGTTTAATATGATAACCCTGCCAACTCCATATAAAATATTTGAAAATACGATTGTAAAAATGAAGCCGCGGAATTATACCAGGTGGAGACCACCTATAGCACGCGTCTCGAAATTCTTGATGAAAATATCACAAAGTTAGATTGAAGTTGCTTAACTAATATAACCCAGTCATCATAGTAAGTTCACCTCGGAATTCGAGATAGTCAGCTGTAAGTACTTGTATATTGACACCCTAAAGTTGTCTCAAAACCTACATATGGTATATACACCCCACCATATGTAGGTTTTGAGACAACTTTAGGGTGTCAATATACAAGTATTTACAGACCTACAGCTGGGTATCTCGAATTCCGAGATTCTTACCTAATTTAAGCTTAAATGACTTGGCCATACATCTGACGAACGGTTAGAAGGAGAAAGTTTATTAATTAATAAAGTTGAATGAATGTTATACCAAGAATATCTTTATAGTGATTGTGGGGTGTTATAGTTTCTTTACTATTTTGGAATCACTTTAACATCATAATCAAGATGCGTATGATTTTTTTGTAATAAAACCGTGCATTTCCAGTTCAATTTCTCACTGTTGTTCACATGAAGTATCTATTTTATCTACTACAAATGGCGAAACTATTCCAACTATCGACATACAAATGAAGATAAAGTTGATACGAACTATAATAGATATTTCAATTCTAGTTTTGTCAAAAATCGACCACGAAAAATGTGACTCAGTATTTCTTTTGGTGGAGCTACAGTTATGTTCCACTCAAACAAAAAACAACGAAATAATTTATTAAAATCATACCGTAAAATCACTTAGTGATTCCTTTCAGAGCGCTGATGCTTCCATGGAAAGAATTATATAATTTATTTTTCTTTATTTCATTAAAGAAATGTTTATCTTCCCTGTATTTCCAAGCAACTATTACCAATCACATAATTCAAATGCAATAAGCCTGAGTATAAGTATTACAAAAGAAAGAAATGGAAAATCGAATGAATCATGTACCAAATGCTCTTATATTACTCGTATAAAAACGTTGAATGTGTAAAAAAGAAGTCATCTGAAATAATTTGTCAGTGGAAATAAAGTTAGGTTAGTTTTTTAATAGACCTCGAACCAACGATAGTTGTATTCATACAAAATTTTGATTTACACCACAGAACACATCAGATTTTTGGTAAAATAGTTTTCAAGTAAGTATTCAAGTTAAATTTTAAAAAGTGATACAGTCAGATATTTTGAATGTCAAATTCAGTGTACATGTACAACTGTCAAACTAAGGATACTGAAATGAGACAGTCTTCGTCTATGTATGTAGAATGCGCTGTACACTTAATGTGAAACACAAATACAATTTGAAATCGTCCACTTAATTTTTAAACTTAAATCTGTGAGCAAAAAATAACATGTTAACGAACCAAGTCTGAAATAACCTTTTTTCTTTAAGTTTTGTTGTATCTAACAGTTATCTTATTGCCTCCAAGAGCATGTGAGGTGTATTACCCTTAATACAGCACTGGTAGGGAACTTCTTTATTTAATTTAATTAATTAATACAACACTGAGCGGACCGGAAGTCTAAAATGTATTCGCATATACCCAAAATATATCGAACTATGTTTGGTTATTTAGTTGTAGCTAACGGGTTTAGGGGTAAACTGTGGTGCAGTACCACACACTCCTCTCCCTCTCAGCAATTCTCACCCACAATCCCCTAAAATTCTCCCTTAAACTCTTTCCCGATACGGACGAGTTTATTTACAAAAACAATGCTGTACCAAATTGTGACAAGCATTTTTAATTGAAACACTAAATTCAGTTGGCTACACTGTAAAATGTATTCCACTTGTACTATATGTATGTACTATACATATATTTATTTGTACAAATATTTTTTATGTGTTTACTAGTTTATTACAATACTGGATAAATAGTTCAAATTAAGAGAGTTCGACTGAGACTACCCAGTAAATATTTTGCCTTCATATTGAAGACTTTTTTGTCATGACAGAGTTCATTTACAGTTCAGTTTTTCACAGTCGTTCATATGAAATGTGTATTTTATTGGCTATAAATGGCGAAACCACTTTACCTGTCGGAATACAAATGAAGATAAAGTTGATGCGAACTATAGATTTTTTAATTGTTGATAGAAATTAATGTTAATAAATGTGTATTATTAAATATCTAAATCTTAACGGAGATATAGTAATTAAAAATTTGAATTGTAGTTTTAGCGGTAGAAATGGTCGGCCATATTTGTATGATGTGAAATGCATTTTAACGTCAGTTATTTGTTAAGTAGGTCAGTGCTGTGGTAATGTTTTGTAGCTGTTGGTAACCTGTAAACTTTCCAGAGTTCTATCTTGAATATGCTATCTCTTTTACGCTCTGTTGTATAAAAGAGGTAGCAACTAGCGGTTGTGATGTTACTTACAGTTAGAATGTGTACAACGTTGAATCCCTTTATTAATTAAAGAGAAAATATGCCTTTTTTTATTGTTAATATCTCCTGAAATATAAGGAGTTATTAAAAAATAATTTGAGGTTCTAGTAACCTACTTTATCAATATATACTACAGTTTTATAGAAATTAAGACATAGGACACAAGCCCATTGAAGTGAAATAGTAATAGAAACGTCACAAAAATGGGCACTTCACTAAATTGTTTACTAGGTAATGCTTAAAAGAGGTTATAGCAGCAGCATCTACGCTACGGTGATGAATATTATCTTTTCCGCTCCTAAATACATTATAAAAAAATTAGTGCCTTCTCATTGTATATAGATTATTACGGCACAATGTGTCACCGGCAAACTCTCGTAATTTGAACTATACCTCCAAGAACAATTACTTTGAGACGTGTATTATTAAGAATGACGCGGCAGTAGTCTCAAGTTGTGAAAACGACCCTGTAAAAATAAAGATTTCCCCAGCCATTACATGTCATTTTTGATTGAAAGAACGAACAACTTGATACAGAAAATACTAAAGTAATAAAGACATTTCTGATTTCTTTTTAAGTATTGTTATTAACAAAAGAACATTCTTATTTTTCATCATAGTCTTATTAAGTAACAAAAGAAAAGATAGAAATCAGATATTTTGAACAAACGAATATACATAACATGCAATAGTTAAATCACTAGAATATGGTATTATGGTACCAGTGGCGTAGCTACCGCCGTATCAGCCGTATCAATGCTACGGGGCCCCAAACATCTGCAAACAAAAATTTGCCATTTTTTCTTCACTATTTGAAATCATTAATTCTGTTTCTAAAGTTCTACAGCATAAAATTAATGACTTACAGAAAGCTTGCATTTTGCTAAGTAATCACTATTGTCTATAGAGGAAGAAAATATAAATATAAGAAATTTAATAAATAAGTTCGCCGAACAAAAGTGTATATTTGATTTGAATTGTTTGGCTAGCTTAGTTTCTAGTAGTGTTAATTGTAAGTAATAACGTATAATCAATATATAATAATTTTAATCTAATGCGAGCGTTTTTGTTTCTTTTATGAAAAAACTTTACCCATCATTTAGGCCCTGCAACAAATTTTGATACAGGGCATGCTACGCCACTGTATGGTACATACATCGTATATACACTACCAAACGACGAGGTAATTTCTGAAGTCAAAGGTTAAATAATCGTATCATACATAATACTCAAAGGGTGTTATACAATCCATTGACTGACATTATTAGAATATTTTCTACTTTGCGCCTGACTCACGAGCAACCATTCTATCACGGTTATATTTACGTCAAATTCACATCAAATTAATTTTATTTTATTTCTTTATTAACTTGTTACTTTATAAATTCAGCTTGTAGAATAGTGTTACCGGAAAATAGGCCACCCATCTTACAACCCTAGCGTAGTAGCGTAACAGCGTAGAACGCTACCTACTACGTCTCGTAGATATTTAAAAGTATTTTTAAACGTACTAAAATATTTATGTCTACTAAACAAAAATTTTATGCTGATGCCCGTTTTAAAAGTTTTCTATGTTTTATATAATTTATGTTTTAATGCTGATCGGCACTTATAAGTAAAGTGTTTTATTTATAGAAACAGGATATCGTATTCTACTAAGGGCAATTTTATAGAATTTAAGATAAAATGTTTTCTACTTTTATGTTCTAGAGTAATATCGTTGTTAATAACTTGAGCATTACTACAGAATGCTCTGTCTTCGGATTCGATTGCAGTACCCGTGCTATATTTACTGTATCTGGTTGCTATTAGAATCAATTTGATAATTATCAAACTTCCTCTCATGATAAAGAGTGCTAATATTAGATAAAGAAAAACTATATTATATTATAACCTCCAAAATGTGACAATCTGTCAAAATGCAGTAGGATTTACTTTTAAAAGAAGTTTAATGTCAGTTTTTGAAAAATATAGAAGAGAAAACAATTTCTATTACTAATTGTTATTTAATAACAATTTTAATTATTTCAAATACAATTTTGTCGAACTGTCATACGTACCAACTAAATTAACTAAACTTAAATTAAAACACAAATGTGAAAAGGAATGCTTAAATGAAAACCTAAAATCTAGATTACAATATTAGATAAAAACAGCAAATTAAATATCAAAACAGTGAGTGGGAATGAGGCTTTACTGTTTTATTGGAAACAAATGTTTGAAGCGTATGAAAAATATGTTTCATTATTTACCTAAGGAACCTAATTTGAATACTTCCCCGGGAACATAAATGCATAATTGCGCCACTGAGTGTAAGAAGCTCTTAAATATTATGAACAAGACTTAATCTGCTACTGGCCATATTGTAATCTTTAGTTATAGTATAGAGCATTTAGATATTAAACAGTGATTCCACTAAATACCAAAGTCATTAATAAAACATTTGATTTATATTTCAGATACGTTTAACGTAGCCAATTATGAAATATTAACATTCGCTTCAACAATACGAACGTAACTAATATTGTACTAATAGTTATTAAGATTTACAATTAAACTTTAAATTAATCAGACAATGTTTGTGTTGGAAAATCAAATATTTAATTATCATTACATCTTGCGGGTGAGTGGGGGGTGGAATAAGATAAGCGTGAAAGAGTTTGGTGAATAAAAAATGTAGGAGGAGTGGGATCAATCTCGCGTGATTCGTATTTCGTTGTTTACGTATAACTACAACCACAATATAAAATTAAGATAGTTTTCATTCCTAAAGTTTTTAAGTAAGCTGTTAAGTACAAAACGTTCGAAAACCCGGTTTTTATTTCTAGTGCTTTTCTGTATTTAGTATCCCACAAACTATTGTGTTGGCGATACATTTCTATTAAATTGCTGGTCTTATCTTTTGTCCACTGCATTCTGCACTTATTTATAACTGCTCTTGGAACTAGTTGCTAGCCAAATGATAAACAAAAACTGACAAGCACAAATGTTCACAAAAAACGAAACTGCGTGTTCAAACGAAAACAAACGTATTTTTTTTTGATCCTATCGACTCCAGATGGGAATGTGTTTTGTTTACTAGAACAGTTTTTAAAGACAAAAATGTTTTAAGAACTGTTCAGTTTTTACAAAACATTGGTGTTTTTGTTCGTGTTTTATTGTTTTGTCTCTCTGGTGTAAAACCGGCATTACGTTACATTCCAATCTAACATTAGTAGGAGGTCGTGAGAACGCACTACACACATACTTACAACTATCTATAAAAGTGTATACATATATTCTAGGTGTCTACAGTTTCGCAAAGTATTTTGTTTTTCCATTACTTTTATGTTTCATTGTATATCCGGTTAATTTGACTGTAATTTCCGTTGTGGTTTAAACTTTTGCTTCGTAACGTTCGTTACACGAGATCGTTGACGAAAGACAACTTAAAAATATTATTTTCTATAGCTTAATTTGCAGTTTCCACCGATTGTTACATTATTTAATATTTATTTTGAAATAAACTTAGAATATTTAAAAATTTCAACACATTCGACGCATGCACATAGAGAACAAATAGGAACATATACCTTTCTCTCTCGCACACATTTTGGACACACTTTTAATCTATAGGAAACATAGGCTATTCACTCTCCTACATATACATATATATATATATATATATATATATTTCATAGAATTCACGTCCTCTGCATTTCATATACTGCATTATTCGTAGCTGAAAAACCGACGTAGTAGGAGTGAGGGAAGGGTGAGGGAATAAAACAATTAACTGAGTTTCGTGCATGTAAAAACCTGCACTATTTCGTAGAACCATTAGAATATAAAGAAACTTTCATATTTAACGAACAAGTGCCTTTAACCCCATTTGGTTTTATAAAATTCAAAGTGAAATGAGATTTTTACTAATATATATATATATATATATATATATATTTAATAAAATATACAAGCCAATTTATTAACATCAATTTTAATGTGGACACAAGCCCATTAGCAAAAAATTTGAATTTTTAGGAAATACCAAAATCAATTTCTAAAATACATATAAAATTACAATGTGTGGTTCTGGATATGACAGTCCATATCAAAGCATAACAAAATTTAAAAAAAGAAACTTACGTTTTCAACTGATCCGCTTTCAATTCAGCTGATAATTACAAATAATCCAATTAACACAAAAATTAATAACACTATATTGAAGCATAAATAAAAAAACACCCGACGACAGCACAACCGAACGTTCTGAAACGCGAATCACGACTAAATAATAATTGGCACTATTCTTTAATATACTGGTTAACCTAAACAAGTTCCAATAAGTTAGATCGGATTACCCCCACCCTTACTTTCATCACAATATCCTAGAAAATCAACGATCAGGAAATATTATTTGAACTTGGATGTGCACCTGCACTTTGTTTTGTTTAGTTTGGTTTTTAAAATAAGTACACCAACGTAATTAATTTTGTTACCAGAGTCTAATTAAAATATGTACAAAAAAACTAATTACTAATTAATTTTTTTTATGAAATATCTATTTGTAAAAGCATAAAAAAAAAACCAAATATATTAATAATATACTCGGTGAAATTAATTATATAAAGTGATTATGCGGATGTACATATTACGCAAAAATATTCTTTGTTTAAATAAACATTCAAAGTTGAAATATTTAAAATCTAAAAATAGACTTAAAATGTAACAGATGTTAGTTTTTAAAAATGACATTTGTAAATTACGTGTTAAACAAGAGATAATTTAATTTAAAATTATATTTTTGTTTAAAATAAAAAAAATATTAACAAATATTTTTACAGAGTTAAAATATTTTCATTATTTAAAACAAATTGATGATTTAATTTTTGTAGTTTGTATTTTTGTTTATTTCTTTAGTATTTTGTAATAAGTAACCGGAAAACCTAATATGAACTGAAAAGGTAATAAATATCAAAGGAAGATTCGTTAAAATAACTTCCCAGCGGAACTCGACAGTTGAATTAGGGTTGCGTGTTTAGACAATTATTAAATAAGTCACTAACCTAATCTAGTGGTGGCAGTAGTGGTCCCCCATCTGTTGGATGTATCTGTAAACAAAAGAAATTAATTAATAATTTATCTTTGCCAGTAAAAGAACAGCTCTATATACCTATATACCTAATTATAACAGATTGACCACATCCACTATAAGCGTATATATTTATTTATTCATTTGAAAATTAAGTGAAACTATTATTTTAACTTAACAAGCGTATCGTGGTTTTATTTTACTATGCTAGAGTTGATTATGTTGCCTGTATATCAGGCGTTTTGTGTACCAGTATTATAACAGAGCAAATTACGTTCCCTAGCGGAAAATAAATCGTTCTGCAGATGAGTAACTCAACAAAAAATATTCTCTGTAATAAAATATATTTATACTTCTAAATTAGTATGGTAGAATATTTAATTTAGAATATTTAATTGCATCGTATGGTCGATGCTGAAACTAAGTGCGTCCAACGTTCATGTTGGACGAAGTTCGGGCTGTGGTCGGTCTTTTGACCCGCGTAAAAAGAGATTTCTCTACCCCCACCACACACTTGATCCACATGTCATGCACTGCTGCACGAATCGTCCAACAAAGGAAGGTTTTATACTTGAAAGTTTATTTATTTACTTGAATGTTTTTGTTAAACAGTGTCAGTGTCAGTGACAGTGTCAGGAGACATGCCATGTCAATCTTCTAATATATGACTGACACGTTGGAGGCAAACATTTGAATCAAAAAAAATTCCTGAGACGACTATTAATTGTATTAATGCAAAAATTTGTACACAAGTTATGGTAACTTTTAACTGTATTTAAATACTTTTATATTTGCAAAAATAATAATTTTGAAGCTTCTATACCTGTCCCAGGAGCTCCTCTTAAAAAAGGCATCTTGCGGTGACCACAATATCTCTGAACTGGATCATTAAAAATGAAAAAACCAAACGGATTTCGTTAAAGTAATGTATAACCTAGAAATTAATCGAAGGATTAGGCAAAAAAAAATTTTTTGACAAAATGGCGGCTTCTCAAAAAAAAAACGATTTTTGACTAAATTTTTGGCCTTAAATTGTTTATAAAAAGAAAAATGATTATCGGTGAGATAAAACCTTCCATTAATTTCTAAAAAATATACTTAAGAAGCTTGTGTTAAAATTTGAGACTGATCGGTTCAGCCGTTTCCGAGTAATCTTGGCCACCGTTTTTGAAAACACCATTTTCTTGTACTTATATATGTACATTTCGTAAAAGAAATAATTTTTTTTTTTTTTAATATATAACTGTATATAACCTCTTAAGGTACTAACACATATGTGACGCTTATTATAATTGATAATAATAAATGATTCGCAATAGAATCCTACAATATATAAAACATCTTATCATATGACTCCAAAGATAATATTTTTTATATTTGTATGATCATAACCTAAAATACTTAAAGTTGTGTGCGAAAATCAGGAACTCTATGTAAATATTGAACAAATGTGCTCAATGGGATAAGTATCATAATCCATTAAGTGCTCTTACTTAAATTAAACTTCTAATACTAATAAACTAAGAGAAGATTAACTGTAACTTATTATTACAATCAGCTATCTATATAATGCTATAAATATAACAATAAACGAAGCCATTAAGAATCTAAGACTTCTTTATAATAGTTCATAGACTAAAGGACATAAGCAAGTGCTCATTTCTATTAAACTTAAGGACAAAGTTTATGACATGGTCTATTTCTCCACAGCACTTCTTCCTCATCCTCCTCCACTTCCATCCTAGCCGCCTCTTCCGGTTTTCGTTCCGTTCATAAGCCAAGAACACAACCACGTCAAATTCTTTAACTCAAGATTCATTCATTTGTTTATCAATAAAATTCTAACCTCTAAAATATTAATAGTCAGCGAAATCTGTCGTCGAAATATGCATTTTCGGTTGGCAACAACTTTTCTATTGACGTGTGAACAGGTAAATCTTAGATTTAAATATAAATTTTCCGAGAGAAACAACAATCTTGATAATAAAGGTGAACTAAGTCTTTTTCGTTTACCTTAAAAACTATAAGTCCTACAAAAAATTTGTGAAGTACTTTTTTGTAGGTAATGATATTATCCACAACTTTTATTAACAACTTTTTGTTGCAACTTTTATAAGAAGAGAATTATAAGCAAAAATTAAATATATTTGCTACTACCCTTCCATGCACTTCTCCGTGAACTTCAAAATATTTCAATTCCCCAAACACTGAGCACAGGCATAACGCACTGGTTCTCAGATCTTGTTCAAATTTGGCATAGTAATGGAGTCCTGAACAAATTCCTGTTACTTTTTAAGCGCTGTTCATTTCACAAGTTCTTTTTTTCTTTTCTATAACACTATAACTAAGTATAGATGTACTTATCTAGTGGCTTACATTTCAATAATTACACGGTGTGGTAGAGATTGCTCTAATGAACAATTCTACATGATTAGGTTACTAGGTCCGAGGGTCTAGTCCTGCGAAGTCTTCGAACATCATTACTATCAAGCAACATTTGCGTCACGGCGATGTTTTCGTGGTTACGAAGTCTCAACTCGTGCTTCGCTGCTATAGTTTTGATTCCTTCTCCGACTGTGTTAATCTTCAGGTCTCTATGTATGTCGTCATTGCGGATATACTGCGGTGCATTAACTATATATTTTGTTGCAAGTTGGCAACAATTTACGATACAATAGAAATTGATCTATTGATTTTCACAAGTGCGAATCCGGACCTCTCTTAATAAAGTGCGAAATGCGGCCCTGACTCAATTAGTACTTTGTTGATTGTAGCGGTTATCCTATTATCCTGATTTATGAATGATATTTCGCGAATCACAAGAATTCTTGAGTTAAATTTAATTGCCCAATAACTGTGAACTTTGAACCTATGAATATTATTTAGTGAGCCAGTACAACGTGGCAGACAACTCTCAGCACGCATTTCTATCATACATCATTTTGAAAACGTGTTTTAAAATCGGATTATGACGTATATAATTAATAATGATAATTATTTAAATTCTCTGTGAACATGCAATAGTGAAACTACAAAACTATAACACGTGTTACAACAACTAAAAGAAAACTTTATAGAATTGAATTTTTGTCTAGACTTAAAATGAGGAATTGAAATATATATGCAGGGTGTCCCAAAATTCAACGATAAGCGGGCACCAGAGGGTGGTCCTGCTCATGACTACATGAGAAAAAAAGAAAGAAAAAATTTATCTCATTTTGTTTAGGAATTAGAAAAGAGAATTAAAATTCTTTTTCCACCACAATTTTTCAAATATTTCTGATTTCTTTTTTGTAACAGCAACCTAAATAGCACAGCTATCCACGACAACCATTAAAAATCCCAGAATGCTAGTAGTTTTTACACAAAAATCAATCGAAATTATTTTTTAATAAAAGATCTTTTTTAAGGCGATGTCGTGCCTGTATTTATGCCGGTGGCAAATATTTTGAACATTTACTATAATGTAAATAAACTATTATCTTTATAAAATTAATGAAAAATTGTTTGTACCATTTGTTTTAATTCATTCAACAATAAAAAACCTATTTTGGGTATTGTACAAGTGATAACTATCAACAACAACAATTTATGAAATTTGGATCTTGTTTTGAAATAGTATGCATAATTTTTTTTTAATGCTAGTTTTCCTGAAGTATTATACCATTTTGGAATCCTGAAGAGTTGCGCCAATTTTTAAAAAAACTTGCCATAGTAGTGTTCATACTTTTTTTTACACCACGATGAGTTAAAGTGGACTGAAAGTAAAAATCTTTAAAAAATTTAGGGAAAAAAATAATTTTGATTGATTTTTGTGTAAAAACTACTAGCATTCTGGGATTTTTAATAATTGTCGTGGATAGCTGTGCTATTTAGGTTGCCGATACAAAAAAGAAATCAGAATTATTTGAAAAATTGTGGTCATGGTAGTTAAAAACATCTTAAGGTGTTTTAATTTTAAAATTTCTTTTATTTTTTTCTCTAATTTCTAAACAAAATGAGATAATTTTTTTTCTTCTTTTTTTCTCGTGTAGTCTTGAATAGGACCATCCTCTGGTGCCTGCTTATCGTTGAATATTGGGACACCCTGTATATATACTTTGTGTATGTGATGTCTCTAATAAATCGAGTATTTCCATTGTGGTATATAATTCATGAAAAATACCACCCCTATTAATTTGTATTTAAAAAGGTAAAAACATTTCCTTTCACAGTGTTACTGTATGGTGTTGAAGACGTAAAAATATTTAAAACGTCAAACCGCCATCGCCATCGCCATCACCACGCCAGCAAACGAATGGAGATACACATTCCTGATAAGTAAATTTCGTTGTTTGCGTTGTGATTCGTGTCGGTATCATTAATCCTACGTGTCCAACACAATCCCTGAGTACTGTTCTGCTGTAATAGCTTGATACAGGGATGGTGAATCTATAGCAAGAGTGTCAATATTGAATCGGCCTCGATTTACTTCATACATTGGCAGTCTAATAGAAATTAGTAGGAAAATAATCCAATGGGTAGAACATGTAGCAACGAATGGACCGAAACGGAACGACTAAGAAGTTAGTGGAAGGCGAAATAGAAAGTGGAGGAAAATTTGGATTATACATTGGAAGGAAAAAGCGATTAATTTGCAAAAATGAAGTGAAATCTTAAAAAAAAGAAGGATCTACAAAGCATGTTGTGTCATGATAATAATGAAGATTGTTACTTTGACAAATGGATTATGGACCATGTCATTCATAATCTCTAGAAATCTATACTCAATATATTGATAAAGTTAGCTATCAGGACCACAAACAAACAAGAGCTCCAATTTTATTTTAAGTACAATTTTTTTATTTTTATTTTATAATAATATGCCACGTTACAATCTGTTACAATAAGTACCTGCGCTAAAAATGAAGATTAACCTAGATAAGAAATAGTCGTCCAGTGACGGCTATATCTATGAATGGCAATTAAAAATTTCTGGTAGCTTTAACACACTATGTCTTTTTAGTCTTTTAAAGTCAGACGTATGTTTATCTAGTAGATTCACAGCTAGATAGTTTGGATGATTGTTTAGTCGCTGCTGGTATCTTTGGCTCAATTTGTTAATTTAAAAGTATAAACTCTGAGGTTAGTAATGAAACACAATATCTGCCAAATATCACCGAATTCTATTCTATTACTTTTCCAATGATTTAAAATGACTGCTCTTGTTGAAAGATCCTATACAAATAGTTTTTAATATATCGTAATATTATAGAAGATATTAACAATTAAAATACTCATTATTCTGCGTGTATTCAATAAAGAAAACATTTAAATAAATCAAATTCTTTCCGTCATGTTCACTTTTAAAGAATTGTCATCTCTGTTATACAACAGAGTGTAAATAAGAGACATACTCAAAAGTCAGATACTACTTTCAGCTATATAGAAATGTTGATGTTATAAACGTGATATACAAAGATAAATAAATAATCGATTACTTATTATTTAACTGATTTCATACTAATCCTATGACGCCAAAAATATGACTAAAATTTAAGATATAAAAGAGTATTTCAATTATTAAATGCCTATATTCATATAATACAAAAAGGTAATTCATAACCTCATGTTGTGCAAACTAGTCCTTTGTAATAGCATCAGTAGAGAAGCTATGACGGTTCTGGCGCATTTTTGAAGTTGAGATAGGTTTGGAAGTGGAGGAATAAAAGATGGTATAAATGTTAAAATGATAAATTATATTTATTAAAATTGAGCTACACATATAAAAATGTTGTCTATTACTGACTCAGTGCCCTTATCCATAGTTTCGTAGCCCGTAGCCCGTAGCCCGTAGCCTCGTAACCTCATAGAGTCGTAGACCCGCCCTTGAGGGGTGGGGTCGACGCCGACTACTAGTGCCCTCCGTCTTTAGGTTAGAGGGGCTGACGTTGCTGCACGTTGCACGCGATGTGAGACGATCCGATTGAATTT
Source organism: Panorpa germanica (assembly GCA_963678705.1). Classification (NCBI taxonomy): domain Eukaryota; kingdom Metazoa; phylum Arthropoda; class Insecta; order Mecoptera; family Panorpidae; genus Panorpa; species Panorpa germanica. The sequence goes on along the minus strand of OY783216.1, from coordinate 9,036,333 downwards.
TGCTTATAACCATATTAAGCTTATTTTTCAGTTCATAAAATTACACTTGGAACATATTTCATTATTCTACCTTTAATTAATTATTTATAATATATTTTATACAACAACATTTTTCATTATATATTAGTTTTTAATTTTGACAAAGTGTAGCTGGCATAACTTGCACATTAACTTAATTAGTCATTCTTTGTATTTGTAGTTAATAATAAAGACGTTTCGAGGCTTTAAATGCGGTCATTTGTACGGGGCTCGTTGTGAAATATTTAGCGATCGTTAGCATTCGTAAAGAGATTAGGATATTAATCTTATATACGAGTATATATATAAGAGACAGTTTTGTTGTCAAAAATCAAAACAAAATCATGTTTTGTTTTATTTTAAAACAGTTCTGTTTTTCGAAAATAGATAGTTCACACTGAACAGACTGGTTTTGTATCTAGTGTTTTTTTGTGTGTCCCATAAAAATTATAAACATGATAAACAACAACTGACAAGCGCAAATGTTCACAAAAAACAAAACTGTGTGTTCAAACCAAGTAGACTAAAAAAACAACAACAAACGTGTTTTGATTTGGTCTTACCGACTCCAGATGGGAATGTGTTCTGTTTACTAAAACAGTTTTTAGAGACAAAAATGTTTTAAGAACTGTCTCTTTGGTGTAAACATTGGTGTTTTTGTTCGTATTTTATTGAACTGTCTCTCTGGTGTGAAACCGTTACATATTTTGAATTATAGTGATTTCTACATTCATTGTTTCATTTGCCCCTACCAGCGCACGCCCATGTATTCATATATTGGAGTACATATGAATATAATGAACGTATTTTTTGTACCATAGAAAATTCAAATGTAATTATAACGAACCAAATTATATTTGAATACAGATCAATGAATCCTGTAGAATTATTTCGGTTGAAGTATGGCTAATAATGTATAATTCATTTATGTCCAAACCTGTACTCAATGTAACCAATTGGCAGGACATAGAATGCTGGCGTAGGCTCTGGTTAACGTAGACCGTTCATCGTTTGGCGTAGCCACGTAGCCAACTGTACTAAAACGATTACAGTGCGATACAACGGCTACACTGACCAGTGCCCCTGTGCCCCAGCCCCCCTTGCACCACTCGTATATCAAACTTTGTGTTTTACATTAATTGGACCCGGAAAAAGTATTATTAAGCGCAGATATAAATAAATCTGGTATTTTTGTGCGATGTAGCAGTGAGCCGAGCCGTTCGACGGTAGTCAGTGGTTATTGATATTGCCTCGATGTACAAATAAACAATAGTGGTCGTAATGCACTTAGCGTTGTTTATCGGGTTTCCGTTTCAAAACAATTTGTGTTATTTATCATAGAAACGTTGCACCAGTAATTTATTAAATTTGTTTTGTTTAACAATTTTTTAAAAGTCTAAAATTGAGAAAAACTTTTACACGTTAAATTTGTATTACGAAACTTTGTATTGTAAAGCATCATTCCCGCTCACTGCTTTAATTTAATTTTGTATTTAATTTAAATTGTTTAGCATATGACAATACGCGTAGTCAATCACAGTACCATTTTTAATTTAATTTATTTTTTAAAATCCAAAACGTTACAATCTGTCAAAATGCAGTAGGTTTTACTTTTAATAGAAGTTTAATGTCAGTTTGTGAAAAATATAGAAATAAGAACAATTTCTATTACTAATTGTTATTAAAAATAAAATACTTCCACGACACTTTCTTCAGAAATAATCTAGATCTCAAATACACGATCAGAAGCCAATCGCAGTTACAACCTCACAAAGCATGGCACAATCAGTCTCCATCTTATTGTGAAAAGTATTTATAGAAATAAATGCAACAAACTTTGAGATTCGCAGTTATTCTATTAATAAAATAGATATTATATATCTAACAAATATAAATTTAAATAGAAAGACTGTTAAATAAAATTAAAATGTTAGATAAATTAAATTTTAATACAATGTTGTGTTTTGGAATTAGCTTATTTCGATGCAGAAGATTATATCTCATGTTCTTTCTTCATCCCCTCGCTTTATTCTTCCACACCACTTACCACCCACCACCTAAAATCCTACCGACAACGCCAATGTCCATTGTATTCACTACTGGTCCTGTTTGTATTTGTATTTGTAGTAGTCTATATCCTAGGAGCTTTTCGTTCACAAATATTATTATTAGTGGCCTTAGGTTTAAGCTGTTATCGATAATGGGACCACGGTAAATACTTTTTGGTTTCTAGTCTAGTGTATTGAATGTACAGAGGATTATATTTTAATAGAGCTTAGCCCCTTTCATAAGTCCATAAATATTGTTTCAAGATAAAATGATTATTTTTAAACGAGTACACATAGAATAAAGATTAGAAAAATGCAACAATGATTTTTAAATATCGTTCATACTTTTCTACCATGTTTTATTTGCTTTTAGGATTTTCAAATAAATTTAACACAATTTAAATATTCATGAAGTATAAAATGCAGTTTCCCGTTTACAATGCATGAGACATGATCTGCGTTTTATTTTTTTTTAGGATGCAGTAAATGTACCATATTTTAATTCGAATAATAATGTAAAATGACGTTCACGGGGCAGTCCGTAAAATGTGTATATAGCAATATGGTAATAACAAACTGTCCCTTCCGTGGGGAATGAATGCGAAACATATTGACCGCCCTGTACACAGGTTTTATGAACAATATGCGAGCGAATGCAGCAATTTTATATTTTGTTTTATTTTAGATTTTATTCATTTTAATAACATACAAATATTTATATTTTTAATAGAGACGGCAACCCAGAGTTAAAGTAAATACAACGGCGTATATATAACTTAACCAAAATTATATAAAAGATTTGGGAGGGAGAGATACCAGAATACTTAAGAGAAAAAGACACAAAAAACATGAGAAGGATTGCCAGATTCAGATTGGAAACCGAGGAGAAAGGAAACAGATACTGGGCAAATAGCGAAGAAAGGATGTGGAGTACATTAAGTTTTCATGTGAGAAGAATATTGTGCAGCTATTAAAGGGAGGCAGTGAAGGGAAGAGGTGTAGGGCGGAGACAGAGAAAAGGAACGAAGAAAGAGAAGAAATGGCAGAGTAGGGAAACAGGAGAGAGAGTAGCAGCAGGAGCGAAGCAGTAGCAGTTTTGTTTTTTTTTTTTTTCTTTTGGAGGGAGTGAAAATGTTTAGATACAATAAGCATCAAAAATGAATTAAGCACAATGATATGTAATTTAATGAGTTAACGCAGAAGAATGTAACATATAACTTAACTAGTTGTTAGGTAACAATTAATCTATATATATAAAAGAAAGACGGGTTTGTTGCAACACTTATAACTCGAGATCTGCTGAACCAATATTCATGGTTATTGATTCGTTGGATTTGTCTCCGCCCCGAATAGCATAATACATCTTAAAAACAATGAAAACTTTGCTCTTGACCGAAGATATGTGTTACATTAAATCCTGTTTGTATTGTTGCCTACTAATCAGGCGTTGAATGGATATTACAAAAATTTAAAATTATGTACTGCTTGCGGCAGTTTTGCGGCAGTTTATTAGTTAGGTTAGGAATGCCAGCGCCAGATCGCGCAATGAATGACGCATTTAATAGAGAATTGGAACGTGAACGTGAATCTGATCCACATGAACTAATCCAATCAGTCCAAACGAATGTACCTCTGTTGAATCCTAAGCAGAGGGAAGTCTATGATACACTGATTAATGCAATTGATGATGGAAATGGCGGCTTATTTTTTTTGGATGCCCCCGGTGGAACTGGGAAGACATTTCTCATATCATTGATTTTGGCCACTGTACGTGCGAGATCCGAAATTGCGGTAGCAATTGCTTCTTTTGGAATAGTGGCCACATTGTTAGACGGATGCCGTACGGCTCACTCAGCGTTAAAATTGCCATTAAACCTTCAAACTACTGAACAACCGACATGTAACATTTCGAAACACTCCGCAATGGCCAAAGTTTTAGTAGCATCAAAAATCATCATATGGGACGAATGCACAATGGCGCACAAACGCGCATTGGAAGCACTAGACCGAACATTAAAAGATCTGCGCAATGACTCGAGATGTTTTGGTGGTGCAATGATTTTATTATCTGGCGATTTCCGACAAACACTACCAGTCATTCCAAGATCTACTGCTGCCGACGAAATAAACGCTTGCCTCAAAGCATCAAATCTGTGGCGATATGTAAAGAAACTTCAACTGTGTGTAAATATGAGAGTTGCATTGTTGAACGATCTATCTGCTGATGATTTCTCGAAGCAATTGCTGACTATCGGTAATGGCCGTGTTCCTGTTGACAAATCGAGCGGTTTGATTTCATTTCCTCCAAATGTTTGCAATTTTGTATCATCAAAAGACGAGCTTATCAACAAAGTATTCCCGGATATCATTGCTAACCACAAAAATACTAAATGGTTAAGTGAGCGAGCAATTTTGGCCGCTAAAAATAAAGATGTAGATGACCTCAATTTTATAATTCAAAATCAAATCGTAGGTACTCTGTATTCATTCAAATCTATCGACTGTGTAACAAACGAAAAAGAAGCCACTAATTATCCAAGTGAATTTTTAAACTCCTTGGATGTGCCTGGTTTACCACCGCAAAATTTAAAACTTAAGGTTGGCTCGGTAGTCATTATGCTTAGAAATTTAATTCAACCAAAACTGTGCAATGGAACGCGTTTGGTGATAGAAAAACTGATGAGCAATGTGATTCACGCGTCGATACTTAAAGGAAAAATTAAAGATGAGGAAGTTCTTATTCCAAGGATTCCGATGATCCCAACGGATATGTCATTTGAGTTTAAACGAATTCAATTCCCGATTCGTCTTGCCTTCGCCATGACGATCAACAATTCGCAGGGCCAATCCTTGACTATTTGTGGCCTCAATCTAGAAAATGCATGTTTTTCTTATGGTCAATTGTACGTGGCATGCTCACGTGTCGGCAAACCATTCGCTTTATTTGTTCTTGCGCCTGACCAAAAAACAAAGTATGTCGTTTACCACAAGGTGCTTTAATGAAAATCCCATTAATGAATTAATCCGAGTGTATTCCAATCTGCACAACATAGTTTTCAATCATTTTTTTCTGACATGAGTTTGAATTACTTAATTATTATTATTTTTTTAATTTTTATTCTCATTCTATATGTTTTCATCATCATTCATCATAATAAAATACTTTTATGTTTCCATCTATATTAATATTATTTTGTATCATTGTATTACGTTCATCAAAGCCTGAATTAGTTCAGCTAAAAGGTAACACGACATTCATTGACTGTTAGGCGGTACGAAGTTCGCCGGGTCAGCTAGTAACTTATAAGTTTTAATATTATTACAATTATAACCTTAGTTAAGCCTAAGAAGTTTAAATGTCTATGTCAGATTAATGGGTCAGACTAATGTCTAGACCTAATTATTGAATTTTTTGGTTACCGATAATTGTTCAGGATAAGGTTTATATATAAGCGCTTAACTTTAATTGAAATTGATTTTCATTAAGATATAAAAGCCAGCGATTCTTGAATTTAGATATAGTGGAACTTTCTATCCCTAATTTAAAGCATTCAAAATATAATAGTGAGCGCATTATGAAGCTACGTAACAAATAGAAAGAAGCCGTCAGTGATAGGAATAGTATCAAAAATAGTTCATTTTTATATGAAATAATTAAAAAAACAAATTATAAAAACAAAATATATTTTTGTTAAATAAACTCGTTGAATCAATAAACAGTACCAATAATTTTATCGGTGAATTACACACGCCCATTGGTCAGACTACCCAACACACATACACACACGAGTATATACATTTTGATTTTGATTTATAGCCGTCAATGTTGTGTGTTTTGTGTTTGTAACCTTGTCGTACCCTCTGGGTGTCGTGTGACGCGGTATAACACATTTTTAGGGGTACGTACCCCTATACCACTAGTCCTGTACCCAGTTTCAGAGGTTCAGAGGTAAATCGGCTGCTCGCAGTTGCACGGTATACCTAGTACCATATCTATATCGGGACGGGATATAGCGCGCACGGGAAATGGAAAACGGGACACGGGACTAGTGGGGTGTGTATAAAAGAGAAAAGAGAACACAGGAAAAACCACATGTCAGAGGTGAGCAACCTTTCTTCGTTATATTTATTTATCTAACCATATCTTCTAGTTACTTTTATTAAATTTTGTTTTTAAATTGTTATTTATGCTAATATATGTGTATATCTATTGGCTTGTTTATTCTTTAAATATCCAAACGATGACGTAGATATATCTATTTAAAATAAAATTGACGTCACGAACAGAGCCGGTCCCTGAGACAAGAGGGGTGCCGTACTGTAAAAAGGGGTGCCTATAGTAACTGATTTGATAGAAGACTATTCTAAGGTACAAATGCGACTTATTAAAATATATCTGGACATTTGAGATCCTCATAGCCAAATTTATAAATATATAGTACAGTTTTATAGAAATTAAAACACCATTCACAACTAAATTACCACTATATATGCTTGCATCATTTTCATTTAAAAATAAATAAAATATCAAAGTTTCACAACAGAATTTTTTTTTCTTTAATGCTACAACTAAGTATAGATACACTTATCAAGTGGCTTACATTTCAATAATTACACGGTGTGGTAGAGATTGCTCCAATGAACAATTCTACATGATTAGGTTACTAGGTCCGAGGGTTTAGTCCTGCGAAGTCATTATCAAGCAACATTTACGTCACGGCGATGTTTTCGTGGTTACGAAGTCTCAACTCGTGCTTCGCTGCTACAGATTTGATTTCTTCTCCGACTGTGTTAATCTTCAGGTCTCTATGTATGTCGTCATTACGGATATACCATTAATTATTTTGTATTTCTTTAACGTTCGACTTCTTAGTGCAACCCCAGAGTTGCACTCCATACGTCCACACTGGCTTTAGGACTTCTTTATACATAAGCAGCTTGTTTTTAATATTTATTTCAGAGCTTCGTTCAATTAGCAATACTTATTCCGGTGTTTTATGTTTCTGTTATGTTTTTACAGTAGAAATAAAAACTACTTACTGACACAGTGGCACGCAGAGCTCAAGTTATTCACCACTGATATAAAGGAGGTAAAGAGTGAAAGATGTAGAGAGGTAGGGAGTAAAAGGTGGCACTGGTATCGACATTAGTGAATTACAGTTCCGCGGTTTACAATATCGGCTCGAATCATTCAAATGTGTCACCCTAACAGTCCAAATACAAAAGAAATACATTCAACTCATAAATACTGTTTGCGTATTATGTGGATCTTACAGGGGAACCACCATCAAAGGCAACACCACTTTTATTATCCCGGATCATTTGCAATGTATAAAATCACGATTATATATTAGAAAAGGAAAGAAAGATTGTGTGAAAGAAATGGAGATATTGGTGTTAATACATTCAGTTATTCTCCAAGTACTATGTTGTAAGCTATAGTCTAATAACAAAATCTAAATCATTATTAAATTAAGGTAATATGAAAATATATATATAAACATAGACGTCCGCAAATAGGGGCAAACTAGATGTCTGATTCACTCTATGTAACGACGATTACACAGATAGAACGGAATCTGTAATTAATGTACACTATATAGTTTATTATTTTATATTCATCCCTTAACAATAGAATCCATTTCATACACCTATAGCAGGTATTGAGACATTCCTTTTGACCATCTTAGGTTTAAAAAAGATTTTTAGATTTCGAATTACATAAGACAATAGGATCATGATTTTGTTTAGGACTAAGGGAGGGTTATATAATAATGTTTATGATGAGACGAGGTTTAATTTACTGTATTTAGTATGAAAAGAGGAGTAAAGATGCTTTTTAGGATCACGATAGGTCTAAAATAGGTTTCGACTCGGGAAGATAAAATGAAAAGTAGTTTAAAGTAATTTTCTTCGGACGCCTATGCATACTAGTATACGAGATATGTGGTAATTTAATTGCATTCCATTCATATAATCTATTTATAGCATTAATGCATGTATATATATATATATATATATATATATATATATATATATATATACACATTCATTAGAACTGATACATTTACAGAAGAATTATTCACATGGAAATAACAAGAATAAGTGGACAAAAGCGTTACTCCCGGAACTCCAGAGTGCCACAGTGCTTGTGCCCACGGGGAGCTTTGAGCTTTGAGCTTAGAGCTTCAGATGGAAATGTGAATGAGATTTTTTTTTTATCCGATTTTTATAAAAGTGTTTAAACAATGTCAGAATAAGGTTAATAGCTAAAGCATTGTATTCAAAGAGTGCTTACGCTTGGGACGTATCTTAAATATTTTAATTCAAGTACTAATATATGTAAAGCTAAGTACTGAGCAAGAATGTATGAAGTTAGCAAACTCGATGTTTCTTCGATCATTTTCATAATTCAATCCGACATTTCTATTTTGTAATAATATGCCACGTTACAATCTGTTATGTTAAAAATGAAAATTAACCTAGATAAGAAATAGTCGTCCAGTGACGGCTGTATCTATAAATGGCAATTAAAAACGTTGTGGTAGCTTTAACACACTATGTCTTTTTAATCTTTTAAAGTCAGACGTATGTTTATCTAGTAGATTCACAGCTAGATAGTTTGGGTGATTGTTTAGTCGCTGCTGGTATCTTTGCCTGAATTTGTTATTTCTTCTTTCACAGTTTTAATGCCGAAGTCATGGTTGATGAATTTGTTGCTTATGAACCACGGGATATCCATAATGGTTCTTACAGTCCTTGACTGAAATCTTTCTAGTATTTCTATGTTTGAAACAGTAGATATTCCCCAGAGTTATAAAAAATAAATTATAAAAAATATAAGTATACACAAGTATTCTTATGTTAATAAATAATTCAGATGGCATTTGTAAAAAAAGATGAAGTTAACATGATTTTTGAAGCACATTCATTGTCAATGTCAGAATATGTTTCTCTAGATTTTTATGTAACTGTTTTGCATAGAAGTTGAAATGAACAAGACGCATGATGGATGACTCGAGCGGGATGCTGCGCTGCTATTAGACAAGGTTAAAAATTCATACGCTCCCTCAGAACTGGTATTGGAATATACAAATATTTGAGACGGAGAAAACTGTATGAGATGGGAAGAAGCCTACTTTCTTTATATTTTGTTATTAAGGACACTCCACGCTTTTGTTATTAAACTATATGATCAATTATTTTTCTTTTTTATGCATTAATTATTTAATGTACTTTAAATAAAGAGAAATATGTTTTTATATAAAATGTTTTTTTCTTTATTTTCTAATTTTTAGTTATATTTTTTTTCATTCCCACTCACTGTTTTGATATTTAATTTACTGTTTTTATTTAATATTGTAATCTAGATTTCAGGATTTTGTTTAAGCATTCCTTTTCACATTTGTGTTTTAGTTTAAGTTTAGTTAATTTAGTTGGTGCGTATGCATCGTTAGTAATATAAATTCTGACAGTTCGACAAAATTGTATGTGAAATAATTCAAATTGCTATTTTTAATAACAATTAGTAATAGAAATTGTTTTCACTTTTATATTTTTCAAAAACTGACATTAAACTTCTTTTAAAAGTAAATCCTACTGCACTTTGACAGGTTACTTTGACATTATATTATGGTTATAATCTGTTAAGTACATTCAAAACTAAATCTTAAAAATAAAAAGTAAAGTAGTAGGTGAGAATGGAGCTTATGTTTCAGTGGTTTCAAATTATGTAAAAAAAGAAAATAGAAATATCTGCCTTCATGGCTGTCTGCATGTGTAAGTAAATCAAATATTTTAATGGAAAAAAAGCTACCGAGTTTTTTCCGTGATAAAAAGTTTTCAGGAAATTAATACCGAGACGGGAAAATTCAGCCACACGGAAAGTGTTGTAAATATTTGTTTTCCAACTCCATTATTAGCAATTTAAGTTCATTATTGAACTTTATTTTTATTGTAGACGGAAAATTATTTTTATAAAACTAATAGTCAATTTTCTGGTGTAAATACTTCATGTTTGATTTTCTATGGTGATTGGTTTCCATGGGTTTTCACTGTAATGGTTTTCCATAGTTAAACATCTGCTAAATTTAAAACATGGATGTTACCTCACATACTTTCACATAAAACTAATAACACAAAAAGAGGAAAAAACATATCATATATTTTCTATTCTTAATTGATAGTTTTTCGTATATCTAGAATCAAAAATGGTTTGGATAGCAGATAGAAACACCCAGGTTTAATATGAGTCAGACTAATGTCCAGGATATTTTTAGTTAACGATAACTGATTAGGATTATAGTTATTTGTAAGCTAGATTAGCAATTATATTTAAGCAAAATGGATTATCACTGTGATTTATACACATAACGATTCTAGAATGTTTTATCTGGTGAAGAAGGACATGTTTTTGTAGCTGCTGAATATTTTAATTTAATAAATAAACTTTTAATTGGTAATTGCATATATGTGCGCTACACCGCTACCTTAATAAGTTTCAATGATGTGAGCACATAATTAATTTCACTTTTATAACACGTAAACTTTTGCAGCACAAGTGTAACATTGTTATGATTAGAAAATGTCACAAAATTGAAACTGAAACGAAACACAGAACTGATGTGCTGTAGCTGAACAAGGGCGCCTCCTACCGACGGAAAATATAACAATTTGAAAAATAATAAGAAAAAAAGGAAATATACCAATTATTGTTTGAAATATTACCTCCTTTCCTATTTCCTCGAGTATTTCTGTTTTATTAGAGTAACAATATAATTTTATTTGTATTTCAAACCTTTCTTACAATGTTCTTTTTTAAATAGTGGTACGATTTGTTGCACACCGGGCATTTTTTGTATTCTATTTTTGTAACAAACAGAAACGGAAGAGAAGGGGGGAGAAAAGGAATCAATGAAATGGCAAAAATAAACATGAATGAGTTTAATTAAAGATAAAGAATGGACGAAAAGGGAACATTTTTCATTTGTAGAGGTATTCAGTTTTCAATCATGAAGAGACCAGATGTTGGAATTAGATACGTGCCTAAACAAAGCAACAGCAAACTCCAGGAGTCTGTGGAATGGTTATGTCAATAACTTTGAAACCCGGAATCGGACCGGGAAGCCGGAGAGGACAAACTTCTTCAGTAAATACTCAATTATTTCTATCTATTATTTTAAAGTTATACTAATTATTGACCGAAGTTTTCGGGTTGCTCCATACTGTGTTACCCACTGTACGATGTACTCGCAGATATAGAGTCAGATTCTAAGTTTATTAGTTTAATTAGAATTTAAAGCCAGTGGTTAGTTTTGTTGATGGGAACATGTTTACTCTTCTTGAAAGATAGCAGGGTGTCCCAAAAACATGTGTTAAAGAAAACACTTAATGATTTTAAAATACAGGCTACAGACTTTTAAACGAGAAGCAACATTTCGGGCAATAAAGTGAAAAATGCATGATTAACAAATTAGTTTTTCATTCTTACACAAATTAAAAAAAATCATGTAAGAGTATGACATAAATCTTTACGCAGAATGCAGTTTAATGATGATCTAGACACATTTAAAGCATTTGTTCAGTTTGTTCAGTAAAGCATAGTTTCAGATACAAATACAAATATTTGTTATTAGATATTTTTTCATATACAGTAAAAGTATACAAATGCTTAATGTATTAGTAATTATTACTGTAAACAACTAACAGCGAAACAAAATAATTATATCCAACAATCGGCAATTAAGCTATCGTCACTCGTGTACTAATTTGCAGAATCATACATATTTTATGTTTTTAGATTCATATATCATCCAAATCAATACTTAACTGTTATAAATAAGTCATGTACGCGATTACACTATTTACATATCTTCTATTTCTGATGATGACCTTTCTTCTATATATATCTTTGATCAACTGAAATGAGAAAGGTCAAGACCTTTCATTTATGGCAACATACTACCTCTTGAAATATTTCTAACCGCCTCACCCTCTTTCCAGGAACCAAGTACCGCTTGTAACAACACGCTAGCAAATTTCAAAAAAATGAACATTGTAATTTGCTTGTAAAGCTTGCAGCAAGGTTGGAAAGACATGCTACAAATAAAGTTTATAGCAAGATAGTTGTGTCGCAAGTGTGCACATATTTACATATTTGTTATATGCGTCCATCAGAATTGTAATCAGGAAATCCAAGACAAATGCTACAGCAGAACTTGCTTAATGCCTTATGCCTGACAAACCTTTACATAGAGCAGTAAATATGCTACGATCAGATATAACTACTAAATTGAACAACTCTTAAAATATATTTATAAAATACACAAAAAAAATTGATTAATCCACAGCCAATGGATGTACATCACAGCATAATTCAATTATAACATAAAATTTCTAATCAAAGTTCTGTAGGAGTAATATCCCCGCTGTATGTTCACTGCTCACTGGAGAATCGAGAACACCAGAACTCCAGAACACCAGAACTCGGTTCAGACTGACGATATCAATAGGATAGGATCTGTCGATCTGTACCAATACCAAACCAGCCCCGATATGACCCGATATCTGTGTGATAGTTAGCAGAAGTATAATCTCATAGTGTCGATGAATTAATTCCCCGTTCGGTTTCTTATATTAAAACATTAAATTGTACAAGTACAAATATATATTGACGCAAGCGTAGACCAACGTGGACCAGCGTAGGCTAGCGTAGAGCTCGTAGCATCAGCAGAATCGTACATTCGTAGAGCTATTGAGGAGAGCTAAGTTTTGAAATAATTAGAAACTAGGATACTATTACAGTACAGATACAGGGTGGACCAATAATACCTCACTTTGTTTTCAGATTGGAATAAACTGTCGAAGATATAGAGTTTTAAGTCTTAATGCGCTTTCTCACACATAGCTTTTTCAGAGTCGGTGCCATCTCTAGCTCAAAATCTACTGGACCGATTGTTTTGAAATTTTGCACACTCTTTCTTTACATAAATGCCGAGGTAACGCTGTCGAGTTTTTTTTATATTTTTATTTTAACGTATTTTGAAATAACAAAGTATCTGATTTTTTCATGAAAAATCGGTATTTTGACTTCTAAGTGCTGTAAAAATTTAAAAATCAATAAAATAATAAAAACTCGACAGTGTTACCTGCAGAAACTTATCAACTAATGAAATCATTTTGGTTTTTCGATTTCAGAAAATTCAGTGATGAGTTATGAGAGACACCAAAATGTTACTCTTCTTTGTGACGTCATTTCTTGATATTTATTTATGAAAATTGTACAAAGTATTATTCAAATGTTATTTTATCATGTAGCAATTATAGAAATAATTATATATTAACTGTGTCGTCAAAAAACATTAACGAAAGTACGGTTCTTTTTTGTCGTTTTGACCTTACCCCCCTTAAGTAAAGAACGTGCTTAAACAAACTCAAATTCAGCACTGTTTTGAAATGATCAACTTTCAACAAAAATATCTCAGTGCATTCTTATCAGGAATGTCACCCAACCAATATAGACGATAACGGAAACCTCAAATATCTTCTTCACCATTATTTATAGTGTGTTTTACTCATGCTATACTCGTATATATCATATTACATATATAAAAATAACACAGTATGTATTTTTATTGAATTCAATGAATTCGCAATACGTGCTATTCAGAAATATTTTGCGGGATTCTTAGAACCATGACGTCACGTTTGATCTGGATGTGTTGTTATTTCTTGCTGAATAATATGTATGCAAGTTTGCAATACTAGCAAAATATTTATTGAAAAATGGAGAAAGAAAATGAAATCAATTGGAAGTTACAAATATACGTATTCTTAAACATTTTTTAATTTAGAATCTGTTCGAGTTCATATTGAATGTAAAAAGAGTTCGCTATGATTTCGATGCTTAATACGAAATGTCTGGGTAGGATCCGATGTAATCTGAACAGAGATGAATGAATTTAAGTCAACAAAGCATGAAAACGATGAATAAGGGGGATAGCAATCTTACGTACAGCATTAGAAGTATATTTGTTGAAAAGGATTATAAATCATATAAAGAGAATCACAGTCGAAGAGAAGTCGTAGTGATATCTAAAAAGAAATGAAATGGACAACACGTGTAGAAAAAAAGAACGCATCCAAATTTAGTTAAAGAAAGATAATTAAAAGATGAACGTGATGAGAAGGATTGCCAGATTTAGATTGGGAAACGAGAAGAAAGGAAACAGATACTGGTCAAATAGCAGGCTGTGCGGAATGGAGATAGAAACATTGGAGCACATTAAGTTTTCATGTGAGAAAAAGGTAATAAGCGAAAAGAATATTGGGCAGTTATTAAAGGGGGTAGTGAAGGGAAGAGGTGTATGACGGAGATAGAGAAAAGGAACGAGGAAAGAGAAGAAATGGCAGAGTAGAAACAGGAGGGAGAGTAGCACGAGGAGCGAAGCAGTAGCAGTTTTGTTTTCATTTTTATAAGGATAATTTTATATATATTTTGTTCGTTTGGAAGGAAAAAGAATGTTTAGATTTAATAAGTATCGAAATTGTATTAAGCACAATGACATGTAAATAAATGAGTTAAGGCACAAGAATGTAGTGTCTTAATTAAATTCTAGTACAGGGTTTCTCAACAATATCAATGACCATGTCATCCTCTATATCCCCTTCCTCTTCCTTTACCTCCACTTAATAAAAATACCTACACCTGTACGTCATTTGATGAAGAGTTAAACATTTCATCTCAGTTAAATCATTAGCATCAAGAACACGGGCATATCGGTGTAAGTAGGGTAGGTACATGATGTACCCCCTCTTCTCTTCATTCCCCTCAACCCCTACCAGCAACCCTTCCTCCGATGCATGGCGAATCAAATGCAGTATGTAGAATGCTGATAACTATGAAGTTGGCGGGGAGTTTGACGTCACTAGTTTCATATACGTCCTGCCCCACATATATATAGACATATATTTGTTTACACTTTTAGAATATGGCTCCAGTAATATTTTAAAGTTAAAGTGGATGCTACTAAAGTTTATTTTATTTTACTTGAAACTTTTTTTTATATAATATTACTAAAGTAACTGCAAAATATTATTGAAAGTACTTCTTCTTGTGAAATACCCGAGAGAGATTCCAGATGGAGTTAGTAATACTTTGTAGTTGGTTGAAGTCAGATGTGGAGCATGACTAACAACCTAAATCGCATCATCGCAAATCGTCAGCATTTTTCTCTGGAGGAAAACATGGATTCTTAAATGATCAAATCTGTTATATTATTATTCTGTTATTTTTGGGAATCGTTTGAAAACTATTTTCATAAAAGTTGGAAGAGCTACTAGTAGAATTGTGTCAACCGTGAGTAGAAGAAGCTTAACAAACTAACAATTCAATAAAACACAAACAAAAACTGGTTTTTCTGAACAAAAACACCAATGTTTACACCAAAGAGACAGTTCTTAAAACATTTTTGTCTTTAAAGACTGTTTTAGTAAACAAAACACATTCCCATCTGGAGTTGGTAATATGAAAGGAAAACACGTTTGTTGTTGTTTTTTAGTCTGTTTGGTTTGAACACGCAGTTTTGTTTTCTGTGAACATTTGCGCTTGTCAGTTGTTGTTTATCATGTTTATAATTTTTATGGGATACACAGAAAAACACTAAAAACAAAACCAGTCTATTCAGTGTGAACAGTTTGTTTTCGAAAAACAGAACAATAAATATAAAAGAGAACAACAGAAGAATATGTTTTTAATTACAGATTACTTTTTTAGCAAACTTTTGTAAATTACTGCTTGATTCCGATCACTAATTTACCCGACGCTACACTACCCCCACCCATTCACTCCTTCCTTACTGATCCTTCCACCTTGTCAATGATTCTGATCCTGCCGCTATGGTTTATTATATCAAAGTCACAGTTCGAGTCAGTGCACAATCAAATTGCTGACAACTCAATACCAATCCGAACGAACGGCACAATAATTTAATAATGCACTTTGCTTTTAGACCTTCGACTCATCACTTTATTAATAAAATTCCATAGCTGTCTAGTATTAAATAACGTTCCACCGGGAAATGAAATGCTGTAAAATGAAGAAAATCACTAAGAACTTTGTGGAAAGTAATTAACATTCAGAGACATGATATTGGAATTGCTTTATGCATTGAATTGTAACTACATTGCAATTTATAAATTCGATTCTTGTACCAGTGGTATATATTTTGAATGAAATTGGATGATATTTTCCTTTTCTTTAATTGCTTCTACGAATAATGTACAATATACAATTGGAAATATGTTTTCTGGAGTATATAAAACATTTTATGCAAGGTTATATACCATAATGTTACATATTAAATAAATCCTGTTGTTAGATCTCTATATCACTTTTCTTTATCGAATGAAGAGGATGGAAGAAGCAAAATGTAATACTATATATGGTAAGTTGTTGACAAGAAGAATACCGAAATTCCTCAAAAAACTGGAGGGTAAAGAAAAGCAAATGATCGCGAGGTTTAGACTACGAAATGAAGGAAGTAGAATTGGAGAGGAAGAGAAACTATGTAGGAGGTGTGGCAAGGAAGTGGAAAAATTAGACCACATTAAGAGTGGGTATAGGGAGAAGTTGGAAACTGATAGAGATTTAACAAGAGTCGAAGGAGGGAATAAGGTGGATGACAGAGTAAAGAGTAAGGGAAGGGAAAATAAAGGACAAGGAAGATGAAGCCTGATATGTAGTTTTAGAAATGTAAAATGGTTTATGCAATAAAATGAAACGTAGTCTGTAAATTTAAGGCGGAAGAATGTAGTGTCTAACGACACATATATTCAAGTAATAAATACAATTAATAAATATTTTAAAAATGAATATCTCCCATAATATTCGAAGATGTCTCATTAATGAACAAAACGGTCGCTGGAAAAAGCTAGAAGAAAAATAATTTCTTGAAATAAAGAATGGTTAATTTTTATAAAACAAGTCGTACGAATAAACAATAGCAAATTCTCATTTAATAACAAGTTGTTAATTCAATAGAAAGTTTTTTAAAAAACATTTAAATGAAATATTCATTTTTATGTTAAATTACAATTAACAGTAATCATTAGTAAAACTACAGTTTCAGATCTAATTAGAATTACAGGTCATTAAAAGTACAGGTAAAACTCGCGTAGTTTAATTAAGCGTATTTTAATTACAAAGACTCAATCAAGTTGTAATTAGTATAAAATGAACTTTATTATAATATGAAAGAAATCATATATATGTATATATATATTTGACGAGTATATTTTTAATACATCATTTTAATAAGTTCGTAGGATGACATACAGATACCACCACTATTGACAATTCCATTTTTAGATAGTACCAACCTTCAAACGATACGTGTTAAAATTTCATGATATTTCAACCATTAGTTTACGAATTACAGTGGTTTTAGTGACATTATGTAGGTGTTACCTACACTAGTACTAGTTACTAGTTACTAGTAGGTAATTTTTGTAGGTAATTTTCAAAACCATATAAAAATCTGATTCAAAGCATCGTCTGTCGGTAAAACAGTGACCATACACTCATGAACTCCATAAATGACGTTGTGAGGAATAACAACCAACATAGTTAGAATTGGCAATTTAAATAATAAACTTTAAATATCGTTTCTTTGTTTTCAGGTATGATAGTATGATTTAAGTTAAACAGTGTAATTATTATAATGTGTATGTAAATTACTAAAATAAAAGTCTTTGATTTCAGAGCAACACATAAGTTTGATTAAAAATTTAAATTCCTAATAAAATTGGAGATATTGTCTTATATATATATATATATATATATAGTTGTTTATACTTGAGCAATAAAGCAATTTGATTCGCACAATTATGATGCATTAGGATAAGAATTCACTGAAATAAATGAAAAATCTAAAACAAGCAAAATCAGCGTCTATTTAAAACATAATCGTAATATTCCATCCGTCCACACAACGAGTATTTGGAAGCAAAAGCATAAACATTTACCAACTTATCATCTTCATATCTCTAAATAGAGCTTACAACTCTCTTCTACAATATTTTTACATTCATATACATGATATGTATATTTGTATGTATGTATGTATTTAGTGTAAACACTAAAGCCCCACCTTTTTCCTACTCTTCACTCTTTTATCTTTTACTCACTTTCTCATTTGCTATCTCACTTTAACACAGAGCGGTACATTTTGATTATTTTATACATCGGGGCTACGCCCGAATCCTGCACCGCTACGACCGGCTACGACCGACTACGATGGGTTACGGCGGGCTACGACTAGCTACATCGCTACGGCGCGCTACCGGCGCGGTGTTCTCGTAGCCTGCTATCCCGTGGTAACTCGACACCCCAGTTATTTCCAACCTTCACTGAGCCCTAGTTTCTTGAAGCTTGGTATCAAACGATTTAACAATCATGCTTTGTATACAGTTGTTGAACTTTTAATTATTAGGCGTTGTATTCATAATAGTCAGTGACGAATTGGTGCTTGAAAGACGGGCCCCGTAAGATAAAACCTTAGATTAAGTAGATATATGAGGTTTTCCTTATTTACAATTAATAAAATTGAGATTGAGATGAAAAAAAATTAAAACCATTATTTATAGTCCGAGAGCTAGCAACGTCGGGAAAAGAAGAATTTTAAGAAAGATGAATTTTTGATATATATTTTCTTATGCTCTCTCAAGCATACGGGGCACCTGGCTTGTGTCCTATGTCTTAATTTCTATAAAAGTGTATTACATATTGATAAAGTGGGTTACCAGAACCTCAAATGTTCAATTATTTTTTAATAACTCCTTATATGTTAAGAGATATTAACAATTAAAAAAGTCATTTTGTCTCTTTAAATATTAAAGGGATTCAACGTTGTACACGTTCCAAATGCATGTGATATCACAACCGCTGCCAACCTTACAGCTCATAAATCTCTGCTATATGTATTTATATATCAAAATATCAAATATTATTTACAGCTATTTCAAGGAACAATAAAATTTCAATATTATGTCTGCCTTAGCAGGGTTAAATAAAATAAAAACTTATTATTCTTTGATTTGACTTGATTATTTGACTACCAACAGCTACAAAACATTACCACAGCACTGACCTACTCAACAAATAACTGACGTTAAAATACATTTCACGTCATACAAATATGGCCGACCATTTCTAGCGCTAAAACTACAATTCAAACTTTTAATTGCTATATCTCCGTCAATATTTAGATATTTAGATATTTAATAAAATAGACACGCCAATATACATTTATTAACATCAATTTCAATTAACAATTGAAAAATCGACCACTAAAAAATGAGGACACAAGCCCATTCCGGTTTTTGTTTACTAAAACAGCAACAAAAGACAAAAATGTTTTAAGAACTGTCTCTTTGGTGTAAACATTGGTGTTTTTGTTCAGAAAAACTCTTTCTCTAGTGTGACGTACTAAATGATCAATATTATTAGAAAATATTTAAACGAAACATGGCATAACCTAAAATATAACACCTTCGCCATATTTTACAACGAGTACCATTCGTTTCAAATCCATATCCTCCCTTTTTCGGCTTTCTGAACTTTACATATACTAAAATTATGTTTATATATTTGTCATGTAACTTTAAGCCCTTCGGGAAAAGTCATCGGCTAGCGTAGTGGTGTACCGTTCTTGTTTTTCAGTGTATATGTGTACATATACGAGTAGATATACACTCGTAACACAGAAGCACAGAGAACAGTGTAGCAAAATTTAGTTACGTCACGTGTGACGTCACTCCCAGCCTCGCTGTTGCCATGGATACGTGGTTTCGACTAGGGGGGTCGGGTGTTTGGTTTGGTTCGGTTTGGTATAGCATGTATTGTAGGTGGTGGTGGGAGATTCCAGCGCAAAAGCGACTTTACGAGCTTTAGAGACTGTAGTGTAGATAACCAAGGGGAGTTTTTTTTTTAAATAAAACCCAGGCAAGGCGAGTATTGTATTTAATATATAAAAATATGAGTAAACGAAATGAATTCAATATATAGTTTGATATCTTTAATTTAAAATAATATACATGCATACATTTTTGTTTTTATGTTTTGTTATAGCAAACTAATCTTTTTTTAATGGTTTTTTATTGATTTTAATTTCGATTATTTAAACAATTACAAAACAATTAAAAAATCGACCACTAAAAAATAAGTACACAAGCCCATTGGATATAGAAAAGTTACAGATCATATTTGATGAATTCGATAACATGTTATTAATAGGTATTAGGTAAACAACTTGACAATGGGCTTAACGATCTTAGGTGCCACGTTAACAATAATTAATTTATAATGAATTCATTATCGCGCGCGCACGTGTCTAATTACATTGTTTAAATAAATAATGAGTGCTTTGTTATTCCGTTGATTATCAACAAGATCTAGTTTAGCACATGAGTGTTATGATCATAGGATGAACACAGAACCGAAATTACCCATTTCAGCGTTCGTAAATTTTTCATTTTTAAAAAACTGCAAAACTAAGACAAAAGATTTTTCTTGAATAGTAAAATGGTTACAAATTTAGAAACAACTTCACGTTTAAGAATCCAAGAGACGAAATGATGGAACCTTCACAAAGTGAACAATTTCTCTATATTGTTTACAGGGTTAATTTATCCATATTATCCATAGTCATTAGTCCTGTTTTGTCCTATTTTGTGACGTTTCTATCACTATTGCACAGCAATTATAGTTCGCATCAACTTTATCTTCATTTGTATTCCGACAAGTGGAGTGGTTTCGCCATTTGTAGCTTCATATGAACGACTGTGTGAAATGAACTGTAAATGAACTTTTCCATGACAAAAAAATCATACGCATCTTCAATGTGATGGCAAAGTGACTCCAAAATGTTAACTGGAAAGGTTTACAGAAGCCTTAATAAAAAAAAGTATGTTAGATCCAGTAGTGGACACATCAATGTCTTCATCCGGCCCTGCTACTAACTATATACTATTATTTTTCTTATCATGGGTAAAATAAATAAGTAAACAAGCATATCCTTAGATCTTCAGCAGATTTTAATCTTATTTTCATATGTAACACATTTTACTTTGAAAACTACCGGTCATGTTTCGGAAAACAGACAGTTTAATATCACAATTTATACACAACTGTCTTAAATTGTCGGTTCCTGTATTACCGACACGACTGTTATTGCTATTGTATGGACCGCTTGTTGTGTAAGGAAATCAGGACGAAATCGACCGTAGAACACAGAGACACAGAAGCACAGAAGCACAGAAGCACAGGATTTATGAAATACAAATATACTGGCAAATATGTATAGACAGACATAAAGTGTGAAACAAAGGGAGATGGTAGAATACGAATATCAAGGACATCAAAGTCCTTTAGTTTGAATAGCAGTCAACAGGACTAGCAATTGTTTTTGTTATTGTTTTGAGATGTTAAAGACTTGACAAGAGATGCCGTAAGAGCTGTCATTATTGTAATATCCTGTAGAACTAGGGTCGATGACTCTTATTGGGATATTACCTCGAATAATACTCGTATGTGTTGCTAATCCTATAGAATTTGAACCCAAAGAGCAATTAAAATCAAAATATTTTATTGTATTAATTATTCGCAGTTACGACGAAAAGAAATTCAGTAATTTTCTTTTAATTGTATCAATTTTTATAGTGTTCGTTAAATACTATCCGGGGAGAAATGCTACCAGAGATAAATAGAAGCCTGATCAGGCCCTGAGAAGATTCTCGTAGGGTTACCTCGATCGGGTAATCTTAAGGAATACCACATCACGCCCCGCTCCGAAAAAATCCGAGGACGCCAAAAGTCTTAGAATTTTTTTCTCTACGAAATAGGAAATCTTCGAAAACATCACCGGAACCGGAATATAAATATATACACCTGGAACATTATAACATAGCAGGACATGTAATTAGTATGAATGAGTTTTACAAACTATATAGCTACTAAACCGAATTTAATAATACAATTACGATAAAGTTTTTTTCTACAAGGGTATCGCTGAGCAGCGCTAGTGGCAGTGGGCTAAGAGTCTGCATTTGTATATCGGTGTAATCTGTTTCTTCAGCTATACTAGTGGGAGCATTATACTGTCGCGCGAAAGCTGTAGTTTTGAGAGGCGCTTAATAAAATATTAAAATCTATGCAGGTTTTTTATTTATCGGCAAACGGAACATAATAGCACCATTAATTACTTCAAAAGAACACTGGTTTAAATTATCAGTGCCAAGATATTGGCTTTGTCGATTTATGAAGGAATCGTTTTACACTTCAAATGTTAACCTGCAGTGAAAGAAAAACACAATATAGTAACCGTGCGAAACGTAAACGTGAAAACTGTATATTTATCTGAATTCCAGTTAAAGTTGAACAAGAAAGAATAATAACAATAAATTGAACATTTTCATCCAGCTGTACACATTCGAAACATAAACATTTGACTTCATGGTTTTCCTTATAAAAGAAAATAGTCTAAAAATATATAGAACATAATATAACAATAGATACAAAAATATATAGAGAGAGACATATACCATCAGACTAGAATAATGTTACATAAAAAACTGAATATTTCTGTTGAAAACAAGCCCCCCTTCCCCGTCCCGTATTAGTTACGGGTAGACGTCACTCGTCGAACGGCTTCAGTTCTTAGTCGACGCTCGGCGTCGTCTCAAGCCGAACAAACGCTTTTGAATAAAACTACATACAAAGAAATATATATTTATATTTTTTTATGTTTTAAAAATTTACCGAAGAGAAATATGATTGGCAGTGTTTTGTATTCTGTGTTCTGTGTTCACCCTTAGGGCTATCTTATAAATGTTTTAGAGTTTGGATATATTTTTAGCTAAAGTTTGGGTCTAGAAGGACGCCCTTATTTACTATATGTCGCTGTATATACAATGAGTTAGATAAATCGAACGCAATCTTGGAAACGAGGATAAAAGGAGGTCTACGAACATATTTAACAGTGTAGGAGTATGTTATGCCGGTTTCACACAAGAGAGACAGTTCAATAAAACACGAACAAAAACAATAATGTTTACACCAAAGAGACAGTTCTTAAAACATTTTTGTCTTTAAAAACTGTTTTAGTAAACAAAACACATTCCCATCTGGAGTCGGTAAGATCAAAGGAAAACACGGTTGGTTTAAACACGCAGTTTTGTTTTTTGTGAACATTTACGCTTATCAGTTGTTGTTTATCATGTTTATAATTTTTATGGGACACACAGAAAAACAATAAAAACAAAACCAGTCTGTTCAATGTGAACAGTCTGTATTCGAAAAACAGAACTGTTTTAAAAAACTTTCTTTTTCTCCATGTTACAAATGCAGGTGCAAAAGATGTTCAGTTTAATTTACTATCCATTAAATTTATTAGTACTTAAAGATTTTTACCTGGATTTTGTAGCAATTTAATTTTCAATTAGCAGTACATACCTGAAACAAATTAAAAAGCTATTAAAAGAAGATTTATATAGCACAAATTAAAATATAGTACAGACACTACGAAAACTACAAAAGATTGTGCAAAATTTCAAAAGAATCGGTGCAATATATTTTAAGCTAGAGAGGAAACCGACTCTGAAAAAGCTAAGAGTGAGGAAAACGTGATTAAAAGTTTCAAAGAAAGACGAAACCAGACCAGAGAGGTGAAGACTTAAACTCTATACCACCGACAATTTTACTCCAATTGACTTGAATGGCAATTTTACTCCAAAGACACCCCAATCACCCTCGCCACTGGACTACATAAAATCTAAAACACCATCAAAAGATGCCACGAGTTTGGCGAAAGATTTCTTTACAATATAAAAAATTTTCAAAAATATTAATGAAGAATTTTCCGAGAAATTGTAAAAATTAAATGATAAAAATTACAAAATATATCTTTTTAATATTGGCATTGTAGTATAGTAAATATATACATAACTTTATACAAATAGAAACTTTTATCTAGTATTAAGCAATTTTGAACTAGCTGGTAGAATGCACCAGCAGGCTGGTCAAAAATATCTAAAAGTGGAACAAAAAGGATCACAGATGCTTCCCCTCTGACATCAGAGAAGCGCAGCGATTGTGACAACAGTTATAGTAAGTTTTAATCTAGCTGTTTTCCTTTCTACAGAACATCTATTACTCTCAATTCCATAGCAGGCTGCTACACCGCCTGGAGACATTTCAAACAACCCCCCCCCCCCCCCTAGATGTCAGTGGAGACACCGGCCAGAAGTTGGCAGAAGTAAAGCGTTTCTTTTAGTTTTCGGCTTTGAAGTACTAAAATCTCGAGATATATTCTAATAATAAGTAATATTCTAAAAATTGTACTCCCTCAGCCTCACTGTCAAATGACCTAACCCAATATAAAGAACTACGATAGAAGAGTAATATAGAAAAGTAAAATTAATATCCTAACATATTTCAACGATCAAAAAAAAGGAAATTACTAAAAATAATTGAATAATTTTCACAAAATTTTAATTTCAGTTATACAATTTTGTGTAATGGTTACTCCATTGGGTTTTAGCGAATAAGTGAACGAGCCGAGCCAACGGGGTTAATGTTGCTGTATGTAGAACAAGAATGACGTAGTTTTAGGGTAGTACACGGGTTCCAGAAGAGCGAAGGGGTAATGCGGTGAACAGGAAGGAGGAGTACCGAATATTGTAGCGCTCCCGGAAGCACAGATCATGGACGGGGTATAAAAAGAAAACGACACATTAGCCGAACCTGGGTGTAATATGCGGCTAAAAAATCAAGGAATTTAATGACAAAAAAGTTCACTAGATAAACACGAAATTCATGTACATAATTTTATTTATATACAACTTATATTCAAAAGAAACAATAAAGCTCTAAAACAATACAAGAGAAGGTGGTACTATATATCATTACATACTTTATATGAAATGCTTATTTTAAATACTTAAAAAATTAGGTTAGGAACACCCCAATCAAAATTTTAATACTATGAAACTATATAAGTAATATTTGTTGCCTACTAACCAGCGGTCTCCTAGTGTTGGGCCTCGAGACTTTTCAAAACAACTTGGCACAGTTATTAATTCAGACACAAAGTTTATAATAGAATATCTTTTTATTAAGACACTTCTATACACTCACTGAAAACAGTACAGTAATCAGAACCGAACTTTGCAACTTAACTAATTATCAATGCTTATTGATATATATATATATATATATATATATATATATATATATATATATATATATATATATATATATATATATATATATATATATATTACGCCTGATTAAAACGAACATTCTAACACTAACTACTTTTTTTAACGCATAATATATTTATATATACATTCACTTTTCAAAACAATTTTCTTCTTGTGACATATCTCTAAGTGTTCCGGTGTCGGCTTATCCTTTAAAACTAACAATTAAGAATCAAATAATTATTAAATATTAATTACACTTGTTTTAATCGGGTAACACCTTCCACAAGGTTGCATCATAAAACTTGTAGGATTCATTACTCTGACAAATAAATGACAGTTGTCAGACATAACCTATTAAAACAAAACTTTACTAATACAGCATTAACATATAAATTAAAAATTTAAAAGTGATATGAGTTTAATATACAAATATTTTATAAGTTGGTGTAATTACAAATTAAGAAATGACAACAAAACGTGTTACTGGAAAGATCCGTAATTTAGATGAAGATATTACAAACTGTGAAAAATACTTGAGTAAAGTTTTGAATAATAAAACAGAAAAACCAGTGAGACATTCAGATAATAAAAATAAAGGAGCATCTAAAAATGTTTATCAACCATTCTTAAGCGGCATGCCGCCTGGACAGATTAAAAATAGAGCTCGTTCTCAAACAAGGGTTAACTCATTACTGAGACGTATTTCTCCGGAGCCTTCTAGTACAAAGCGTGTTAGGGGATCACCACCAAGGATCCTTACAACGAATGAGTCAAACCAGAAGCCAGTGACAAAATGCACAAAACGAAAAAAGGATTCATGTGGAAGTAGAAGCTCAAGTTGCAGTAGTAATTGCACAAAAGGAAACAGGCAAAATGTAAGTAATTTCTTTCAGCACGTACATCACATATCTAGGTGTATTTCAGAAAGTTTTCTCTACTTTTGAGTAATGCAGTCATTGAATTTTAATTTAAGGGATTACACGAAAGTAAGTTAATCCATTTCATTAGGGTGTAGGATTTTGTAACTGTTGAAACCTTGAAATCGTAATAGAAACTAACTTTGAATTATCAGATTTAGGCTTAGAAAGGGATAACATTGACATAACTTTCGAGCTATTAATGTCACGTGCCTTTAACTTAATTTTACAATGGATATACTTGGCTCTATACAGCAACTGAGTTCTGAATTCTATGAACTGGAGAACTTAAATCCATATAATGACACGAAGTGAACTATAATTGAAAACGATTTGTCCTCTGTTCTGTATAGAACAATGTTTTAATGTACAATTAATAAATAAACGTTAATTTTTATTTTTAAATGTAGGTACCTCCAGATAAATACAAAAATAGGACAGAGGCAGATTTTGAAGTAAAGGTCAAAACAAAGCATGAGGCTTCAAAAAATCGTTGCGATGGTGTATCCTGGGGCAGAGCTTTAGCAGAGTCATCAAGTCTTCAAACATCTCCTACAAGAACTAAAAATGCTGCATATCCAATTTGTAGCTCTTTTAGTCAATTCGATCCATTGCGAACGCTACATTTCCTCACCAAAGAACTGCAATCTAAAATACATGTCGCCTTGCCAAGTATGAAAATTATTTAAAATTGCCTAATATTATAGGAAGTACTAAAAACATTTTTATTATTTTATAGCTGAGACAAATTTACACCGTATTATTATGGAAATTCAGCAATCATTGCACCGCCTACCGCCACAGTCTCGAACAGATTTACTTTATGAGCCAGCTACTGAATTAGATAATGTATGATCAACAACGCAGAAATCATAATTGAAACACCAATATTTACTAAATACTCTATATATTTATTTCACAATGCAGATACCTATAGCACGAGCTTCGCACAGTCCTCTAGTTCACCGCAGTGCTCAAACTGATATGCTTGTAGAGACACCTGAGAAATCGCAGATAAAATTGGAAATGTCATGCACTAAATTAGAAGAGAGTTGCAAAGCTTTAGAAGAAGCATGTGCCCAAGCAAATGAAGAACGAGATAAAACAATGGAGTTACTTAGGGCTGAAAAAGAAAAGGTATTATTCCTGACAACCGAGAGAGATCTTATTCAGGTATGATATGATATAAAGACTTCTCATTTCCTATACTGTTATACATGGTTTTCTATAAAAAATATTAGAGATACTATATTGTAATTATTTATCCTGGATTCATAGGGGACTATATTAATCAACTTTATGAAATTGTGATATTTAAAAATGTACTGAATATATTAGTATTTCATTTCTTGCAATGATAATTAGCTTGGGATATTGGGAATTGCATAAGTATCTTTCCAATGTAGTTGTTTACATTAAATTTATTGTAGCTAGGTTTATAACTAAATTTTCAACAATGTATGATACTTTAAAAGATGAAAAGTATTTTTTTACTAGATTAATATACTCGTATATTAAAATACTACTATGTTTAGCATATTGCACTATATAAAGGATGTTGTGGTTTTTTTTGCATTTGTTGGTATAACAAGTTGTGCATTTCTTTAAAAACTAAAATAATAGAGATTGCATCAATAGACTTACAGAGAATAATGAGCTTTTGTTGAAACATTTAAACGTGGTTAAAATAACTTTAATGTTACTTTTATTTTTGCTTTTGTTCCACGGTGAATATAAAAGCGGCATGTAACAATTGTAACAGCAGTTTGACGATAAAGTCTTTTTAACAATACTAAGTAATCACTTAAACTTTGACTTTACACTTTCCTTTGTTTGCACGGAAGTCTTAATGTTTTTACAATTGTAATTCCTATTGAATCCAAATAAATTTGAAACTATTTTATATGTTATAAAGGAATTTTATGGAAATAAAATGTTATATCTGGTTTATGGAAATATGCACAAATAAGTTCATAAATCTAATATTTTATTCAAATAAGTTGAATAAAACTATGATTTTACAATTGTAAGAAAGTTTAAATATTTTCTCATGGAACTTTAAACAGAACGTATCTTATTAAATTATTTTGAGTGATGTTGTATTTATATATAAACATTTACTCTAAATTCAAAGAAAATGTGTTGTGCATTAACTATGGATTCTGTATTTTATAGATTTATCATGTTTTGATCGCATCCATTAGTAAAATAATTATTTAATAAAATATTTTATTTTTTCACCGTCTTCTTAGATGAAATTTGAACAATCCACGGAGCATACCAACACACACACAACTAAAGTAGTACATGAGCTGGAGAAGCAATGTCAAGCAATGTCTAGTGAAAGAGATTTGTTACTAAAGCAACTAAATGAATATAAACAGCAGACTGATTTATCTGGACAGCTGAATGCACTGAATAATCAAATAAATAAACTGGAGAAAGAAAAAAGCGATGCCTGTAATAAGGTTCTGCTACTGAAATTGGAACAGGAAAAACAAACAGTAAGTTTACTGATGGTATTGTAATTTAAGATTGATTGGGAGGTTTAACTGAAAGAATGTTGCGATTACCAGTCGTCCTATATAGATTTAGTTTACTGTGAATTAGTAGATAATTAACTTGAAGTTGGAAGCAACGGTTTAAAAATATACATATGTATATATCTTCGTATCTCGAAGCGGATAAAGAAATATTGCTAAATTAACAAAATCCAGGATAAAGTAAATCATTATATTTATTCCAAATGCAAAACGTTCCCTATGATATTGTAGAACATGGGTATTGTTGCGAACGTAATTATAGTTTTCTTTAATAAAAGCTTCTTTACCTAGATCTATGTTAACAACAATACATTACCATCATACAATTTTACACACTATACTAAACAATACACGTCCTTAATCTACGAAACAAAAGTTTTGTGATGTATTGTTAATTAATTTTAGAATTAAATTGTAACAATACATATGTCAAATAACAATACATATAACTACAAAACAGCCCAAGCATACCCCTTATATATATATATATATATATATATATATATATATATATATATATATATATATATATATATATATTTATGGTAATTTATTTAATGTCTAGGTTCTACTGTCCGCTCGTGATAAACAACTCACGGATTTAAAACAAGAATTAACTGGAATACAAGGATTAGTTACCACTCAACTGTCGGAGCTACAGAAATCGTCCCGAATGGATCGTTCTGGACTAGTGTGTTCATCTCCAGCGTCCAGTATCACCCCATTAGGAGCCTCCCCATCATTTCAGGTGAATTTCTAAACTTAGGGGATAACTAATGCTTCAAAATATATAATCGCTTAGTACATGAACAGTGTGAAATGTAGTGTAATAGCCATGACATTATCATATTCAACGGATTCATTTCTGTCCAAATATATACTTTAAATTTTGACAGAAATGGCACATTTACTGTGATTGTTATACTCCTCTACTATTTTTATATAAAGCTATGTAATAAATTCAAATATGTGTATTCTTATATTATTATTTTTTAACAGTTGATTTCTAATATTTATTACGAAAAGGATCCTAACAAAGATATAATACCAATTAAAAATTCACCTCCTGAAAAAGATATTAATCGAAAGTCTAAAATGGAACTAAATTTTTCAAATACTCCGAGACACAAAAAAAGATATCCTGTGATGCAGTCGCCAGCAGACTCAAAGAAAGCCACACCAAATCGTTTAAATCAAAGATATATTGATAAAAGTGTTGTGGTGAGTTCTCACATTTGCAATATGTTTTTTTAACAGGTAATCCATGAGCGTCCACAGAAAATTAGACATGGAAGACAAAATTCCATTTTATCCAGTGTGAATTCGATAATCAGGGGACCCGTTTGTTTCAAACTGCAGACGCCCAAATCAGTCCATTTAAATGTTTTAAAATTCTCTACATATCTATAACAAGAAATTTATTATTTTTAAAATAGTAAAATTTTATGGAAATCAATATGATGTTTGATCTTAACAAAAACTTTTATATTTTTAGGTAGGGCTATCTCCGCAACATGGTGGCCCACAAGGTGATAGAAATACTATTAAAGATATATTTGCTGATATACGAAAACAAGCCCTGATGAATGTAGATGTAACGCTTCCGTCTCCCCCAAAGACATACCCAATACTAGAAAACGTTTCTTCTTCTCCAAATAGTATATGGAGCGAATGTGATTCTTAAAGTAAATAAAAAAATGTGGTTGGAATTATAACAACTGACAGAAAGTCTTATTGAAGCAAGAAAGATAAAACAAATGATACAATATAACAAGAGAATTGTGTTTTCCATTGTTTTCGAGAAAAGATTCTTTAATAAGCTTTGTAAAATAAGACTTTGAAAATGCTGACGTCAGAGTTTTTTTTATGTTTACGTTTCTAGTTAAAATACCAGAAGAATCTGCTTTGGACCATATTCTCAACCTTAGAACTGTAGAACTGTAAGAGTTGTTATATTTATATTACTTTTGTTTCAAGCATCGAATCTGGTTGTTTGCATGTGTTAATTTTAATTATACAAACTTACAATTTAGTTAAATTTAGTTATATTAATAGTTTAATGATGTTTTATACTATACAGTGTTATTGTCTTTACTAAATCATGTTTGTAAATATTATAATTCAATTGTAAAATATATTTTGTACCAATCAAAAGGTTTGAATTTTTCTCAAACGTGAAGTTTAAGCTTTTGAAGGATTAAATCATGCTAGGCGACATGTTTTTGTGACTACTACATCTAAGATAGTAACATATTAAAATACAAGTAGATTTGATAAGAACAATTCATTAATTGGTTCTTATTATTAGTAAGAAAATGTAGTAGCAAATCACAAAGTTTTCGAGTAAATAACCAAGCACTAAACCGGTTTACAAAGTTTATAGATAAGAAACATTTTGTAAGATAAAACTAATTCAGTGGCTTTAGTGCCGCCTAGACAAGAATACAAAAGTGTTCTTAAAAATCCAACTCGAGATTAAACAAGACATAAATTTAAATAAATCTCTTTATGTAAATTCAATTCAGCAGTTCAGAAAAGGAACATTACTTTTATATATATAATCTACAACATATAGAATAATGCAATTTCAGCATTTTAACTTTAATCATTGTCGATTGTAATCCTGGATCTCTTTTAAAGTTAAGTAATTAAACATCTTACATTTCACAACACTTACAAATGCATTATTCAGTGCAACTATGAGGAATGAATGTTTAAGGGTTTATGGATGTAATCACCGAAGAATCTTGAAACTGAGATTCGCGGTTGCTAGTTACTGGTTGCATTTCAACCAGATTACAAGCCTAGTTATAATTAGTAAATAATCCCTGAAACACAGTGGCGTAGTTGTACAATTATTAAGCTTGATAGCTTTATTTATTTATTTATTGTAATGTTTTTGTCATTACGCACTACATTCTTCCGCCTTAAATCAATAAATTACATATCATTGTGCTTAATTACATACTATCTATCCATTCTCATTTCTTCAAAAGAAATATAGAAACAAAACAGATAAATTGAAACCCCTACTGCTTATCTCTTCCTTCTTCTCCTGTTTGTACTCTGCTCTTCCTTCTCTCTATCCCCACACAATCTTCTTTTGACTTTTTACACTTTATTGCTCACTCAGAAAGCGGATACGGATCCTGTTCTATTCCTACGAGTTTTAACGACACTTCCCAGAGTTTCTTAGCGCTGGTTTCTTCAAAGGCAGTTGCTCCAGGAGCAGTACTTTTCTGCTTCTTCTTCTCTTGACCCTCTCCTTCATTTTCCCTAGTCATCCTTCATTCTCATTACTTCCTCTTGTTTTCTTTGACTCTTTGTCACCTCAGATTAAAATCACTTCTGCTCTGGCGTTACTTTTCTTTTCCTCGTTCCTCATCGTTTTCACTATTTCCGTCATCCACCTCTTCTCTTCACTGCCTCCCTTTAATAACTGCACAATATTCTTCTCGCTCATTCGCTGATAAAGTTATTAACTATATAAGAAACAATATTTTTGGAAAATATAAATACGCCTAAATAGGTGGCAACACAAATTGCAATGAATGATATTGCGTTCGGTTTTTAAGTCTTAATTATTTCACTAAATGAAAGTACAATAATTTAATATATAAGCTCAATCGAACAATCACAATTATATCGAACTGTGAAGCAGTTTAATCGGTTTCGTGGTTAAATGTCTAACATACACTAGTATTATATAACAGCCCGTATATAAAAGCCTGTTTGTATACAACATTTACAACAGCAAAATGACTAGGCTACTCAGTTGACGACATGGTCGATGGCAGTGCAGTTCCAATGTGGTACTAAACCAGGACATAATAATTTATAGAAATTTACAACCTATACATGAGCAATTCGGAAGCACTAGCATAAATCAAGTTGATGAATTGGTTTTCCCTAAGTCAACGTGGTTCAAAGCCTAGCTAACCCTTATGACATATTCAACTTTGTACTATTTGTTTTGATGGATCGTGTTTGATTGATATTTATAGACGTATTTTGAACTAACTAATTACTTAAGTCTAATTGAAATAGTTCTATGCTACTTATGAATAATGGACAAAGACTTTGGGTTTGCTGTTAAAATGTTGCAACAAAAAGTTATTAATCAATATTGTAGATAATATTATTGTCTAAACAGAGCTATTTACAAAATTTCTGTGGGACTTCTAGTTCTCAATGTAAACAAAGAAACTCTAACTCAATTATTTCTGGTTGTATATGATTGAATTTAGAATAAGAGTAAAAAATAGAAGGTCATTTAGAATCCTTGCTGGTAAAAGTCACTACGGTATAAAATGCTTATGAAATTCTATCATTTAAAGATAACAGAAGTCCTATTTTCTGGTATGATATAAACAACAACGGCCCTACGGCCCGCTTTACCCTCACTCCTCATCCTGTAGTCTATGCAGTGTGCTTGTCTTCTGCTTTACTTCCGTTTTCAGAGATAGAGTTTTATCAGTGTTTAGTTCACTGTGTCGGTATCCGTTGCTCGCCAACGTCAAAGGCAAATGTTTTGATATGTCACTCAACCATAATCAACGGATGCTATTTCTTACAAATTGAAATTGATATGCTATTGAATTAGATGTCTAAAGGTAATATTATATCCAGTACACTGAAGTACCATTTACATATCTGTTACATTTAAAATTTCAAATACATATACTCAAAATGCAAATACAAAATAGTAAATACCTGTTTTCTATTTTGTATTTAAATATCTTTTAAGAGTATAGAATTTTATATTTTATTTGAAAACTTTTACCACCCTATTTCCTATTTGGAAAATATAAAATACTTTTTTGTGTTAATCAGTAAACATTATTTATTTAATATAAACTTAAAACCCCACCAACATTAGAACCATCTATGATCTAAAAGTATCTGCACAATTGTCTTAGAATTCTAATTTAAAATGATAGATGTGGCTATTATTTTATTATCCTTCCTGTTACCCCCACCATAAGACATCTGATTTTCGTTTATCTAAATTTGTTTATCATATTTTCTCATTCATTATTTGTTTTACTACCAGACAATCACTCCACTACATTCCTTACTGAAATATATTTACATAAATATATATTATTTTATCTATTGACTTTAACACTTGTCCACTTTAATACCTAAACTACATATAAATATATTATCCTTCTATAACATAGAAATAATTCCTGTTAAAACTACCTACCTATACTTTAGTTATCCATTATCAATTTTTAAACGTAAATGGGTGCCAAAGCCAAACAAGGAATTGTTAGTCTCTGAAGTACGGAAAATAAAACAAGAAGATATGAAAACTGTATGTGATACAACTAATAAGAAAAAGGGAAACAACGAATCTTATTATATGTTTGTGGATGACTTGGACTCTTCGACAGCCAGTGACCATGGTAACACAACCATAGAACTAGAAACATTGCAGTATTTAAAAGGCAATAATACTAACATAGATTGTTTAATTAATTATCCATACATAAAGAAAATATTTTTAAAATTCAACACCTGTTTGCCAAGTTCTGCCTCAGTAGAACGTCTCTTTTCGTTTGGTGGAATGATAATGAGACCTCATCAACGAAAAATGAAAGATAAATTATTTGAACAAATAGTGGTATTAAAATCCATGACATGAGTATTATCAAAAGTATTTTTAAAATACGTATTTTGTATTTAAATACTAACATGAAATTTATTTTTTATTTTGTATTTGAAATAGGAAAATAACGAGGTATTTGAATTTTGTATTTAAATGCTTTTGAAAAGCATTTGTGCACATCTCTGCATTTAAATATATAAGTGCTACATTGCTACATCGCAGGAAAAAGTATAGGCAAATATTAAATACAAGCTTTACGTTATCCATTTTAATTATATCTCTTTACAATATTTTCTAAAATTATATTTTAACCATTAAACACCAACGCTGCCCTAGCGATATTTCAATTAATTTCTCACATACAATTAAATATTTAATTATTTTATTATTCTTTTAGTGACTTGTTTTTTAATGTTTAACAGTGAATGTAATATGGCTTTATTAAATTTTTAAAATGTTACAAACAGTTACAAAGTTAATTTATAAATTTTAATATATGTATTACACCATGAAAACAAATGACATTCCAAAAGCCTGTTAAACTAATTGTTAAACGACGCTAGTGTTAGCGCTTTGTTGCGGTTTGGTGATAAATACTATATTTATGTGGTGGACATATGCACATTATACATATTTGCAATTAAAATTGAAATGTTATTGTTATATATAGCTATATTTTATACTCAGAAAGACTGGTCTAACTAATGAAATATTTAATCTGATTTGGAGAAATACTAATGTAAAATTTAATCATGAAATATTGAATATTATATCCTATATACTCAACCAGGGATACGGGACGTCCCGGACTGCGTGAGATTGCCCCGCTCAAGAGTTATTTGTTCCACGACTCGCATAAACAGGAAAATGTCGCTCAAGGTGTAGACAGTCTTGCGTGCATCATAGAAAGATACAGAAAACAGTATTTAATCATTTCTTTAATTCAAAATATATTTAGTAAGCAATAAAAAACAAATAAATTATATTTTATAAAAGTTATATATGTTGCATACTTTCCAGGCGATTCGCATATGAATATATTACAAATGTAACATTTTCAGTAGTTTTCTTTGCACAGTGCTTTTGAAAATTACTGTTTTCTTACCTTATATATGCTGAGTGACTAAGAGTAACTCATTTTAGATGCTGCTCATGCATATATTAAATTATTTATATCTAATAATGTAGTTTTAGTTAGTGAAATGATCTTGCTTTCTTTTAGTTAATGTGACTATGCACAAAATGATTGTGTAGTTTTGTGTTTTCTTCATAATGTTATAATAATGATTACATGCGTTTAAATACTCCAATTCATTTAAAAATCAAACACCTAATCGTTCATGTAATTTGTGTTGCAACCACTTAGGCGCAGGTATATTCTCAGCAATATTGTTTCTCATGTAGGGTTCTCACATTGAGTACATTTTTCTGGGTGTACTAAAAATGCATGTCCTACATTATGTATTACAGTAAATTTATTCGTGTAGTTTAAATCATTAGAATATAATTAAAACAACATACTTTTGAAGTGGGTATACTCTCATATCTACTCATGCAATGTATGTACAATATTTAAATGAAAACATATATGTAAATGAATCTAATTATGTTCATGAAATTCCTGAATCCTTAATTAACATTCAAGTATGTAAATATGATATAAATGCAGATATGTACACGTTGAGTAACAAACACTATAGCATATTTTGTATGACAAGTATTCGAAGTACGCCTGGTTCCCACTTGAACACGAGTACATGATACGCCATACGCATAATACGCTATACCATAAATCAAGACTAAATACAAATATCAACAAAAAAAATCAACACAGCCTACCAATACTATTTCGAGTATCTCTGGTTGCATTGCCAGGCGTTAATGGGCTTGTGTCCTCATTTTTTAGTCGTCAATTTTTCAATTGTTGATTGAAATTGATGTTAATAAATGTGTATTGGCGTGTCTATTTTATTAAATATCTAAATATTGACGGAGATATAGCAATTAAAAATTTGAATTGTAGTTTTAGCGCTAGAGATGGTCGGTGGATGTTCCTTGAAATAGCTGTAAATAATATTTGATATTTTGATATATAAATACATATAGCAGAGATTTATTAGCTGTAAAGCTAGCAGTGATTGTGGTATCACATGCATTTGGAATGTGTACAACGTTGCATCCCTTTAATAATTAAAGATACAAAATGACTTTTTTAATTGTTAATATCTCTTAACATATAAGGAGTTATTAAAAATAATTGAACATTTGAGGTTCTAGTAACCCACTTATCAATATATAGTAAACTTTTATAGAAATTAAGACATAGGACACAAGCCCATTGTATAACAACTTTGTGCTAACGGTTGCGGGGCAAGGCGCACAACTTTTCTATATAAATTAACAGTCTCAGTTATACAAAACTTTTGTTTGAAATAATTGAAGAAAAGTTTTTACGATTTTACCTTTAATTCATACTAAAAGTTTTTTGTTTATTTATAAATTTATGAAAACATTAAACAAGACGCAGATATTTATACAAGTTTGCGTCTTATTTAATATTATAATTAGTTGAAAAAGAAGAAGAATTATTTATAAAGATATTATATTGAAATATAAATACAGAAGATGGTTTTACTGTAACGAGCGCGAGAGAAATAGTGGAAATGGGAAAATTATTTCTTAAGTTGTGTGCTTTAGTAACAGCATGCGATGAGAAAAGTCTTTAATAACGACACAGGGTGTTTCGTAACTACCAAGTGAAAATAATGAAAATGTTTTTATAAAATAAAATTTAATTTGTGAGAAATGGGCTTAATTTCTATAAAAGTTTACTATATATTAATAAAGTGGGTTATTAGAACCTCAAATGTTCAATTATTTTTAATAACTCCTTATATGTTAGGAGATATTAACAATTAAAGAAATCATTTTGTCTCTTTAATTATTAAAAGGATTCAACGTTGTACACATTCAAAATGCATATGAAATCACAACCGCTAATTGCTATCTCTTTTATACAACAGAGCGTAAAAGAGATATATTGTTCACAGAACTCTGACAAGTTTACAGGTTACCAACCTTACAGCTCATAAATCTCTGCTATATGTATTTATATAACAAAATATCAAATATTATTTACAGCTATTTCAAGGAACAATAAAATTTTAATACTATGTCTGCCGTAACAGGGTTAAATAAAATAAAAACTTATTATTCTTTGACTTGACTTGATTATTTCGACTACCAACAGCTACAAAACATTACCACAGCACTGACCTACTCAACAAATAACTGACGTTAAAATGCATTTCACGTCAAACAAATGGCCGACCATCTCTAGCGCTAAAACTACAATTCAAATTTTTAATTACTATATCTCCGTCAGTATTTAGATATTTAATAAAATAGACACGCCAATATACATTTATTAACATCAATTTCAATCAACAATTGAAAAATCTACCACTAAAAATGAGGACACAAGCCCATTGTGTTTTAAATTTGTGAGAAATTAATTGTATCTAATTAAAATGGTCTTCACCCGTAACCAATTGAATCTAGTCACTTAAGTAATCTTAATTTATCTTTGTATATCACGACATTATATAAAAACTTTATTGGTAACAAGTGCTGCATATCTCTTGCACTTCTCTTGATTAGCATCGATGGAAAAGGTAGGCAAATGGTAGTGGGGAAGAAGGTAAGGAAACAAATGACGTCAGCTATTTAAAGGGACAACAATAACTATTTCAATCGTTCATAACTTTCATAATATTGCGAATTGATTAAAAATAATTGGATATTTAAGTTCTGATAGCCAACTTTATCTATATACAGTGCAATTTTGTATACATTTACAAAGTGATAGCAAAGATAGATGACACAAGTTAGGAGTAAGTTAATAAGAATAAAGTCTAGATTAAGATATAAAATGAAATGTGTTAAATAGAATAAATGGTGAAGAATGTAATGCCAAACCTGTTTGCATCAGATGCAATACATCGTTGTTCGTTTGTGTGAACCTGGTGACTGCTGGTAACTATATACCCAAGCTTCAGACCGTATTGTACAGTGTGGTACAATGTACAACACAGCGCGACGGGCGCACATAAATCCATTATCTCGTGATAGCTGGGATGCGTTCAGATGTGTCCCACTGTCCCATAGTGCTTCATTCTGTCCAATTCCGTTTCATTCCGTTTGGTTCTCGAACAGTGACGTAATATATAGCTTTTGTACATTTAATAAACAAACAAGATTCTACCTCACGATATATAGAGAAGAGGGTACATATACGAGAGAGGGGGATGTGTGGAAAACACGGGGGGTTTGGCCCCACATGTGGAGTCACTATATTTTATTTGTGTGGCGATGGCTTGGAACTTTAGCGCACCACAAATAAAGTAATTTTAGCGAAAAAGTTGAAATATTTGGTATATACGAAGATTGGAATTTTAATATTTTTGATGTCACCATAAATATAACTTCGCCGCTGCCTGACAAGTTTCTGATTATATATGTACATAATTAATTTAACTTCATAACAACCAAACCCATAAAATATAATTCTCGTTCGAAGATCGAACACGAAGACACTGCTGTCATCGTCAAGCATCAATTCTCTCACTCACTGTGAACGCAGCATTTGATATCGCATATATTTTTATTGTTTTCTTACACTCTGTAGCACTCACCTTCTAATTCAACTTGATAACAGTAAGACATATCTGTTTTTAAGAGGTTCTCTGTAGATATAGATTGTCTATAAAATAATACATTGCATTATCCAAGAATCAAACCTCATTAGTATGATAAACAAATGGTATATATATGCGATAGAGTTAAGGTTTATTGACAATAGTCTTTTGTTCATTATTTGCAGAATTCCGATTTATTAATACAGAGAGTCTAAGAGTACGACGTATATCTCACAAGAAAATATGTATTGATATAAATCGAGTAAAATAATTTATGAATAATCCAGGAAAATTTTCCTCCATTTCTGGTTTTAAGAATATGGCCCAAATGTAATTCTAAGCTACTGAATTCGAAATGGCTATTTATTTATTGACTCTCACTTTAATTTTAATTCTATCTAGTTTAAATTTAATCATAAATAATTTTTTATGAGAATATCATATAATGGGCTTGTGTCCTATGTCTTAATTTCTATAAAAGTGAACTCCTTATATGTTAAGAGATATTAACAATTAAAAAAGTCATTTTGTCTCTTTAATTATTAAAGGGATTCAACGTTTTACACATTCCAAATGCATGTGACATCACAATCCTTGTGTAAGGCTACCAACCTTACAGCTCATAAATCTCTGCTATATGTATTTATATATCAAAATATCAAATATTATTTACAGCTATTTCAAGGAACAATAAAATTTCAATATTATGTCTGCCTTAGCAGGGTTAAATAAAATTAAAACTTATTATTCTTTGACTTGACTTGATTATTTGACTACCAACAGCTACAAAACATTACCACAGCACTGACCTACTCAACAAATAACTAACGTTAAAATGCATTTCACGTCATACAAATATGGCCGACCATTTCTAGCGCTAAAACTACAATTCAAATTTTAAATTGCTATATCTCCGTCAATATTTAGATATTTAATAAAATAGACACGCCAATACACATTTATTAACATCAATTTCAATCAACAATTGAAAAATCGACCACAAAAAAATGAGGACACAAGCCCATTGGAAAGTGATAAAGGTCATATTCAAAGTTCAATAACTTTCGAATTACGTAACTCAGAGTAATGATTTTGGTGTCGGTTTGTAGATAATATCTCTGTATGTTACATCATTGTAAAAATAATGTACATCAATGTGCCGGTTTTTGAGATATGTAAGAAAAACAGAGAAATTTTGGACTAAAATTCGCATAAATCATTTTTTTTATGACAAATTCAATTTGAAAGTTTCCAAAATGCATTAACTCGAATGCAGTACTCGAAAATCGACCATTCACATTTTTGTAAGAAAATGTAATGCGGCAGTTCACGCTTGCCGAGACAGGCAAGATCCACGTTGGCTTACCTCGCTTGATGAACAGTCTCTTGACACAAGTCAAAGGAAACGAGAGGTGAGACCAATAGCACATCGACAAATGTTTAAACAATAATAAACAATATAAAAAAGAAAACATCGATTCAAAAAAATATGATATTTATTAAATATATTTTATTTAATTTACGATTATTTGATCCCTTTAATTCAACTGCGCAATTTGATTTTTATATACAGATTGTACTCCAAAAAGGTTATAAATGTATTTAGCATTGATAATGTTTCCTTTATAGCTTTTATACCAACCTCAGCAAGCTATATAATTAAAATACAAAACCGAACTATTCCTTGAGTACCACCCACTCCTCCTTGACCTTTATCCCCTTACCCAACAACCCTTGTAACAAAACATAAACATTTTTATATCATATATTAAACTAGAATCCTTTTTCCCATCTTCCCTTTTATTTTATTTTCTCGAGTACTTAACCATTTGGTGCTCGATTGAGACATACTTCTTTTTCCACTATTTCCCTTCCCTTTCTAACTCATATATACCACCATTAACCATCCTGCTCATTTTCCACCACCCCATTACATTGACTGAGTCATCGTGTGTCATTTGGTTCAGAAGCCACAAACGAAAAGTGCGTTTGACATTTGTCGTAATCTTCTAACGAAAGAAAATGGTGGAGTGGAAAAATAGGAGAAGGGGGGAGGGGAGGGGGTTAAGGTTAGTAAAGAACAAAACTTTTTTGGCTTCCAAAGCTTTATGTAAAAAGAAAATAATCTTTAACTCATTAATATCTTTAAGGATTTTGAATCTATAGGGGCACCCCATCATGTGCTGAAAGGGTCACCCCTG
Source organism: Panorpa germanica (assembly GCA_963678705.1). Classification (NCBI taxonomy): domain Eukaryota; kingdom Metazoa; phylum Arthropoda; class Insecta; order Mecoptera; family Panorpidae; genus Panorpa; species Panorpa germanica. The sequence goes on along the minus strand of OY783216.1, from coordinate 8,995,036 downwards.
GCAAGGAGCTTATAGACTCCTCTCCCTCTTTTTCATCCAGCTTCTGGATGCTTTTCGGTTAATGCTTAATGGCATAAATCTGATTATGTTCACAACGGAATAGCTAGCTTCAGGGAAATGCATTTTTGGTTATAAGAAAATGGAAAAGCATTAAATTTTGTTTTTAATAAATATGTGAAAGCCGCTCCGATTACTTCCTTTTAGGAGGTGTCTATCCTGCTGTATTTATTTATTGAAATGCCCACATTTGTGACGTGCGTGAAAGAGATAGCATATTCACCATAGCACTCTTATCCATAGAAAAATAACTGATCTATGCCTTAATAGTACAGACATGTTACGTCATAAATATGGCCACCATCTTTAGCGCTAAAACCACAATTCGAATTTTAATTGCTATATCTCCGTTAACATTTAGATATTTATTAAAATAAAATCGCCAATATACATTTGTTAACATCAATTTCAATCAACAATTGAAAAATTGACCACTGAAAAATGTATTCTTGCAGAAGAAAGTCATGTCATGGACTTGTTCGCAACTGTACGCCGGGTATAGAAGGTTAATTGATAAAACTGTCCGATATAATTTACCATTTTGTATTGATTGAATATTAGTTTAGTTTAATTCATTTCATTTTCATATAAATTAGATTAAATTTTAAACATTAATGTTGTAACACTTGGGTATTATCGTTTGTATCGTTGATAATTATGTAAATTTAATTTATTTGATAAAACAAATAGTGTTTAAAACGTGCAATGGCAATTAGTCATTTAAATTAATTAAAATACATAATATAATAGATAATATAAAAGTATCAATTAATATCTATTCCATATACCACATATGATATAGCCCAGTATACATTTTGGAGTCACTTTGACATCATATTGAAGATGCAATGATTTTTTTGTCATGAAACAGTCGTTCATATGAAATGTCTATTTTATCTGCTACAAATGCCGAAACTACTCCACCTGTCGGAATACAAATTAAGTGGAATAGTGATAGAAACGTCACAAAACAGGACGCTTCACTAAATTATTTACTGGGAGAAAACAAAAATAAAATTTTAGTGAAAATGCAACTTAAGGATAAGCTTTCATTTGTCACTAGTGTCACCAATTCATGACGTCACAAAGAAAGTTACAAAACAAGGCAATATAAGTCAGTATACGTAATAATTATTTTAATTTAAACTCTGCAGTGCAAATAATCTTATAAGAGAATCTTCACCCAAATAAGATTTTATAAATTCTAGAACAAATAAATTGCTTGTCTACTCTTGTCTTCCTTTGTTCTTATCAAATTATGAACAACTTAAGGATCCGTGTGTTTTGTTGTAAATTAAGAAAACAAATAAATGAAATAAAATACGTATAATGAGTACGCGAAGAATACTGGTAACAAAGACAAGATAATTCGCCATTTAGAAATACAATTACGAGATCCGACTTGTCGATGAATTTAAATCTTTTCAGTTAATGACTTCCAGGCACAACGGCGCTTGTTGGGAGCAATAATGCATTGTAGAGTAAATACCAGGATATTGTGGAACGTCTCTATCACGTAACAATGGTACAGCTATACGAGTATGACTGGAAAAACACCAAATTTATTTCTTAAATCATGACTCGAAGTGAACAACGCATCCGCTTACAGCAGCTCTAACACGTGGTAAACTCACTAAATTACGTTGGAAACCTAACCTTACAATTAAAGCAATGGATGAAAAATGCTGTTAATTTTAATCATTAAAAACAAGTTTGTCTATATCTGCAAGTATCCTAAAAGAAAAGAAAGTGAAAGTGCAGCTGTAAGAACTATTTGTTACAGAAAAATATAGAAAGATGAACCAGTGTAGGCGCTGCTTACAACTTCTGTCCTTAATCCACAACTTGTCAACGTCTAAAAGCACAAATTTGCCGTTGGGCATAGCGTGACTGTACAAGTATTATATTTCGCGATTGCCCGTTGCTTTGACGTCAGCCAAATGTTCCAGTCAAACGCTGGAGCTGGAACGACGATTTCCGTCGTTTCTTTGACATCATTGTTCGAAGCCTTTGGGCATCATTGCCAGTTTCAGTTCCAGTTCCAGTTATAGTTCCAGCTGCAGCGTCTCTTTCAACGACATTCTCCCACATTTATGTACTTAGGCAAATTTGCGTCTTCAGGCGTCGACAGTCAACCGACGCCGACCTCTCGGGGAATTGACCAATTGAGCTTTATTTGACAGTACGCAGGGGTTTTCTATTCTCTTATACAAACATAGGAAATACATACATACAACAATAGGGAATGTTCACTACTTCAATACAAATAAATTCTTTGAAAGTCATAGTAACTCAATGCAAAACAATGTTTAGATAAAGGGCTTGTGTCCTATGTCTTAATTTCTATAAAAGTGTACTATATATTGGTGAAGTGGGTTACTAGAACCTCAACTGTCCTTATATATCTTATGTACTTATATATCAAAATATCAAATATTATTTACAGCTATTTCAAGGAACACTAAAATTTCAATATTATGTCTGCCGTAACAGGGTTAAATAAAATAAAAACTTATTATTCTTTGACTTGACTTGACTACCAACAGCTACAAAACATTACCACAGCACTGAACTACTCAACAACTAGCAAGTACAATGCATTTTACGTCATACAAATGGCTGACATATCTAGCGCTAAAACTACAATTCAAATTTTGAATTGCTATATCTCCGTCAACATTTCGATATTTAATAAAATAGACACAATTGAAAAATCGACCACTAAAAAATGAGTACACAAGCCCATTATATTTCTTATTTCAAAGCTCGTCTGTCGGTAAAACGCGTAGATTACGTCGGTAAACAACGTAGATTACGTTGTAGGAATAACGGCCAACACAGTTGATATTTGGAGCCAACAGAACTCACTGTGCATATTGTAAGGTTATAATAAAATTAGATAAAAAACATAAGTTTGACTAAAAATTTACAATTCCTAACAAAATGAGAGTCTTGTATACATATATTCCCCAGTAACAACAGCATTTCAGCATTTAGGTACTCCATCCACTAATTTTTGTGCATCACTTTAAGTTATGTTTAAATTTTAGTAAACCCAGTTTCTGAATAATCTTCTCTATTAAATGTTGTAGCAGTGACCGTAGTGACTGGTTCGTCGGTTCATCCTCTACGTCATAAATAGATAATTCTATATTAAGCCATGAATAGAGATGGATGGTATATATATACAAATAATACATGTATATATTACGTTTACATTTGAATTGCAAACTTCACTATATGCCATGTGCATATGAAACAATATGTTTCCTGGATAACAATGTTATAATAGTAGACAACACTACAGGCGCTACAGTACTGGTAGACTATACTATGCAAATACAAACAGAAACGTTAGGTTTGCCCACTGCCCTCTGCCTAATACGAGGGCGTATACAGTCAATACACTAGTCTATGGATTGCTTACAGGGTATATATGTACATATAACGAATACATCTACTTGTAATTTACGTTTACAAGAGAAATAGTATTCGCCGGTCTTGTAACAATTGTATCGGATTTAAAATTTGCTTCTACAAGAAAATATGTTTCGAGTGACTAAATAGAGATAATTTATGACGAAATTGGGGGAATGCAGAGTACACCGTCCCGTAGAGGCAGTGCCGGAATAATTCATGACCTGCATACCATGTTCCTCCCTAGATAATACTTTAAAGAAGATATGGTGCAAATTTTTTCGAGATATCGTCGTCTCTAGTTGCTAATAATGGGCTTGTGTCCTATGTCTTAATTTCTATAAAAGTGTACTATATATTGATAAAGTGGGCTACTAGAACCTCAAATGTTCAATTATTTTTTAATAACTCCTCATATGTTAAGAGATATTAACAATTAAAAAAGTCATTTTGTCAAACAAACGAAAGTTTGGATGAATTGTTGGGATTTGAATATTCGTCATATTTTAGAAATAAGTGTGGAAAGGTAGTTCGGCAAATAATCGCGCTTGTCTACTTGACCTTAAATAATTGGCAAACAGCCAAATAATTGAACACGCAAGTGTGAATAATTAATCTAAGATAATTTCAATGTTGCATAAAATCAATGTCCGTTTAACATTTAAAAAAGTTTGCGTAAGATTCAACGTTAAATAAATGTAACAGTGTATGTCGATCCCCTGATGTATTCGTAAATTCGTCTAGGGTACATAAGTTTGATATGGGTCACATCTTAAACATGAAGAGCTTTTGAATGTATAAATAATTATAATACCCCTTAAGACCACGCCTTCTCAGTTCTTCCCTCCCCCACCTACAATCTGTTTTCATAATTCCATTTCTGATTGACCTCTATTATCAACAAGCGTACCAATTAATAACAAATTGTTAAATTTGTGTTATATTTTCACGTATTATTATCTCTTTGTTAATCCAATTATAATTGAGTACATGTTGTGGACGACCAGGGTTAGTTTGACCCCAAGTTGGCGGCCAGCACTGGGACAATAAGCTGGGTTGGTTCACGAAAACACAGGGTTTGAAACTGATTATTAATAGAAGCAGTTGTTGTTTTGAGGTACGCGTATCTAAAGGTTTCGGCTTGTTGATTTAAGTGTATTTTTAAAGGTGAAAGGGCGTAGAATTCAACAAGCTCCTAAGGAATCCATAGATTGTGAATACCCGAAGACCGTGGTATCTTGTGGAATTACCATATACATGTTATTCAGTATTAGAATAGGGTTACTCTTGAGCGACTTAGCGGTCCAAGGGTCTTACTCGTATGTTTATTAACCAACACAAATAAACCTTGTGAACCATGTCTTCAAATTCCGTAAAACTGGAATACATATTGATAAAGTTGGCTATCAGAACCGGATATGTTCAATTATTTGCAATTAATTAATAGGTAGGGCTTCACACGAGCACGAGACTTTTCTGAAAACTATTGAGACGGTACCGAGACCACAAAAGGCTGTGGTTATACAATTACGAAATATAAAATCTGGTAAACAAACATCTGTGAAATATTTGATTTTATAATTTTGTCTTTTATAACATTTTGTAGCCGAACGGAAACATGTCGAGTCGAAATTTTAGACCTATCCTGATCCTAAAATGAATCTTTGCCCCTCTTTTCATTCTGAAAGCAGTAAAGTGAACCTCGTCTCATACTAAACATTATTATATGACCATCGCTTGATCCTAAATGAAATCATGATTCTCCTCTTATTTTAGGTCTGAGCTATATTATTACAGTCTGTACCTCATTTAAACCTGAGATGGACAAAAGGAATATTAAGGAATGTATTTATACCTGTATTATATTGTTATGGGATGAATATGAAATAATGAGTTAGAGAGAGATAGATAGATGCAATAATGAGTAGTGCGTGACTAGTGCTGAATAAGCTTATATGAGGTTTTGAATATCATCCTCATTTGAGCCTCAACATCGTAATTTGTCTGATAACTGAACCCAGAAACGGGGTCGACAATAGGGTCAAAATTTCGACGCGTACGATGCAAACAGCAAATACACATAAGCTCTGATATTATAAAGGTGGTAAAAAACTATAAATAAAATGGATTTCTTATTACTCTAGACTTTAAAACTAAACATGTGAAATTAGAATGACATACCTGGTGCCAACAACCGTGTTCAATAGATAGGTCACACCTAAAACAAAAAATAATTTAATATTAAATTTTTTTTTTTGAAAATATTTTCATATTCACAACATATAAATCTATCAAGAAGTTTTTCATTAGGCGTTGTTTTCTTTATACATTTTTTACATATATTTATGTAAACAAATGTTTTACATAAAAAGTATTAAAAATAAACCACCTTATATTAAAATGAATAACTGCTTTTTCATTAAAATGATGCACGCGTTTTTGTTTGTACTTTGCTAGGAGTGCTATGGGGCTACGGGCTACGAGCTACGCAAGCTACGGGCTACGATGGAAGAGCTACGAGCTACGAACTGAACTACACACGGACGCTGCTTGTTACTTTGAGTTATGATGTTGTTTTGTCATTTCAGACAAAATTATGTTTGTGTTTTGCACGGCCAAGCCACCAGCTCTAGCATCAACTCGCTCCTCCCTTTCATAGAAGAAGAAACACAAGTTCTCAGTCTCCAGAAGGTAACAACAGCCATTGTTGTTGTTGGCTTGAAATTGTGGAGGTTTGTGTTCCTTTGTTGACGTCATGCCCTGGTGTTATCAACGAAGAGTGCAGTTATTCATTTGTATCTTAAAGAGTGTAAAAACCATTAACGTAATGGGGGTTTATTTCAATATTCCATTAGCTCAGGGATGATGAACATGCCAAAAATATACAAATAATATTTTTATGAAATTGCTGCCATGGTAATCTTTATTGACTTTATTGAAATAACTTCTTTAAACTTTGGCACAGGGGCTATAGGTTCATCATCACTGGCTTCTCTAATCCATTACGTAAATATATTTTTGTACCAATGTTTAAAATATAAGAAACGTAAAATTATATATCATACGTTTCTTGCAGATTTTTTAAAGTGAACCGCTATTTAAACTGGATAACTTATTATTATTATATACACGGTGTCCAGAAAGGGTATCGGGTATTTGTAAGTTCAATGAAACAAAAATTATTTGTATGCAATAAAAAAGTTTATTGTTTATTATTAGCATATGAATTGGAGAATTATTTGGAAAAGATGACGTTATCCAAATGATGACCGTTACGTTGCTGGCACTCTTCTAAACGGAAACGAAGATTGGCGATAACACGTTGACACATAGCTATCGATATTGCTGCCATTTCTGACCTGATGTTTTGCTTTAACTGGGTTAGATTCGTCGGATTGTTTTGATAAACCTTACTTTTAAGGTATCCCCATGCAAAATAGTCAAGCGGGCTAAGGTCGGGGCTTCTGGGAGGCCAGTTGATGTTACCCCTTCGCGAAATGACTTTATTAGGGAATAACTCGTTAACAACTTCCATTGAGTTATTTGAGGTATGGCAAGTGGCCCCATCTTGCTGGAACCACGTTCTTGAGTTGAAACCTGCAAACTCCTGCAACTCTGGGACCAAAAAATTTCGCAACATATCGCAATGCCTTTAGCAGACATAGCGGCCCAAACAACGACCTTCGGGCTATGCAGGGGTCGTTCATGCTTTCGTCTCGGATTCTCCACTGCCCAGTACCGACAATTCTGCTTATTAACATGACCATTCAGGTGAAAATTTGCTTCGTCACTGAACAGTATGTTGTTAAAGTTGTCAAATCGCTGCAGCACTTCGTTCGCAAAATTCAGTCGATTAGCATAGTCCGCATCCTTCAATTCTTGAACCAATTGAATTTTATAGGCTTTTAGATGTAAGTCTTTCTTTAAAATGTAATGTAATGACGATTTTTTGATGTTCAACGCTTGGCTTCGCTTTCGGATGGATACAGACGGATTTTGACGAACCGACGCCTCAACTTCTTCAATTGTTTTTTCATCGCGAACTGAACGAGGACGACCAGAGTTTTGAATTTTAACTGACGCACCTGTATTCTCGAACATCCTGATCCATTTCCTAATGCTATCGTCACTTGGCGCGTGGCGTGTACGATATTCCGCACGATAGAGACGTTGAGCAGTCACTATTGAATCACCATTACGATAATTCGCTCGTACGCAAAATGCGCGATGCATCCCCGAGTACTGTTCCATCGTGACTAAAACTCCACAGAATGGCGGACGCCACGAACCCCTCCCCGCACCCTTTAGACGCCCCGTTTCGAATATGGCGCGAAAACAAATACCCGATACCCTTTCTGGACACCGTGTACATGATAGAGCAGAACTCTCACTCCTGAGTTTTTCCACCCAGATCTGGTTTTTTCATGAAAATACCTCATTATCTGGGTTTTTTGATAAGTTATCGGGAAAAGGTTAAATTTAGAGAGGAGAAGAATTCTGGCATGGGGCTCTATTCCTGAGTCTTGTGAGCAATGGTCGTGATCGAACAGATCTGATTTATATGAGTGCAACATTTTACGAATCACTTTTACATATTTAACATTTTATAATTCTATTTTACAAATTTGTAAATATTTTAATTCACTAATAAATTTTGAATCACTTAACAAAAATTTAGTATTAACAGGAAAAGTTTTAATCACATCTAATATTTCACTATTGAATTTTGATCTTTCTTAACTATAACTTATGCTTTCAAATATAATATGATCCAAAGTTCCTTCTTCACCACATTGACATCTATCGTCGGATTTAATATTAATTTTGTACAGGTGAGCTGGAGTTTTACAATGATGACTCATTTCTAAAACATCTTTTCTTATTTAAATTTGAATGAATAGAAGAACATCATTTGAGCTATTTGTCTAGTAGAACCAAACAAGACAACGTTGTACTTCGGATTGAGTTTGTCGGATGGACTCCATAAATAATCGGAAGGTTTACCCTCTTTAATAAAGTAACAATCATTTAAAAATAGTCAACGGTACAGTTTTAATATCAACTTCAAAAAGAAATCAGCAGATGGCACAATCTCGTATACGAGTATAATACTTCAAAACATATTAAGACATAATTAAAATTCAAATATCTTCAAACTTCTTCATTACTTCTCATAATCAAACTTTATTAATTCCAGAATATTTTATGAATAAAAAAAAAAAGAAAGAAATAAAAATGAAAGTAATTAACATTACAACTTTAATATTTAAACTTCATTTACATAATGAATTAAAATCCAATGTAATTAAATACATCAAACTGAAATCGCTTTTTTTTTACTTCTCTGGACCCGTATATTCGAAGCTAGTCTACTGTTAGTAGCGCTTCCCTCGCTCTCTGATACCCAGTTTCATCCCCTTTCCCACACTCCATGGTACACCCTCACTAGAGATGCATTTTATATGTCTGTTTAATGGATATCATAAATGTGTACAAGCCATGATGGAGCATTTAAATCTGCATGTATAATGCATAGAGTTGTATATGATTTGGAAACACTATGAGTGTATACCACATTGCCACCCCTACCAGGCGTTCTCAAGTTAAAAAGCACAAAACAAATATTGGAAGATTGACATGGCAAGTTTCCTGCTACACGGTGGAACGAATGTTTGATCCGAATGATTTATTTATTTTATTAATTTGTTGATATTATTGACACTGACACTGTTTAACAAAAACTTTCAAGTAAATAAATAAACTTTCAAGTATAAAATCTTCCTTTGTTGGACGATTCGTGCAGCAGTGCATGACTTGTGGATCAAGTGTGTGATGGGGGTAGCCCAACAGCCCAAACTTCTTCCAACGTGAACGTTGAACACACCTAGTTCCAGCATCGACCACACGAAGCGTCAAATCATCAAGCGTTCAAGGAGTGCAGCAATAAGCATATAAAAATTATGCTAGTTATGATATACTTGTGAAAAATCTTAATTATTCTACAGATGAAAAATACACTACAATAGCATCACTATTTTCACTGATTAATTAACCATAATTATTACTTTCTAAAATCTAAAATGTGCCTTTTGTGTTTAGAGTATTTAAGGTTCATATAACATTAAAAAAAATTATTGTATTGGTTTTTTGAAAACTAAATCAAATTTTTTCGAATTAATAGAATCATAAAATTTCTTAACACGACCTTCTCCAGGATTAAAGGATTACAAACTATCGATTACAGGAAAGAAGTTTCTAGATTTCGTTTAAGTTACCTTTTACATGAATCCAACGTATGGTTTGATTGCGCAATATTGTGAAACCTATTTCCATACATTTTCGTTTATATTTAAGATAGATATTACCTAATTTATTAACACCAAATCATTCAATAAGTTATTACATAGACTTAATACACTAATTGCAACAAACGTGGATATTATACACCTCTTTTTGGTCATGTTTACCTGGATTAGAACAAGTAACAAAATATTTGATCACATACACTGCGAGATAGGACTTACATAGACGCGTTATATCACTTTCTTGATAATTTGTTTAATCTATAGCTTTTGTACTAAAAATGTATATGAGCTTGGGTTTACTTAGTTTGAGAATCTTTGCTCTATGGGTGCATACGAGTTAAGCCGCGGTCGCTGAGATATGACCCACTACGGCATAACATGGAGATTCATGGATTTTGGTTTAGGTTAATATATTATTTGTGTATATGGCGTATAACATGAAGTTGAACAGTTAAAATTAAATCACAGGTAAATAACGGGTTTGAATCTTAGATTTAGCTAGAGGTTACTATTTTCTGTTACTATCTAGATGTTTTTCAGTTTCACTGTATACGGAAGTCAGTTTTTATTCATGCAAATGATTCGAACCTTTTATTTTAATACCTATTTGAGTGCATCAAATTTCAAAAATTATTAGTACTTAAAAAGTAATTTATCACCAGTACGAAACAAGCAATCGTCTTCAAATTTTTAGCATAGTTAGCTAATGATATCTTTAATAATTGTGCAAAAATGAACAAGCTATTATTCTCCGATACTCAAGGTACTCGTCGCACAGACAAGGCTGTAATATGCCTGAAGAATATAGGCAGATATTTGAAAGCAGAAAGCAGTCTGAAAACCCTTATTGACTTCATCAATAAAACTAATTGAATCTCTTTATTTTATAAGTTGTAAATTATGTATTGTAAATGTTTATAAATGTATATATTGTTTTCAAAGCTAAAAACTTTTGAAAGCTATAACATTCCACCTAATCATTATGTATTATTTCTCAAATGAATCTTAATAGCATTAGTTATGATATAGGCTATATACTCGTACATGCCTCTGTGCATACATTCATAGGTATGTTGAAATACATATGTACACATACGCTTAGCCCGCCCCTAATGTACAGGTGTTCGTGAACGTTAGTGGGCTCCTGCACTAGCTAGGTGAAGCAATAAAATAATAAGTCCATGTCGCATTGCAGACTCATTTGTGATCAAGTCATGAATTTGGAATAGTAAAAACAATTGTATCGGAAGATTCCGCTCCTATGTCAGGTAAAACAAATACTGTAGACGCGAGTATAACGCCAAAATAATTTCTCGGGCAATATCACACATTAAAAATAGTATTAAAATTTACAAATCCTATTTTAAAGACAAATTATATACTCGTTTATTAATTTTAAAATCATATTTCAAATTTAGAAAATATTTTACACTTTATAGAGTATAAGTCTAGGCCACACCCATTTACATTTCATTATAATTGTGTAGAATACTTTTAAAGTTACACTGTATGTGCATTTCTAAAATACTACATAACTAAAATCGTATTGCATGTAGATGAACGCCTACTTATTAAAGTGCGGCAACCAAACAAGCACCAAGCATTAATTAGTAAAGCATTTGTCGGGTCACTGCAATTTATTACACAGAATGCACCATTGTTCTAGAGGTGGTCTTCAAATCGAATTCTTGTGCAAGACTGCGAAACAATCACGCAGGATTGCATTATGGGGGAACACACAAAAGAGCTAATAATGCTGGAATTACCGCTGCCTCGAGGAATTTATCCAATGCTTAGCTAGTACACATGATTATTAGATATTGATTGATTTGTGAATAGGCAATCAATAATTACCATGTATGTCACAGTAATTATTCATTATGAACATATACGAATAATAACTCAATGCCTTTTTATACTTTCTTGAAAATGAGGCCCCTTTTTACTACTTTTCACGGTGGCACATTTTTTGTCAAATAGATAATGTCGAATAGATAATGTCGTTGTCTATTTTTGTTAAATAGACAACGATATTAACTCTTCTAAGGATATTTATTCAAATAAAATTAAGTAATATCCTAATGGTGCTCTTCTTTTATTTACATATCTCTTCTCTATTTCGGTAGGTGCCTTTTGATTTTGTAAAGAAGCCCAGTATGTCAAACTTTGTCAAAAGCCTGCATTATGTCAAGGAACGCTACCAAGCAAAACTCTTTTTTCTCAAGACAACCGTCGATTATATTCGCAATTCGATGAACGTGCGCCCCAGTAAACATTTTGGAATCACTTTTCCATCATATTGAAGATGCCCATGACTTTTTTGGCATGAAAAAGTTCAGTTTCTCACAGTCGTTCATATGAATGTCGGAATACAAATGAAGATAAAGTTGATGCGAACTATAATTAGAGCGCAATAGTGATAGAAGGGTCACAAAACAGGACAATTCACCAAATTGTTTACTGGATCTATCGTTACGTGGTTTTGCCGAAAACCAGACTGGTGGTCTGGTATCAGTTTTTCGCTTAGAACAATTGGTGTAAATCTTATGAGGAGCAACTTGCAATTTACGGTGATCCTGATGAAAGTGAGAAGAGGGCGTAAGCTACTAAGTGCTCATCAGTCCTAAATATTGACGTCTACATTCTCATGTGCACGTGGAAGAAATGATAACCTATAAGGATGTATCATTGGGTACATTCCTTTCATGATTTTATTATGCTATATCACTTACTAAATATCCTAGGGATATATTGTAAAAGTCTGTCAATAAAGAAAAAAAAATCTCTATCTCTGCTTTCTCTTTATCCTCCTCCGAATATTTTCTTTCTTCTTCTTGCTATCGGCTCCTTTGTAGTCTCTCCCTTTTCGTTCCTTTACTTTCCTACTATTTCTCCTCTTTATCTTTTTCCTACTTTCCCTCGGCCCCTACCGTGCCCCCTTTCTCTGTTTTTCTTCTCCTAATATATCCATTCTTTTCTTTTTATCTACAACTTTATGTATCATATTTTAAACGTTCTTTTCCACTCCTTGCAGAGGTTCATACCTAGGCTCCGTTATAATATTTTACAATGATATATTTTTAAGTCACTTTTTAACTTGCCGATACTTTTCGTGGCCAAATAAATGACGTAGTGTACCTTTTTCCAGCAAATGGCAATCATAATAAACATTTTTAACTTTTGTGTTTATTATAGTCTAACATTTGACAATAATAAAACACTGTAGTACTACTGAGCGTAACCTGAGCAGTGCTAATGGATTTCTAATTAGGTGTATTTAGTGCAAGAGAACACCCCTCTCTCCGCAACCTGCTTCTACACCTCTTACAGTACCAGGGAACCATTGTGCCATGGTTGTGACCAAGCCCAGAGCATCTGGTAGAGAAGCATGACATCTTAATACTCCGTTCTATTTAAAAGTGTAGTACTGCTCGCTTACAAGTTTCATCGTTCCAAACAGAGAGACGTAATTCCAAAATCGTGCCAAAAATGGAACGGAATGAAGCCCCGCCTATTACACGTTTGGAACATCCGTAGGTGACCTGCTTTAGAACGCTCGTATATTAGAATTCTTCCTTGTCTTAGGAAAGTTACAAATACTAGTGACAATACTAATTATTTTCTATTATGATAGAGATTCCGTAAGTGTGCCTATTGCCGGACTATTTAAAGATAGCGTGCAGATTATATATATCACACGGTACTATTTGTGGTCTGTCTTAATAAAGAAATATTCCCTATTTCCAAATATGCCAATGAAATGTGTTATCCATGAATATTTATCCTTAGGGTTTTGTGAATTGGAAGCCCAGGGTCTGGCTAATACCTTGACCAGTCCGACACTGGTTCCATGCCCTGGAAACGTCTCTTTGTAAATAGTTTTGCGATAACGCAGACGTGTTATAAGGAGGACGAACATTAAAGCAAGGGAGGGGGTTGTAATACTGTTAAAAGGGGTGGTGTAATAGCAAGTGGAACGGGATGGGGCATTCAGCTGGCTGAGGGCTACTTTACATCTACTATTACCATCACCACTTGATTTAACGTCACTTGTATTCAACGTATTTGAATACGAAACCATTAGTACTAAAATAGTGCTAAAATGAAATGTTTGTGTTATAGCACTAGAAAGAGCAGTGTGTGGAGGAGCGGAACACTGTTTCCATTCGTGTGAAGTCGCTCCGGAGGCGATATTTGTTTCCAGAGCTCTGAAGCTGTCTATTTTGTACACTGTAGAGATAAACTAAGCACTAAAACATAGCACTTTTCATACTTAAAACATTAAAATCACTTTTGTTACCACAACCATACAAACAATTTTGGTACAAGTGTAGTACGAATCTTATACGATTCCTATACGATTCTTGTATGATTCTTATACGATTGTTATACGATTCTTTTCAACTCGTACGAATATCATACGATTCTTAACAAAATTGTTCGTAGAAAATCTAAGGTTAGGGGTTGTTTATTAACAACGTAGCTACCTCTCCCCCTCAGGTGGCCTAACGTAATGTAGAAATCTACAGTTCTGTAAATGTCTTAATAAATTCTGAATAATAAGCAGATAATTTGTTAACCATTAAACAAATAAACATAAATATAAATATAAATTCATAATTAGATAAATACTTTTCAATTATTTCTATTTTTAACACATTTAAATGGTGGAAATACAAGGGTTGCTTCACGTAAAGAAGGAAAGTACACATGTGTTACAATGATAAAAGGAGTGTCTCTGCCAATACACATTAATACACGTTGTATCCACCAGGCGGCCAGGTGACCAGTCCGACATGAATGGAAAATGGTGATAAATTTATAAATAGCACCAACAGCAGACCATGGCATGGGAAAAGTATTTATTTTAGGTATTTTTTTTTTTAAATAGCTCTGTTAAGACTGATGGAGATTCTTGCATGATTGATGACACGGTAATTACAGTCCACAGACTGGCTGAATTATATATTTGCGTATTGTTAGGGTAATAAACAAACTGATGATACAATTGCCATTAAGTTTTAATTTTATTGTGCATAAAACGTAACCATATAAAATGAATTTTCACTCATTTATGGTAAGTATAAAAATATTGTACAATTTTATAGAAATTAAGTCATGGTTTGCATAAGAGCTAAGCAAAATAAATAATATTAGATAAAAAAGGATAATCGATTTTATGAAAAAAGTTTTAGGATATAAATTGAACATCAGTTGAAGAATCAACACTGGATAAAATAGAATCGAGTGCTCCAAATTTTATCACCCACTTTTTACAGTATTTTCTCAACAATCACAAATCATTTTTGTTTTTGATTAACAAGCAATTCCAATACGTAGTATACATATTAAATATATTGCATAATTCTTTCACTTCTTTCTGGATAATTAATGCCATCTATCTCAGTAATAATGTACTACCATTCCGATACATCAATAAAACACGGTTTAGATTTTTTATGGAGTCCATATTACTTGTCATATATTTCTGTATTCCAAATATCAGAGCTATATAAATTACAGTCAATGTTTTTATATTTTATGGTATTTTCAGTTATATTTACGACTCCCTGCAGAAATGAAGTATCATATCCACCTCCATACTACGATATCATACATTTCTATATAGTGTACAAGTATATAGAAATGTAGAGTAGGTAAGGAATATGGGAAACGTAAATTGTAAGCGAACAGTAGTACTGAGCAGAGCCGAATTGGAACGTGTTGTTCTATTTGTGTTAGATGTTTTAAAATTTATTAAAAGATATAGAAAAGATATTACATACTGACTTTATACATAGGAAGTTACAAGAAATCAACTTAATCTCTATGCCAAAATAATTAAAACTTATTTTAGCTCGAAGAAATATTCCTCGTGCGCTGAGAAAGGGAGAGAAACAATGAGGAGTAGGGAGCAAGAAAATATAGGAACAAGAGTATAAAATGAGATGTAATTACGTGATTTAATATTGAAAGAATATAAAGTCTAACGACACACACATTAAATTAATAAATTAAAATATATATATATATATATATATATATATATATATATATATATATATATATATATATATATATATATATATGATTTTTGGATAGTACCAACCTTGAAACGATATGTGTTAAAATTTCATGACATTTCGGCCATTACTTTATGAGTTACAGTGATTTTACTGACGCTACTTTTTTAATTTAAAAAACCATGGAAAATCTGAATGTCGTGTGTTGATAAGCCATTGCTTTTAAATGGAAAAAATAACTTTCAAGCAAAACAATGTCTCGCCTATTATCTATAGGTTATCCTACAAACTTATTGAGTGATGGACTACGAGTGAATGTAGAACTTAACGTAGTGACGTTATCACTTTAATAAATTAAAGGAGTTTAATACAAGTACATCAAACAAAAAATTAAAATTATAAAATATATCATAATTATCTTAAACGTGTCGACAATTTAATGAGAAAAGTTCATTTTTTCTTGACATTATCGGTGCATGAAGCATCAAAAAGTTACACCACGACTGTAATAATTATAAAGCGAAATATAATTGCTTTTAAATTTATTTAATTATGAAACATTTTATTCGGTTCACCAAATGTAATTAAAAATGAAGGAAAACGGATTTTCTACAAATTGAGTTAATTTTAAAGTCGGAATAAAGTAGTATTCCCACCTACTATTTCAGTTTTATCTGAAAGAAAAACGTAACATATGCCAGTACAGATAGTTTTGTGTTTCACTAAGGACATCACTTTTTTCATCAACAACGTTCCGTCGTAACATGACCATAGACCATGATCCTTGAATAATACATACAAGTCCGGGGTTAAAACATATAGTTAAAACTAAAACTAAAATATGTTCATCTTAGAAAGATTAAAACATCATTTGTAAAGGTTGAAAGGTTTGAAAGTTTTGTAAAGTGTGCTCCCAGCTTTAACAGCTGCATTTTCCGATGTACTTTGAATTTGTGTCGTAATATTTATTGTGTACAACTGCTT
The DNA here is from genome assembly GCA_963678705.1 of Panorpa germanica. Lineage (NCBI taxonomy): Eukaryota > Metazoa > Arthropoda > Insecta > Mecoptera > Panorpidae > Panorpa > Panorpa germanica. Next base: position 8,978,250 of record OY783216.1, on the reverse strand, counting down.
ACAATATCGACCAAACAAATTCCATATTACATATTAGTAACTATTGATTTAGCGTTCATTGCCGATGTGTTTAGAACAGTGAAATAATAACATAACCGCGTACTGAATAGTTCTGAGCCTTTTAGAGAAGTAGCATATTATTGTATAGATATATTATAGTGTAGGCGCTATAGGTAGTTGAGTATGCAAAATGTGAGGACTGGCAACTATGGTCGGATTCTTATACCAGAGACCCCAAATAATAACAAAACGCATCTTGCCACCAGCTCTGATGGTCCCTTTCCGCTCCCTTCACATCCCCTCTCCTTTTTATTAATAAAAAAGATTTTATTACTTTTATTTTTATTTAATTTTTTTTATTTAACAATCCATCCTCACTTTCACCATTAGAAAAAAGTATAAATTATTACTGAAATAATCATTAAAATGATTTTATAGATTGTACTCAATATATTTCCTTTACAAATAAGAGTAGAGGGGTAAAAAAAAAATGGACCAAATATTTGACCGGCAATATCCGCATTATTAATTTTTGACCTCTGGTCCATTGGTGGAATTTGGTCCTCACATTTTGCATACTCACTTACCTCTAGCGCCCGGTCTATTAACACTAATAGACCGATCTTTATTTTCATTTACCTAAATTTGTTAAAAAATTGTAAAATTTAAAAATGGTATAAGAAATTGTTTCCTCCTTTTCATGATTTAGTTTCATACTGTCTTTTTTAAACAGTCAGTTGCAGAGATGTGCGTTTTTCAGACACATGCTTGGAACTTGGTTTATTAGTGTAGGTACACAACTGACAAACGCCAAAAAATAGAACAATTAACATACCAACTTAAATTGGGCCACTGTGGACATTTCACTGTCAGAAATTGGGTTTTTATAAAAGAAACATAAAAAGAGCAGTTAAAAATAAATAGTCAGACTTCGCCTAAGACATGTATGGCTCAAAATGTTCTAAATAGTGTCAACTATCATCCCCTTAAGGCTTTGCACCTTGCTACGAAACACCCTATATATACCTAAACACAGCGCTTTTTCATTTTACCAGAATAATAGTGATCTAAGCCACAATACTAATACACTCTCAAGTACTATGTACATATGTGTAATGACAATACCCAGAGTGCGTTTCAGGAACATGAAACAGTATAGTACAGCCATCCGTTTCCGTTTGTAGCGAACAACAAAACTACTAATTGCAATTAACAATTCAGCTGGTCTAACAATGAAGAGTACCCATTGTTATTGTTCCAGCGATATTCTGTCAATGTGGTGTGTACTGTAGTGTATTATTGCTGTACATCGTAAACCAATGGTTTATTGTTAAGATGTATCAATTACTCGTAATCAGTCTTAAGCCGGTACCAAACGTTTGATTCAAATGTTTCCTACTACACGGTGGAACGAATGTTTGATCCGAATGATTTATATAGATAGAGAACATATAGGAACATATACCTTTCTCTCTCGCACACATTTTGGACACACTTTCAGGTCCAGCATTCTCTGTCCATATATATATATATATATATATATATATATATATATATATATATATATATATATATATATATATATATATATATATATATATATATATATACCATAGGACCATATGATATCAATTGTCTAACAGGAATTCAGTAAACTTTAACCTCAAACACAAAATAGTAGTAAAACAATATTCTACAGTTAAACTATGCTACTACAACATTTCAAAATATTTTACTATGTACTAATAAGTAAATTAATTTTGAACTGCATAACTAAATACATATTAAATACACTCATGCAGAAATATTTAATCGAGAAAAGCATGTCACAACGTGTAAAAAATATTTACAGAAATTAAAATAATTTTATTTGATCAGTGTTACCCGTGTTGCTTAATTAAAATGCCATAGACCAGCTGACACTCGTGGCCTGTGTTGACTATGTGTGCTACCAACTATATAAACGTACTATATATCCGTATTGCATATTACTGTTTGAAATATTTGATGATGAAACACTGCAGGCAACTTTATAAAGTTAAATTTTAATTGCTGTTTAAAAATGCAATATAATTCATTTTAAATTCATTATAATTAGTGCAACTATTGATTTGAAGTAAAACTACATTAATATTATGTGACGTCACATTTATATTTAACACCAGACTTCTGTGGCATCTACTTCGATCACTGAACTAGAAAATATAGCTGACACACACAAAAAGTTGTTTTCCTAAAACTAATTTTGTTTTATTTGCGTCTATCTTCTTTCTCTTTCTAACACTACTCCAATGACATGTACATAGTATATAACCATCGGCTTAGTAGTGATTAATTCTATGTACTGGAGATACGGAACACCTAATTTAATCCTGACCTCTAATATGCAAGTTATCAATACTCAATCCACACTAATTCAAATCACCTGTGCCACCACTTCTCCAGGGGTGAGGGTAAGCGAGGAGGTGATGACTCAGGGTGTGACTGTCGTGGTTGATGAAGCATGTACTACAAGACCTCTATAGCCACATATTGGTACTAAGAGCAAGGAAATGTCCAATACGTTTAGCACAATAGCAATTAGTTCACGCAATGAGATTGTGAACTACAATGTTGTGGCTCTGATACAACGGACACATAGCATATCTATTGGTTTTTTTATTTCTTTAATTATCCAAAAGTTGACCGAGACCGAAAATTTTATTTTTAATCTTGCATAAAAACTTTATTAACGTCGGAAAACATAAATTTATGTCTAATGGGCTTGTGTACTCATTTTTTAGTGATCGATTTTTCAATTGTTGATGGAAATTGATGTTAATAAATGTATATTGGTGTGTCTATTTTATTAAATATCTAAATGTTGACGGAGATATAGCAATTAAAAATTTGAATTGTAGTTTTAGCGCTAGAAATGGTCGGCCATATTTGTATGACGTGAAATGCATTTTAACGTCAGTTATTTGTTGAGTAGGTCAGTGCTGTGGTAATATTTTGTAGCTGTTGGTAGTCGAAATAATCAAGTCAAGTCAAAGAATAATAAGTTTTTATTTTATTTAACCCTGTTACGGCAGACATAATATTGGAATTTTATTGTTCCTTGAAATAGCTATAAATAATATTTGATATGATATGTCACATGCATTTGGAATGTGTACAACGTTGAATCCCTTCAATAATTAAAGAGACAAAATGGCTTTTTTAATTGTTAATACCTCTTAACATATAAGGAGTTATTAAAAAATAATTGAACATTTGAAGTTCTAGTAACCCACTTTATCAATATAGTACACTTTTATAGATATTAAGACATAGGACACAAGCCCATTATGTAAAAGGTAAACTATTTTATGTTAAATAAACATAACTATGTTTAAAAATTGGTGCAACACTATTATAAAAAATACTTTTATAATTTCATACTTCATCTATAATAATACATACTTATAAAGTTTGATAAATTAGCCTTTCTATTTCATTTCCTCAAAAGTCACACATTAATTCTCTACTTGACCTATTTATTTATATATTCCTACTTACATTCACTCATGAGCGTCCCCAGAAAGATTAGCAGTGTTATTTAAAACTTCAAATTCAATTATTTCTAGTACCAAGTTTGCAAAGATTTCATTCTATACAGTGTAAAACTTAAAATTTAGGAATAGGAGCAAATGTCCTACCTTGTGACGCCCATGACTGTATATTGAGTACAATGTTAATAATACTATGGATTATCCAAATATGTTCATATCGTTGCAGTTTGTAGTTAGTTGTTTGCACACACACACACATACACAAATCATACACGCATCTGTACATAGGTGAGCCAGAGTACAATACACGTAGCCATATATACATAGAAATTAATCTATGAACTATTTACAAACCCTTATAAGGTTTATGCTTATGCGCTGCATTTATGATATCAAGCATTATCCGTACTGATTCAATATCAAACATTTTACAAAACATTACATAACACAAAAAGTATTAAAGTTTCGAAATCTGTCATCTACATACAAATAATAAGCAAAATTTCTAACCTTCTTTTTATATCCCACAGATGGTGTAATTGTCTAACACAAACACTTTTTAGGTTATGATATTAGTCTTATAAAAACTTTTCAAGGAAAATATTATGTATTTTAAAATAAATCTTTAATTATAGATCACAATATCGTTACACTTAAGGTTTGACATAATAATTACTCCGTAGAATTATTAACTTTGATGCTACAGCGGTGCATATGCAAAGTGTAACTTGGCGTCAGTAAAATACACTTTTATAATTAAAAATACCACGTTTTAAGAAGAAGTGTATACTTAAATGTAATCTTTAGATACTTATTAATAAACACAGCTACTTTTTACGTTTTGTAAAACATTTCTTTTAACACAAAAGTAAATTTGAAATTCCCGCACGATGACATTTCAACTTTTAAATTAAATATGAAGCCCACTACTAAAGAGCCAGTGTTGCCATCTTAAGGATAGCATAGTCAATGTTTGATTGCGCGCCAAAATCTATTTTATTTAAAAATTCAAATTGTTTTGTATATATAAATATAGTTATATAAATATTTTATAGTTTCAAAATTACAATGTTATAGTTTATTTAATATATGTTCTCAACACTAAAATAAACGCTTGTACAATATTCTATCAAATTCTTTTTTATTTCAATTCTACAAAGCTTAAATTTAGTTTTTCCAGTTTCGTGACTGTTGCATAAGTTATTGAATTTCTTGCTACAAAAACTATTACGTTTTACGTTCCAGAATATGTAATACATATATGTGTAGAGTGCAGTGGTTTGAGTGAATGAAGGCTGAACACTGAACTGCAATCGGTGAATGCGGTTAGGGCATATGGGTCAATTTCTAAAAATAATTTAATGTCATAGCATGAGATATGGATTGCTCTCTGAATTAATTAGGTGCATTTAGAGGTCTATTGATCGAACTTCACTAACCAGAGAGGGTGGAGAGAGGGAAGGAGGGAGAGGAGGTTAACATTGAGTAACTTTGTAAGAATAAAATCGAACAAGCTGAAATGTTATGTATGTATATATTTATGAAAAGTAATTTTACAGTAAAAACTTTGAAGAAGCAAGTGTCGAACTTAATATGTAGACAAGTATCATTCCCAGTCACTGTTTTAATTTAATTTTGTATTTTGTACGCGTAGTTATTCACAGTACCATTTTTAATTTAATTTATTTTTTAAGATTTCTTAGTCTTTTTAGAACCTTACAAGGTCCAATGTCTTAAATTAAAAATATTAAATTAAGAAAAACTATATTTTATTATAACCTCCAAAATGTGACAATCTGTCAAAATGCAGTAGGATTTACTTTTAAAAGAAGTTTAATGTCAGTTTTTGCAAAATATAGAAGAGAAAACAATTTCTATTTCTAATTGTTATTAAAAATAGCTATTTTAATTGTTTCACATACAATTTTGTCGAACTGTCAAAATTGATATTACTAACGATGCATACGTACCAACTAAATTAACTAAACTTAAATTAAAACAGAAATGTGAAAATGAATACTTAACGAGTACCTGAAATCTATCAGTTGAGGCTTTACAAGTAGGCAAAATGAGGCTTTGCAGGTAGATTATACCCTTCAAATTTTAAATAGCTATATCTCTGTCAACATATATTACATTCTGATATATATCTCTTTAATAAAATTGGAATTCTTTTTGCACACGTAAGCTTCACTCGAGATACAAACTAAAAACTTATTTTGACAGAAGGTTTAGTTTTACAGAAAAACATTATTTTGTTATTTGTCAAGTTTCGTTTTATTAGACAAGTGGCGTCTATGAAGTTCAATAAAAACTTCAAACGACCACACATATGTCAAACTGCTGTTTTGACGTAATAAATAAACGTACGGGATATAACACAGTGTATAGAATCAATCACATATTTGATCTCAAATCTAGTTCCAGCCCAGTTCATTTGGATTTATACTTTATGATTCACCACCGCCGCCCACATCCGAACAAGCACATATTTGTTAGTTTGATATATTTTTCTTTGAAACTATTCCGGCACCTGTTAATGGTAGCAAAGAGTTTCCACTGAACCGCATAAATTGACAATTCGTCCTGATAAAGAGAGTTGAAAGAATTTTTGTGGTTGCGAGGAACGCATAAACTATTTTTACAATGTGCTTGTGTCCTATGTCTTAATTTCTATAAAAGTGTACTATATATTGATAAAGTGGGTTACTAGAACCTCAAATGTTCAATTATTTTACTATTAATAACTCCTTATATGTTAAGAGATATTAACAATTAAAAAAGTCATTTTGTCTCTTTAATTATTAAAGAGATTCAACGTTGTACGCCCCAGTAAACATTTTGAAGTCACTTTGACATCATATTGAAGATGCGTCATGATTTTTTTGTCTTGAAAGAGTTTATTTATAGTTCAGTTTCTCACAGTCGTTCATATAAAATGTTTACTTTATGGGCTACAAACGGCGAAATTACTCCACCTGTCGGAATACAAATAAAGATAAAGTTGATGCGAACTATAATTGAAGTGAAATAGTGATAGAAACGTCACTAAATAGGACACTTCATCAAATTGTTTACTGAGACATTCCAAATGCATGTGACATCACAACCGCTGTCAACCTTACAGCTCATAAATCTCTGCTATATGTATTTATATATCAAAATATCAAATATTATTTACAGCTATTTTAAGGAACAATCAAATTCCAATATTATGTCTGTCGTAACAGGGTTAAATAAAACAAAAACTTATTATTCTTTGACTTGACTTGATTATTTGACTACCAACGGCTACAAAATATTACCACAACACCTAATCAACAAATAACTGACGTTAAAATGCATTTCACGTCATACAAATATGGCTGACCATTTCTAGCGCTAAAACTACAATTCAAACTTTTAATTGCTATATCTCCGTCAACATTTAGATATTTAATAAAATAGACACGTCAATACACTTTTAATAACAATCTATATAATATATATATATATATATATATATATATATATATATATATATATATATATATATATATATATATATATATATATATATCCAAAAATACTTTTATAGAAAGTATATGCTTTCCAAACCTGATTATAATATCAGTATATAATAAAACTAAATTTCATTTTATGTAAAAATAATATTGAAAATAAATTTACCAAGGGGCGGATCTTAAAGATACGGGTACACAAAATGGTATATGATGTCTTATATAAATTTAATCGAAAAACAAACGCTACTTCTTGACTCATTACATTTACTCATTTCCGTAAAATTGCTTTTTAATGAAAAAGTTATAAATAGATCTTGTAAATATATTCCACTTGAAAACTTTTAAATTTCAAAACAAACAAAATTTTATTTAAGGTAATCAAATAATGAAATTTCGAGGTTCAGGTCGAATGCTATACGTGATGTAGTTACCGCAGTCAGAAGTGGGAAAAAGGAGGGTTTAGGGGGCGCTATATTTGCTAACAATTTAAAAATTCAACGTCAGTAGTATATTGCCTTCAGCAGTTGAAACTATTTGCCTTTATTTAATGTAATAAAGTTGAAGCTATCATTTTTTTATAACATGAAAACATACATCCATATAAAAAAATATATTTTTTTCCTTTTAAACAAATTATAAAATATATTTGCAACCCGAAAACGCAATATTCTGGAAATATCTACATATCGTGGGAAACTCAACTATGCAATTAGTTTATAATTAGTTTCATTTAAACGGAGAAGAAAATTAAAGAGACAAGCTTCACAACATGTTTAAAGTACGGTGACGTCACAGTTTAAATTTTCCAACCAATCAGAGATAAGATTATATGAAATCAGAATGACGTCAGATAGAGATTGTTTCGTCATTTATTTAATATTACATTTGTGAAATATGAGTCTTTCAAATAAATTTCTAATTGTTTAACTAAAGAAATGGTAAACCACCCAATTTTTGAGTTAAAACTGTATTAAAGTACAGATTTAAACTTGCTGGCTTATTACAAGCTGTAAAGAAAGAAAAAGAAAAGGAAATTGTTACGAAATGCAAGTCTTAAACATGCAAACTTGCTATAAGTTATTTCCAAGATTCATTTTAAACGATAAACAACAATAAGAGTACAAATACAATGCCAAATGTCATGGGTTTCAAGATATCGGTTTTGATATTTTAACTAATAATGAAATTACTGCAATTAATATTGGTAACCTTAAAATTATTACAAAAAAATATCAAACTTTAAGTTCATGAACTTTTAAGTTCATTTCAAAAAAAGAAAGCTTCAAAATAATTGTACCGTCACTACATTCCTTGTTTTGGACCACTTCCATCATCATTTTTAAGATCAACATCTATGTATTTATCAATATTTAATATTCAATATTTTTTATATTATATTAACCCAATTACCATGTAACTCAAGTATATGTTACATTAATATTACATAAAAGCTACGATAAATCTAAATAATAATATTTAGTGTACATATACTTAGCCTAATTTACAGAGGATCAGATCAATATGTAATGGCATTAGTTGGATATGTATATTAAACTAATAATATTACAAGTGTAGAATTGGTTGCATCAAACCAGGGGTATTCATTTTACGATATATGAAAATAAATATTTCGTTGAAGTTGTTATTAGCGAGTAATTATTAATAAATATTATACTTAGATAGTTATTTATATCAGTATTTACAAAAATAGAAATAGAATAGTAGCCAAGTATGTCATTAAAGGTTTGGGCGGGTTTTAAATAGGTTTCTGCAAATGTCAGCATGCAGGGAAATCTGCAACTAATAGGGGAAATTGAAAATTTCCGAAGTCTGTTACAACACCAACGTTTATACTTCTTGATTTACCTAACTAGCTCAATTTCCATCAAACTACGTCACTCTGAATCCGTTATGTATTTAGAGTCACTACAGACCGTGTATTTGCATGTAAAATCGTTCAAGGTCATCAGAAAAAGCTTCATAATCGTTGCAAATACGTTGAAACTATAATATTGTGTATTATTAATTGAATTTAATAGATTTGTGGTTTATTTTTGATTAAATATGCGTACGTAAATGTGGCATGGTTAAAGAATTAGCAAATATATGTAGTTACAGTTATAAATAAATAATGAGGTTTTTGAAGCAGGCTTACCATAAGACAATCGTTTTTTTAGCAAGTTCCGGAGCACACAAATCAGTCCAAATAAAATTAGATTAAATAAAACACTTGCAAAATAATTTTTTTTTTTTTAAATAAAATCACTGCCACTAACCACACATAATTAAAACATAAAGTAAAAATGTTTGTGTTTTTTTAATAAATTTATAAATCATATTAATTTTTACAAAATATCTTACATATATATTTATATATAATTATATATAAATATAAAATATATAAATATATTTTTTGCAATTAAATTTGACTAAGGAGACGCCCCAATTTTCACTTCGCTTGATACAGGTCGAGTTGAAGCACAACACAATTCCGCTATTGCTCTGCCTAGTTTAATGCCGCTTGTTGGAAGAACACACCAACACATATACACATTTACAAATACATTTACAATCAAAATGAATACGTATATATGTAGAATAAAGGACGCAGGACCTTCGATATGAGACCTATACATATATACATAACAGTAAAGGAAAAGCTGGCACTGTGTTGCGGGAAAACGCCGCTAGAGTGCAGCACAGAGGAGGCGGTACCAATCAATAGTGGAACTCGGTGGGGTTGCGGACGGGATCTGAATCGTCTACAGTTACGTGCTACGTAGAATGAGCTACGTCGTAGCAGTTTAGTTGGTATACATCGAGCTTTTGAGCTTTCTTTCGTAGATAACAGTTCAGTTTTAGATAAGCATGGAAATAGATTTAAATACTGGTATGTTATCGAACGTTTGGAAGTAAATGTTATTATGCATTACAGGACTTGCCTATATAAATGGGCTTGTGTCCTCATTTTTTAGTGGTCGATTTTTCTATTGTTGATTGAAATTGATGTTAATAAATGTGTATTGGCGTGTCTATTTTATTAAATATCTAAATGTTGACGGAGATATAGCAATTAAAAATTTGAATTGTAGTTTTAGCGCTAGAAATGTTCGGCCATATTTGTTGACGTAGCTGTTGGTAGTCAAATAATCAAGTCAAATCAAAGAATAATAAGTTTTTATTTTATTTAACCCTACTAAGGCAGACATAATATTGGAATTTGAGTGTTCCTTGAAATAGCTGTAAATAATATTTGATATTTTGATATATAAATACATATAGCAGATATTTATAACCTGTAAGGTTGGTAATCTTACACAAGGATTGTGATGTCACATGCGCTTGGAATGTGTACAACGTTGAATCCCTTTAATTATTAAAGAGACTAAATGACTTTTTTAATTGTTAATATCTCTTAACATATAAGGGGTTATTAAAAAGTAATTGAACATTTGAGGTTCTAGTAACCCACTTTATCAATATATAGTACACTTTTATAGTAATTAATACATAGGACACAAGCCCATTCGAGTTAACCATATAAAAGTTCATGTCCAAATGTCTTTTGATTGAATAACATAACATTTTTCTACACCAACTAAATTACTGATTTTTCCGAGTTCTTCTTATTACTGTTGAAATCTGACTTTTCATATGGGAAATGCCGGACCGGATCCAAAATAGATTCGTTCTTTTAAATGTCCCAAGCCGCACTCTACACTGTATTGTAACCCCCACCCAAAATAGGCATTAAAACAAAATGGTACAGTATTAAATAACATATAACATTAAGACTGAACCATGAGCAATATCATACAAATTTAAATTCATTTAAATTTATAAATTTAATGCCTATAGTTATTAATTTCATGAAAATATATCGAAGACATAATTTTAGATCCAGACTTTTTCTATTTTATCAAAGATGTCGCTCCTATTAAATATATTTATAGTGTTCTTCTGCCTGGTTCTGCTCGAAGATGTGACATTAGTCTAAAAATGTGGACTCATAAATCTTTATTCTTTATTGCATAAATCATACACCTTTATTACTCTCCTCAATAAATGTTCTACATATATATTTTGACTCAACTTACTTATATTATAAAGTTCTCTAGAACAACTTCAAATCTGTGGTTCTCATCCTTGATGTATAATATTCTGTTCAGTTTTTGTTTCCCAAAATTAAAATTAAACAAATGAAGAATAACTGGCAGTCCAGCATGTATATATGAATCGGAAACCTCTTTATTTATTTCTTTTTTACGTTTGTGAACTATTATCTATCATTTACATATTTTTTACTTCCCCAACATTGATTACTTCCATTCTATCCAGTGTACATTTCTTACAGATTCTATGTTAAATATGTAAATTTGTATTACCTATACCTAATGTAATTTTTCCTCGATATCAAGGATAATTTGCCCTCTGCTTGAAACAAATTACGTCATATTATACATGAGCCAGATGCTGGATGCGGTAACTTTATTAATAACTAAACGATACTGTTAAGTGTTAACCTCCAAGCAGCTTGATGCACCACTGACTATACGAAGTAGAATAAAATCCTTCATTTTAAAAGTTTTTTACGTATTAATGTTAATTTGAATCACCGCTCTAAATTATTAAGTTATTACTATTATCGCATGATGGCAGTTCTTTGTTCTCTGGAATCGACTGAAGTTGGTTATATCCTGCAGTGTTCTGCAGAATTATCTTCGTCCTGCAGTTGGTACATCTTCTGCATTTGAGTTGTCAAAGTGTTGATAACTGTTATCATTAACAAATTAAAAGTAAGCAAGAAAAGCAACAAATGTTCATAAAATATAATCTTTTTATTAAATATATCAGTTTAAAACAAGTGCAAAATGGCTGAGTCTTTATTAGTAAATTTATTAAATGGTTCCTTAACAGCAATTGATTTAACGAAGTGGCTTGTAAATGTGGAGGTTAGTAAATGTTTTTCACATTTCAAAACATAACCTTAATTTTATATATCTTTAATTTAAACTTAATTTAAACAACAATTTTTTAGGAGTACGTTGTATCTGAAATTCATTCGTGTGAGTGTTCAAAAGAAGAATTTATTTTGTATTTCCTAGATTACCTTAGAAAGCAGACATCAAGGTAAGATTCAATACTACATATATATTTTTATAACAAGTTTTCCTTGTTATGTTTGTTAAAACTATTAATCTTTCTTTCAATTTATCCACATGTCATAGAGTACTTTCTATTTAGTACAATTTTTTACTTTCATATGTTACAGATTTGTACATGCGGCAAATACTCCGTATAACTTAACAAATGTTAATCAAAAAAATGATTCTTTAAATTCAAACGCTGAACCACAAGAGTCCCCGAAAGTAAATAAGGAATTAACAAAAGATATTTCAGTTCTAAGCATTAATAACCATGTTAGTTTAAATGACGACGCATGCAACTTATTAACTCCACGAAAGTTAGATAACAATAAAGAATTTGATTCTTCGTGCAATAGAGGACGAATATTAAGCCCCATTCATAATAGCAACAATAGCTGTTACACACCATCAAGAACACAAACAAATATTATAAATAGCACACCAGTTCATAAATATTCAAAATGTAAAAACAATTCCGTCGAAAAAAGCAGATCATTTGAGAAAGGTGCTATAAATCTTGGCGATTTTTTAATAAATTCAAGTTCTAATAAAAAGAAAAAGAGTTTAAATGAAACAGGTCTTAATCGAAGTTTATTTTCGGATTCAAGCAATGGAAATTTAGATGCGTCTACACCATGTAATAAAAAAACAACCAGCTTTGAGGCAAATTTTCCAACATTAAACCAATCTAACACAAATTTATCAACACCGTTAAAACGCAGTCGCCGAATTAAACCGACTAAATTGGAAAGTAATCTGGGATCAAGTAGTACAACATCCGTATTTAGTACTCCAAATAAATCTGTTGAAGTGAATCGCGCCTTTAATATTCAACAAGAAGACAACAGTCCTAATTTTGAAACCGAGAGAGTCTTTTTAAAAAACCAGAAGGATTTAATTCAAAAGCAATTTGATAACTCTAAAATAAACAGAGTAGTATCGCTAACATCTATCAGTGTAGATAATGATATTCCAATCATAACAGCTGATCGTAATAAAGTTGCAAAAAAGAATGAACTAGATAAAATAATATATTTATATAATAATATATTAAACAATAATTTAGTTGTAAATATACTTAATGAAATATCATTTATATTTACATTGTTAAACATTGACCAATGTTTTGAAACCGAAAAGCAACAATTAACTACAAATATTGATGATCATATTAATGTTATTACATCAATTCACAATTGCACATATTTTGCAGTGAAAACACTATTTTTGCAGAAAGAAATACTTTGTTTGCTAGATAATTACACTATAAAAGCATTAGAAAAAAATATTAGAATATTAAATTTCAGGCCACTTTTAACAGATTATTTAAAAACTTTATATGAGAAAAAGAACTCTCTGATGAAAATAAATGTAGACGAGAGCGTAACAACAGCAAATAACAATATTTGTTTTCAAATTGAAACCGATAATATTGAAAACTTTACATCTGATCAAACATTTCGAATATTTAGAAAACAACGTGATACATTTTATGATATATTAAGGTAAGTCTCAATTTTTAATACTTGTTTTAAATAAGTTTTTTATTTATTTCATATTAAAAACAAATTTTAATCTTACAGAACGTGGGAAACGACTCATTTACAACCATCTTTTTCATTCGGGACATTGGAGCGCAAAATTCATTATATATTTCAACCAATTTCTAGTCATGCTGGAAAGCAAGTATCAAGAAATATAACAAATAACTTTTATACACCCCTTAAAAAAACAATTTCCGCCGGATTTGTAGATCAATCTACACCAGGATATAGATTTAATCCAATTGAATATAACAGCGCTTGCAATATGGCTCATTTTGCCAGACTCTTTGTAAAGCAGTTATTAGCATCTTGTGAAAATGAGGTAAGTTATTTTAAATGCTATAGCATACTATAAATAATATAGTATTATTATTAATTATTAATTGTTGTTTATTGTTCGCCTTTCGGCTTTACAATCTACATTCTTAATACATTTCATATACTTCAACTTACAATTAAATTTAAACTATTCTAGACCTTTTTATTTCCAAAAGTACTTTCTGCTTCTTCTTCTCTTGACCCTCTTCCTTCATTTTTCCCTAGTCTTCCTTCTGGACTGGTCTATTCCCTAGTCTATTTTTCTGGACTGAAGTTTAACTGTTTCCTCGCTACTTCTTTCTTTCTCCTGCTTCCCTTCACTGCCTCTTTTAGTACTTCCTCTCTCTTCCTGTTCCTTGTGCAACCCAGCCACCAGCTTATTTATTGTCCTGTTTTTCCTTTCCTTTTTACTATTTCCGCCATCCACCTCTTTCCTTCACTGCCTCCCTTTAATAGCGGGCCAATATTCCTTTCGCTCGCTACTTTTTCCTTACACTCAAACTTAATGTGCTCCAGTGTTTCGTCCTCCGCTCCGCACACTCTACACTTTCTTTCCTCACTACTTTCCCAGTATCTGTTTCCTTTTTCCTCATTTCCCAATCTAAACCTTGCTGTCCTTATGTGTTTTATATCTTTTTCTATAAGGTACTGAGGCACATTATTTCAGTATTAGTATATAGTATTTAACTTTAAAACTAAGATGATCTGTCTATGATTGCAGTCTACGGCGTGTTCTCAAGATGTTTTAAATAGTTTACCGCATGTTGATCCCAGTATTCTATCAAAATTAAGTAATCGTTTGGTTACAAATGCAACCGGTATTGATGACACAAAAACATTTATGGGTCGTCAAGAGTTTTTCAGGTATGTTTATAAGTCGAATAATAATATCCTTTTTACGTAACTACATAAATTAATACAACTGTTATCATTTTTAGAGATTTCATCATATACTCTGATGATAATATTTTTTTGGAACATTTAAAAATAATGTTAACACACGAACTTGTTGAACTAAACGATTTACATTTTGAAGATCACATCGAAACAAATATAGATGTGTCTGTAAGTGATTCCGAAGAAGCTACAAACAATAAATCAAATCACAATATGTCGTGTGAATTATCTAAATTTAATGCTGCAAGTTTAAAAGCATTGAACTCACTACGAATTCTTGCAAAGTTTTTAGGTTTTGTAACAGACTTACCTTTTAATAATAATGGTATGAAAATATTTAATATCATGAGTGGACAAAATACTCTCCGTGAACAGGTAAGCATTTAATATAATATATTACTTTTAAAAAATCGGTATGATTGTAATATAACAAATTATAATTTCAGACGCAGCCCATTATGGATTTTAAATCGATACTTTTAATATCATTAAAAAAAAATAACTTAATCATTACTATTCAATGGTTAAGTACATATCTTTCGATGTTGAATCAATCAACACTATCGCTTAAATATTATAAACAGTTAATGGAAATTCTCTACGATGTTTACATTCAATGTTTGCCTCTAAGCAGGACACGGATACCCTACAAATTTCCAATCAATTTGGAATACAGAGAAAAATATTTAGTTAGATTATTACTAGGCACATTATTTGATTTGTCAAATTTTTCAAATCATTTTTATAACTGGAGATTCAATATCATTCGATACATTGGCAAGGAACCCTTATATATTGAAGATGCTGTATTACTTAATCATAATCATGTTTCTTATGATGCTAACAGTGAAGTTGAAAGCTGGACTTTGTCAAATAATAAATTCTCACCGTTCTTTGAAAAAATCTTATATCAAAGTGTACCAAGTTTGTTATCATTGAGGGTCTCATTAGGTTCTGTGAAAAGTAATATAAGTGAAAAAAATAAGGGTAGGGTTCGACATGTTACACCACTCACACAATCAGGGAGCAATAAAAGTCTGCAATCTGAAAAGAATTATGAATCACAAAAAATAAAGGTAAGTTTTAATTTTCTTATAAAATCAAATATATAAAATGTTATCTTATAATTTTGAATCAGTTTCAGCTAGAAGAACAATTTTTAAATGGTCAATCGCCATCTGTAAGAAAAACTATCGAATTTGTAGTAGAAAGGGTTTATTCAGCAACAATTAAATATTTAATTGGAAATAATTTAAAAGAAGCAAGAAGCAATGTTATAAAAAGTATTAAATTTGTTACAAGTACAAGCAAGGTATATTTTAATCTATGATGTGTAATTTAATATTAACATTATGGAAAGTGAAATAAGTTTTCTTGTTGTTATTTTTGCAGGAAATAATTGAAAGAGAAATACTACAAATATATAATAATCAATTAGAGGATCTTTTAAAAATGAGCCATGAGACCGCTAAACATGTTATAAGAAAGAGAGTTAGATCCGCTCTTGAATCTCTTTTACCCAGTGATATACTTCCACCTGTTCAAAAAATGTGCGAAAGTTTATGCATAACAAAAACTGAAGTAAAATGTAGATTATGGATAGAAGAACATTTTCATGATATTGGTATGATAATATATATTTATATGCAAAATATGTTTTCCACTTGAGTATTTATTTATTTTACATTTTCTTTTTTAGGTTTATTTAGTAAAGATGTTGATGGTGATGTTGACAAAACTTTAATTAACAATACCGCAGAACAAGACAGTGTCACTTTATTAAATTATAATCACGACAATAGTCGTAACTTGGTGCAATATGAAAAAAATACTCCAACCCCTTCAGATGTATTAATTATGATTAAGGTATCGCTATTTCTTTCCCATTTTGTGCCACATTTTCTAATTATGTAATATATTTAAATCGAATTATCCTTTCAGGACTTTATTTGCGATTGTAAAGAAAAGAAAGAATTTGTTGATCCACTTAATCATATAGAAGCAATTTTATATAAAACTGAACTATGTTTAAGAGAATGGCAAGGAATTGTTCCAGCAATTTTAAAATGTATTTCTACCGTATCTATTGATTTTGTTTTAACAATAGGTAAATTTCTAATTTTATATTCGTAATATTTAACTAATCAGTTGTAATTATGATAATAATTAATATTGTATTTCATTTTCAGTTTATTATTATCCAGATTTAATTAAGGACGTTTTAAAACGATTTATAGTAATTTGGAAATTGGATATTTTAAGTGATTTTGTAATCCAAAGTACAGTCATTAATATTGAAAAAGTTCAAGAGGAAATTCAAGAGAGAAATTTGGACCAAGAGAAATCTGATTTACAGCAATTAGAGTCTATAAAGGACGATTCTGTATTTATATTTTCTCGTCTTATGAGTCCAAGAAATATGATTGCGTTATCGTTAACTAAGTCAGAAACATCTTGGGTAGTGCTCTCTCACGTTTTATGTACTCTTGTAAAAGAAGAGTTTTTAAATTTGGAAAATCTGGCAGATCAATGTTTAAAGCTATTACGAAAGGAATGGACTAACGTGAGTTTTAATATAAACTACATATGCAATTAAACTGTATTCATTTTATTTTAATATTCATTTGATATATTTCAGGAAACATTGAAACATTTGTCAATGTGTATTTCAGAAACCATGACGGAACTGAATCGCCATAAGGCTGTGGAAAGTAGTCAAATTACGCTGCTGTTAGAATGGATTTCTGATATTTGCAGTGATATGATTTTTTAAAATAATAACAATTTATATATTTTTATATTGTAACGTTTATATTTAGTATCTTTTATTTTGTTTATATGTATATATTTTATACCTAATTTTGAAAATAATAAATACTATTAAATATCTAAATAAATACTTTAAATTTAGCATTAACATTGAAGAAACAGATAATTTAGAACAATAATTCTATTTTAAGAAGATTGAAGCAAGTTTAATTTTGTACAAAATGGAATTGAGAGATGCCTGGATAATATGCAACACCTTTTGAATAATTTGGTATTAGGACTCTGTATCTATATTAATTAGTTTTTATATTACTAATTGATTTTATATTTAGCTGGTATTTATATTTGGATGGTAGAGAAAACAATCCTAGTTAAATATTAGTGTCATAGATAACACAAGCAGTTAATTTTACAACGCCTGATCCACATTCTACTACATGTACACACGTAATTTTCGCAGTAACTTCAGTATATGTATTTCAATTTGGAACATATATCCGGTGGTCGGATTCTTTTACATTTTACATTTTACCGGAAAAGTAGCAATAGATTAGTATTCAAAGTTCCAATAAGATTATGTCTGGCATTGTTGGTTACTTTGTGATACAACGTAAGCCAAATTAAATTGAATTAGAATAACTAGATAGGATGTCACAGAACCCAAGACCTGGAAATTGTAGTTATTAATAAACAATAAGCTTTTTCTTTTTATGTAATTAAAAAACAAAAATGATTACCGTAAAGACCAATGTCATGTCAACAGCAAACATTCCGCGGGCCTTGAATACCACGTCTTCATGTAGAATTTGCAAAGACCATTGCTTCACCTAGAAGTTATTAAAAAATGCTAATAAAAATAATCAAAATGTAATGTTATTATTTAGAATTGATACTTGCAATATCTCTAATATAATATTCATCTATGTATCGCACAGCGTGCAAAAATGCGCCTGTTTTAGATGCTTCTGTAGAAACCATATGACAACAAAAAGCTATGAGCGTCAATCCAGCAATATCGTGTAATACCCAAAAAATACTGAACACTGCATCTGCTGCTTGGTTGTCATTTAAAAAGTAAAGTGACATTTGATAAAACTGAGTCACTGCCACCAGAAATGTCATGAGCACGTATAGCAGAAGCTGGAGAAGAAATTTTTATAAATAACTGCAATTATTTAGTAAATTAATTAATGTAAAACAAATTATGAATCTTACAAGTGTACTGTAGGACTTTGTTAGTAGCATGTAGATTTCTAAATGTTTAGAGTAAATTTGTCGCAATATTTGAAGAGCTATTAATTGTTTCTTTACACTAGCTTCTATGGGTGCTGTTTTCTAAATGTACATTTAAAGTGGAATTATAAATTAGTAAATTCTAGTTAGTGTTTCTCTTCGTAATGGTGGTATTAATACTAGACAGTTACTCTCAGGCATTTTCAGTTTCTTGATTAATATTAACAAATCGAATTCGTATAGAATGCATACCGGGTGTTTTTATTGTATTCCAATGTGATCCGCCTGATATAATGGCAACAAGCAAAACCCTTCGCAACAAACTCTAGATATTCATGTTACAAGTTTCTTTTAAATCAAAATTAAGTAATTTTAGAATACAAATATATTTTCATACAATTTCCGATACTTACATTTGTACCTCCAATGTAATTATTTTTATTGAAGCAAACAAGCTGTTGATTGATCCACAAAAATCTGCTTTTTACTAAATAAAGAAAGGAGCACACCGCAGTAACCATCGCTGTATTAACAACGCCTGGCAACGACGCAGACACAGTAAGTCCAATGAAGAGATCAAACGATATTAAATTATAATAAAAATAATATAATAAAAACAAATTGGAAACTATAACAATGCATGACTGAATCAACAGCATATTCACAAATCTTTTCACAAATTTGTAATCAACAAACGCATTTAAAATATTAATATTTCTTGTGATAATTTCATCGATTTCATTGATTTTCTCAAACATTTTTAGAATTTTCTTTCGACTGAGGTATTCAATACTGACTGTCACTATTGTCATAACAGTAGACGCATTCCTGATCATCATTGAGATGTACTGCATCAAATAATTCCGTCTGTCTAGGGTTAGTGACATTTGATCGTAAATGATATAGTACATTGTAGGCACGTAGATAATTAGAAATACAGCAGTTTTAACATAAGATAGGATGGACAGGTGTTTATCAAATGGAGTAATTCCAAATATATTACGGAATGTTAGAATTGGTTTCAATGTATGGTCCAACATATGTGTAGCCATTGAACCTGAAAACTGTACGTACGTATAAAACACAAATAAATAGTCACGGGATATAAATGAATTGCAAGCATACGTTTACACGGAGTTTTAATTTAATTCAACTTGAAATATTGAAATTAAATTTCATGTACACTTTTTAAATAAATACTTTTACACTTTTGAAACATTAGTAAAGTTTTACTAATTTTAAAATATACTCGTATATAATTCTTCTACTCTTTTCATTTATTGGAATAAAAATAATATTTTTAATTAAAAAGACATTTTATTTACGCTCACGCATGTCTTTTAATCATGCATAATTGATTTCAGTAAATAAATTAAATACATAAATAATAATTTCCTAATTTGATTAATGTTGACTTGAAAGTTATTATAGTATTAGCTCTTCGCCCCATTGCATGGCAATGGGTGTGTATCACAATTTTGTTATAGCAAAGAGAAACTATTGATAATCCTTATTTCTTGTTTGTCTAGTTCTCAATAGAGTAATATCCGCTGCACGTTAAATTGATAAACTGTTAAATTAAAATTTAAAATATGTAGAATTTTTGCTTTATTACACTTTAAACATCAATGCTTTTTAGATTTCTATGCGACCTTTTTTAAATTCATGGACATTTTTTTATAGAGAAAATTTAAGATCTTTGAACACTTTTGTTACAGTTATATCCACTAAACTTTAAGAAGACAAACTGTGTTAATAAATTTGAAATATCTTAATTATTTTGGATTTTATAAGGGGTTCTAAAAATTCATGGACTTTTTTTTCAAAAAGGAAAATTATTGATTTCTTAATATTTTTTGATGCAGTTATATCCATTTATATTTAAGAAGACGAACTGCGTTAAAGAATTTAAAATATCTTAATTATTTTAGATTTTATAAGGGGTTCTAAAAATTCATGGACTTTTTTTTCAAAAAGGAAAATTATTGATTTCTTAATATTTTTTGATGCAGTTATATTCATTTATATTTAAGAAGACGAACTGAATTAAAAAGTTTGAAATATCTTAATTATTTTGGATTTTATAGGGGGTTCTAAAAATTCATGGACTTTTTTTTAAATAGAAAAATTATTGATTTCTTAATATTTTTTGATGCAGTTATATCCATTTATATTTAAGAAGACAAACTGCATTAAAAAATTTGAAATATCTTAATTATTTTGGATTTTATAAGGGGTTCTAAAAATTCATGGACTTTTTTTTTAAAAATAAAAATTATTGATTTCTTAATATTTTTCGATGCAGTTATATCCATTTATATTTAAGAAGACGAACTGCATTAAAAAATTTGAAATATCTTAATTATTTTGGATTTTATAAGGGGTTCTAAAAATTCATGGACTTTTTTTTAAATAGAAAAAATATTGATTTCTTAATATTTTTTGATGCAGTTATATTCATTTATATTTAAGAAGACGAACTGCATTAAAAAATTTGAAATATCTTAATTATTTTGGATTTTATAAGGGGTTCTAAAAATTCATGGACTTTTTTTTCAAAAAGGAAAATTATTGATTTCTTAATATTTTTTGATGCAGTTATATCCATTTATATTTAAGAAGACGAACTGCGTTAAAGAATTTAAAATATCTTAATTATTTTGGATTTTATAAGGGGTTCTAAAAATTCATGGACTTTTTTTTCAAAAAGGAAAATGATTGATTTCTTAATATTTTTTGATGCAGTTATATTCATTTATATTTAAGAAGACGAACTGAATTAAAAAGTTTGAAATATCTTAATTATTTTGGATTTTATAGGGGGTTCTAAAAATTCATGGACTTTTTTTTAAATAGAAAAATTATTGATTTCTTAATATTTTTTGATGCAGTTATATCCATTTATATTTAAGAAGACAAACTGCATTAAAAAATTTGAAATATCTTAATTATTTTGGATTTTATAAGGGGTTCTAAAAATTCATGGACTTTTTTTTTAAAAATAAAAATTATTGATTTCTTAATATTTTTCGATGCAGTTATATCCATTTATATTTAAGAAGACGAACTGCATTAAAAAATTTGAAATATCTTAATTATTTTGGATTTTATAAGGGGTTCTAAAAATTCATGGACTTTTTTTTTAAAAATAAAAATTATTGATTTCTTAATATTTTTCGATGCAGTTATATCCATTTATATTTAAGAAGACGAACTGCATTAAAAAATTTGAAATATCTTAATTATTTTGGATTTTATAAGGGGTTCTAAAAATTCATGGACTTCTTTTTTAAAAATAAAAATTAATGATTTCTTATTATTTTTTGATGCAGTTAAATTCATTTGTATTTAAGAAGACGAACTGCATTAAAAAATTTGAAATATCTTAATTATTTTAGATTTTATAGGGGGTTCTAAAAATTCATGGACTTTTTTTTAAATAGAAAAATTATTGATTTCTTAATATTTTTTGATGCAGTTATATCCATTTATATTTAAGAAGACGAACTGCATTAAAAAATTTGAAATATCTTAATTATTTTGGATTTTATAAGGGGTTCTAAAAATTCATGGACTCTTTTTTTAAAAATAAAAATTATTGATTTCTTAATATTTTTTGATGCAGTTATATCCATTTATATTTAAGAAGACGATCTGCATTAAAAAATTTGAAATATCTTAATTATTTTGGATTTTATAAGGGGTTCTAAAAATTCATGGACTATTTTTTAAAAATAAAAATTATTGATTTCTTAATATTTTTCGATGCAGTTATATCCATTTGTATTTAAGAAGACGAACTGCATTAAAAAGTTTGAAATATCTTAATTATTTTGGATTTTATAGGGGGTTCTAAAAATTCATGGACTTTTTTTTAAATAGAAAAATTATTGATTTCTTAATATTTTTTGATGCAGTTATATCCATTTATATTTAAGAAGACGAACTGCATTAAAAAATTTGAAATATCTTAATTATTTTGGATTTTATAAGGGGTTCTAAAAATTCATGGACTTTTTTTTAAATAGAAAAATTATTGATTTCTTAATATTTTTTGATGCAGTTATATCCATTTATATTTAAGAAGACGAACTGCATTAAAAAATTTGAAATATCTTAATTATTTTGGATTTTATAAGGGGTTCTAAAAATTCATGGACTTTTTTTTTAAAAATAAAAATTATTGATTTCTTAATATTTTTTGATGCAGTTATATCCATTTATATTTAAGAAGACGAACTGCATTAAAAAATTTGAAATATCTTAATTATTTTGAATTTTATAGGGGGTTCTAAATATTCATGGACACGATAAGGAACCCCTTATAAAATCCAAAATAATTAAGATATTTCAAATATTTTAATGCAGTTCGTCTTCTTAAATACAAATGAATATAACTGCATCAAAAAATAATAAGAAATCATTAATTTTTATTTTTTAAAAAAAAGTCCATGAATTTTTAGAACCCCCTATAAAATCCAAAATAATTAAGATATTTCAAATATTTTAATGCAGTTCGTCTTCTTAAATACAAATGAATATAACTGCATCAAAAAATATTAAGAAATCAATAATTTTTATTTTTGACAAAAAAGTCCATGAATTTTTAGAACCCCTTATAAAATCCAAAATAATTAAGATATTTCAATTTCTTTAATGCAGTTCGTCTTCTTAAATATAAATGAATATAACTGCATCAAAAAATATTAAGAAATCAATAATTTTTCCTTTTGAAAAAAAAGTCCATGAATTTTTAGAACCCCTTATAAAATCCAAAATAATTAAGATATTTCAAATTCTTTAACGCAGTTCGTCTTCTTAAATATAAATGAATATAACTGCATCAAAAAATATTAAGAAATCAATAATTTTTCTTTTTGAAAAAAAAGTCCACGAATTTTTAGAACTCCTTATAAAATCCAAAATAATTAAGATATTTTAATTTCTTTAAAGCAGTTCGTCTTCTTAAATATAAATGAATATAACTGCATCAAAAAATATTAGGAAATCAATAATTTTTCCTTTTGAAAAAAAAGTCCATGAATTTTTAGAACCCCTTATAAAATCCAAAATAATTAAGATATTTCAAATTCTTTAACGCAGTTCGTCTTCTTAAATATAAATGAATATAACTGCATCAAAAAATATTAAGAAATCAATAATTTTTATTTTTTAAAAAAAAGTCCATGAATTTTTAGAACCCCTTATAAAATCCAAAATAATTAAGATATTTCAAATTCTTTAACGCAGTTCGTCTTCTTAAATATAAATGAATATAACTGCATCAAAAAATAATAAGAAATCATTAATTTTTATTTTTTAAAAAAAAGTCCATGAATTTTTAGAACCCCCTATAAAATCCAAAATAATTAAGATATTTCAAATATTTTAATGCAGTTCGTCTTCTTAAATACAAATGAATATAACTGCATCAAAAAATATTAAGAAATCAATAATTTTTATTTTTGAAAAAAAAGTCCATGAATTTTTAGAACCCCTTATAAAATCCAAAATAATTAAGATATTTCAATTTCTTTAATGCAGTTCGTCTTCTTAAATATAAATGAATATAACTGCATCAAAAAATATTAAGAAATCAATAATTTTTCCTTTTGAAAAAAAAGTCCATGAATTTTTAGAACCCCTTATAAAATCCAAAATAATTAAGATATTTCAAATTCTTTAACGCAGTTCGTCTTCTTAAATATAAATGAATATAACTGCATCAAAAAATATTAAGAAATCAATAATTTCTATTTTTAAAAAAAAAGTCCATGAATTTTTAGAACCCCTTATAAAATCCAAAATAATTAAGATATTTCAAATTCTTTAACGCAGTTCGGCTTCTTAAATATAAATGGATATAACTGCATCAAAAAATATTAAGAAATCAATAATTTTTATTTTAAAAAAAGTCCATGAAATTTTAGAACCCCTTATAAAATCCAAAATAATTAAGATATTTCAAATTCTTTAACGCAGATCGTCTTCTTAAATATAAATGAATATAACTGCATCAAAAAATATTAAGAAATCAATAATTTTTCCTTTTGAAAAAAAAGTCCATGAATTTTTAGAACCCCTTATAAAATCCAAAATAATTAAGATATTTCAAATTCTTTAACGCAGTTCGTCTTCTTAAATATAAATGAATATAACTGCATCAAAAAATATTAAGAAATCAATCATTTTTATTTTAGAAAAAAAAGTCCATGAATTTTTAGAACCCCTTATAAAATCCAAAATAATTAATATATTTCAAATTCTTTAACGCAGTTCGTCTTCTTAAATATAAATGAATATAACTGCATCAAAAAATATTAAGAAATCAATAATTTTTATTTAAAAAAAAAAAGTCCATGAATTTTTAGAACCCCTTATAAAATCCAAAATAATTAAAATATTTTAAATTTTTTAACGCAGTTCGTCTTCTTAAATATAAATGAATATAACTGCATCAAAAAATATTAAGAAATCAATAATTTTATTTAAAAAAAAAAGTCCATGAATTTTTAGAACCCCTTATAAAATCCAAAATAATTAAAATATTTTAAATTTTTTAACGCAGTTCGTCTTCTTAAATATAAATGAATATAACTGCATCAAAAAATATTAAGAAATCAATAATTTTATTTAAAAAAAAAAGTCCATGAATTTTTAAAACCCCTTATAAAATCTAAAATAATTAAGATATTTTAAATTCTTTAACGCAGTTCGTCTTCTTAAATATAAATGAATATAACTGCATCAAAAAATATTAAGAAATCAATCATTTTTATTTTAAAGAAAAAAGTCCATGAATTTTTAGAACCCCTTATAAAATCCAAAATAATTAATATATTTCAAATTCTTTAACGCAGTTCGTCTTCTTAAATATAAATGAATATAACTGCATCAAAAAATATTAAGAAATCAATAATTTTATTTAAAAAAAAAAGTCCATGAATTTTTAAAACCCCTTATAAAATCTAAAATAATTAAGATATTTTAAATTCTTTAACGCAGTTCGTCTTCTTAAATATAAATGAATATAACTGCATCAAAAAATATTAAGAAATCAATCATTTTTATTTTAAAGAAAAAAGTCCATGAATTTTTAGAACCCCTTATAAAATCCAAAATAATTAATATATTTCAAATTCTTTAACGCAGTTCGTCTTCTTAAATATAAATGAATATAACTGCATCAAAAAATATTAAGAAATCAATAATTTTTATTTTAAAAAAAAAAGTCCATGAATTTTTAGAACCCCTTATAAAATCCAAAATAATTAAGATAACATAAATAACACTGTTGGAATATTTTCCTTTAAAAATCATTTTATTAATTTCAATTACAATTTTCTTTACATTCCCTTAGTTCTAACTGTAATGACATTATATTAAGTAGAGTTGTATTTATTATTTCCAGATTTTGACAGTAAATTAAACTGAATTAATATCACAAGATAAGTTGTAACAGATCCAATCATCTGAAATAATAAATTTATAATTTTAATAGCTATAGATATATTAACAAAAAAATATTTATAAAACTTACAGCGAATAGTAAGGTCATATTAACGGAAAATAGTCCTCCTGCAGTAAACGCGACATCTCCATGCAGTAACTCTAGCGACCATTGTTTAATCTAAATATTACAAATTGATTGAGATTCCTGCAGTCACACTTTTACTTTTCGTTTTATTCTTGGGCTTGGGCTTACTTTAAAATTATAACTTACAGATTCTCTGATGTAGAAATGATGTCTGTTTTGCATTCTGTGGAGCAAAGCGCCAGTTTTTTGTGCCTCAGTGGCTGTTCGATGACATCCTAGTACGAGGAACATCATGTGAATGATAAAAATTAACATCCAGTAAAAAGACATAACAGCTTTTGCTATGTATATAATATCAAATAAAGTTAATTCTGTGAAGAAAATAGCTATTTCGTAGCACTGGGTCACTGCGACTATGAAAGACATAGCTACAAAGAGCAAAACCTAGAAAACAAAGGTACATTTTGTTTAAGAAAGTGTTTGAAACTATATTAAAGAATTTTTACATATCTTTTAGAATAGGAAAATTGATAAAGATAAAAAACTGTTTAATTTTGATAGATGTAGATCCTATGTTATAATGTTCCAAGTGCAAGTTTATTTGTTTATAAGTTTATAGTTTTTTGTAAAGTCTAGTCCATTTATATTTAACAAGACGAACAATAAAAAAATCTCTCACCGAGATGTTGTATAATCCATTTATTTTAGCGAAAACTTCCATTTGCTTGGAGTAAATATTTCGAAACACATGAATTGCCTTCAGTTGAATTGTAATATCAGAATCAGTTGGCAACTGAAACATTAATTTGTTGTGATTATTTAAAATAAAAATGTTTAATTACGTTACGTAAATGTTACGTTTGTGCTTACTGAGCATGTACTTACGAAAGTGCTGCTGAAATGTCCAGCTTTTGATAATTTCCTAAGTTGTCTGTTCATCCAAATAAATCTCTCTCTGAGTATATAGAGCATTATGGAGACTTGAGTTACCATAACTGAGATCATGAAATTCGGATAAGACACCAAGACCAGTACAATGAGAATTGAAGGCAACGATCTAAATGCACTCAAATAATAACAAGACAACATTATGTACGAAATGTTAGCGGCACAAAGTGCAGTTATTATAATCAGTAAATGGTGTTTCAACCCTGTATAGTTGACAGATACATTTAATAATGTATCATTATTAACAAAAGTATCATCAACTTCTTTAATTTTCTCGAAAGTATTTCGAATTTTACTTCGGTTGATATATTCGTTAACTACTATAGTTACAGTAACAATAATTAGCCCATATTCTGCAATTATTGATGTGTATCGGTTGATATTGTTCCCTGAATCAATTGTAAAATCCTCTCCGATAAGTACAAAGTACATAATGATCAGATAGAATAAGACATAAACACAGCTTTTGAAACATCCGGTCCAGTATGAGCTTTCGTCTAACGGTGCCACTCCGCAGATCCAGCGAAATAAGTGTAGCGCTGCTAGAGCTGATTGTGATGGATTAGTTGCCATTTCTTTTTGTTAGGCGCTGCAAAACAAAAAGTTTAATAATAAAGTGTGCTAACCAGTGCCGCATTAAACCAGCGAGGGGTCTCTAGCGAAAATATTATTTTACTTTCATTATATTTGTAGCTAACTTGTTACAGCGTGTACTTGTACATTACTCTTACAATTTATAAAATTGCAGTTAATATTTTTTTTTAAATAACGCGAATGTCAAAGTTAATAATAAGTTTTAAAAGTAAGTTACAAAAACGGACGTGATTGTGAAAACCGGAATGATTAAGAATGGTATTACCCTGTATCTCATGTGTCTGTGCTACTCTAAAGCTAGGTCTGAAGAAAAATATTTAAACCAAAATTTTGCAGACAGCAGTCCACTACACGATCATGTAATATATTTGTAGCTTATACGTAAGTTCTACACGACCTATATTACATATTTTACGCGGTTTTATAAAAATTGTTAAAAAGGTACTAATCTATTACAATATTTCACTTACCACAAACTCTTTTTCGAAAAACTCACTCGCAATAACGAGAAATGGTTAAACACATTTGAAATTATTATATGATAGTATACTAATCATCTGTTTCCTTTTTAATTTTATTTAGTGTCACTCATTTTACTTAATTACTTCTATCTTTTATCTGGTATACGAAATATGTTATATTTCCAATATTATATTTGTCTCTATTTTCATATATCCCTAACTCAATAAATACAAGACTGAGTTAGGAAACAAACCCGAACTAAGCATAGTGTGTATTTAATTTCTTCTAATATTTTTAATTGAAAACAAAACTAATTTATTGATTTTCAAAAACAGTTTTAATATAAATGTGATAGTTCTTCATTAACCAGTAAAATCTAAAGTGCTGGTTTTTGTAAAAAATCAATAATTATTAATTTACTAATAGCTCAATTGCATCGTACTTATTTAATTATTACTTAATTACTATTTTACTTACTTAATTACTTAATTAATTACTTAATTACTTAATTCTACTTTGTAAGAAATTAATATTTAATTGAATGAATCAGTTATTTATAAAAAAGCAGGTTAACGTATACATATACGAGTATTATACAACGGTTTCTACTAAATAACGCATTAATTTTCTTTTTGTTATTTTGTAAAATAGTTCCGAAGTTTAAATCTCAGACCATAGCAGATGGAAGATGAAAAATTAAAATCAAAGAATTGATTAAATAACACCAAGAACCTAGATAAAATCTTATTAAAAATTGAATAAATAAAACAATCTTATAATTTTATATATTGACAATTTTATTGTTATTGAATTTATTTTATAACATTCAAAAAATAAAAATATATGTGTATAAATTTTAAAGCAATAATTTAATAAACAAATAGTATAAAGTATAGACGAAATAATAGTTGAGTCAGTAGATTTTTGCTTATGTATAAAATTCTTAGATCATTTAATGAACTATACATTAAAAATAATATAATAATTTTAAGATACAAAGAAATTGACAAATAATTTATTTGAATTTCACAATATTTACAAGTATAAAATTTTGTAACATGTAACATTAGTTATCATCCTAAAAACGAAACAAATGAGTTCTTAGGAAACACGAAAGTAGAATTTGATTACCAAATACATTAGATGCAAAGTTTTCACCCTCTTGAAACTATTGGCTTAGATATGCTGACAAAATTACATACAAAAATATAAGTTGTCTGATTGAAATACTTTCGGTTATATGCATGTTTGGGCTGTGACCAGTTTCGGTTTTCATTGAATATTTTGTAACTTTATACAAGTTTTATTATATACAATGTTTTGTAATTTGAAAAATTAAAAGCTATTTACAATTTGAATTTCTCCTTACGCGACAAAACGTCGTCATGCGTCATTTCAGCATGTGTTACAATTTGTTATCGATTCATTTGATGCAAACACATGCTTCTATTTACAGTAGACTTTTACAGTACTTTTGCAAGAATAACATAGTGTTTGTGTTAATTGCTATTATGTTCTATAATATTGCAAACAATTAAAAAATAATAATCTGATGTCCTGGTGGAAAATTTCATAGAATTTAATACTAAGTACACATCCCAATTTGCTGTTTGATAAAGTAATACTTGATCAGTAGTAGAGATTTCGAAATTTTATCATTAACAACAGTGTCTACGTCTTCAATTAAATAAAACATATGACGTAATAATAATTAAAAAATATATAAAAACTTAAAGCAGAATTTTTAAAGACAATATGTCTAATTAAAAATATATCTAAACTTAATGGGAACCTTATTAATTAAAATCTAATAATGGGCATATAAAATATGATAATTAATAGAAAATGAATGATAGTCAGTCTATGTAGTTTTTATATTTTAAGATGGTTTAATTATTTTGTTTATATTATAAATAAACTAGATAAAATAATAAATATTTTTACTTTCTATAACAGCCTATGTCATGAGATTTTTTATATATTAAAAGGCAAGATAAGTTATTAATACTTTCATGGAGGTGTAAGTCATTAATAACACAAATATTTCATTAAAAAAAAACTAACACATATTTAGTTATAATATAAACATATTTTAAACACTTAATAATATTTTGAACAGAATGTACTTTCATAAAAAAAGCAACTTTAAATTAGTGTTTCTTTCTTTCTGGCTATACATTCATGATGTGATTTGGCGTTTTTATTTTACAATTGTAAAACTTGTGTGAATTAATGCTTTAAAGTTGCTTTTAAAGTTGATTAATGCTTATTAATTTACATAAATTATCAATTATATATTAAACGTAAATATATTTACAATCAAATCCTTTTTTTAATTCGGCTTATTTAATTTATAGATTAATGTTAGTCTGATTTTAGAGAGTTTAATTAATAATTTAATTAACATAATTTTAGTAATATGATATAAGCATTCCGAAGATTCTCTGCACATTTAGAGATATTGCAATAAAATTCCCGATGCATTCATATTGAAAAACTTAACTGAAAATATAGCAATGTAACAAATAGTGCATAACGATGAAAAAATAAATAACAGAAGTATAAGCTATACATTTGCTGTTCATGTTCTTGATTGTTTTAACATTTAATGCCACACAAGTTTTTAAATTGTTTAAAACAATTATGAGTTTTGTTTTTTTAATTATTATATATATGTATTTAAATATTACTAATTATTATCTTCTTTATCTGGCGGCATCACTTTTTAATTGTTTTGTATTAACTTTCATTATTAAATATCGAAAATAAATTCCTATAAACAAATTTTGATAATTATATGCTAGGAGCACTTAACACAAGCACCTTCTACATCAAAGTCTAGCACCATCAATTTTGTTTCTTCTGTTCCATTACGACTTCCTACGGCACAAATTAATTTTGTTTCATTAGCTCGTATTCGCCACACAACACCCCCTGACCCACCACTAGCTAATGCCACTAAATTACGTATAAAATCTCCAGTTTTCACATCCCACAATTTAACAGTTCCATCGTCACTTGATGTTATTACAAAACGTGAATTAAATTGTAAACAAGTGACTGCTGATTGATGTTTGTTTGGACCTGGAAATACGAAAGTAAAAATCATTGTTTCAAGTCTTTATTCTCTATAAATAGAAAACTATAATAGTTACCCGATAATGTCTGTAAACATTGGCCTGTAACTATATCCCAAACTTTAACTGTGGAATCCGCATTTCCAGATACAAGAATGTTGTCCCTTAACTCCATCCCTGACGTCAGACTTTGATGACCCATCAGTGTGTGCCTACATGATCCTGTCTCTACGTCCCACACTCTAATGGACGTGTCCAAAGAACCGCTTACAACATGAATTCCATCAAACTATAAAAATAAAATAAAAATTGAAGGATAGTGCGTAGTATTCTTATTTAACAATCGTTTAAAAATTAAACTTCGCTAACCTGTAGAGAATAGACTCGGTTGGTGTGACCTTGAAGTGTATGCAAACATTCTTCTCTTTCTGGATTCCACACTTTTACCATATAGTCATAAGCACCAGATACAACAAGTCGACCATCGTATTGAACACATCGGACGGCAGCTAAGTGTCCTACTAAGACATGAAGGCACGTTCCCATAGTAATGTCCCATACTCTTAAAGTTGCATCGCGGGATCCACTAACAACCCTATATGAAGATTATAAAAATTAAATATTGGTATGTGGTGAAATACTATATACTTGCGAGTATTGCATTTTCTTACTTATCCTCGTGTAAATGCATACATCTTACAGTTGATGTATGCCCATAAAGGGTATGCGTACAATCTCCAGTGTCTACATCCCAAACTTTTAACGTCCTGTCAGTGCTTCCGCTGATAACAACATTTCCAGCCATTTGCGAAGACCAGACTCCCCCTGTGTGACCAACAAGGGTTCGCAAGCACTGTAACATTGAAGCCATTTTATTAATCTACTATTTAAATATACTTTAAAATATTTTTATTCAATCGTACCTTTCCTGATACCGCAGACCAAACTTTGAGAGTATTATCATCAGATCCACTAACAATCCTATTTCCTGAGAACTGCAAACATGTTATGACATGGTCATCGTGGCCTTTCAAAACCTTCGGTACACGAATTGGTTGTATTCTCCAGTTCATTTCAATTATATGTTGTCGCATGTATGCTGCCTAACAGAAACATAGCTATTTTGTATCCAATTTAATCTTCACAAAATAAAACAATTATAAACATTTATTTATCCTCATAAACATTTGCAATCTTTGGAACTCGGAACCACTTGGAACCAATAAAAAAAAATTAATTCAAAAGGCTCTACAAGTTCTTCATACCTTTTACTTAAAAATCATTGGAAATTAAAACATTTAGCTAAACACACACGGATATTCTTCTTACCTTCCATGGTGATGATGTATATGGCAGTTTACTAAAAACAACTTTCTTATTATCCCTAAGTTCAAAAATTCCAGCGGCATTACATTTTTTCTTCCATAATAAATTATCATCAGCCAAGAATCTGAAAATTGTAAAAATCTTATGATGTTTCAAAATATATGATCATTTAATAAAATAAAAGTGTCTTACCTCCAACTTCTACAAGTTTGAGCAGCTCGTAACAAATCTTTTGGTTCAAGAAACGATAAAACAGATAAAGCAACTTCTTTTGGTAATAAAGAAATAAAGTCTCTTTGAAATTGTGGTTCAATAACTTGCATCATATGACGAATTTGTGTTGGTTCACAACGTTCAATTAAACGATCAATCGCTAGAATCCTCTCTACATGAGACCACCGCTAAAGAAATATTTTCTTAATAAATCTCGAAATAATTTAGTGCAAGTTGCCAACATTTAAATTGTTACCTGAAACTGAAGTAACCAATTTGTCAACTCTGGTGGTGGATTATCTTTTGTTGGTATAATAGATCTTGGTGTTTTCGGAAGATTCGTGTTCAATTTGGAGGATGAACCACCACTTCTATTAACGCTAGCAGGGTAACAGGTAGAAACAGTTGAATATGAAAATGAGCCTTTTGGTGTCGATTCTAAAACCAATTTCTTAATTTCATTATCATCTGAGATCTTCTTATCCAATTTTCGTTTACGCCATGGTCGAGTTAAATCATTTGGTTCTGCTGATATTGCCATATTGTGACTTTCTTGTAATAATTCTTCTTGCGTAATTGTTTCCATCTCAATAAATGTAGTTGAATCAACATCGAGAACAGGAAGTTCTTCTTCCTCTCCACTATTTTCATCATTTTCCTGCAAATATTTAACCTTAAGAAAAATATTATTAATATTTTAATATTAAACATATTTATTTCACATTAAAAAGTTGAGTTTTACGAAAGGCGAAATATTTATAAGAAATATAATCTTCAGTGCCTAGAGTAGAAAATCAAATGTTTCTGCGTTATTGATATTATAAAAATAATCCATAGAAATTTACCACAATATTCAGACAGACAGCAATTCCAAACGTGTGCAATTAAAGATATTGGACATTTGCACCTGCACTGCTTCCGGTACATAGTTTCCGAATAGACATCTATTTACTATTCAGTCTGAATATAGTTGCATATTTCAGATTTCCTATATATGATTATAATCAGAATATTTCTAAAGCGAACTACTTACAGACGAATCTATATAATCCGCACATGTGCAAACTTCCTCCTCATCCGTCCCCTCTTCACAATCGGCATAAGTTTCATCTTCATATTCAATTTCCACTTCCCTTGCTTCTAAAATATCTACTTCCGGTGGATCACGATCCGTCAGTCTTTGTTCGCTTGCATTACCCTTTACGTCACTAACATTATTTAACTTATTATCATTATCATTATGACGACCTGTGGATATTGAACTAAAATTGTTTTTTACATCATCTACATTACGATTAGGTTTATTTCCTATAGCTATAATTCCATTTAAATTAACGTCTATATGACTAACACCACTTCCATAGCGAAATGCTCTGGATTCATTAACTACGTCTAAACTGGAGTCAGATTTATTTAACCGATTACCCTGTTTAGATCCTGATGGACCGTCATGACTAGTTCTTGCACAACTTGGACCGGCTTCATTCGCAACACGATTTAACGATGCTGAAAGATTTAATTTTGCACCAACTGATAATCTTTCTATTGATCTCGGAGCACTGTTCCAACTGTAACGACCTGATGGTGTTGCAGTTAATGGCCTTTCTGTTTCTACAACTACCTCTGAAGATGAAGACGTAGATGGCTTAGAATCGTTATTCGTTATTTTTCCTAAGTGTTCTTTTATATTTACTATTGCAGAATGATTCACATAAATTAAAGAGTCTTCTTTAGAAAAATCTTCACGTTCTAAACGTTCTAAGTCTACATCCCTTATAATATTTGATGCGTTTTTTCTACGATCAAGTTCATTTTGGCTCTCTGTAATATCACTATCCAATGGATCTTGAATATCTTGACTAATAGTATTTTGACTTGAGTCTGCTGAAATATTTTCACTTATGATTGTATCCTCTATTTCTTCAAATGTCTCTGATTGATTTCGGCTTTCTTCATTAGGAGGTGTTTCTATGGCCTCTGAAGAAACTTTTCTTAAGTTTGACGAACATGATGCATGATCCATTCTCACACGTGACACTACCTGCAATATAATGCCTCATGGTCAATTTACATTTATAATAAAAAAATACAATTTACTAATGATTTCACACAAGTGAAGTTTGTTTTTCTTAAAAGATTTTGAGGTACATTCAAGTTTTGTTTATTGAACTGTTATTAATAAGGTTTATATACTAAATAAGGAACATGAAGAAAGGAACGTGCGTTAATTATTTTATGAATCACAGAAATATATCAATTGGTTAATTCCAATAAAGCTATTACGAAAGGTTCAGCCAAATATATCATATAATTGTATGATCATATTTTGTATGTAATTATAAATAACAAATATTAATATATATTTGCCACTCACCAAGGTAATTCAAACAAAGATAGTTAAGTCAAATAACTTTAACGCAATTAGAAAAAAACTAAATAAAAATTACATTTCTTTTTTAATTTTTGTTTTGTTTGGTGCACTCATTTTAATATCAGTAAATTATGTTATAATTTATTATATGTACCTTTCTTACTAACTATATATAGAAAAAAAATGTGCTAAAGGGTTTGTCAGTTTGCTTTTTGAAGTCATCAATGACCAAGAGAATTTAATGTACTAAATTTGAGCCGCAGATCCTTGTTCCACACTGAAAGACTTGAGAACAGCAGCTGTTGATTCGATGTTAAGAATATGGTAGATATATTTGTTGAATACCTATTGTTACGTATTGTTGCAGAAAGATATTATGAGATAGAGATAGCATGCTTTTATCTATTGTTAAATATTTCACAAAGCAAAGTTTTTAATTTGGAATGATTTAGACGAAATAGTAGTGTAATAAATTACGTGATTAAAACTTAAATGTAATCGGAAGAAAACAATAAGTTTCTATTTCTTATATTACGTAATTTTTCACTCGTAAGCAAGGTAATATTTTCTTTCTAATAAGGGATGTTACATCATCGGAAGCTATATTTTACGTCATCCCTCTTATTGTAAAAAGAAATGATTTGTGAGTCATGAGACAATTTCAGAAAATAAAGGGACTGTGGGAACTTTGTAACACATGAGGGGAAAATAATAAGGGTGGAAGAGATTTAAAGTTAAATATCACATCTTAAAAATTCCTTATTGTTTGCGAAACTGTGCTAACATATTTGAACACATTTTAGTTTTACAAGTAATCAATTGTGTTTTATACATTAGAAAATCAGATATACGTATTTGTAAATTCATGTTGCCTGAATGTACTAATTTTAAAACTATTCTATTTTTTTTTATAAAAAATTCCTTCTCTTGTGTAAATAACTAAAGTTATTAGCTTAATAACACTTTGGGAGCAATGAAAAATTAAATTAATTAAAACACATTTACTATATACATGCTGTATGTATTCTACATTTTATATTTAGAGGTTATATGCGATGTTAGTACCATGTTAACGTTTAGCAAGAAATATATTAAATAAAATTAATAAGACTTATATAGCATTTAATAATTTGCATACTAATATCTTAATAAGAAAACAATTATAAACAGACATTAAAATTCATTGAAACGTCTGTACACGTGAAAAACAAAGATCAGTAATGTTTTGTCATGTTAAGACCTGCTATGCTGCTTATCACCTTAATCAATTATAAGTAACTTTTTGTGGATGAGCCGTACTAATTAGATAATTAAAAGTTATTTATAACAATTCCAAACCCTAAAAAAATTGACGTCATCAAGGGTAATTAACTAATGTCAACCCTAAGTAGAAACTAATTTTACACAATGAAATCTTTAAATTTCATTTAACAAAATCAATATTTTGGGATGCAAATAAAACTCATAATACTACGTACAAAACATTGTTTAAATAATACAACAAAAAACAATCTTGAGAAATACAAAATGAAAAAAAATATTTGCATACTGACCAAGCCCGAATCAGATATTTCATACCTATTTATACTTTAGATGATTAAATTAAACACTTTGTTTTGTAAATAAATTAATCTGAATGTTTAAATTTATCAATAATTATACATTTCAGATTAATAATAACTGTAACAAAATTATGAGCAAATAATATAAACCAACTATATTTGGATAATCACGAACAGCCATACAAGTACACTCACAGACATTGCTGTTGACTGTTGTATATCACCTAATATTAGCTCCGTTCACATGATAAATTATTCAAGGACGAGACAAGGTTGCTGTGCCTGTTATTGTTAATACAAAATTTTAAAAAGTACCTTCAATTTCTAAAAATATATATTAAATAATTGAATAAATATTATGTTATATTTTCAATTTAATATTGTCAAATTTCTAATACTTTTAGAAGATAAGAAAAATTATACTATTGGAACAGTATCCTGATTCAGTGATATACTGAGTAGTAAGTGTAACTGGAAAGCTATTAACACTTTTATCGGTTTTTAAATATGGCAGAAGCATGTATAGTAAATTAGGTATGTGCACAGCAGAGT
The DNA here is from genome assembly GCA_963678705.1 of Panorpa germanica. NCBI lineage: Eukaryota > Metazoa > Arthropoda > Insecta > Mecoptera > Panorpidae > Panorpa > Panorpa germanica. The sequence continues at coordinate 8,940,664 of OY783216.1, read as the reverse complement.
TGTGAATTATTGTATTCGGAATTGAATTGCATACATAAATAGTAAGAGTTTTTAAAAATTGTGATACTAAATGTTTGAATCGTTTATTTAAACTTTTATGTGTGCTGAAGGCTTGCCGATCTTCAAAATTGTTATCAAGGTGTTATCTATTTATTCGTTACCTTAAAATAATTACCTGTGTTTCAGCTTGTTTCTGCGTTTTACAACTATCTCAAAACATAAGGATATATACAATTTATTAACATGTCGGATTTAATACGTTTCGAAGCCAATTTGAATGCTGACGCATATCGCTTAAACCAAAAGGAACAAGACTGCAAGGATAAAGCACATAAACAGTTCGATATATTAGAAATATATGAAGGTATGCTTCTTTAATTCAAATTATAAATAATCCCATTTTGTTGAGTTTTCCACAGTTTTGATCAATAACGTGAATAATAGTAGTGCAATAATAATCTAGAAAGTGCTTCCATATAATGACGTCTTTTGGATACCTTCCAGCAACTGCTTGAAGAAGAGAATTTTTTGTATAGCTTTTACATGTTAAATATTTATAAATTTTATGTATATTACTTTATAAATTACCTACATACTTTTAAACTATTTGTAGACAACACAACAATACTTTGTATGAATGATCTGACTGGCAGATATCAGAATGGCTGTCTGAAATTATACAGAGATGTAGACGATTGCTTAAAAGATGTATCATTAGCTGAAATTAATTCAAATGTTGTACTTAGTGCAGCAGTATTTGTTGAAAATAATGTTGTATGTATTTAATTCTGCAATTATCAAGAAAGCACTAGGTATATTTGCGATAAAAATAATAATATTTCCTTTTCTACATAGATTTTTGCATCTGAAGAAACTGGAAATGTGAAACTGTTATCACTAGACAATTATGATCAACAAAATAACCGCCTGAATGTTGTTGGACATACTATGGGCCACGATGATATGGTATTATGTGTAACAAAATTATACAATGCAAATCTATGTTGCACAGGTGGTGGAGAAGGAGATTTGGCAATTAAGGTGAGTGTTTTAAAATAACGTCATACATCTCTTACTGATATTTAACTAAGTTCTCCTTATATTTCAATGAACTAGGTTTGGGATACTGCTTATAAGACTAACATGTTTATTCCAATTCATAATTACGCACCAGCTCATGCCGATTACGTTAGTGGATTAGCGGCAAATCCTACCGAATCTAATATCTTTGCATCTTCATCAAATGATAAGAGCGCATTGATTTGGGATGTTAGGGAATCAACTCCAGCTACAGGTATTATAAATGAAACATATTACTTCTTTATAGTTTTTAATACTTATAATAAATAGTGCATGTTAATTATATAATTATATCATTCATTAAAGGCCTGTTTAAAAGTGACTATGGACTAACAGCTATTGATTGGCAATATGGAACCTCTATTGTAGTTATTGGAAATATTAACGGTGATGTTGTCTGCGTTGATTTAAGAAGTCCTAAGAAATGTGTTTCAAATATTCATATATATGAAGCACCTCTTCATAATCTTAAATTCAATCCAACAAGGTTCGCATAATTTAAACGACTTATTTAAATATTGAGATTATATTTCATAATAATTATAGATATAAAAAATATTGGAAATGTATTAAATGACTTTATTTTTACAGTTCATCATTAATTGGTTGTTGTGCTGATACTTCAGAAGTAAAGGTATTAGATCTGTCCTCTGGAGATTTAAAACTTATTTACGAAAATGATCACCATGAAGATATGGTAAGAGGCATCGCTTGGAAATGGCATTCTCAAGATTTAATTACCTGCGGATACGATAATAAAATATTAAAACATACCGTTTCTACCTTATAATTAAAAAAATAATATCAATTTTAGTTTTTACTTATTAACTATTTTTTTTTTTTACGCTTCTAACTATTAGGAGATAATTTAAATAAATTAAATGCCACAAATGTAGCTTTATTTGGAAGTTTTATTATTTTTGTATTGTAAGATAAACTTATTTTTGGTTAGATAAACCAATTTTTTATTTTTATAAATATATCGAAAAAAATAAATACAAATCTAAATAAGGAATATGTGTTCTACTTGTTATTGTTAGAAATAAAAACTATATAATTTTGAACATAATAGTTTTATTATTTGTCTTTAATCGTAATATACCTAATTTTTTTATACAACTTGAACTTGTGGTGGCACATTTTTAGGCTGACCGTCTTCTTTAAGTGGTGGAATTGGTTGTGGACCATGTGCACTACTTGGATTTAAAACTGGCTGAAAATTAATATTTGAATTAGTATTCATACCAATAAAAAGTTAAGAGTTTTAAAATATTAAAGACTAAGTTTTACCGCCAGCTTAGGTTTTTGTATTTCATTAGTTTCGATTTCCTTTTTTCCTTGTGCTGGAGGTTGTCCCTGCAAATATTGAAAACCATAAATTATACTAAATACGATAAGAAACAATTTCACTACTTATTAACTTTTTATTTACCTGATTTACGTTGTGCGGCGGTTGTTGTCCTTGAGGTACTTGGCCTGAGGGAGGCTGTTGAGCCTGGTATTGTCCTTGAGGTGGTTGTTGAGCCTGGTGTTGCCCTTGTTGAGCTTGGTATTGCCCTTGAGGCGGTTGTTGAGCCTGGTATTGCCCTTGAGGCGGTTGTTGAGCCTGGTATTGTCCTTGAGGTGGTTGTTGAGCCTGGTATTGTCCTTGAGGTGGTTGTTGAGCCTGGTATTGTCCTTGAGGTGGTTGTTGAGCATGATATTGACCTTGAGGAGGTTGCTGGCCATGATATTGACCTTGAGGAGGTTGATGAGCCTGGTATTGTCCTTGAGGTGGTTGTTGACCATGATATTGACCTTGAGGAGGTTGTTGAGGGTGATATTGTGCTTGAGGAGGTTGTTGTGGGTGGTACTGAGCTTGAGGAACTTGTCCAGGATGTAACTCTTGTTGTTGCGCTATATTTTGATACGCTGGATGTCCTTGAGGTGGGAACTAAACATATAAAAAACATTTCATTAATAAGTAATATAAAATGTAAAATACTCAGTTTAATTTTTACGCTGTTAGTTAAACGCACAAAACCGCATTTCTCATCATTCTCACTTCTCACACATTTGCATTGATTTTTGTTGACTTACCTGTCCATTTTGCTGATGGCCATCATATCCATATTGGACTCTAGGGTCTGGTGGTAGCTACCAAAAAAGCAATGGCAAATAATACAGTACAATACGGAGTGTTATAAACGTGTAGAGATACAAAATTAAAAAAGAAACTAACATGCTAAATTAGTGCTAGTGATGAGTGTTAAAATAAAACTATATCTGTATTATAGTTTGATTAAACTTAACTTCAAAAAACGAAAATTTAACAAATATATAATTAAACAAAACAAACGTAAAATAAAGACTAAAAATACTAGACTAAAGACAAAAACGTAAAATAACTAAAAAAAACGTGCCTACATTAATACTACATGCATATATTTTTATTGTAAATAACTATGAAATGAAACGAAACTAAAATATTAATTATTAGTTATAGATTCTATAATACTTACAAGGCCCTGTGAAATCATTCGTTGAATTTCATCTCGCTGATGTTTTTCATAAGCTGCGTACTCTTCTGGTGAGTAAACTTGTTGTGTGTCAAGACCATCCCAACCAGGGTCACGATTAAATTCTTCCTTTTGAGATTGTGCGTAAAATTCATCGTAACTGTAAATACACAAATTAATGTAAATTTTTCCTCCTTTATAACAACCTAAGGAGAGGAAAATTTGACTACCTTATTAGGCCGTCTCTATTGGTATCAGCTTCAGAAAATACGTGTTCTCTCATGCGTTCCATTTCTTCAGCACGTTCCCTCATGTCATCTTCCGGAATTCCAGCTTGATACATTTTATCTAATTCTTTACGGAATAAAGCTTTAACTTCATCTTGATCCCATACTTTGTTTCCATCCAAATCTAAATAATAAAATAATATATTAAAAAAATATAATTATAGATTACTGTCGTTAACTATTGTCACGGACCATGTAAAGCGAAGAATGTTTTTGGGTCAAAATCTTGGTTTTCCATGTGATCTTCTTTTTCCCATACCTCTTCTAATTGTTTTTTACTTCCTGGATGATGCAACTAAAACAGTATTTGTTTTATATTATGAAATTATGACGAAATAAAATTACTTATAAAGAAATAGTTATAATAGATTTCATACAGGATCATGTTTCTTATGCTTTTCTTCTTGTTCCTTAACTTTTTTCAAATATTCCTTCTTATGTTCCTCATCAAGATGAGTAAGAACTTCCTGTTTTTCAAACTCTTTTTGCATTTCATATTCCTGAAAAGGAAAACAATATTAAATACTATTATACAAACATATTACGCATAATATAATATTTAAAAACTGATATGACCTGACCTTAAACTCTGCCCTTCTCTTCTTATCAGCTTCAGCGAGATCATGAGTGGTTTTTAAAATCAATTTCTTTAAATCTTCAATTTCAAAAGTGTGTTTATTTAACTCGTCTAAATGTTCCCCAATTTTTAAATGTTCTGGATCAATATCGTTTTGGAGTTCAAAAGTTTTTGTTGCTAAGTGTTTCAAACGTTCTAATTCTGTACGTTTAAGTTCATCTAATTTGGTGCGTACGTTATGATTTACGTATTCCAATTCGTTAGCTATTTTGCCAGTCTAAATAATAGTTAATTAAGGAAACGTGGCATTAGCAATGTATGTAACTATATGTATAAAATAAACTTAGAGCACATAAGGAAACAAGTGTAATTTACTCACCCTTATGTCCACTTCTTCTGCTTTTTCCAATTTCTCCCTGAATACTGGATCGCTCTCTAGAGCTTTTACAACTTGTTCTAGATAATGATGATACGCTATGTAGTCAGACATTTTAGTATCACCCACTTCAGAGTCTGGGGGAGGAGGATGCTCCCCGGGCTTTTTTGTAGTCACTGGTGGACATACTATTTCCCCAATCAACGCCACGAAAATGCATAAGAGCAACGCCTTAAACATAACTACAAAAACAATTTTAATATTTAGTAACCTTGTACTATTAAATATAGCCAAGTGAACCGTACTTCACGAAGCAATTGAATGTAATTGAAACTTTAATACAGCATTAAATAAAAATAGATAAGCGTCATTAGACTTTTAGTGCTTGAAATACTTTTTATTTAAGCAAAGAACTGATAAATAATTCAACTTGTTAAAATAAAAATTGTTTACACAAGTGCATTACCATAATAAAAATATAAATGTCATAATTATTGTGTAAAACAACAATTGAAAATACATAAGGAAGTAATAAATTAAAATAATAATTTCAACTTACTTGTTTTAGATATAAACTTTCATAAGAAACACTAAAGACAATGTATTTTTTTTATTTATAAATTAACTGACGTGTAGAATTTTGCATGGTTAAGGAATGACATTGGATGTGGCTTGACAATTTACGTATGCCGAACTAGGTGTCGGATAATTGACATTTTCCCCGAACGAAAAACGCTAAGTTTTATGACGTGGAGTTACCTAAGCTACACACCAATTATATTCCGATTAAATTATATTTTCATAATAGTTATACTAGTTACTGATAGATCGGATTGGATAGAATGTTAGATTTAAATTAGTTTACAAACAGGCAGCGTGTTTTATTATGGTGTTATTAATAAGGACGTCCTAAATATAATTACATTACACAATTTTTTACTTCAAAATCTGTATTTTTATTATATTTTAAGTGAATACACATTTTATTCATGGTCTAGAAAGTATTTTATACAAATCCTTTCCATTTTTGTTTTACCATGTCAGCTGCTTTTTCACCTATCATATAAATGGGAGCGTTTGTATGCGATGCAGGAATTACAGGCATAATGGAGGCATCCACAACTCTCAAGCCTTGAATTCCATACACTAGGAGTTCTGGGTCTACGACAGCGTCCTTATCGGTAGAAGGACCCATTTTACAAGTACCAACCTGTGAAATATTTAATTATTTGTTTGTAATATCTTAAATATTTAGGTACATGCGTAGAAGAATTATATCAGCCATTTTGTAGTTTTTATTAATGAGAAAATAATTACATTTTACGGGAGTAATCTTTAAATGAAACATTTTACCAGCAAACAAAGCAAATGGACCACCGAGGTTGTTAAATTAAAATGAGTTGAAAAGAGCCTCAAGATTTGGTCCTTAAGAACAATGACCATCCTTGACTTTTCCAATTATCTTAACAGATGAACTTGTAATTAATTTTGTTTATTTACTCAAATTAAATGTATTCTTAAAGTATGTTAAGGTCATCAATTAAACATTATTAACAATAAGGTGTTAAAGTATAATTGTTTTAAAACAATAATAGACAATCTCTTGTTATATGTAAGTACTCCATAATACAGGGTCTTAAGGTAAACGTCCACAGACGCGCGAATCCAAATTATGATACATAAGATTCGTTCTACAAAAATATTTCATTATAAATATAAATTTCAATATTATGTCTGCCGTAACAGGGTTAAATAAAATAAAAACTTATCATTCTTTGACTTGACTTGATTATTTCGACTACCAACAGCTACAGAACATTAACACAGCACTGACCTACTCAACAAATAACTGATGTATAAAATGCATTGCACGTCATACAAATGGCCGACCATTTTTAGCGTTAAAACTACAATTCGAATTTTTAATTGCTATCCTTCAACATTTAGATATTTAATAAAATAGACACGCCAATACACATTTATTAACATCAATTTCAATCAACAATTGAAAAATCGACCACTAAAGGATGAGGACACAAGCCCATTGGGATCTAATGTTTTCCTACTTCGCATTTACTATAAACGAGATAAATGAATGATTTTAATAATTAGTTTTAAATCACAATTATTACCTGATGATGTAAGGTACCACCCACTTGTCTAATACAGCACTCCCAATATTCATCAGACTCGAAAATCAAATGTTCGCAACCCAAAAATGGTACATTGTGCAGCGTTGTATTGTATTTTTTGAAACCGCTGGTTCTGGCAATTTGAACAGTCTGAAAACACAGAAGTGTAAATTAAAAATGTATTTATGTCTTAAAGAATGCATGCCTTACAAGGTAATATATAATATTTTCTCTCGATGTAATTTCAAATTTCCCGCGGTGCGAATCGTGAAATGTCAAGGATCATTAGTTTCAACTTCTCTGCGGTGGCAGCACCCTACAATTTGTGTGATTAACCTCGATCTAATAATTTTTACTTGCTACTTACTTTGGAACTGTGCAGTTTTATTGTGCAATATTTGCGCTACGGTTGTTCTGTATCACGTACACACAACCTATGTAAAGAGTTTCTAAAGAGTTAGAGGTCTATTTGCTCCAATAATTATGTGCCGTTCAATAATTATATGCTAATGACACCTACTAAGCAGGCCTTGAAACATGCTTATCTTCAACATAGGCCGTGTTCACAATGCGTTCATGTTAAAAATGTTCATTAGTAGAAAATTAATGAGTAAGGTACAAAATATTATTTTTCATACAAATTACTATTCACTGTGTTCACAAGGAACGAAATGAAAGTTCTTTAAAGGTAGCTCCGATGGAAGTAAGTGTACAGTTGAAGTGATGAAACTTAGGTTGCAACCCTTCTAGGCGCATTACGTATGCAATTCACAAAATTTGTTTTACGTTAACCAAATAAGTTCATCGTTGTTTTTTAATGTAATTCTGAGGAATATTTGCTCTATTTTAAATCTCTGAGAGAGTTTTGTAGTAGTGGTATAGTGTTTGTAACGTAGTCTTATAAAAATAATGGAATATATCTAAGACACACAACACGCATTTGCTCCACCTCTGGTCAAATAGAATAGAGCACCTTAATAAACAGTAAATATAAAATAAGTAATGTAATTCCAAACTTACCAGTTTAGCACCTTCCCTTAGTGTTTTTAAATCTTGCTCATCTTGAAAATAATTAGGCTCCATGATTGGCCAGTGAAATGGATTCCGACTTTTTAACGAGATCCTACCCCTACTTTTTGGATTTAGCAAAATAGGAGCCATAGCAAATGCGTCAGTATCTATTATACTTCCATAAACTTTTTTATAAAACTCATCAGTAATTCCTAACAGTTTTCTTAGGGTTCCTGATGAGTCACCACTCAAGGCACCGGCTCCTAGAACCACCTCAATATCAGGGTAATCTTCCCCACGTTGGTTGTACTTTGTTTTGATGAATGCTAAGGCTTCTGCCCCACCAGGGATTGTGTATGGCCCTCTTCCGTGAAGGATGTAGTCTAATAACGGAACCGGATTGCTTTGCATTCTTGATTCAACCACGGTGATGGATGCATTCACTCGAAACGCCAGTCCTGACAAGGATATATGATCTTGCAAATTATAACCCACTTTTAAATCTTGTATAACAGGAATTCCGAATTTATTTAAGTGCTCCTTTGGTCCCACACCGGAAAGAAGAAGTAAATGTGCAGATCCTATAGTGCCAGCGCTTAAAATAACTTCTTTCTTTGCTTTCACGATATATTTCACTTTGTTCTTTATGAATTCTACACCGAATATTTGTTTGGTGTTTGGATCTATGAGAATTTTCGTCACGCGAGAGTTTTTGGAAACGTGTAAATTCTTCCGAAACCTAATTGGTCTTAAAAATGCTTTGGAAGCACTACATCTTCTACCGTTACGAATATTAGCTTGTGTTAATGAAAATCCAATTTGGTTTTCGCCATTTAGGTCACTGATGTTATACCCCATTTCAATGCCAGCGTTGAGAAACTCTTTCGTTAATGGGGATTTGTACGGGACGTCATCTACTGTAAGATATCCTTCGGTGGAGTGGAACGGAGAATTTTTCAAATCGGGTATTTCAACATTTTCTGATTTTAAGAAGTACGGCAAAACATCTTTATAACTCCAACCTTGATTTCCTAGTTCTTCCCAATGATCGTAATCCTTTTTGTTTCCTCTTGTGTATATCATGAAGTTGATAACACTTGATCCGCCAAGAGCTCTTCCCCTTGGCCAGTTACAGACTCCTCCTTCGAGGCCCAAACATGCTCCAGGAACAGGAGAAGTTTTGTATCCCCAGTTGTAACTGGTTAATTGGGTCAATGCTGCCAGTAATGGGATATCAGTCAACGAAATTTCTTCGTCGCCAGCTTCCAAAAGCAACACGGACCAGTTGGAGACTTCCGATAGTCTGTTGGCCATTACAGACCCGCCAGAACCGGCCCCAATAACAACGAAATCGTATTCTTTTTCGAAACGACTTGTATCTTTAACTCTACCTCGTTCATTTGGGGGAATCAGGTTTAGATTACTATCAAACATATTTATCATTTCCGGTGAAAATAATTGTCCAATTGTTGGAGATATAGATGATATTAGAAAAGTTATTAAACATAAATATGTTGAATCCATCTTGTTCTTTAAATTTATGCAACTTATTATTTTATAATATTTAAATTGTGTTGACCCAAATTATTTGGTGATCTGTCTTGTTATTGCAGCATGCTGATAATCTTGCGCAATGGTCAAGATCTTAAATTAAACACTTTCTCAATTCCTAAAATACTAAAGGTGATTTGATTACTTAATAAATAATCGGTTGGTTCAGAAGAATGTTTTAATAAAAACAAGATTTGTTGTCGACAACATTTTGATAAAATTATAATTCGTAAAAGTAATGGAAAAGAATCTTTTATACAATTAAAGATTTTATTAAATTATTATTGATACGAAGATATAGATATCTAAATTTCTGTTTTACTGCTAAATTTTTAACAATTATGAGACTAGCCTAAAGACTAATAAGAAAATGATTTTGTTTTTCTTTGACCACAACGTTAATAATATCAAAACTTTATGTGGTAATTAATTTTACGACTTTTTGAAAAATACTTTATGGAAACTTCTTAAACAAGACACTTAAGACACTGTTTAAGCTTTTGAGGCTTTTAAAATAACTATAAAATAAAAAAAAGATCCTTTTAGATTAAATATTACATTAATGTAAGATAAGGTTATAATAAATTTTCTAAATATCAAATTAAAAAATGGTACACAACCTAAACAAAAGCAAAATAAAATAAACGTTCCCAGTGCCAAACTAAAACAAACTCTGTTGGTATATTTTTGAACTAATTATAGTGTTGATTGATTTGAATCTTATACAGATTTATATATTAGCTAATGATTTTAAATAGCATGTCCTTTACTTTAACAAATCACTTATTGCACTTTTTATAAATATATTACACACTTTTCACTAATGATTACTATTTCAATTTACAGTTCAATGGCTGTTTAAATATAAATGTATTCCTTGCACTTCAACTTGACAGATTGAATATTTTGTATTCCGTGCCAGACTTGTTATAATTGACTGCGGCTGTGCGTTCGATTTCCAAAGTATTTAAATCCTCCAAATCAGTGGGGCTTCTACACACAACACATAAGAGCATTTTAAAATTTCAAGGACACTGTTTTAATTTGATGTAAATAAATGGTTAATGCGTAACAGTGTCTGAGATGAAAGTAAATTCATCATTTTAAGGTTAAGTATCATAGTATGTATGTAAAAAAATAAGAAATAAGAAACGTTAAGATAATTGGGAATTTACGTTAATAAAATATGGTGATATATGTATGTTCATGGTACAAGGACGTATACGGATCTATTTGACAAGTAACCTTTAAAATATCAATTAGAAAACTTGTAATATATCCTATATGATGAAATGGGCTTGTGTCCTATGTCTTAATTTCTATAAAAGTGTACTATATATTGATAAAGTGGGTTACTAGAACCTCAAATGTTCAATTATTTTTTAATAACTCCTTATATGTTAGGAGATATTAACAATTAAAAAAGTCATTTTGTCTCTTTAATTATTAAAGGGATTCAACGTTGTACAAACTCCAAATGCATGTGACATCACAATCCTTGTGTAAGGTTACCAACCTTACAGATCATAAATCTCTGCTATATGTATTTATATATCAAAATATCAAATATTATTTACAGTTATTTCAAGGAACAATAAAATTCCAATATTATGTCTGCCTTAACAGGGTTAAATAAAGTAAAAACTTATTATTCTTTGACTTGACTGGATTGTTTGAGTACCAACAGCTACAAAACATTACCACAACACTGACCTACTCAACAAATAACTGACGTTAAAATGCAGTTCATGTCATACAAATATGGCCGACCATTTCTAGCGCTAAAACTGCAATTCGAATTTTTAATTGCTATATCTCCGTCAATATTTAGATATTTAATAAAATAGACACGCCAATACACATTTATTAACATCAATTTCAATCAACAATTGAAAAATCGACCACTAAAAAATGAGGACACAAGCCCATTCAAGTCATTGCCTATATGCTCTACAAACATTTTTGATAGTAATACTATTTCATACCTAAAGAGATTAGAACATGTTTTAAAACTCGAGGACTCTTACAAAACTTTACTCGGGATAGCATCTAGTAGCAGATTTATGCACTAAATTCTTAATGGCGGGAAACTCTTCAAACAATTTATTCATTAAATGCAAAGGTAACCAATAAATTAAAAAAAATCGAATCATTTTTAGTTGATGGCTTGGCCGCCTGGGCGCTAGTGCCTTTGTATATATAACCACTAAAGATAGTCATATCAATAAAAACTTTAGTTCATTTAGAAACAAGTATATAAGTTTAAAAAGCTTAAGTTATGAATAAATTAAATAAAACATATATTATGTAATGAAATAAATATAAATTTATTAGTTATTACCATAATCTTTTACAGATAAACTAAAAATATATATAAATAACCTAATAGAGAATGTTACACAAATTTTGCATAATTTGTTTTCATGTTAATAAAACAGAAATTTTACTGTAAACATCTAATAAATAATATATAGCTCTATTAATAGTATACTTTATATTTATTATTAACTATAATATATTATTAAATATAATTCTATTTGTTATATCTTTGTAAGATCTACATTTTGTTCTTTCTAATTTTTGACTTTTCATATGTGAAAAGTTTTTTGTAGGTTATAAATTTCGGAAGTAAAAAACTTTTCGATAAAATTGTTAATAAATTTATTTCATAAACCGAAGTTTCTATTCCTAGTGGTTTTGTTGCTAATTTAGAAATGCAAAAACATAACCCCCGCAAACAAACACGAAATTAATACAATAATATCTTTTGAATAAAATCTTTCTGGAGAAGCGTTATCCGCGTTATCGTATTGTGGATTGGAGAGACCTTGTTGATTCGGCTCGTCAATTTTGTTGCCATAGTAACCACCGGATTGAGGGTACCATGGCTGAGTAGCGCTAACTTCATCTGCAAATTATTAACATATAATAACAACTGCTGTATTCATGATTAAATATTTGAAAGTAGTAATTACTTTGCCATGTTTTTCTTGTGGTAGCTGTTGCCCAATCTGGAACAGTTGGTCCTGATGTACTACTCATTGAAGATGGGGTCCAGGCTACGCTTCTACCGTATCCAAGAGGCCGTGCACTTCCTATTTACAAGTAAATTTGTTCATTAGTTCAGTGGGCTTGTGTCCTATGTCTTAATTTCTATAAAACTGTCCTATATATTGATAAAGTGGGTTACTAGAACCTCAAATGTTCAATTACTTTTTAATAACTCCTTATATGTCAAAAGATATGAACAATTAAAAAAGTCATTTTGTCTCTTTATTTATTAAAGGGATTTAACGTTGTACACATTCCGAATGAATTTGATATCACAACCGCTGCCAACCTTACAGCTCATAAATCTCTGCTATATGTATTTATATATCAAAATATCAAATATTATTTACTGCTATTTCAAGGAACAATAAAATTTCAATATTATGTCTGCCGTAACAGGGTTAAATAAAATAAAAACTTATTGTTCTTTTACTTGACTCGATTATTTGACTACCAATAGCTGGAAAACATTACCACAGCACTGACCTAATCAACAAATAACTGACGTATAAAATGTATTTCACGTCATACAAATGACCGACATCTCTTGCGCTAAAACTACAATTCAAATTTTTAATTGCTATATCTCAGTCAACATTTAGATATTTAATAAAATAGACACGCACATATTTATTAATATCAATTTCAATCACCAAATGAAAAAAGGTCCACTAGAAAATATAAATCCGTGTAATGTTGGCTGTCATGTTTCTAGGCGTCATTACGTCGGCATAGTCATGCATCTTTGTTGTAGAAGAGAGACGGAAATAGTCGGTGGGGAAAAGTGACATGAAAATGAGAAACTTACTATGAGAAAATGTTGCATCGGATCTATCTGGAGTGCTTCTCATTGACGAATAATCAGGCGTTGTTGAAGGCGTTATATATACTTCAGATCTGGGTGAGGTTTGTGTGGCACTGTGTGGCATCCAAGTCGGTGTACCGTACGATGGAGAAGGTTCCATTGGAGTGCTAGGTGAATAAGGGGCTCTACCTATAAAATATTAGACACTATATTATAATGAACAGTAAATATATATCTGAAAAATATTGCCAATTTTATACTTGGTTGGTCCCATCCTGTGGATCTTCCATAGGTGTTGTATGAGACGGCTTGAGCATTTGTTTGGGCACTTTCTGAATCACTTGACATACTAATACTATCTGTTGTCAGTGAACAATCACCAGAATTTGGACTGCAACATTAGAAAGTATACATCGTAAATTTGTTAATTTTTTAGGTTACTTGAATATTATTTAATTACGATCATAAATTATCAGTTCATTGCTATTAAAGCAATATAAGTATTTTATTATCAAAGAAAATTATGGTGTTACCAAAGAAAAATGATAATGGCGGACCTTGAACGATATTTTATACAAGGCATCTCGTGACATTAGAAAATAATTCTATTGTTATCAAGATTGTAACATAATTGGTGGCCAAACACGCATTAGTCATGGTAGATGCCTATATTCCAGGGGTTTGGGGTTGTTTCTTACTTGTGCATGTTTTTAATCGTGTGCTTGATAAGAAAGGAATCTTACATATAGTTTGCACATTGTTCTCCCAAAAATCCTAAAGCTTTCCCCAATACTTGCTCCACAAAAAGAGATGCTGGTCCTTGATCTCTTCCTCCGTCGCAGAGGATCCTGGCTTCGTGCTTCACGCAACGTTCGAAGGCGTCGTAAGAGCTACCAACATAAAAAAAGTCTTTAAAGAAAGTGATTAATTAGTCGTGATATCCCAGGAGTAATACTCACCAGCAAAGCGTTGCTCTAGCTAGATCATTCCCGTTCTGTCTCGAACGCGGAGCTACCTGTTCAGCAAGTTGCCTATATACTCGCCCGCAGTATCTATCATCAGTTACAGTTGATTTGATACAAGGGGCGTACCGGAGGTAATCTGCAACATCGTCTTTGAGCGTCGATTAATCGATTTATTTAAAAAATGAATTAATATATAATATGTGATTCATCTTTTTTATTACCATCCTGGTATTGCGGATCTGCGCACATGCGGTGAACGCTCTGGACCGGGCTTTGTACAGCTTTGTTAAATTCTCGTCTTTGTCCTTCTGAAAAACATCTTTCCACGTAGGTTTTTAGACAGTCTACGAAGCCATCCCAAGTTCTGAAAGAATGAACATTTCTGTAATGTTTTGACACAAAGCAAAGCTAGAAAGTGAAAAGTGTAAAAATCAGCCATTCTATTAAATACTTCTGATGAACATCGATCCCTGAGTCATATTTTCTGGGCTTGATTGTTACCAACTTCCATTGATTATGTATATATATATACACTTATACACCTTTTTTTCATTTTTTTAAATTTATTAATGTACAACGTATTAAGTTTATTGTGTAAAAATTTGAAATCGATTGGAGTAAAACTGTCGGAGATATAAAGTTTTAAGTCTGGTTTTGCGTTTTTCTCACACTTTGCTTTTTCAGAGTCGGTGCCCTCTCTAGCTCAAAATCTACTCCATCGATCCTTTTGAAATTTTGCACACTCTTTCCTTATATAAATGCCGAGGTAACGCTGTCGAGTTTTTTAAACAAAGTTTCTGATTTTCTTTACCAGCAGAAAATTATCAACTAATGAAGTCATTTTGGTTTTTGAATTCAGATAATCCAGTGTTAAGTTCTTTTGTGGCGTCTGCGGAGATTCGCTGTCAATGCCTCATTTCTTGAAATTTATTAATGAAAATTTCACAAAGTATTCTTTAAATGTTATTTTATCATGTAGTAATTATAGAAATAATTATATGTTAACTGTGTCGTCAACAAACATTATCGAAAATATGTTTTTTTTTTGTATCGATTTGACCTTAGCATATTCGATATTATTTTAGGAGTGAATTATTAATTACTATAATAAACTGTTATCACTGGTTAAGTTATTTATGAAAATGTAATTTATTATTCACAACAAAGCAAGTATAACACTATAAAAAGAAATAATTATCAGCTAGAAAGTAAAGTTTGTCATTTAAATGGATTTAAAATAAGATAACGTCAAAATGATATAAAATATAGCAAAATTAATATCATGTATAACTTTAAATCATGTTTTATTAGTATATTTTTCCTGTATAAAAACAAGCTTTGAAAATAAGACGGCATACTCGTATTTTAGATAACCTACAAGCAAGAACAGCATTTAAGAAAATGAAGTTTCTCTACACTTGTTTGTTTATTGTTTCGGTGATGTCTTTGGGAGATTGTGAAGCTGGTAATTAATTTATACTATCAAAATAAAAACGTTAATATTGCACAAAATAATAATATAAGTTTGGCAACGGTGTGCTTCAACTAAATGAGAATTGGCATCATCGCAACTGTATAAAAGTTATTAAAGAAATTCTGTATTTATTATAAAGAGTATTAATTAATTCATATTTTATTTTATAGATAATCACAAACGAGTAACAAAGGATAGCCCCCTTATTGATGTAAGTCTCTCTAAAATAAATCGTTCCTATTTGATTCTAATTATAATTTAATTTATGATGTATTAGCAAGAGTAAAAACTGAAGTATCTCTGTCTAAGACTTTTTAGACGATCGGATCAGATCCGCAGTTAAAATCCGATTCAGACGAAGAGTCTGTTTTGAACTGAGACAGAGATCTGATCAGGTGCTCTATTCCTGACATTTCTATGCTACTTCACATTAGAAGCCATCGATTAATTATGCCACACGTGGTCACCAAAGTGTGTCAAGGAAAAACCATAGTGGTATAAAAATAGAGTGCGCAAGAGGTTGAATACTGCGATAAAGACAAAGTCCTCTGTGTCTCTTTCTAGCCGAGCACTGCGTCTACTGGCTTGTTTACCCCCTACCTCACCGCCAATCGGTCAAGCCAGCAGCAGCAGTTCGGCTAGAAAGAGACAGATAGGACACTCGGCAGGTATCTCTCTTTGTCTTTATCGTTTCCTCTTACACGCTTTCCTCTATTCTTATATCTCTATCGGAGAAACCCAATCTGATTTGATCTGATGTGTTAGCAAAGTATTGAAAATTTCAGATTGATGAGATGGCTCAAGATATTGACTTTAACGTCCAAGAACTTCAAGAATTTCGCGATTCCATATCAAAACTTCTCCAAATCCTCGATGCTCTATTATTACAAAATGTTTTCTATGACAACGCAGTCCCTTTGAAGCTGCGTGCTGAACTACAAAACATCAGAGAAGATATTTCTAATACAAATGGTAATAATATACAAGATCTGGAAAACAAAATTACATCTGCTAAAGACACTTGCGGTCAATGTATAAGTCAAATGAGTAAACGTAGCTCTGTTAAACGTGGTGACTCTAATGCTTTTCAAAATTCTTATAAGGAATTTGCTACAGCTGCTGATAGATGTTTTCACCGCCCATCGAAGAAACCAAAAGTTGGAACTTCAAAGCAACGTTTTCATGCTGGAGCAGATGCGAATTAAAGAACCCCAATGATGCTTAGTAAAATTTAGCTCACGACTTTAATTGCAGAATATTCAACTTGTTTGACTAAAGAAATTTAAAATATAAATAAATTTGTTGTTTTTTTTTGTATGCTATGTTTATCCACTGCCATCTCTTGTCTAAATACTTAACCTCAGTAATACGAAAATAACAACTCACTTCCAGCAATTGCATCAAATTGTTAGTTATACAATTTGGAGGACAATAACAAAGATAAAGTTATCTAATAAGCAGATAAATCGTACACCATATCCAGATAAGAAACAACTTCCGGTATGATTTAAAAAATACGTAATTTTCATGAAACTTATTTTTTGACGCCTGCATATTTAAAAGATGCAACTAGAAAAACACTACAATAAAAAATAATATTTCATTCTAACATTACTTTTCGTTCAATTTATACAATAAGTCTTTCACATTGTAGTTTTTATGTTAATGAGACCGGAAGTTCATTCACAAGTGTTTAAACACTTTGAATAGATGACGCTTTAGTTATTTCCGCCAAAACGCAACACACAAATCAAATATAATACGAATTTTAACCAAGGACTCTCATTTTAAATTCAATCAGATTTAAATGCTGGATATTACGTTCAAATTTATAAGCTTAAGTTTTTTAAATAGGTGGCTTAAACCAAATAAGATAATTGCACAATCTATGGTTGTTTGATTTTCTCAATAAACCATTTTATTTCAAAAAGAATTTATGATGTTTTAATATCTGTAGTCTATTAAGATATGTCTATATTTCTGCGTCATATTTTATACGTCAGTTATTTGTTGATTAGGTCAGTGCTGTGGTAATATTTTGTAGCTGTTGGTAGTCGAAATAATCAAGTCAAGTCAAAGAATAATAAGTTTTTATTTTATTTAACCCTGTTACGGTAGACATAATATTGAAATTTGATTGTTCCTTGAAATAGCTGTAAATAATATTTGATATTTTGATATATAAATACATATAGCAAAGATTTATCAGCTGTAAGGTTGATAACCTGTAAACTTGTCAGAGTTCTGTCAGGAATATATCTCTTTTACGCTCTGTTGTATAAAAGATAGCAAATAGCGGTTGTGATGTCACATGCATTTGGTATGATGTACAACGTTGAATCTCTTTAACAATTAAAGAGACAAAATGACTTTTTTAATTGTTAATATCTCTTAACATATAAGCAGTTATTAAAAATAATTGAACATTTGAGGTTCTAGTAACCCACTTTATCAATATATAGTACACTTTTATAGAAATCTTGAATTTGCATTACTTCAACGTTATGCAATACTTCAGACTAAAGACGAGTGTGGAGCATTATCTAATCTTTCCGTAGAACATAATTTGTTGGTCTGTGTATATAATTTTTATAATATCATTAGAGAATGTTATTTTTACTTCTCCTGCGGCACGCCCCAGCGGTTATCGAGCTCTGCAGGCCGCCAACCATAACGCTTGTGAGTAGGATTCTCCGGATCTTGCTTCTTAGTCATAAAGTTCTATGCAACTATGCTTATTTGTTTACTTCAATTAATAAACATAATGAAAGATCATTTTCTCTTTTTGTTTCATTGTTAAATTATTTCGAGCATGTCGGATATATTCGTCATTCGGTATTGTGAAGAAACAAAATAAACTTATGCAGTATATAAATCGAAAACTCATTATTCAAGGCAGTTTAAACTGAATTATTGACAAATACAAACTTGAAAAATGATATTAATTCATTGCTTAGAATTGTTTTTTTAACTATATACTTTGTAGGTTATGTTTTTTAGTTCTCTCTATTTAAGCAATTAGTGTTGTCAGAGATGTGTTAATTTGTGTGACAAAGCAAAGAGCCGTCACATCCTCTATTTAATAAACAGGTTGAGTTTTCATGCGACAAATTTAACCGTATACCAATTAGTTTTTATAATGTCATAGTCATCTTGCTCTGATAATAACCTACAGTTTAAATTTGGAACAATTATATTGTGTAGAACTTTATAGTTTAATCGCTTTACATTTGGTGAACATTTTTACACAAGCAAGTTGAAGTTAGTAGACACAATGCCTTCTTTTTTTAATTAGCAATAGCTATTACATAAGCCCAGAACAAACAGAAAACTACAATTCAAACCTCGGATGCATATCGGCTAATACCTCGGTTACATTTTCTGTTAGTTAATTGTGGTTGATCTTTCAAAAAACTAGAATTTAAAAACCCGTTTTTTAGGTTAAATTTGAGTTATACTCTTATTGAATGCTGCCTTTAAAGGGGGTTTGTCATGATCAGTTCTGATTCCGATAAATAGTCTGTGTAAGAAAAGTTGAATATTACTTGTTTGTGTTTCATATTACACATAAGATCCCTGTCTCTCTTGTTGATCCGAGTTGCGATGTCAAAGAGTACTGGTGTTTGACATTTTACTTTTTTAAGAATAAATGAGGAGCTGTACCTGAAATTATTAAGACTTGTGACTCCTACAATACAAAAAGGACACTAACATGAAGGAGGGAATAAATCCTAATGAAAGATTAAGTGCCATACATTAAGATTTTTTGCTAGTGGAAGCTCTTACATTACATTATTTCATATTAACTAATACCACTAAAATCATTAAATTCATATTATTTTTTACTATGTCATTATTTCGATTATAATTAAAAATAATGGAGTCTTGTGTTGTAGCAGTTGTTGTCAAAGATCATCAAAGATAATATTATGGTTGTAATCAGCTGTAATGTCATGTATATTTTGCATGTGCAGTGACAAACGTATTGACTACGTTAGTCAAATTTTGCAATGCCAGTCATGAATCAACAGTCCTAGTTCTGACTAGCGTCGTTGATTTAATTGTGATAATTTCAAACAGTTCGCACAATATCGAATCGAACAGTATGGTCTTCCCATACTCCTTTGCGATTCCATTGTCAAATTTTTAGTTTTTACACGTACGATAATCGGACTGTTCGTCGGAATCGGAATCGGATTAGGTAAAACCCCCTTAAAAGTTAAATACAATTTACAATAACGTATTTATTATAACTGTAGTACCATCGATTTAGATTATATAAGGTATCTAGCCAACATTGTCATTTAAAACTATAATTATAGGGAGTTACATAAATCTTTGCATGTAGGTCACAAGTAATTATAACCTATAAACCAAAACTATCTACATAAACGTCAAAACATATTAAATTATGAAAATGAACAAAGTTTAAACCTGCAAACAAGTTGTATATCATCCAAGTTATCCGGGAAGACGAGATTAGGGTCCCTCAACAAGGGTCCTGCAAGTCTAGCACAGGACTCGTGAGCATCCCTATTGCAGAGGTAGTTACTGCTTGCTGCATCGACACTGAAGACATACGTCATCACCGAAACGACAACCAATAAATATGAACATCTGTTCACCATCTGAAATTAGAAACGATTTAAAATTATTGAATATTTAAAAAGATAAGTATACAGCAGTTAAGGGACATGTAACTCCCATCGATTTAAAAAGAAATGTGGGACACCGAGGGGCGTCAATTGACGACAATCGACCACGACTTTCATTATTTTATTATTTAGTGGTCTAAAAGTTTGGTGACAGAATTATTAGATGACGCAGTGTGTATCTCACACAGAATAATAGAGTTTTAGAATAGTTTGACCTTATTAACGTAGACTTACACTAGAAACAAGATTGTATCTAGATAGCTAGCATCTAAATAGTTAAAACTCGACTAAAAAGGGTTAAAACTCGACTAAAAATATTATGCACGTGGCAGGTATTGTCAGACCTCCAACGCATTATGCATAAGTGCTTTAATACGTAGGCAGGTTTATACAAAAATTAGCGTGTTAAATAATTACGGCTGATGAACTTTTCGCATGGTGTTTGTTTCGATAATGGCTGTGCTATTATCATCCGCAGGACACGACTCATGCCAACAAACGCAATGCCATCTATTATTACTAAAACATAACTCATTGTTCAGATTACCGGAGCGCATCAGTGATTTTACATTGAATGGACTCTGCTTTAGCAAACGTATCCACCAAGCGTGCTCAATCATTTTAAAATAGTTGATCTCTATCTTTTTGCGACGGTGTTAAAAAGGTGCTGTCTTTTGTCAAATTTTTGTGAAACTTTTGAGAATATTAATACCACTTTCTTATATTTTTATTTTGTATTGATTTTGTTTCTATGTTTCGTTTTAGTTTATAATAATAGTGTTTATATTATTATTTTCTGTTAAACATTAGTATATATTTACTACGGGCATGTTAAATTCGCAAGCTGCGTAATGTTACTGTTGACATGTCATTGAACACGTGCCACGTGCGCATGACAATATTTATTCCAACGCAGTCATACGCTTTCGGTGTCTTTTATTCCAGTAAACAATTTGGTGAAGTGTCTCGTATCACTATTGCAGTTCAATTATAGTTTGCATCAACTTTATCTTAATGTGTATTCCGACAGGTGGAGTGGTTTCGCAATTTGTAGCCGATAAAATAGATATTTCATATGAAAGACTGTCTCATACGTATCTTCAATATGATGGCAAAGTGACTCGAAAATGTTTACTGCGAGATGTCGAATTGAAACTTATCATCGTCGACGTTGGAACAAACCCTTTTACAATTCACCTTTTTTGTGACGTCAGCTTTGCCATCATACAGCTGTAAAACATATTACAATTCTCTCAAAGTTACAAGTTTGTAATCTATTTTAATATTTGTTCTTCAAACCATTTCTAATTTCTAAAAATGAATTAAAGAAATGTGAATTTTATTAAGGTTTTTAAGATTAGTTTAATATTACCTGATACTCCAGAGATGAAGTCAATTTGTTTTTGATGAATACCCGGCTTAATTTTTTATCCATGCAAGGTTACGCCGAAACAACGACGTTTCGTAGGCCCCTAGTTTCTATGGAATCACCATCCATGAAATAATAATAAAAAAAGCGTAATTAACAGAACAACTACGTCCTGTTTATTGTCAGCCATGTTTGACAAATCTCAAAATGTGTACGAACTAGAAATGTACTTGAATCACACCGCAATTATTCCCGGCTTGTGTTGTTTTTCGAGAGCATAGCTATTAACAAACTTTGACTTGGTTTCTCATTTCTTGTTTTATATATTTCAGTTGAAAACAAAATCAATATTGTTATTCATACAAAAAAGGAATTCATTATAAAATGTCCAGACAAGCTGTAACTCCTGGACGTCCTGCAACACGAGTAACACGAAATAGGCTATTAACATCAAGTCACGGATCGTCAGGTGTGATGACTGATATGTATTAGAAAAGGGTGAGGGTCATGCTGATTTCAGGGTCAATAAAGTACAAATGTAAATGAACTACTCATATCTACATTCATTAAAACAATGAATCATAATATATCAGACTATAAAAAGTATGAATAATATATAAAACCGTAAATGTATTCAGGAAAATCATGTGGAAGGAAAATCAAAAAAAATTATAATATGAATAATTAGGAATTCCTGTAAAAATGTCAAGGGCACCAACCTGTTCACTTAAATTTCAATGAAGGTTAAAATTAATGAATTCATAAAAAATATAACCTCAAAATGTTAATCCTTTTTCTTTTCTAATTTCAACTATTTTGTAGTAGTTGGTAAAGTTGTAGATTTTTTAGGTTAAAGTAGAAACTTCCTCTCATGATAAACTGGCTACTGATAAACTCGGTCCCAGTCTTAGAGCATATATGTATAGAGAGAGAATGCTGGACCTGAAAGTGCGTCCAAAATGTGTGCGAGAGAGAAAGGTATGTTCTCTATGCACATGCATCGAAAGTGACAGTTGTCAAGTCGGAGCTGTCTAGATATAATACGTGACAGTTGTTAAATATGATATTGTATTGATGTAGAATAATCTAGATATGTATAAATAAACTATATATAAATATAACTAAAAACATTCCTCCGTTATTTCTACAGCGACATCTATGGCGTTCATGAGTATATGTTTTCACGAGAGACGAGCTTTGTACTAAGTAAAGAAAATTTCTTTACATATTTAATATTTATTATATCTTAATAGAATACTAATATTTATTATATCTAGACAGCTGTCACTTTCGACGCATGCGCATAGAGAACAAATAGGAACATATACCTTTCTCTCTCGCACACGTTTTGGACACACTTTTAATCTATAGGAAACATAGGATATTCGCTCTCCATATATATATATATGTTCTAAGGTCCCAGTATGAGAACATTCTTAGTGTCACCGTATAGCTTTCTTTTCGATTCGTAGTGTGGGGGGTGGGGAGTGAAAGAGGGTAGTAGGGCGTTCATTATGACAATAATGAATAGTTTTAAGCAATGCCATATCGTGCCAGTAAGTAATAACGAGAATAACGTCGAATCTATTAATTAATTTAAACAATCGGTAGACCACGGGAATTACAGCCCGCCCTTGTATTTAATTTTGCTCGATATTTAACTGACTACCGATGGGGCTTTAAAGTTAAATTCCAGTGGCGGAACTACCATACAGAAAGACCCTGGAAGAGACCCAAAATTTTACATTTATTATTCTTTAATTTCACTAAAATTTTACCCAATTTAAATTACAATAAAAGTACTCTGTGAATGTAAACATACTCATGTTTTTAAGTATCATTCACACTTACTAATTTTAGTTTTAATTTAAGGTTGAGCTTGTGAAGTCATGCGTCGTTTGTCAATAATATGTTTTCTTTATTTAATAATAATTACTCTTCGCTGTGGCTCAGTTCTATATGAAATGGATGAGAAAGTGAATAAAAGACACACACACACACACACAGGGGACAATAAACTGGAAAGAAATGAATTCGGTTTTCGAAAACACGCTTCGATATTTGAATGCAACGTTTTGTCAAAATTTCAAGACTACTTTTTATGTGAGTTATGTGAGGACAAACATATGCAGGCTGAATTTGTATATATATAAAGTTATAGTTTATTTTATATCTTTAGATTTCACAAACTGTAACTTACATGAAAGTTTCACTAGTTCTGTCACTGGTAAATTCATTACTCAATATGACAATTTATGTTTTTACACGATCGGAATAAAGATAGAGGTTAATTTGAAATAGACACAATAGGAAAATTGATGGGCTTATAGTGTAATAAGTTGAGAAAATCGATTTCACTTTAAAAGTTTACACAAACTTGATAAATCGTGCAGTGTTGTTGTTTATGTTCATGGTTTTATATCAGTTAACTGAATCATCCTCTGATAACTCTCTTGCAGCAACGAACAATCTGCGGTTAATGTTCTTTTCGATGTATGGATGAAGCCGAAGTCGTCTTCTAATAAAAGCGTATGCTATAATCACATCTTCTTCATCACTTGACATGCTCCCAATGAAAAAACGTGCTTTCTCAATACTAAACTTCAGAGAAATAACCCTATTTACAGCTTGCATGTAACCTACAAATGAAGCTGTCGGGACATGTATCTACATATAAATTTACATGCACATATTATAGGGATACTTTTCTCTAGTATTACCATGTTCTCGTATGAATGGATAAAGGGGTACTTTCTACAAACAACACTTAGCGCAACCCTTATATCATCGAACCCTAATTTATATATAAAAATCGATTAGTAAATATATTTTCGAAGCTCAACACTTAAATCGACAGGTATATTATTAAAATTCTTATAGGGGATGTCACTATACTAAGGGCGAGTAACTGTAAACAGTATGTCGTGCTTGGAAAATGTAAATTGTATGCATGATAGGGTAGGTAGCCGAGTTAGACGGAAATCAGATCCACCAGGTATTTTATTAGTTTTACATACGACTACAAGTACAATGCGCTTCTTTTAGTGTCTGTACTATTATAGGGGTGAACACCCTTAGAAAACTGTTGATTTTGTTTGACTTTATTTTAATAAGTTTAGATTTAAGGGTGTAACAATTGCAGTGTTATTACAAATCACCGAGATATCAATTATTTAAATTTCTCTATCATTACACGCACTATCTTATGGTTTGAGTCTGTGATAAAACCATTGTACTAACAAAACATCCCCAAATGGTGTGGGGCGTTCGAAGTAGATCGAAGGGCGTCTACACTGGGGTACTTTATGAATTCTAATGTGTATAGAAATCCAGTGACCCCATTTCCAATAATTGCATGCAAACCACACCACCAAGTATTAGTTTCCTTCATTTGTATAAATAAAGGAATTCATTATGTGTTATATCAAGAAAATTATATTCACCGTATAATTTTATAGATGGAAGAAAAGTAAACCTTATTTTTATGTAATAGGTAGTTTTATATGTTAATCATTTCTAAGAATGTTATATAACTAGAAACTGATACAACGCTCTATTTTATAGTGGTTTTCTCATCAAAATCATTATCTAGAGTTTTCCTTTTTGGTTGACTTGCTGGCTGACAAGTTTAATGAAAGATTTTGAAAAAAAATTCTCTTTATGTCTCTACAAATTCAATTTTAGCCATCTTGAATTTATTTTACTTGTTATTTCTATTTCTATTTAGTAATTGTTTACAGGGCCAGATTTAGAGGTGTGGAGGAACTGGGGCAACGAAGGAGCAGAGGCCACTAATTATTTTCCGAATAAAAGGAACAATTTTTTTACGTCAAGACTTTTTGAAAATGTATTTCTTTTATCTCCATTGTGGAGGCCAATCTCTTGTGGAGGCCACGGGGCCCCGCCTGCCTCCCTTAAATCCGGTCCTTATTGTTTAGCAGAAGACCGTTACCTTCTGATCGTTACCTTACTTTTTTCATTAAGATATTTAGATATATGTAGTTCAAATTACGAGAGTTCGACGGCGACTCATACTTAAAACAAGTTGTGGGGTATAAACTGGCGATATAACTAAAAAGCACTGACTCACTTATTTTTCTATAATGTATATAGAAACGAATAAGATAAAATTCATTATCGTATTATAGATTTATACCACTCTTGTAACCTCTTTTAAGCATAAGTCGCTTTCGAACTCTCGTAAATTGGACTATATATTTTTTTGATTAATTTATTTAACGACGGTCTATTTCCGATGCTGATACCTCTTACTGCTAAACTTCTCCTACTAAAATATGTGAACCACACCGCTGCCTAATAAGTTTTTGATTATGTATGTAATTTAGCAGCCAAACTCAGCAATGTTCGGGGGTCGAACCCGAAGATACTGCAGTTAGCGTCAAGCTTAAATGCTTTCGCGTATTGTGTCATCTATTTAGATCTATTTGATCATGAACCTTCATTAATTAACAAAAATATCTAAATATAATTAAAATAAACAAAGATCTAACCATTAAAGTATATGGGCTCATAAATATACAATGAAAAGTGATTGATGAAGATAACTTCGTAATAACAAACTTTCGGGCGAAATAAAATAACTTTCCAGTAAACAAATGAATGATTATTTTAATTTACCTTGAAAAGGATGTCTTCTTCTTAATGAAACCACTTATAAACAATTGTCTTTTAAAATAATTTCACGACAATAATATTATAAAAATTCACTGATACACATTTCTGTCAAATTTAATTCAGCTCACTGTCTACTGTATTTGCCGTGTTGGTAGAATTGGTCATCGTGGTCTACTGCTGGTGCTTTACCGTCGCGGCTCCTCACAGGCAGCACCCAGCACAGGTAAGTGTGTGTAAAGCACTCCCCTCCTCTCCCACACCCTATTTGTTATGCTGGTTGCCTGACGCAGGGTTAACAAATATCCATACGCGGTTGTAAAAATAACTATAGCCTAGGAAGTTGGAAAGGGAAGGAGAAAATGTAAAGAAAAGATTCGCGTTTAAAAAGATCTACCCCCACCCCTCCACCCCTACTCCTTCATAGCTCTAGGTTTAATGATGTCACCTTGTTTCACTTGTAGCTAATAAAAATAACTGCGTCAGGAAGTTTATCGTATAGTCAATCTTAAACCAATTTTAAGATTGAACTTCTTAAATTTTTATTGAAATATAAACTAATACATGTCCAAAAGTTGACAAGTTTGATATCTGTATATATAATACATTTATTTTCTCTTGTTCATAACGTTCATAATATCAAATCTTTGTGCATTACCTTAAGATATTTGTAATGATAACTCTCCAAAGATCAGGCATATGCAGCAAGCATTACGGTGGTATCTATATGGTTAAGCTGGCTCCAGACGTTTGGTTGAAATGTTTGCCTCTAACGTGTAAGTCAAATATGGAAAGATTGACATGGCAATTTTCCTGCTACACGGTGGAACGAATGCTTTATTTATTTTATTAATTTGTTGATATTATTGACACTGACACTGTTTAACAAAAACTTTCAAGTAAATAAAGAAACTTTCAAGTATAAAATCTTCCTTTGTTGGACGATTCGTGTAGCTGTGCATGACATGTGTATCAAGTGTGTGGTGGGAGTAGAAAAAGACCGACAACAGCCCGAACTTCTTCCAACGTGAACGTTGTACACATGACATTGGAGACATTTAGTTCCAGCATCGTTTGGCACCGGTTTTAGTCGTAAAAAAGTGTTAACTGTAGGAATTTTTATTAATTAAGTTCACTGATTTTTATAACTAGATGATAAAAAGGTTAAAAATGACTATTTTATATGTTAATATTGCCTATTATATTATATGATTGATTAATTCGATGAAATGAAATAATTTGACATTAGTTTAAGACATGGTCCACAAGAAAATTTTGAAGAGCACGCGAAGAATGTGTTTAGAACATTGAAAATATTATTTAATATACATAAGCATTACAGAGCAACAAGAAAAATCGATCTCAATTCTAAAATTACATTTTTAACCTATAATTACTTGAACCAAGAAACCATTTTACAGTAGTAAACAAGTAATTATAATATTAGAACAGATTTATTTACTTTTCTAACCTCAAAATGTTTACTTTGTAGTACAACCGTTGGTGGTGTATTATTAGAACCATATTAACAAACTTAGAATACCGTCAGTGTGATAGCAGCTTTAAGAAGTAGCGAGGTGACTTACTGGTCGGTGGTCAGACCACCCCTCATGGTTTTAAGGGTATGAGGGTTGAACCACAAGGGTTGCGGCACCGGAAGACATGAGTGGGAGATCGTTACATGGCTACGTGGGGCTCGGAGGTCGCGATACTTGTGGTCGACGGGGATCAAACGTAGTTGTCACGCTACGCCGAACTTAGTGCCGTTCAAAATTAAAAATATCAAAGAAAACTATAAAAGGGAGTGTACATTATATACTCTTTGTTTGATACTTTGACCCTTTGAAGAAGTTAAAGCGAAGATGTGGATTTCTATAAAAGTGTACCATATATTGATAAAGTTGGCTACCATAACCTCAAATATCCAATTACTTTTTAATAACTCCTTATATGTTAGGAGATATTAACAATTAAAAAAGTCATTTTGTCTCTTTAATTATTAAAGGGATTCAACGTTATGCAACAGAGCGTAAAAGAGATAGCATATTCAACACAGAACTCTTATCCATAGAAAACATAACTGACACATCCTTAATAGTACAGACATGTTACGTCATAAATATGGCTGACATCTGTAGCGCTAAAACTACAATTCAAATTTTTAATTGCTATATCTCCGTCAACGACGGTCGACGCTCTGAACTAAACATTGAAAACAAGCTGCTTATATATAAACAAGTGCTAAAGCCAGTGTGGACGTATAGAGTGCAACTCTGAGGTTGCACCAAGAAATCGAACTTTAAAGAAATACAAAAGTTCCAAAATAAAGTTCTACAAGGAATAGTTAATGCACCGTGGTATATCCGCAATAGAGACCTGAAGATTAACACAGTCGGAGAAGAATTCAAATCTATAGCAGCGAAGCAAGAGCTGAGACTTCGTAACCACGAAAACATCGCCGTGACGCAAATGTTGCTTGATGGTAATGATGTTCGAAGACTTCGCAGGACTAAACCCTCGGACCTAGTAACCTAATCATGTAGAATTGTTCACTGGAGCAATCTCTACCACATCGTGTAACTATTGGAATGTAAGCCACTAGATAAGTGCATCTATACATAGTTGTAGTATTATAGTTATTAAAAAATTAAATTAAAATAAAAACGCCAATATATATTTATTAACATCAATATCAATCAACAATTGAAAAATCGACACCTAAGAAATTAATTAGTACACAAGCCTATTCCAATTTGTTGTTTGCAGTTATTGCTGGACAGCACTACTCACTCGCTTGTTTAAATCACTTTCCTGCAGTTGAATATATTATTTCTGTAGAATCATGGAAGCGTGGCCGGCGGATGACCGCGGTTCGCGGGTCGCGAGTTATTGTGTAAGGTCAAACCGTGAATGGCGAATTTATAAACGAAACTGAAGTTAAATTAGAATATTCATTTAACTGGCCTACAACCATTATTAGCAAATAGTTATTTTTACTGTTAAATAATAGATATATTTTACTGAATTAATTAAATCTCGTATATTTGTATAGATTTACAGAAAACTAAGAAAAGAAATGACGTATATTTGTAGGTTACTTTTTGTAAATTAAGATTTATATTATTATTATTATTATTATATTAATTGTTTGCCTTTCAGCTTTAGTATCTATATTCATAATACATTTCATAGAACTTCAACTAGAAATTAAACTTAAAACTATTCTAGAACTTTCTATTTCCAAAAGTACTTTTCTGCTTCTTCTTCTCTAGATCCTCTCCCTTCATTTTCCCTAGTCCTCTTTCATTCTCATCGTTTCCTCACCTCTTGTCTTCTTTGTCTCTTCGTCTCTTTGTCAATGTTTGCTTGCATATTTGTAAACATGTAAATTTTCCAGTGACTAATTCGAAATAATTAGTTTTTTGTGTCTTATGCTATATTTCCTTATAATTAAGCATACACCAGGTGAGCTACGCTTCAGGTGAGATTTCCTCGTCACTTCCTGGAGGGGAGGGTTTATAAATCGTCTATTCGTGTTTATAGTTACATTGAGTTTGCTATTAAATAAAGGGATTACAATTTGAATGACATTTTGACATCAAAACACGAAATGGAGAATGAATTGAATGTGGGTGGAAATAGAAGAACGGAAAACATTGGGAGGAGAACAAAGAAGGTTGAGTTTGACGTGAACAATGGTAGAACAATAGTAAAATACATTACAACTTTTCTTATTTTTAGAGTTGACCTAAAAAATAAGTAATTACCTATTCTTTTTAAATTGTTTTATATATTGGTGAACAAATTCAAATTTTTAATTGCTATATCTCCGTCAACATTTAGATATTTAATAAAATAGGCACGCCAATACACAATTATTAACATCAATTTCAATCAACAATTGAAAAATCGACCACTAAAGAATGAGGACACATTGAAATGAAATCGAATTATGGTTTGAGTCCCTGGTTAAATCATTTGACATTGCAAACTATTTACTTATAATACTAATCAATATTTACAGAGGAGCTCATAGCTTTATATTATACAATATTCGATGTCTAGTGTAATTCTAAATACTCAGGCACCTAAAATAGAAGGCACTAGTAACCCGTTACCAAATTCGTGGCTCAGCTTCTTCAGAAATTTACAAAGATTCTGTTTTTACACGGCATCATTCGAACGCAAAATATATAAAATAAATGTTTTATTTATAATATAATTTATTTTTCTGAATTTTTAACAAGATAATGTATAATTTACAATGTTATTTCATAATTTATATATTAAAGATTACTTCTTCTTAAAATTGATACGTTTATAACAATTATGGCGTATTAAAGAATATTTATAAGTTTAAACTATCAAAATAAATATTCATAAATTCTTGTTCAATTGAACCTAGTTTTTAAATTTTTGCTGCCAAAATGTATAATACTTTTATATTCTCTTATATATAATAAAAATATATTTTATCAAAATAGAGTTCATTCTTTTAAATCGCTCATATTATATAAAACAAATGACCTTTATATCTTAGGCTATGTGAATTATCTGTAAAGTCGTTTCACTTTACATCGAAGTTTCAAACCTCTCACTGAATGTAACTCAAGTTACAAACCAAAAAAAAATAATTAGAAATGATTGCTGCAATGGACTGAAAGTAGAATTATTATTCTGGTACATATTTGCTAATTAAGAGTATTCACATTTAGGTGTATGCCATGACATGAACATGATTACCAACTAATTAGTTTATAACAGTTCAACTCTGGCTAATATTTCACGTAATAAACTTTGAATAACCATTAAAGCTTCTGAATGATATAATATCTGCATTATATTCAAACACTTATATAATAACAATATTAACATATTATAATAATGTTAAAAGTCATGAAATTAATAATAATATAAAATAAAAGTACTAGTAATAACTTTTTGAGATTCGTGAAGAAATTTTATACAATTCTAGTATGGCAGACGTAGTTTAAAATGAGGGAAGACTTGTAGTTGATAAGAATTCTTATGTTCTATAATTGACATGATGATTTATTCTATATAGATGTCGAGTTAATCTTAACTCGAACAAAAACCAATACAAAATGATGGTAGATGATACAGTATACTTTAAAATTAAAATAAGTCTTCTACATTTTTAAATACGGTCGTATATGCAAATATGAGTAGGCGTATGTGAAATATAACTTTCACCGTTATGATAAAACAACCGATTATCGCTTATTATCTAATATTAACTAAATATTAATATTATCAAGTGAATTGAGGCTATTGTGCCGAGATCGTTGAGAAACAATCTTAGTTCAAATCTTAGATCAACCACGGTGTGTATAGCAAAAGGTTTGCGTCTTAGCATTGAATGTTTAAAAAATATAATTATAGATGTCGGTAATGTAAACTTTAATATCTTGAATGAATAAATAAATTAAAGAAAAACTAAGGGAATGGCGCTTTAAAATAAATGTCTAATTTTATAATCAGACAAATATTAATGTAGAAGTAGTATTCTACGATATTACACATTCGCAGCATTGCAAGGCTACTGATAAACACTTGATTCCGCAACTATCTTTCTGTTCTTCATTTTTTAATTTATTTTTCTTGTTCTTTCGTTTCTTCTTTTTAGTTTTTGCTAATATGCCATCAATATTATCAACATGACCGTTGTTTGAATTGTTGTTTGTTTTGTTCATCAAGACAAGTTCATCCTTTGCGTTTGCAGACATTGACGGATCTTCAGCCATTTCAATAGCTTCCTCTTGACGTTTCCGTTCTAAGCTTTCCTGAAAGAAAAATTATATTTGTTATATTTTACAAAATAAAGTTAGAAGTAGTGTGAATTATACATACTTTAGATCCAGGCTTGTTATTCATTTGATTTAACACCTTCGGCGACATATTGTCCAATTTTTCGGTACTCCTATGTCCGTTTTGTTGTTCCGGTTCAACAACAACAGA
The DNA here is from genome assembly GCA_963678705.1 of Panorpa germanica. Taxonomy (NCBI): domain Eukaryota; kingdom Metazoa; phylum Arthropoda; class Insecta; order Mecoptera; family Panorpidae; genus Panorpa; species Panorpa germanica. Next base: position 8,908,222 of record OY783216.1, on the reverse strand, counting down.
TGTCTGCACTAGTTCTGAGTCTGGACTATTTTCCTCGTTATTAATCAAAACTTTTGATGCCAAAACAGTTGTTGTTGGTATTACTGCAGATGTTGTGATTGGCGCTGGGGATTCCCCGGCCATGGAACTACTGAAATGTCAGAAAAAATATATTAAAATACATAATTAAAAAAGAAAAACATGGCACTTTGCTTCTATGTTCTGACAACGTTATTTTAAGAATGACAGACCAACGTTCTGTTGAAGCTTCAAATGCAACCAATACTCAGAAAAACCCGTTATAAACGTTTACATGCGAAATTGCACTTTGAAATACTAAATACTTTTACAAAATCCCGTTCTACCTACTGCAGAGTGTACTTTACGAGTATTGTATCAGTAAGCCCTTCGTGAAACAGGTTTTAAAGCGATGGGTTAAAAAAAAGTTGTAAATCTGTTCATTGAGTGATAATAAAAATATTTTAAGAAAAAATAATATATGCATGAAGTTGTAATTATCCAGAGAGCCATAAAGACGATGCTTTTTGTATTTAGTTTGGGTAATAGAAATAGGTATATTGACATATCGACAAAATACTAAACATGGATATTTATTACCTTGCGTATCGTACACACACGCGCGACCTAAACATGCGACATCCAACATTTGTTGTAAGAAGTTGTACGACATACAACTTAATATGTCGGAATCTTTCATATTTCGAACGAATTCCTTCAACTTGCTTTACAAAAATATCCAACTAACTCGTGATTACTATTCTATTGTTTAAGTCTATTTAATTTGTCCATTTAAACACCATTTTAAATTATTTTTAATTATTTATCAAACACAACTAAAAAAAAACGTCAACGCTCAATGAGATTATACTGAAGACTGAGTAGGTACTAGACCATTCTGAGACCACATTCAAAACCGTAATTTCTCTGACTTACCTACTACTAAAAATACTACTTAGAATTTTACAAAATAGCATAAGTAAGGGTTTTATTAATGTCGCATATTTATGTCACACTAGTCTGTACGTTAAAAGTACAACACATTTAGTACACTCATGTCTAAATAATGTCAACTTATGAATAAAAATATATAAATTTGGGATGTCGCACTAGTCTGTACCAAGCATTACATTGAAAAATATAAATTGTAAGTGGCTTATTTCATATCTCTTCTAAAAGTATTTAACCCTTTGCGGTATTAATAGAAAATTTAAATATTACCTGGATCTGTTTTAGTACACTCATGATATGTGCGCCTTTATTTCTGTTTCAGGTAATATTTAACTTTTGTATGAATTGCAATAAAGTTGCCTGGTGAGAACTCTGCCCAAGACACAAAGAAATGTTATATACCAAAGTTGTAAGAAATTTAGTTCTCTATCAGATTTATCAAAAATAACTATTTTTATCCTAGAACCCAGTAGTAAAGAAATATATGTAAATAATAAAACGTTTTTGGCCGCCATTATTTCAAGATGGCGACGCATCTGGAATTCCATTGATGGAAAAAAGTTAGAAGTTTAGTAAATCATAACTACCAGACGATGTACGCAACTGCTACTGAGCTAAATGCATATGTACTATATCTTAGAAGTATACAATACAATGATATACAAGTGTTACATAAAAGATAATCTCCTGATACATTTATGTATATATATACATCTGTACTACGTATGTATTAGTAACCAACACAGTTTAAGATAAACTCATCTGTACCTTATCGTAGTTTGATAAGTTTTACAAGTAAAATAATAAACATAGTAAAGTACAACACATGTTTCGTGATTAATATTTTATAGTAATTAATTTAATTAATTTCATTCGTGTGTCATATATTACACAGGTGTTAATACCTTTGCGTTACATGGTTCTTAGTATTAGTTAAGTTCGCGTTTAGCCCGGAAAATATAAACTTAAACTATTAATTAGTAATATCTGTGAACATCACACAAAACGACGAAAACAATATTTGAGTTTCAAGCATTCCAGCTGTATGCGACAAGTTTATCTGCGTTATAATTTTATTTAGTTGTATTTATATACTGTAACGCTAAACTACATAACCACAAAAACATTTTATGGTTATAAAAAGTTTGGTTAGGTTTCGATTACATTTAGTTTACTTTATATTTGCGTTGTGACATTTTAATACAATGAAATACCGATGTTACACTAATTATAATTTAACAAAATAATAATGACTTGTTAATTAGACACAGGAAGCACATTAGAATCACAGTTAATTAAAAAAAACTATTAAATCAAAGTTAATTACCGTTCAGAACGTAACTTCAAAGTAGGGTCAGTAAATTCACGATAATCCACGGTCATTTTTTGACGACAACAAACGTTAACTACCGTTGACACTTTAAAAACTGAATTTACCAATCGAAATCTTCGACCTTATCACTAACGGATGCTTTGAAGACAGTAGACTAAATGCAGAACTGCAGAACATAGCGTACCAACAGTAGCAGGTAGTGTCAAGTGGTCTGCAGTTGGTCATTACTTGGAGCTTATGAAATGTGATACACATAAATGTAAATGCCAATTGTCCTTGCAGTTGGCATTATTATCATAATTACTTTTATTTGTTTAAAATGATCCCTTGTTTTGTATATTATGTTTCATTGCAATTGTGTAACAAGATCCATTCTGGTGTGTTTTTTATTTAACATAATATCAATTTTACATTTGTAAGAAAACTTTACTAAAACTTTATTTTAGACATAGACAGAAAACAATTGTATCCAGTTATAGAGAAATGTTGTTATTTGATTTTCTGATTGTGTTTTGTTAATAAAACTACTATTTAACTTGAAAATTAAATGGTCAATGTTGCTCTTTTTTTTAATAAAACGACGTTTAGGACTGAAAGGTTTTACTAATACACTTATACACATATTGAAGATGCGTATGATTTTTTTGTCATTTACAATTCAATTTTAATAGAAATTAAGATATCCTTCACTAATCCATCATCCTGTTATCATCCGGAGAGAACAGACAACCGGCAGCCAAAAGTTAGTAACGTTGTTATTGTTGTTGCCTGCTATTTAGGGGCTATCCTTTTTAATATAGTATCTCGGCGATTATTATAACTACATATTTGTCTCTTCGGTTCCTCTTTTTGTTAATTAGAACATCAATTAGCTATTTTAAAGCAACACATCAAATTTCATAGCACAAGTCTTTTAAAAAAGTCTGCAGTGTAAATAAATTTAAGAACACCATAAAATTCGTGGGTTGTATAAGATGACAAAGAGTGCATCCATCTGGCATGTACCGATAAATACACACTCTACCCAACAAACAGGTTATCTATTATGATATAATACGACAAATCTTGCCATTTTTTGGATGCTAGAATTTTCTCAGAACATGAAACTCTAGCTTGTTTAACTTACACTTAAATTTTATATAAAGAGCTAGAAACCTGAAATATGATCATAATCATATTTCCAGCAATCTTTTCTGTCGCAAGAAACAAAGCATTAAGCGCTGCAATTAACTTGCGTCTCGCGCTGCGGCAGCGGTTGCGTCTGCGTCACCTGGCACGTATTTCCTTTATAGCATTTTTGTTTCATGTCGTGTTGATAGAATGTTAATGTCCCGACATGGCTGAAATATTTGTCGATTTAACGCTTATGACATTAGAAAACATGTAAACCAATATTTCTCAAACTATTTTCACAGAGCCCGTTAAACATTATGATACTATATTGATTTTATGACTAAAATACTTATAGTCAAAAATAAATTACTATAGTCATAGTAATATTTAATATTGACTTAGGACTTTTTGTTATTATACCATTATTGCACTCAGGTACTATGCCTACATGTGTGTTTCTCACAGTGTAGTAATATTTAATTTCAAAGGTTTATTTAAGGATACTTTATCAGTGGCGGCCTTAGGGGATGACAGCCCAGGGCCTCATACACTCGCACAACAACCCAAGTAGAAAAAGTAATTACTATATATGTATTTGAATCTATAACTTTTATAAATCTTCCAATATAACATTTTAAAACTCTACATTTATTCATTTATTTATAAGTTTTGAATTTGCCGTCAATCATCATCAAAAATACTTACTTTCAATTTGCATAAATTCCACAAAGGTCGCCAATATACTTTAGTACTATTTAATTAATATTAGGACTTTTTAAGATTGCCTAATCGTTTCGACTAGTCTAATTAAAAAGTTTAATGATTATGTTAACGAGGTAAAAGATAGATTTGTTTTTCAAAAATAGCATACAAAATGTTTATTTTAAATAACCTCAGTAAACAATTTGGTGAAGTGTCCTGTTTTGTGACGTTTCCTTTACTATTGCACTTAAATATTAAATCTGCAAATGGAGTGATTCATAAAATAGGCATTTCATATGAACCACTGTGAGAGACTGAACTCTTTCATGACAAAAAAGATATACGCATCTTCAATATGATGACTCCAATGTTTATTGGGTCAATACTCATATTTGACTTCATGTCACTTCGTCCATTCCGGCGGCCTTAGGTTTAGAAGCTGCTGTTATTAGCTTCACAATAGATGTGAATTCGAAACGAGCATATCACTGTACAAATCGTAAATACAAAATACCTAAACGTATGGTTCAACAATCGACTTGGCGTCTATTTAGTTTCACACAGTAATTATGTTTAAAGTGCCAATCGAAGTCAGAGGCGTGCTGAGGGTTTAAACTATAATGTGATTGTGACCAGACACGATGATTTTTGGTGTTCTATTTTTTATTTGTTACGATTTTAAAATAAATGGCGTTTAACCTATTTACTATTAACGTATTATATTGCGATGGATGTAAAAGAGAAAACACTTATTTCTTCTACGACAGCTTATGCATTTGATATAGTAAAAGTATAACTCTGTCAATTTTGGGATATTTAGAAAAACAAAAACGTTAATATACATATATTAACCTTTAACAAACACGACCCCTTAAAGATGATTAGACATGCCCATTGTCAATGCACGAGCAAAGCTTGTACGTCAATACAATTAGCCTTCCATCATTAATGCGACGTATGAGCAAGTAATTAATTAAGAGGTTCTCTACAAATTAAGATTGTGCTGACCTAAATACAAGACATTCCATTACATACATTCTACAATGATACAAACATGACTGCATTACTTGGACCTTGGACAGTCAACAACCACTATGGATTTCAACTCATTGAACACATTATTGGAAACATAATCAAGAAGCAACATGAATTGAAATAATATATAGGTTAAGTAAAGCTGCGTACACATACGTGTGACTTAAACATGCGACATAAAACATTTGTTGTAAGAAGTTGTACAACACGTTCACACTAGTGCGACATACAACTTAATACGTCGGAAGCTTTCATATTTCGAACGAATTCCTTCAACCTGCTTTACAAAAAAAAAGAAATAAAACTCAATTATTTAACAAGATCTCTTCTAACTCGAGTTTGACAAGGGTCTATTTCATTTGTCATTATTCACTAAACATAAACTTAAAAAAAACGTCAACGCACAAGGAGATTATACTGGAGGCTGATTAGGTAATTGACGCTTTTGTTCGAGATCATATTCAACTCCCTAATTGCTTTAATGTTCCGACTTAGCTTAGAAACAAGTTTGTTTCATAAAAATACTACCTAAAAATTTTACAAATAACATAAGTAAGAGTTTTATTAGTGTCGCTCTAGTCTGTATGTTAAAAGTACAACACATTTAGTACACTGATGTCCCAATAATGTCAACTTATGAATGAAAATATATAAATGTTGGATGTCGCATGTTTATGTCGGACTAATCTGTACGAAGCATAATATATAAATAACAAGTAAATTTAGAGGTAAATTCAAGTTTATTAATTTATGTATTGAAATTGTAACTGGTGACGTGTTAAGAAAGTATTTTTAGGAAAGGTTGTTTCACCGAGATAAAGAAAGAATGCGCCATATCATAGAAAAACACAATGTTTACAAATATTATCACTAGTTCAATAAAATTACTAAAGAATGAATAAGTAAATAAGACAGTATTGAATTATTTAGACCAGGAGTCTTCAAACTTTAGGAGTATGTGCGCTGCATTGAGGTATTGAAAATCAACAGCTAGAGAAGTTTGACAAATCATGCCTTTTGGAGAGCATAAAAAAGGTAGAATACAAATTAAATAAGTGTCTCCAGCTAAGCAGAAAGTAAAGATATTAAAAAACAAATGAAAAAAATAATAAAGTCCAAGCAACTAACCCTGAATATGGATGGCGTTGAAACGTTATGCCTATACTCAACTATTGGGGCAAGAGAAATATTTGCCACTTGCGTTATAATTATTATAAAGCCTCAATGAGTAGGAGGGTTGCGGTGGTGAGCGCAGAAGGGTCTGGTCGTAAGGCTATCTACAAGGTAATTCCAAGTTAACCTGTACTACAATAGAACGTCGAAATTGAAAATGTTCCGAAACTTTCGAACTGATGATCCAAATCCATTTTCTTTTTTAATATAATTAACTGTTAAAGAGGTTAATGTTCATGTAGTGCAAGTGCATTGGTTTATGAATGGTTTTACTTCCTACTCTGCTCTTCTACTTCTTATTACCTCAACGGGGCAGATTCGGCCCGCGAGCCATAGTGTTGGGACACTTAACATCGACAATAATACATGCAGACGATTACTCATTATTAGTTTATTTATTCTAATTTTATTTGAAGTAGGATACAATACGTATTTTTTGAATAATTTGTTAAATAAATAATAATTGTTGAATAAAAATATCTATTTGAATAAAAGTTAGATGGTTATAACACAAAAGCAACAAAAGTAAATTCGTTTTAAAACTAACAATTTGATCTAGTCTATCTAATATATATTTTGAAGCTACACAAAAGGGAAAAGCGTACTTTCATAATCTTTAAATAGGTCGTATTATGATTCTATTAATCCGAAACAGGTTTTAAATAGAAGTAATGGTGTTTGGTAGTGATTTAAACTTACAACTAACGTAAATATTATTATTACAGAAGCCCGAGTAACGCCATTTTCGAAATAGTCGATTACAAAATTTACGATTAAAAAGGATGATGACATAATATCAGTCATTCATAAATTTACGGATTTAGTGGTTCTGAAAATGACTAACATTCTCTTCAACCATTCTGAAGTTAACCACAATTTGACAGACTGCGGAGTGAAGTGCGATGCATGACTGTCGTGAAAATAACAATTATTTAATCCACACAGTTTCGGCAACAGGAAGCGATGAATATTACAGATCGACTGATACTTTAGAATAGACCGGATGTCTGTTATTGTTCTCTCAACATGAGTGTAGATACCTATGACTGATAAAGAGAAAGTAAATTTAAATACATGTGCTTGGAGCATGCGTACTACGGAAAATGTAGTAATAATAATGGTAAAATGTTTCGAAAAATTGGTAATTCAATAGCTAATGTTCAATAGCAATAGTTAAAGTGTTCAATGTATCCACATAAAAGACTAATTTGGCTACTTGCCCGAGAGGGATGAAGCTGCGATGAAGAGTTTGAAGGAATGCATTATTAGGGCAAACCCAAGACGGCCTTAGTGTGATATTCGTAAGGCTTAGGCCGTCCGCACACGGGTTGACTGATTGCAAACTAGCCGCGTAACGAAGTTTCCAACGAAAACGAAAAACGAGCCGTGTTTCGTGACTCTGTAGAATTTTTAACAATAGCATAATAGGGGATTTTATTATGTCGTATTCTGAGGTATTTGAATGTATGTATGTATTAAATACTTTTGAAAAGTATTTGTGCATATCTCTCCTCTTGATGTCACCACCATCAAAAGCATGCAACGTAATTGCCCTGCGACCTAGAAACACAGTCGCTCAAAACCAATTTCAAATTTCCCCGTGTGGGAACGGCCTTACTCAACGTCGTTATATTCATGACTAGATTATCATAGGATAACCTGATCATTACCTTATTAGGGCGACGTAAGGCATGCTTAATAAGATCCTTATAAAAGCCTTAATACATCTAGGGCAAAAGTTTACATCGGGTAGTTATATTGTTAGTAAAAGAACAACATGACTCGCCTGCTTCACCATATAAGAATATTTTGAGAGTACAATAAAGACGCTAATGGACTAATAGTGTATTTAAACGGAAACAAACTATTTGTGAGAATCAACAACTATTTTAACGTCTTAGGAGGAAGTAACCTGCTTCATGTTGCAACATTTATAACCTAAAAATTGTCTTGAATAAACTGGCAAACTAAATAACTTGTTCATTACTCTTGTAAGGTAATCCTACCGTTAACAAAACAGTACTTTACGTCTTTAACAACATTTAACATACGTAACAAGTTGTAATCCTGTTTTTTCTGGTTTTACTGGAAATTAATTTTAATGTGCGTGTGATGAAGCGTAACATCATATCACACATCACATGACTAAATTTTAAGGTTAAAATTAACCAGATCAGATGTCACTTGATACACACTCGTTTGAATTTGTTTTCCTTATAATATATATAAAATAAATAACTCACAAAAAGTTCCTACGCAGTTGTGCCAACTTCATTTTCACAAAAACTCATACAAAATTCACTAATAAACTAAAAATAAATATAAAATAATAATAAAATATTTGCTTGTTGTTTGCTAAGCTTAGGCAAGGTAAACTGAACAAACTACAATTATTTTGCGCTAAGTTGATAAGAAATGGTCGTAATATTTGTTACAGTCATTGTTAATAAATGTATTTTTAATTTTTAATAAAAATATGCAATAACTGTGAAGATTAAAATAAGAAAACAATGGCTTAGCTTGAAAAGTTTCAGTAAACTATACTTGTAGGTTGCTACATCACTATCGGAGGCCGTAAATGTTAATGCTAAGAGTAGAATTAACTATGGAAAGAAGGCAATGATGTTAGTCAATCAATATTGCCTTATTCAGTAAGATGTATGTCACTTGAGTTGTGAACAACTTTGAGATTTCGTATTTAGAATCTTTAATAAAAAATTTACAAAGATACAGTTATTTAAAATGTAAAAATCTTTCTTCCCACTTAATTTTTGGGCGGCATGTTTTTGACGTGACATAAATAAGAAGTTGTTATTGGCTAGTAGAACTGCTCTTTTTAAAATCACCTTTTTCTGCCTTAAGGTGAAACATTACTTCATGGTTATATAATTATATATAGATGGCGACAGTGTATTAAAATGACAATCGATTTACAAACTTGTACTCCATGTTTTCAAATATAAAAACGTTATTAACTTTGCACACGATTGAGCTATTTAAACCATATAAACTTTAGGAGTTAAATAAATGTTCAAGCTTTGTTTATAAATGAATCATTAATTAGTATATCAATTATTTAGAAACATATAGCGTGACAAACTCTTAGAAATGTTACCAGGTATATCAAAATTGGAATTGAACTAGAAAATATAGCAATATTAATTTTCAAAGCGTATTTTAGCGCTTCCAAAGTCATTAAAAGTCAGCGGAAGAAAGCTTATGATATAGATACGTTATTCATCTAATGGTTTGCACCTTTAGATTTTGATTCACGTTTATAGTTACTTACATAAAACGATTTAAACATAAAAAACATGTTTTTTTTGATAGTATTTAACCTGCTCCGAAAAAATGGTCATGTATCGTTTCACCCTAAGCGAAGGTCAGTTATATATCACAATTAGAAACGTATAGAAGAGGCAGGCCGCCACAGGCCCTGGTTCACCCCAATAATGATTACGCGTGGAAATTAAAAAGTAAAGGAAATACCAGATGAGCTGGAAGGCAATTAGGACAAGTAGATGAGCACCTTTATTTGGTAAGATTACCAAAATAACCAGATAATGAGATATTTTTATGAAAAGAAGTAACCTCCCAAATGACAATAAAAATGTCAAACCTGGGTGGAAAAACACAGTAGTGGGATCATGGGTATATAGTATTTAGCTCTGTTTGGTAGGTATAATAGGCTTTAATAATTAAAGGAATAAAAACTGTAATTGTTAATATCTTCTAATTAAATTTAATTAAGATCTCTAAAAAGTTATTTATCAGTCGGCCAACCCTGTACATTGTAAGATAAACGAAATATTATCTATTATTTGCACGATAAGACATCGCTTATCTTTATGCATCAATTATTACAAAGATAATAACATTATTTTCAGTCATTTCACAACGTTTTATTCTGTACAGCTGTCAAGTTTAAACAAAGATAGGTTATGTTACTATCACCGTACATCTATTAAGTGATTCCACTTTATTTTACTTGTAAATAGATTAAAACAAATTGCTCGTGGGCTTGTTGTTCCTGTTTGTTTATATTTACAGTTTTTTTGTACTTGGTGATATATTCGGTCTCTATAAACAGAAATGTATCACTTACATAACATATTTATGTAGCAGTTATATTTTATACGTAACTATGATTAGTATAGTAACACTTAGAGTGTTCATTAAAAAAAAAGCAATTATAAATGAGGTATATCGAACAATACTCCGATTTAGACTTTCCCTGCCTTGAATTATATTAAATTTATAAGGTAAGGTGTTCCTGGTTTCCTTGGCCGGTTCAGTAAGCACTTGTTATAGCTTTGCCTAGAACAGCGCATCTCTCAGGGACACCTTCACGGTTATGGCAACAATAAAAAATATTAAGTAAGTTGGTTTCTTTTGAGGAACTTAGTTTATTCAAAACAAGACATTGACCGTTCCAAATATTTGACCTTTGCTGAGGTTACGAGAAAGGTGGGTAAACAGTCATGTACGCATATGTAACTAATGCTCCCAAGAAATCATTTACAATTCAATTTCTCACGGTCGTTCATATGAAATGTCTATTTTATCGGCTACAAATCACTCCACCTGTTGGAATACAAATGAAGATAAAATTGCTGCGAACTATAATTGATGTGAAATACTGATGGAAACGTCACAAAACAGGACACTTCACCAAATTGTTTACTGGGAAGTGATTCAATTCGGTCCTGCATGAGAGCATAGATAAGACAATTCCTTCGATATTAATTCATGGTTTTATGCATAAAATTTATATTGATTGTACATAATATCCTCCAGGTCCAATCATTGATACGGCGATGATATTCTGCCGTTTCTTATAATAAGTCAGTTATGTGGTTCTTGGTTCTTTCTCCTAAGATCAGCTTTGTTCTTTTTAGACACGTTGAAACCAGTTTCTGGTCACGTCCAAAGCGTTCCAACCACACACACACACACACACACACACTCGTAAGGCACAGCAGACATCGTTGTGTTAAGGTTCAGTTCAATCAAGTTTTTTTTATTTGAACCGAATGCGGATTTGTTGTATTAACCGTTTCGAATATACCGGTTTGGTCACATTTATTTAAATTTAATTTCTTTTTTTATTTTAATCATATGTGGACAAGTAACTTCACCTCTAAATAACACGAAATATGTAAAAAATTTCTGAAAGACTACCTAAAATCTTAATTAGGTTTGTACTTAGTGTAAATTTTATAAACATGAACAGGATCTTTTATCAGAGCAGCTGTTTAATTGATTGTTAAGTTGTCAATAGACTATAAAAGATATAAACAATATTTAAAAGGACTTCAAAATTAAATGGACACACATTACGTCACTTTTGTTCACTGATGTAGTTTTACTAGTTTACACCACACATGGAAATATTAGGTAAACAAATATTTCAATAAATTTGGTAATACATCATAATTGGATTCATACGTCTGAAGGTCAAGGTGCCGCAGTACGATCTACTTGGTGTCGCATATATTTGGAAAATATTTGGATACATGTATATTCGCACATAACGTGAGCAGTAACAAGAGGCTGTTCTTTGTGTTTAGGAGCGAAACCAAGAGAGTGGAAAATTATGCAAATATACAAATGTGCAGTAGTGTATCAATAAATATTAAACTACAAGGTTCATCTATTAATAAAGTGTTTTACTTTGAAATACACCTTTACTTAAAAAGTAGCAAGTAATTGGTTGCAGGTGGGGGTTGTAGTTATTTAAATAAACAAACAACTAGATAACACCTTTATTTTCAAGATGGCGAGCAAGTAGCACAGGTCTGCCTAACCAAAATGCATAGTTATTGACGGATTACCGCGACTAGTTACTTATTACAACGAACACGACCCTTCTAACTGCATGCCAGGACAATTTATTCAATTATTCAATTGACACAGACGCAGACTTTGCTCGTTGCAAGAATTCATGTCAGATGCAAAATGCAATTAATTCCGAGGTTATTAGAGGTCAGTGAAGGAGACGAAAACATAAACTCTACGACAGACTGGTCCTTGGTCTTTCAGATAAAAAATAACATGTCAATCTTTATCAAAAAATTAATTCAAAATAACACTATGTAGACAGTCGCATACTAAGAATTATTTGATTTGCAAAAATCTTGTATGCACGTATGTAAATATAGAGTAGACATGATAATTAATTATTAATAATAGAAAAGTAGTTATTTTAATAAAAGTAACAAATAGATTTATGTCGAAACGTGTTGGTTAAAATTGATTTCAGTTTAATATGAATTTGAAGCATACTATTTACAATTTAAATATGTTCTTATAAATTATTTAAGACCATGAATTGTAGAGCGCTAAAATGTGAATAACTGATGATCTTGTGGCCTCGAATGTGACCTATACGACTGCCTCTTACTAAGGTAATTTGACAGATTTATCTGAATATAACTGTGTTTGTGACATAAACAATCTTAACTACAAAAAGTATAGATTCTTTATCACAAGTGTTAAGAAATCGTATCTGTTCGGCAATGTTTTTCTTTTGGTTTAAAAGCTGAAGGAAAATTATCGTAACTAACAAAGAGTATGTATCACAGCAAACAAAACATCAACTTTTTTTAATAAATTTGTTACACCAGACTGTACAAGACTATGCTCATGATATGGTAATGATAAAATCTCAGCATCGGAAACATTTAGAATCCTTGAAAGTTGAAATGACTTAACACATATTTAATAATTATGAAATGAGATAAATATCGTATGTTGAAAGGAATTGGAATTTAAAATTTTAATCAACCATAAAAAAAGTATCTACAATAATTTAACCAAACTTAAATCGAATAAAAAAACATTTTTAATATTCAAATTAGGTTTGTTATTAATTACATATCACATTTCAAGCAATGCAATACTTCTGCAACAACATATTGGAATTTCCAAGCTAGGAAACAATGTTAAATATTGTAGCACGACTAACAATGTAAGCTTGTTTATCTTTGAATCACTAATCATTCTTTGACTCTATCAATTACTACAAATATCAACAAACAAAGTGCTATACTAAGTTCTCGCTTTAGCTTTCTCTGCTCGCTATATCGTTACTCCAAAAGATATGTATATTTATTCCAGTCTGACAGTGCTACGGAGAGCTACGATCAGCTACGATATCTTCATGACGAGCTACAGTTGGCTACGACAGTTACGATCAACAATAATATTAACCAGATATAATGTTTCCTGTACTACTCTTAACAATTATATTAATATTTTGACAGTAACTTACAGTGATGGATCCTCCTGATGCTTCCTTCGACTGTAAGGACTTCCCTGGTTCCGCACTTCCCGATCCTGCGACCGAGAATGCGACCTATACACCTTATCCTTTTTCTGGTGACCATGTTTCTTCTTTCCTGGCATCCACAACACTCGAAGACCACTTCTATTGTTTCTGCCAGCCATTAATTTATATTTTTAAATAATTAACACAATTTAACATACATCATTATGTAACTATATTTATTTATTTAAATTTAACCACATTTTTTTAGTAGAGTGTTATTTAAGTTATAGCATAGAAGTGTATTGTTAATAAATACGAGTAAATAAAGAAAATATTGCACATTTGTGTTAAGCTGTATAGAAACAGTATTTTGTTAAACACGATATCGTATTTATAGAAGAAAACATTTAAATGTTAATCACAGAAGATATTGCACAGATATTAAAACGCTTTATTACCTTTACGAGAAACATTCGATGCACACTACACGAATTTAAACAAATTTCATCGATTCGTTACTAGGTACGATACGAGTTTGTACTTTTAAATAACTGTTCTCGGTAAGTAATCGTATGTCACATTTCACATACACATGTACTACCTACAACCACCAGCCGTCATTTCACTGAATTACCGTCAGCAAAACCAGTGACTTTGAAAGGTATTACGTCACTACTTATAAATAATTAAAATTGTATTATAATAATGATAGTCTACCGTTAATATAAACAAAAACACGTGTATTTAGATACCACAAGAAACCAGACCACCAACTGTCAAATCACAAAACTTTTAAAACAATTTTTTATCACATATCATTTATCAGCTGTTGGCTAACTTTATTTTATTGGAAGAGTTACACTATTCCTTGTTTACACAAATTCTATTGTTTTTTGTTATACATTTTTATTGTGTTTGGTTTTTGTTTAATTATTTGACACAACGCTTGTACGTTTACCAGGAGGTAACACGAAGTCTAGCCATCTTGCTTTGTCGAGAATTACTTCTCCGAACTGCTGGTTGGATATGGTAGATAGTGTAAAATGCTTTTGTAAGGTTAGTTGAGCCGTCCGAAAGACCGTACAGAGGCGTACAACATGTTTCATTTTATGTTTTTCGTAAAAATAGTAATATTGTCTATTAGCATATTTCCTGCTTTAGCATATTTCCGTTCCGGATGTTTAACGTAATGTGGTTGTAACCTATTTTTAAATTTCTATTAAACTGTACTATATTGATAATCAGGACCTTAAATATTCAATTACTTTTGGATAAGTCACAATATCAAAAGAGATATCAGCATCCCTTTAATCATTAAAGATGTCAAGAGTTATAAAAAATTTGTTGTCGCTCGACGTCACGTTTGATCTTGGTAATTATTGGATATAGCTACACCTTTTGTTTTGCATCTCATAAAAAAACTATTGCACTTTCGTATATTCTCTGACGCTTTTAATATAGTAAAAACATGTGTAAATCACTACGTAATATACATTATACCATTTTTTTTATTAAAAAATGGACAATATTTATGCTTAAAGTTGATCAATAAATGTGACATATGACGCAATTTTCATTTATATATAGAACAATGTCATATTATTTCTAACCTCAAATTTGAAATTTTAACTTTAACCATCAATATTGTTTTTTCCTAAATAAGAAATGGTATAATGTATATTGCGTAAGATTTGTACATGTTTTTAGTATACAACGAATGCCATAAAACATACAAAAATGCAGTAGTTTTTTTATCGAATAATTACCCTGATCTTTTATAAAACAGAGATACACAAAAGTGATAGTTAAAACAAAACAAGTGATACACAAAAGTGTCAGTTAAATTACTTGCAACTGGCTCGCGCCGTACATAAAAATTTGATATTATGAATGTTGGAAACAACGATATATCATGGAAGTCATCCACAGCGAAAATGACATGAAATTTACTAATCAAACATTGTTTAATGGTCTGATATCTTTCACCATATTTTAGAAACAAAAATGACCATATATTTCTTACACTTTCTTTATAATACGTCTCATTTGAGACTCGACTGTATTGCAGAAACATCATAACGAATTTGGCTTTATATTTCGTTTATATTTATGGAAAAAATAAGAGTTTAGTTCCGCTACTGACTCGCGCTTGTGACAAATAGAATATGTATGCGAGTAGCATGTATGGGATAACTCAATACATCAAAATAAACGTTGTGTACGAGTATTGTTGGGATGTTTACGGCTTGGAGAGTGGGGAGGCTACATTGCTTTGGACTTGTTTTGCGTTTACCATAATCTGAGACAGAGGCTGTGAACCGATATTACGCGGAATACATTTATCCGAAAAAGTGGGAAAATTGGGAGAATTCATCCTGCAATTGTCCTGGCAGTTTTTGTAGCATGGCTTTGTATATTTAGCATGTTATCATTAACAAACTTCTTTCACTTACAGTCATTATGAATTAAATATTCTTTTAAAATAATTTACGTTTTTCTGTTATGTATTCAGTAATCTATACTATATCATGGATATTATAATTATTAATTTGATATGGATCACCAATTTATGATTTTTGGAAGGTTGGAAGCTACTGATTTAAAGATTGGATAATTTCAACATCCATTCGTAAATAAAGCATTTTAATAAATGCAGGAATATTAAAACGGGTTATGGATATGAGGAATATAAATCATTTACTAAATGTTTTAATCAACAGATAGAATATTTGTTTATGTTTTATAAATATAGGTCAATTAATAATATAAAAACTACTGAATTCCAATCCGGCTAATTGTTATTTGCAAGTATGATTGACGAACGTTATTGCAAAGGTAGTCAATAGTCTTATTTAGAATGAGAAAATCACAAAGAATTTTAGAGAGGTGCCATAACGCATGTTATAAAGTTTTGCAAATGTTTCTTCGCCTGATTAATATGCTACTACTCATACACACCATTTGAACTGTCTTTGAATATTGGCCCAGTCATTTAAGCTTAAATTAGGTAAGAATCTCGGAATTCGAGATACCCAGCTGTAAGTCTATAAATACTTGTATATTGACACCCTAAAGTTGTCTCAAAACCTACATATGGTTTATACACCCTACCATATGTAGGTTTTGAGACAACTTTAGGGTGTCAATATACAAGTATTTACAGACTTACAGGTGGGTATCTCGAATTCCGAGGTGAACTTACTATAATGACTGGGCTATATGTATAATTCTTTAATTGAGTTATATCCGCTGCACGTTAAACTGATAATGTGTTTTCATGAAAGTGAGCGCCTAATATTTCTGCAACAATTCGTGCATGTTTCTGCAATAGGAAAATGATTTAATTGTATTTTGCGGATTTACTAATAGATGGCAAGATTATTTAGCACATATTTAAACCTTGATTTATTTATTGCTCAGATTTAAAACTATTATTTTATATACATTTTTTTTACATCAATTTTTAAACATTTCCTTAAATTAATATTTTAATATTTTAACATAGACAAATATTTGTTAATATACACAGTTGTGCTATTCATTAAAACATATATTTGTATCTGTCTTTATATATTTATTCTGGTTAATTTAACCCAATAATTGTTTAAGTTAAGAATAATTTATTAATATGTATTGTATTAAATACAGAGAAAGAAATCAACAGATTTGTATCTTGCCTTCTGCAAGTTATTTAAATCTCATCTGTCAATTTGTCATTCGGTTTTTTCTTATGAAAAATCTCAAATTGATCCACGGCACTAAAAATATCTTCCATCAGATCATGGGGTTGCTCATATCCTGGGAAATGTCCTCCACGAGGTAGATCGGTAGATTTAATCAAATTTTGATATTTTCCTCTCAGTTGCCAATCGAGATAGTATACCGGGTCATCTGGAAACTTTGCGCAGGCCATAGGAATTGTCACTGGACCTTTGAAACTAAGACACAATATTAATTACGTCATTTTCTTATAATTACATCAACTAAACAGTAATCTTAGTAATCATGTTATTGTCAACAGAAATATGTAGATCCACAAAGAGTGACAAGAAGGTGGAAAGAGGAGAGGAGTGACTCTAGTTAATTTCATAATAATTTTAAAAAAGTCTTGATTTTTGACATAGTTTGAAATGCTAATTTAAAATTTGAAATTACTTTTCAAAGAAGAAGTGTTTTGGTTTACGAGACATCAGCACATAATGTCGAACCGTAACAGATAATTGAAAATGATTTTTAATTTTGAATCAGCATGAAAAGTAACTTTAGTATAATATATATCACATAAAAAAATGGTTCATGAATTTAAAAAAGCCATAAAAGCGTAAATGTTTTATAATTTAATTAAACACAGTTGCACTTTATCAATTTATCGTGTTTTTAACCACAAATAATTTCCACCCGTTGGTTTGCAACGAGTTAAAAAGCTAGATGGTTCATATTGTCGTTACCTTTCGCTGTACAACGATGAGAACTCCGCATAAAAACGCATGGACGGTCCGATGGTGTTAGTAATGTAGTAGATCATAACATTGTCCAGTAGTTTTTCATATGAGAATTTTTTAGTCAACCCAGCATCTTGTAAGGTTGTCTTCTCGTTTGTCCATGACAAGAATTTATCTAAAATATACGCTGCCATTCCAGCTGGAGAGTCGTGGAGGGCAACTCCTAAAGGTATTATATTTTATGTAAATTATATGTAATACATAGGTTAGATTTACCGGAGATATTGAAATGCCGGTTGCACACCAGAGAGACAGTTTTGTTTTATTTTAAAACAGTTCTGTTTTTCGAAAACAGAACTGTTCATACGACTGAACAGACTCGTTTTGTTTTTACTGTTTTTGTGGGTGTCTCATAAAAATTATAAACATGATAAACAACAACTGACAAGCGCAAATGTTCACAAAAAACAAAACTGCGTGTTCAAACTAAGCAGACTAAAAATATGTTTTGCTTTGATCTTACCGACTCCAGATGGGAACGTGTTTTGCTTACCAAAACAGTTTTTAAAGACACAAATGTTTTAAGAACTGTCTCTTTGGTGTAAACATTGGTGTTTTTGTTCAGAAAAACAGTTTTTGTTCGTGTTTTATTGAACTATCTCTCTGGTGTGAAACCGGCATAAGAACCAACCCACTGTATCCGGTCGTGTCATCTGAAAATGAACATATCCACTTTTAGAAATCAATCGCTCGTAGTATTCCTTTAAAGGAAACAATTTGTGTTCGTGTTCTTTTGCAATGAACAAACGAGGAATAAAACTGGCGATGTACGCTTTAAAGAAGTTTGCGAAGGATAACGCAAAGCACATGTTAGAATGGTGCCCCATTACTTCATTTGGAAAATGGTGGCCCATATATTGACCAATGATTACGCCAAAATCACCGCCGTGAATATAGTACTTTTTAAATCCCAGTCGATTCATTAAATTTCGGAAAATGACAGCTGTTTCCGGATATCCTAAACCAGGTTTTGTTGTAGCCTGGAAATAGACATTGTTTTATCTTTAACTGGAAGTACATCAAGTTTGTAAAAATTTGAAGTTACATACCTGTGAAAATCCAAATCCTGGAATACTGGGAATTATTATTTCAAACACAAAATCATATCCTGGTTTTTGCATCGTCATTTCTGGGATCACGTCTAAAAACTCTCTGAAAGAACTCGGCCATCCATGTATCATGATTATTGGAAGAACCTGTTGGAAACCATCTAATGTTTTACATTCCTTCAAAATACATTTTGAGGTTATCTTATTTTACCTTAGTATTTTTGTTCGTTTTTGGTTTTATATGTACATAGTGTATATCCAGTCCTTGAATATTTGTTATAAAATGCTTGTATTTGTTAAGATATACCTCGCGTTCTTTCCAGTGATATTTTGTCAACCAATAGTCCAGCAGGTCTTTTAGTGCATTTGTGTTAAATCCATATTCAAAATTAACACCTTCCAATGGTGGTAGTAGCTTCACATTCTCTAATCTTGATTTTAAATCATTTAAAACCTAGAAACATTTTATAAAGTTATGTATATTTTACATAAAAAATATTGTAAATTAAAAAAAAAAATTAAATGAAAATTTTTTGATTTATTAAAGTAACTACCCGCTAAACAATGTTATGTGTATTTTATATTAATATTACGTGTAACATAACAACAGTTACCTGTTACGTAAACGATTTTACCTAATATGTAACGTTTTGTGACCTATTGTACAGCCTTTTATAAATGTGAAACAAAAATATATTGTGCAATATATAATGGACTAACAAATAGAAGTATAAGTTAAACATATAGTTCAAAGTGTACTAAATATCATTTATGTGCAATGTGTCTTTTTGTTTTATTATATTAATGTATAATATAATTATTTGGATAAGATAACTTTTAATTATATGAAACATGTAACATTGCATGAAGAAATGTAACAAATTTTATAATTGACTTATTTAGGCAACAAGGCTGAAAGAGATAAAGCCAAAAATACAACATACCTTATCTGGGACATTAATTTTGAGCGGCCTAATCGAAATATCCAAATTTTTGGGTTGTCCAGTTCCCCACCATTGGTCAATGAGAATTTCTGTTTCTATTGGCGAAGATTTTTTATAATTTGGGTAGACCACCACATACAAAAATATCGCACAAACAACCAGTGCAAGATTTTTATAAAAACCCATCTTACGTAGACAAAGTCAAACTCTAAATTGAACGGAATATTAAGAAAATATTCAATAAGAGAACAATCAACACGTGTATGGTTAGTAACAATTGAATTAGATTATTTAACAAAAGCAGACTGTGTATTCATTCCAGATAACACTCTTATGTACTCGGCTATAATGCCAGGTATTATTTAAATATTCTAAGCACCTTGGAGTTTTGTTGTAATAACACAAAAGTAGCATAAAAAATTTACGAAGGTGTTGTTGCGATGTACCGTTTATATTGAACTGCTTAAGGATGAGAGCTACGTATAGGACTTTGCCCAGTGTATAATTAGTTACTAAATATTTATCCAGAGGCATAACAGGTTTGTGCCCTTTATTTGCAGACGTGTTTAACCTTAAATAGTACAGTTTTAACCTATAAATCTATTTAGTGTACCATGTAGTTTTATAGGTTGATGAGACCATTCAATAAAGTAAAATTAGGGTCAGTTATAATCAAGGCGCTATAATTTGGCGCCCAAACTTATATTTTAAAGATTTGCCATATTATAACCTTTCTCCTTAGAATAACGTACTGTCCCAGTAAACATTTTGGAGTCACTTTGACATCATATTGAAGATGCGTCATGATTTTTTTGTCATAAAAGAGTTCATTTATAGTTCAGTTTCTCACATTTTTTCATATAAAATGTCTACTTTATCGGCTACAGATGGCGAAATTACTCCACCTGTCGGAATACAAATGAAGATAAAGTTGATGCGAATTATAATTGAAGTGAAATAGTGAGAGAAACGTCACTAAATAGGGCACTTCACCAAATTGTTTACTGGGGTGCTAGGAATAATTAATAGCATGTGTCCCTTTTTTAAAGCTCCCAGTAAACATTTGGAGTCACTTTGCCATCATATTGAAGATGCGTATGATTTCCTTGCAATCAAAGAGTTCATTTACAGTTCAATTTCTCATAGTCCTTCATATGAAATGTCTATTTTATCGGCTACAAATGGCGAAACTACTTCATCTGTCGGAATACAAATAAAGATAAAGTTACTGCGAACTATAATTGAAGTGCAATAGTGATAGAAACGTCACACAATAAGACACTTTACCAAATTGTTTACTGAGAAGAAACGAACTACAGGAAATATTATGCGGCGCCTCACATCTTGGAGCCCCTTGTGCATACCTCGCCTGCTAGTCAAACCGGCTCTGCCTATTATCTATTATCCTCTCAAATATATGTAATTCGCATAATGTGAACAAAGCTTAAAGTGGAAGAATAATTTTACATTGTCTTGAGAATATTATTATTCTATTATTTTACGTACTTAGCACATTTTTGTTTATCGAAGTTTAACATAATTTGATTACATTGTTATTAAGTAAATGCAAAATACGCATTGTTAGTTTAACATGTAATATCATAAAAATCTTGAATAAGAATATGGCGCGCAGGGCCGCACTTAGCTTGCAGCGAACCCTACACTACGACCTACAAAATTAATTCTGTATGTGAGCCACAAAATCTAAGCACACTTGACTGTCAGCATAAGTGAGATAACCTTCTTTTCCAAGTTTCCTGTTTATGCTGTATTATTTAACAGGTAAACCTGTTTTTTTTTCAATTTCCTCAGGCCTACAAAAAGGTTAATGCAGCACTAGTAACAATTGAGAATTTCCAAAGATTAAAGTAGTCTATTTTGATTTTATCAAAATTTATTTCGTTTCATTATTTTTTTTTTATTATTTATATATTAATTGTGTATGCCTTTCGGCTTTACAATCTACAGTATTATATTTCTAATACATTTCCTTCTTATATACATTCCAAACTTAAAACTAAACTTAAAATAAACTTAAAATCTTCTCGACTTTTACTACTTCCAAAAGTGCTTTCTGCTTCTTCTTCTTTTGACCCTCTCTATTATTCTCCACCATCTTATTTATTCTCCTGTTTTTCCTTTCCTTTTTACTATTTCCGCCATCCACCTCTTTCCTTCACTGCCTCCCTTTAATAGCTGGCCAATATTCCTTTCGCTTGCTACTTTTTCCTTACACTCAAACTTAATGTGCTCCAGTGTTTCGTCCTCTGCTCCACACATTCTACACTTTCTTTCCTCACTCTTTTCCCAGTATCTGTTTCCTTTTTCCTCATTTCCCAATCTAAACCTTGCTGTTCTTCTTATGTGTTTTATGTCTTTTTCTATAAGGTACTGAGGCACATTATTTTCCCATAACCTCTTATATCTTTTATTGTAGTTACTTTTTTCCTTCGTTTCATTACATGTTCTTCATATCGTTCGCTGCGACAGTGTCTTGTTTCTTTCTTTATATTTCAAACAAATATTGAATACCGTTATGGTCGCATAATGGAAATGGAATAATAGGATTGGCTTTAACAATAAGTAGCTCACATAATAGTACCAGGAAGTTCTGTACCACACATATTATGCAATCAATTCGAAGGTCAACTTGCACCTTTTACAATCTAAAGTGCAATTTACAATTGAGTACTGCTAAACACAAAATAACTCTATTCGTATTATTTCTTCAATTTAAATAAGCCTAAATTCAACTGCAAGCACTATTAATCTCAAACTGAGTTCATTTGTAGAATTTATATTGAAAGTAAAATACTAAATATACCATCACACTACTAGAGAATGAAACAAATGAAGTTCAGCACCAATTAAAAGTTTATTTAATAAAATCACAATATTGAATAGCTTACAAAGGCCGTGTCTTTTCTGCTACAATTAAACTTACAAGAAAGCAATACACTACAGTCAATTATGCGCTGCGTATTTTCTATACACTGGTCATTTGTTTGTGTCACCTAAAATTAATTAATGAGCACTCGTTGCTGATTCTTTAGTATTCTTAGATTCTAAAGTACTTAACGTCAATTCAGTAAAAGTAATACATTCCGCAAGCATCACTTTTAATACTATTATAGATTTACTACTAAGATTAACAGTAGTTACAGAGAACAAATAAAACCGAATCCTAAATGAATAAATGTAATCGTTATTCCAAATACCAAATATTTTTATTAGTGTTTAATATTTACCTAAATAATTCACAATATTCGAAACCGTTGAAATAAAATAGATTTACATTTGACAGAACGAGATGAAAAGATCTAGTGGAGAAATAACTAAGGAATATAGGTATTGTAAATCTGAATAAAAGAGGCCTTAAAGCAGGCCTGTGCTGTACCACCTTGATGATGATGGTGATGATTTTTTTATATAAAACCAAGATTACATCAAATATCATTAAACACTTCTATTATTAAAATTAAGATAAATATCTGATGAATATTTTGATAGAATAGAACAAATTAGGAATTAATATTTCAAGGTTCTGTGAAGATAATAAATTAGTAAAAATAATAAATTATTGTTTATTGTAGTTGTAGCAAGTTGATGACCTTACATTTTTTATTTCTTAATTTATTTATATAGTGATCACATGCCATAAAAAAGCAGACTTGAATCAATGGTTAAAAAAATTCAATATTTGTTATAAAGTTTCAATGTTGTTATTAAATATTTGTTTATAATAATAGATTCTTTGTGAGACAGTGTTGTGCTTTTGTTAAATTTCATCTTTTTGTACAGTATTTTGTTTTCTGTTAAACTCCTGGAATTTAACAATGGCGCTGAAAATATCAGCAGCTAATAATTCTGGTTCTTCAAAAGCAGCAAAATGTCCCCCTCGAGGCATGTCGGTGGATTGAACTAAATTCACATACTTCTCTTTCAGCTGACAATCAATTTGATACATTATCTCATTTGGGAATTTAGCACACGCAGTTGGAACAAGAATTGGAACCCTGAAAATGAATTATTGATCAATAATTAAAACTTTTTCAATGAACTTAAAACTATTTTAGAAAAATACCACATTTCTACCTACTTTTTCTGTTTAGATTATCATTATTAACAGTATAGTATTCATACCTATTAAGTTGCAGTTCTGAATGTGATTTACTCATCGATTCAGCGTAAAGTCTAATAGATGTGGTGATTGAACCAGTAACGTAATAAATCATAACGTTATCCAGTAAATCTTCGTATGTAAACTTAGAAGTTAAACTTCCATCAGGAAGCGATTTCCACGTCGGTCCTCCAGTTCCAAATGAGAACTTCTCTAAAATATAAGCTGCCAATCCAACTGGAGAGGTCTGCAGAGCTACACCTGTTAATATTTAATTGACTTTATTAGTGCCAATCAGGCTCCAACAGTTTAATTTACCAATCACTACACAAACCAGAATAATAACATGGTTTGAATATTTGCTAAACAAAATTCAACACTAGATTTTTTTCTTAACTACTATATAATACTTTCTGCATAAAGGAATAAGTATTTTTTAAATGAGATTATAGCGAAGATACTAAACCACATATAAAGTAACATTTATACTAACCAACAGTGTCTGGTTTCGTTGCTTGTAAGTGAAAATATCCTGTCTCTAAAATAAAATTCTCGTAGATATCTTTAAGAGGGAACATTTTAGCTTCGTGTTCCTTGGCGACAAATAAACTGGGCATGATTGAGCCTATGAGTTGTTTCACAAAAGACATTTTTGAGTGAAGGATACACATGTTAGAGTGATGACCCAATACTTCATTAGGGAAGAAAGCAGCCAGCTCTCGTCCAATCACTGATCCCCAATCTCCTCCTTGGACATAGTATTTCTTAAAACCGATTCGTTTCATGAGGTTTCTGAAGACAATGGATATCTGAGCTGCTCCTAAACCAGGTTTTGATGCACCCTAAAAATAGATGTTTTATTAAATTCGATTTAGATAAAGCATACACAAGCTTAAAGAAAGTTCACCTGTGAGAATCCATATCCAGGTAAACTAGGAATAATTAATTCAAACACGAAATCATATCCTGGCCGTTTGCTGGTTAATTTGGGAATTATTTCATAGAACTCTCTAACAGATCCCGGCCACCCGTGCAGCAAGAGTAGCGGCAAAACCTGCAATAACATTAATTAAAATTAAAGCTCTTCAAAACATGACAAACTTCTGCAATAAGGAAATAAAATGACCTTAGTATCCTTGTCGGCCTTTGGCTTAACATGGAGGAAATGAATATCAAGTCCTTGTATATTGGTTTTGAATTGGGGGTATTTATTAAGAAAAGCTTGACGAGTTTTCCAATCGTATTTGTTTTTCCAAAAATCTACAACCTTCTTTAATGTATTGGAATTGAATTCATATTCAAAATTTATCCCTTCCAAAGGAGGCGTAAATTCCTGGTCAGTTTCCAGTCGCGTTCTCAAATTTGATATTACCTAAATCAACATATTTTTTATTATAGTTATTTAACCTACACATTAAGAAATACTTAAAGTAAATGCAACAAATATTACCTTATCGGGAACATTGATGGTGAATGGTTTAATAGCTGTATCGATTTTCTTTGCTTCTCCTGGTCCCCACCATTGATCCAGATTTAGATCTGGTATGGGAAGAGGCTTAGAACCGTCATAAATCTTATACACAAACCATGAAGCAAGAATTGCGGTGACAATAAGAGTTATTCTACAACAACCCATTCCTTCCTGTTTTTAAAACCTCTGCAATAATCATACAATTATTTGTTTTGTACAGTGTTATATAAGTTGCGTCTTTAGAATAGCAGGGGCAAGTAATATATTTATCATTGTTAAATAACCTACAAAAAATTTTAATCACGACAATGTTTGTTGGATCGATTCCAGGATTGTGGTATTACAGTTTGAATTAATTGATTATATCCCTAACATAATTAAACATTTCAGAGTAGCTCAAACATATATGAGGCAACGATAACATTAATACAATTACTAGCGCAAATATAACCATTACTAAAAATATATAAACAAAAGATATTAATAATATTTTACTAGTTATGTTGTACATAATAATGTTGTGAATGATTCTACGACCATACAAATTAAGATATTGCTTAGTTGTTAATTTATTTGTAACAAATATGTGTATCACGTATTCAAAATCAAATTAAAATTATTTAATATATAAATTTATAAACTACTTACTACTGAAAAATAATACTACTGAACTTGAAATGTATTAAAAAATATGTATACGTGTGTGTTATATACATATGCTGCAATGATGATGATAATGAACCGATAAGAATGTACGTCTGGCAATGATAACAAGACGGTGATATGTTATGATTACCGTTGGTCAGCGTGACTAGGATATTACAATAAAAAAGTGTGGTATATATGTAGACATAGTTTTGAATTCAAATGATTAATTGTTGGGTACACACAATAAGCCCAACACAACCAATAATATCTACAATAGTGAAATTTTATTAATTATGAAATTTATTTGATTAAAAAAGTTATATAAACGTAAATTATAAAGATATCACTGCAACTTCGCTATATTTCATCTTTTTGTACAGTATTTTGTTTTTGGTTAAACTCCTGGAATTTAACAACGGCACTGAAAATATCAGCAGCTAATAATTCTGGTTCTTCGAAAGCAGCAAAATGTCCACCTCGAGGCATGTCGGTGGATTGAACTAAATTCACATATTTCTCTTTCAGCTGACAATCTGTTTGATACATCAATTCGTTTGGGAATTTTGCACATGCTGTTGGAACTAGAATTGGAACCCTGAAAATAAAATGTATACATTAATATCATAGTAACAGATGTAATGACTTGCCTCTTGATAGCCAGCAATAGTAATTTTAAAAACCACCGAAGAATATTAAAAATATTTAGTCTATTCTCACGTATGATTAACTTTTTTAATATTAAAAAGAATGGTGTGGTATTCTAACCTGTGAAGTTCAAGTTTGGTTTGCGCTTTATTGAAAGATTCAGAGTACAGCCTCAGTGACGTGGTGATAGAACCAGAGACGTAATAAATCATGACGTTATCGAGTAAATCTTCATATTTAAACTTCGATGTTAAACTTCCATCAGGAAGCGATCTCCATGCCGGTCCTCCAGTCCATGTTGAGAATTTCTCTAAAATGTAAGCCGCTAAACCAATTGGAGAAGTCTGTAGAGCCACACCTGGTAATTTTTAATTATTTAATTAGTGTTGTATCATTATCAAACTGTAACAACTGCGTACCCAATCACTTTAAAAGAGAATATTTTGATAAAGAACTTGCTACCCAAGACAGAACAATTTGCTAAATTCTTAAGAATGGTTTTCTTTTTCTTATGATAGTACTCTCTTTACAGCTTGTCTTATAAGGATTAATGAACAAATATTTTACAAGTACATCGATTATAAAACATTTAATTAAAACACTCACCAACGGTATCTGGTTTTGTTGCTTGCAGATGCATGTACCCTAATTCCAACATCAAATTTGCATAAATATCTTTCATGGGAAACATCTTAGACTCGTGCTCTTTTGCAATAAACAAGCTTGGCATGAGAGAGCCTATGAGTTCTTTAAGTACGGATAGCTTAGAGTTAACGAGACAGAAGTTGGAGTGATGACCCAACACTTCGTTAGGGAAGAAAGAAGCTAATTCTCGACCAACCACAGCTCCCCAATCTCCACCTTGGACATAGTATTTCTTAAAACCGATTCGATTCATGAGGTTTCTGAAGACAATGGAAACCTGCGCTGCTCCTAAACCTGGTTTTGACGCGGCCTGTTGCATATCAAAATATATTAGTTAGGTAATTGTAATTAGATAAAAGAAAAATATATAAAAAATTATTTTCTTTGTGATATTTAGCATTTTACCTGTGAGAATCCATATCCAGGTAAACTGGGAATAATTAATTCAAACACGAAATCATATCCTGGCCGTTTAGTGGTTAGTTTGGGAATTATTTCATAGAACTCTCTAACAGATCCCGGCCACCCGTGCAGCAAGAGTAGCGGCAAAACCTGCAGTAACATTAATTAAAATTAAAACTCTTCAAAACATGACAAACTTCTGCAATAAGGAAATAAAGTGACCTTCGTATCCTTGTCGGCCTTTGGTTTAACATGGAGGAAATGAATATCAAGTCCTTGTATATTGGTTTTGAATTGCGGGTATTTATTAAGAAAAGCTTGACGAGTTTTCCAATCGTATTTGTTTTTCCAAAAATCTACAACCTTCTTTAATGTATTGGTATTGAATCCATATTCAAAATTTATCCCTTCCAATGGTGGTGTCAATTCCAGAGCAGAGTTAAGTTCCGTTCTTAAATTTTCGATTACCTGAATCAAAGTTTGAAAAATATTACTCAAGTTTTTATTATAAATAATTAGAAATAAAACTCAATATAACAAATATTACCTTATCGGGAACATTGATAGTGAATGGTTTGACAGCTGTGTCGACTTTCTTTGCTTCCCCTGGTCCCCACCATTGATCCAGATTTAGATCTGGTATGGGGAGAGGCTGGGAACATTCATAAATCTTGTAGGCAATCCATGAAGCAAAAATTGCGCTGATGAAAATAGTTATTCTACATCGACCCATTCTTCCTAAATTTCAAATTATTATTAAAGTAACATGATTCTTTAGTTGCTCTTTCTAAATTGTAGGCGCAACTAGAATTTTGTTAACGACGTTAACCGTTATTATAGTGTCGTGGCCTCATATATGTATTCTACAATAGTAACTAATATGTTTATTATTATATATTGTATACAATCAATTAATCAAAACAACAACTTAAACGGAAATAAAATACAACGATGTAACACCAGTTCAGGCATAAATGCATCAACACTCTCAGCTAATATGCCTTTAACGAGTAATCGCTAACAAGGTTGCTTAACGAAAAGGATAACATATTAAATAG
Organism: Panorpa germanica; assembly: GCA_963678705.1. Taxonomy (NCBI): domain Eukaryota; kingdom Metazoa; phylum Arthropoda; class Insecta; order Mecoptera; family Panorpidae; genus Panorpa; species Panorpa germanica. The sequence continues at coordinate 8,879,164 of OY783216.1, read as the reverse complement.
AATTATGAGTACTTACTTTTGTAAATGACCACTTGAACTTCAAATATATAAAATTATTTTTAGGTGTATGCTTATTATATACTAGTGATTGAATTAAAAATGATAAGAATTAATGACTTGCAGTGATTAGAAGACTATAATATGTTTTTGTTAGTAAGGAGAGTGATTAGATTATTTATTTATATTCAAACTCGTCTGAACGAAACGAAGCAATGCTACAAAAACGAATTTTTTATCAATTTATTTTAGGTTATGTAACACTAAGTTACTAATTAACCGAATACTAAATCACAGATATGCTTCACAACACAACTGCTTAAATAATGCGCACATGCTTGTCCCAGTCACAACAGCCGACTGATGCTTGTTGATTCTCGCTGTGGATCAAAAACAAAGTAAAAAGGGGATTCAAAGCAACGCACGCACGTGTTTGGACAAGTATGTCGGCTATTTGGCCTTGAAATGTATAACTTGTTTCATAGAATTAATTCATTGTTATTATTCATTACTATTCTGTACTACTGTGTAAAATCGAATCGGGAAACGTGAATGAAAGTGAATAAATAGAGACTAAAATAATTTAAAGTAGAGATAAAAATTATAAATATTTTTTACTAACACATGCTTATGTTTCAAGATGAGTCCATTTTAACTTAAGAATATTTTATATTATAGTTATAGACTGAATGAGTTACAGAAACTGCAAGTAATGATTACCAAAATTGAGATAGACGTTTGCAGATCGGCACTAATTACGCTTGGGCCAGACTACTTTATGCTGATTCTGCATGATTTAAAATTTCACAAGTGATAACATAATATTATTATAAAACAAATATTTTATTAAAAACAATATTTAACAATTTTATTTACAATTTTTACATTTCATCTTGAAGTTTTTTAGCACTTTTGTGTTTGTTAAATTCCTGAAACTTCACAACGGCGCTGAAAATATCAGCAGCAAGTAATTCTGGTTCTTCAAAAGCTGCAAAATGTCCACCTCTAGGTAAATTTGTGGATTGCACTAAGTTTACATACTTGTCTTTTAGTTGCCAGTCAGTTTGATAAAGCTCACGAGGAAATTTGGCGCAGGCAGATGGCACTGTCAACGGTATGCTGCGGAAAATATAAATTGTTGACTATAGAGTACAGAGTTCGTTGTGTATTCAAATAATGAACTGGAATTAATTGTACACGATCAAAGAACTCCAGTTCCTTTTAATTTTATGGGTTACTACCTTAGAGCATATATATTTATGTGGAGAGAGAATAACAGACCTGAAAGTGAGTCCAAAATGTGTGCGAGAGAGATAGGTATATGTTCCTATTTGTTCTCTATGCGCATGCGTCGAAAGTGACAGTTGTCAAGTCAGAGCTATCTAGATATAATACGTGACAGTTGTTAAATACGACATTATATTGATGTAGAATAATATAGATACCGACAGACGAGCTTAGTACCAACTAAAGAAATATAATTTCTTTATATATTTAATATTTATTATATCTTAATAGAATATTAATATTTATTATATCTAGACAGCTGTCACTTTCGACGCATGCGCATAGAGAACAAATAGGAACATATACCTTTCTCTCTCGCACACATTTTGAACACACTTTTAATCTATAGGAAACAAAGGCTATTCACACTTCATATATGCTCTAAGGTTACTAGGTATTGTTTAATGTACATACCTATCTAAGTTCAGCGCAATTTGCGCTTTATTAATCGACTCGGCGTACAGGCGCACTGATGTAGTGATGGAGCCCGTGACATAATAGATCATTACATTGTCCAAAAGTTGGTCGTAGGTAAAATACTTGGTTAAAGCACCATCTACAGCAGAGCGCCAGTTTTCCTGCGTCATTAGTGTGAACTTCTCCAGAATGTATGCAGCAAGACCAGCTGGCGAATCTCTAAGTCCAACTCCTACAATTTTAAATGCCCTTACACAATTTTCTCAACATGTTCAATAATGTACTTGAAATATTAACTCACCCACTGTGTCTGGTTTAGTAACTTGTATATGGAGATAACCAGATTCTATCAGTAAGTCTTCATAATATTTCATCAAAGGGTACATGCGGGACTCATATTCCTTTTCTATGAATAGACTTGGATAGAAGCTTCCAATAAACGATTTAAAGAAGGAGAGTTTTGTTTGTGAGAAGCACATATTGGAGTGATGCCCCAGAACTTCATCAGGGAAGAATGTTCCGATTTCACGGCAAATAACGGAGCCCCAGTCACCTCCTTGGGTGTAGAACTGACTGTGACCAATCCTTCGCATGAGGTTTCTGAAAAGGATGGAGATTTGGGCAGCTCCTAGTCCTCTTTTTGCAGCAGCCTATTAATTTATACGTATAATAGCTTTATTTCTTCTACGGTGGTATTAATTTTAGTGATTTTACCTGTGAAAATCCATAACCAGGCAAGCTAGGTATTATCAACTCGAAAACAAAATCATATCCCGGTCTCTTGGTCGTTAGTTTCGGAATTACTTCATAAAACTCCCTCACAGAACCTGGCCACCCGTGCACCATTAAGAGAGGAAACACCTAAACAAAAGTAATACAAAGAAATTAAATATTTCCGTTGTTCATACAAATTTGGGACACAAAAGACTACCCGTACCTTAGTGTCCTTGTCCACTTTGGGTTTTACGTGGATGTAATGTATATCTAGTCCTTGAATATTAGTTTTGAATTGAGGATATGAATTTAGGAACACTTCTCGTTGTTTCCAGTTATATTTATTCAACCAGTATTCAATAACTTTCTTTAATGTGTCAGAATTAAAACCATACTCGAAATTAACGCCTTCTAGTGGTGGAGTATGTTCTACGGCTTCTAATCTTGCTTTGAGAGTAGCTAAAACCTTAAGAACAAATAAATTGCATCGTTGTAATACATTCAGGAAGATATAAAGATATTTTTTATGTACCTTGTCAGAAACATTAATTTTAAATGGTTTGATAGTTGTTTCAACTTCTTGAGGAAGTCCAGGACCCCACCAGTCATCGTGACGTAAATCAGGAAGCGGAACCGGTTGTAGTTCCTGGTATATCTTACAGCCAATCCAAGCCACTAAGACGGAACCAACTAACAGTGTTACTTTACAACAGCATCCCATTTTTCCAAAGAAATTAAGTTAACTGAAAACTATAATATTTTATATTATTACATGTATAAAATAATAAAACAGGTGGACTTCAGCCAAATGGCAGTGATAAGATAGTACCGCGAGATTCAAAATATTGATATAACACGTGATAATGATAAAAGATATGTTGTAATTAAAACAAATTATTTGGCTATCAGTAAAGATGATTCATTTTATATTTGGCATCGTGATCTTCGGATTGCACACTCAATATTATCGGACAAGATCTTTGTAATCGTGATGAAACTATCTACAAAGCATGATATTTAGTCCAAAAATTAAATGATTACATAAAGGTATAAACAACATTATTTTTCCACCATCAAGTATTTAATCTACTGGTCATGTGAACAAGTCAGCTGCAGGTGTGATTGTATGAAATCACTTTCGAACGCAAGAAGTTTGCGTAAGCATATTAAAAGAGATAAAGTTACGATTTGTAAATAAGCTTATTAAGAAAAATTATTTCTAAACAAAAAATATGCTAAAGCTAAAATAGAATGATTAGTTTTATATTAAAACAAATTATTATCATGTTATTAATATAAACTGCCTGTCCCTAACATAATCTAAATTACAATTATTGTACATTTAAGATCGTTATATTAATATAGACAACATACATAATACAGTTTATAGAATTAAAGTTTAAACAAACCACATATACTCGCATACGAGAGTGTAAGATATTCATTTGACGTTCTTACCCAGATTTGTTATGATTCAATATTAATAGTGTATGATATTTCTAAAACTAGGAACTGTGTCACAGATTTCCTTATTAATAATTATGTACACATATTGAACAATAGTTAAATCACTGTACGAGTATTCTACAATTCATTACTTGTTGTTAATAAATTTCTTTCGTAAACTGAAGCACACTGTTATTCCCTTATCTAGCTGAATGCGTTGACTTGGCAACAACTACAAAACACTCAGCGATGAGCAACGGGACCACAAATACAGCTCACCGCGTTCGACCACCAAACGTGAAACTCTGCAGACCTACTGCGTTACTGCAACTTGTTGTTACTTGGTTGATATACACTATTATTATATGTACATTAAAACCCGTTCAAACTCTTAATAACGCTACAAAGTAAATCCAGTTTTTATAGATACTCAATTAAACACTACTTTGTTGTTTAAATTTATTCAAATAGCCATAATTTTCCGAAGGTAAACTAGCAATAGCTTAAATAACAAAAACAATTTTTTATTAACAATTTTTATTATGAAACTATAGAAAATAATAACATAAAATAAAAACAGTGAAATTTCCAACTTGTTTGTCACAGTTGCGGACGCTGAGATGTTATTAGCAAAGTTTAAGTGCAAAACAAAATGTCCAGTGTTGTAAATTTAATTAGATCTCAGTTTTAGGTTTCTTGCTGCTTTTATTCTTATTAAATTCTTGGAATTTAACAACAGCACTGAAGATATCGGCAGCCAGAAGTTCAGGCTCTTCAAATGCAGCAAAATGGCCTCCACGTGGCAAGTCATTTGACTGAACTAGATTTACATATTTCTCTTTGAGCTGACAATCGGTTTGGTATGCAAGCTCATATTGAAATTTAGCGCAAGCAGATGGCACGGCCAGAGGAACTCTGTAACAAAGTTCACAAATATAAAATCACAGTTAAAAAACGAACCAATTATAAAAGCTAATGGAAACTGACCTGTCCAATTGCAATCCGAGGTGGGCTTTGTTCATGGTCTCAGAATACAATCTCATGGACGTCGTAATGGAGCCCGTTACGTAGTAGATCATAACGTTGTCTAACAGATCTTCGTACTTATATTTAATGGTTAAGCCACCATCTGGAATTGACCGCCATGTTGGATTTGTCCACGTAGAGAATTTCTCCAGGATGTAAGCAGCTAGTCCCACAGGAGAGTCTTTCAAAGCAACACCTGAACACATAGTTAACATGTTTCAACATTTGTACACAGTTAAATTATAATTTCCTGTCTCTCATCATAATAAGTTGACAAGCTTTACCTACTGTATCTGGCTTCGTCGATTGCAAGTGCATGTAACCCATTTCCAACAGAATTTCTGAGAAGACGGTTGAGAAGGGGAACATCCTGTGTTCCTGTTCTTTGGCAATGAATAGACTAGGAGCGAAGCTTCCAAAGAATGCCTTGATTTGGGAACCCAAGGTTTGCACGGCGCACATGTTAGAGTGATGACCTAGAACTTCGTCAGGGAAGAAGACTCCGATTTCGCGACCAATAAGAGATCCCCAATCACCTCCTTGGACATAAAACTGTTTCAAGTTGAGGCGTTGCATGAGATTCCTGAAGATAATAGACATCTGGCCGGCACCAAGACCTTTTTTAGAAGAGCCCTGTGAATTAATTGAAACAACTGAAAATGATTTACAACGTACATAAATTTACAGGATATAGAAGAATAATTACCTGTGAAAAACCATAACCTGGAAGACTAGGGATAATTAATTCAAAAACAAAATCGTAACCAGGTCTCTTTGTTGTTAGTTTTGGAATTATTCTGTAGAACTCTCTTACAGAACCAGGCCATCCGTGAAGAAGTAGCAGAGGAAACACCTACAACAAATCAGCATTAAAAATGAAAATAAAATAAATTAGTCTGGGCTCCAGTCTATATTAAAAAATTGCTAGAATTACCTTAGTGTCTTTATCGACCTTAGGCTTAACATGGATATAGTGAATATCCAAACCCTGAATATTAGTTACAAATTGTGGATACTGATTCAAGAATTTTTCACGTTGTCTCCAGTCATATTTCGTTTTCCAAAACTCTACAACTTTCTTTAAAGTATCTGTGTTAAATCCATATTCAAAACTGATTCCTTCCAGTGGTGGCGTAAATTCTACTGCTTCCAGTCGCGTTTTAAGATCAGCCAGAACCTTGACATTGAAAAATCATAATAAATATAGCGTTTATTTGATGTCATGGTCATTTAGCGGTCACATACCTTGTCAGACACGTTGATCTTGAACGGTCTCAACGAAGTGTCAACTTTTTGGGGTTGCCCCGGGCCCCACCATTGATTGTGTGGTATATCTGGTACGGGAAGAGGCTGCATTGCTTGATAAATTCCATGACCGAACCACGCTGCTACCACAACGAAGCCAGCGAGAAATAACTTGCAGAAAAGACCCATTTTCTCTGCATGCAATTTCGATATACTGTAATGTTAAATTATTAAATGGAGACTTTAAATTTAACCCTGAACTGTAGTTCAGATGTGTAGTCAGTAATCTAATAATAATTAAGGTGATAATTGCACTAATTAAAAATAATTAGTTGAAATAATTTATAAAATGTTGTTTATATAATTTTTTTAAATTAAGGCAAATAAAATAAGAAGTAAAATATTTATTTTCTAATCTAATGCGAGTAATTTAGTCTAAAAATATATTTTTAATATAAAAAATCGAAAAGCAAAAGCATTATCATCAATTTATTAGATAGTATTTAACAGGTTTCAAAAGGTTAAATACAATTAGGCTTTAAAATGGTTCTAGATTGAAAAATTTGATTTTATTACTAACGCAAAACGTTATTTTTAGATTTTAACAGCAATAAAATAGGTAAAAGAAACTAACTAATAATTATTTGTATTGCAATTAATTTTTTATTATTTTGTAATCGTGCAAGTAATATGAATATGGATTTACTACTTAGTTGTGTTTTTTTAATATAGAAATCTTATCTTATCTACCAGTCACGGAATATTTAAATACAGTTAAGCCCCATTCGCAGCTACTGAGTTTTAGTAAATGTAAGTTTTACGCTTCTATTTTGTAACTTATTTCCGAAGTCATTTAATATGAGCTGGTTTTATTATTACCTTAACTTTGTATAAATTAAAACCATCTAATAGTAAACGACATAGAAAAATTTACAAAATAAGAAATCATGCGTCGTTCATCAGTAATATACCTTATTTAATAATAATTACGATCTTTATTTAATATAAACTTTATAATTAACATAATTATGTATATTTCTTATATATTTCACAAGTTGAAACTGTAAATAGGGCTTTATTTACAGAGATAAGAGCTAGTCATGATTTAAATAAATATATTACAAAAATTAAATCTTTATTCATTATATAATATTTATTATCAATGTTAAGACACCAGAGTTTAAGTTTCAAGGTCAACTTTAAGAATCTTTGGATTATTTTTAATGAAATAAAATCAACAGAATAAATGAATGTTTATTTAAAAATATAATTATGTTAATCATTGAATTCAAACGCAGAAAAAATGTAAACTAATTAATAAAACTGACGAATGGAACAAAGCTATCATTACAAATATATTTAACAATATTATAATAACTGCTTCATAGAATATTTCAAACAATGAGTCATTACTAATATTGTGTAAATACAAAAAATAACAAAGGACTAATAATTCCTAAACCTATACCAGCAGAAAAGAATCATTAATAACAGCATCTTTTTGAAGCTTATTCTGGTTATGTAATGGTAAAAAAAAAACTTACAAAAAATGATAGAAGTTCCTCTGCAACCGGTGCTTGTTCTACAAGTTGGGCACTGGAACTGACAAACAGTAGGATACTCTGTAGGTTAGATGCCAGTTGTACACTTTGGTCGTGCCGGTCGTGACGGACGGACCATAACAAAAAAGATAACCAAGCTGAATCAACCGTTGTGTTTCTTAAGAACTAAACTATTCAGTGGTATTCTTGAAAATAAATGTTTTATTGCGTACTAGACTAGTCTAACATGCAACATCCAAGATTTGTAGGAAGAAGTTGTATAATACAGAAGTATCATATAAATTAATACATCGGTATCCTTTGCAGTTTGTACGAATTCAATAATTAGTTACCAGTACAGTTAATGGGCATGTAATATTTTCGTTCTTGTCTACGATTTGCCTTTCACCACAGCGATGTCATCATGAAAGAAAAACTTCTTTTTAATAAAATACGTAAATGAAATAACGTTTTTTACCGTTATTTTATTATGGTACACGAAGACAATTAACTCATCATGAAGAACAAACTTCTAAAAAGTGTTTTTTTAAATCATATTGAGGGGATTTTGAACTTAAAATTAAATAAGTAATATAAATTAGTCTTTAATATAGAAACAACGTTTTTTTCTAGAATTGTATTCTATGTATACATTGTCTAAAATGCTGAGTCACCGTGCTAAGCCAAAATTTCAAGCATGAGTGGAAGCTTCATCAAATTATACAACTTGTATATGCGTTGTTAAGGTAGTTGTGCTGTAAGTGTCATCTATAGTACGTTATAAATGTGATATTGTGCAATTGTAAAGGATATCATTATGTAATCATCCTTGAAATTTGAAGGATTAGTCGTATGAAGCTCGAGATAAATTTGATGAAAGTTCGATTCATTTGCCTGAGTAGCAATAGAGAGTATGCATTTGAATTGTGGTTACACCAGTCTTTAATTTTTAATTAAAGAAATACAAATCGGTGTATTTTCTAATAAAAGTAGCTGAGAATAGAGCGAGAAAAGCGAAAATAAATGACAGTGTCGTTGTTTTTTAAGAAGATAACGTGAAGTTGAATATTTTATTAAGAAATAAAGGTCCCGGCTCTTTGAATCGATTGAGCATTGATAGAATTTGTATATATTCGTACCAACGTCATAGCACGACCAACATCCTTAAGTATTGTGCATATACCGCAGAACAGTAGGGTTCTAATCATGTATTGTTGTAGTCACATGTGGTACTCTGCGCCTCACCATTGGTACACCTGGTCCCCTCGTTTTAAACACTAATAGAGATGACACTCATTTTTATCTTATCAACCAAAATAATAATTGTGACCGGGACCGGTGACCAAACGTTTAACCTTGGACGTTTATTTACACGATTTAATGCGATGTTGCTGACGAATTGTAACATGAATGGAAGTCAGCTTGAAGTCTAACTCACTGGTGATGACAAGAACGAAATGCAGTTCGTTTTAAAAAGAAATTTTGGATTGGTATTCTTTTCCAGTTATGATACTTATTCATAGTCAATAGTTTTCACACTTCCTCAAAATGTTTTGTTCTTTCAAGTCCACGTGTTAATCCAATAGAGTCAAGCAAGTGTACGGCTCCAACATTGATGTTCTGATGGAGTCGTTTTGGGGAATCTTTGAATATCCCTGTTTCACAATGTGTTGACTATGCTATTGATGTTGCAATCTTTGCTGTAACCCAATGGCGTTACCAGAAATTTATGGACAATTTTTTTTAAAAAAAATTTACGTTTCTTTGATATTTTTTGATGCAGTTATGTTCGTTATGATATAAAACAAATAACTGCTTCATTACATTTTAAATATCCACGCGATTCTGACTTTTACGCGATCTTTTTTAAATTCATGGACTTTTTTTTCTAAAAATGTTTTTTTATATTTCTTGAAATTTTTTGATGCAGTTATGTTGGCTAGACTTTAAAGTAAATAACTGCTTCATTACATTTTAAATATCCACGCGATTCTGGCTTTTATGCGACCTTTTTTATATTCATGGACTTTTTTTTTCTAAATTTTTTTTTGGATTTCTTGAAATTTTTTAATGCAGTTATGTTGGCTAGGCTTTAAAGTTAATAACTGCTTCATTACATTTTAAATATTCACGCGATTCTGGCTTTTATGCGACCTTTTTTATATTCATGGACTTTTTTTTCTAAATTTTTTTTTGGATTTCTTGAAATTTTTTGATGCAGTTATGTGCACTTGGCTTTAAAGTTAATAACTGCTTCATTACATTTTAAAGAACCACGTGATTCTGACTTTTATGCGACCTTTTTTTATATTCATGGACTTTTTTTTCTAAAATTTTTTTTTGGATTTCTTGACATTTTTTGATGCAGTTATGTTCACTAGGCTTTAAAGTAAATAACTGCTTTATTACATTTTAAATATCTACGCGATTCCGCCTTTTACGCGGTCTTTTTTAAATTCATGGACTCTTTTTTTCTAAAATTCTTTTCTTGGATTTCTTGAAATTTTTTGATGCAGTTATGTTCACTAGGCTTTAAAGTAAATAACTGCTTTATTACATTTTAAATATCTACGCGATTCTGGCTTTTATGCGACCTTTTTTAAATTCATGGACTTTTTTTTCTAAAAATTTTTTTTGGATTTCTTGAAATTTTTTGATGCAGTTATGTTCGTTAGGCTTTAAATTAAAGAACTGCTTCATTACATTTTAATTATCTCTGCGATTCTGGCTTTTATGCGACCTTTTTTAAATTCATGGACTTTTTTTTCTAAAAATTTTTTTTGGATTTCTTGAAATTTTTTGATGCAGTTATGTTCGTTAGGCTTTAAATTAAAGAACTGCTTCATTACATTTTAATTATCTATGCGATTCTGGCTTTTATGCGACCTTTTTTAAATTCATGGACTTTTTTTTCTAAAAATTTTTTTTGGAGTTCTTGAAATTTTTTGATGCAGTTATGTTCGTTATGCTGTAAAATAAAAAACTGCATCATTAGATTTTAAATATCTACGTAGATACTCAAAAAATTGCATTGCTTTTAAAATCATAAAAGTGAACCTTTTCATCATTTTTAACAAGATTATAGTCTTCTTACTATATGGAGATTTAATATATTGATATATCATAAACTAAAATACATATTTAAAAATAAATAACAAATTTGAAATCAGCATTCAAAACTACGTTAAAAACCATTAAAAAATAAACAAATTATTTTTTTCAATTTTCATGAAAAGTAAGAAGAGTATAGCCTTCTTACTTTTGTTAAAAAAATCAAAATTTATTTTGACGTATGATACATGTTTTCAAACGTAGTTTTGTATGCTGATTCAAAAATTGAAATCCAATTTTAATTACCTCTTGCGGTTAATGAGTAATCGGCGTTTAAAGTTTTATTTTATTTCGATTTTCATAAGAAGTAACAAGAGTATAACCTTCTTACTTTTCATAAAAATTGAAGAAAATATATTTGTCATTTTATAACGAATTTTAACTTAATTTTGAATGCTGATTTCAAATTTATAATTCATTTTTAAATAAGTATTTTAGTTTATGATATATCAATATATTAAATCTCCATATAGAAAGAAGACTATAATCTTGTTAAAAATGATGAAAAGGTTCACTTTTATGATTTTAAAAGCAATGCAATTTTTTGAGTATCTACGTAGATATTTAAAATCTAATGATGCAGTTTTTTATTTTACAGCATAACGAACATAACTGCATTAAAAAATTTCAAGAAATCCAAAAAAAATTAAAAAAAAAAAAGTCCATGAATTTAAAAAAGGTCGAATAAAAGCCAGAATCGGGGAGATAATTAAAATGTAATGAAGCAGCTCTTTAATTTAAAGCCTAACGAACATAACTGCATTAAAAAATTTCAAGAAATTTAAAAAAAATTTTTAGAAAAAAAAGTCCATGAATTTAAAGAAGGTCGCATAAAAGCCAGAATCGCAGAGATAATTAAAATGTAATGAAGCAGTTCTTTAATTTAAAGCCTAACGAACATAACTGCATCAAAAAATTTCAAGAAATCCAAAAAAAAATTTTAGAAAAAAAAGTCCATGAATTTAAAAAAGGTCGCATAAAAGCCAGAATCGCGGAGATAATTAAAATGTAATAAAGCAGTTCTTTAATTTAAAGCCTAACGAACATAACTGCATCAAAAAATTTCAAGAAATCCAAAAAAAATTTTAGAAAAAAAAGTCCATGAATTTAAAAAAGGTCGCATAAAAGCCAGAATCGCGGAGATAATTAAAATGTAATGAAGCAGTTCTTTAATTTAAAGCCTAACGAACATAACTGCATCAAAAAATTTCAAGAAATCCAAAAAAAATTTTTAGAAAAAAAAGTCCATGAATTTAAAAAAGGTCGCATAAAAGCCAGAATCGCGGAGATAATTAAAATGTAATGAAGCAGTTCTTTAATTTAAAGCCTAACGAACATAACTGCATCAAAAAATTTCAAGAAATCCAAAAAAAATTTAGAAAAAAAAAGTCCATGAATTTAAAAAAGGTCGCATAAAAGCCAGAATCGCGGAGATAATTAAAATGTAATGAAGCAGTTCTTTAATTTAAAACCTAACGAACATAGCTGCATCAAAATTTTTTAAGAAATCCAAAAATAATTTTAGAAAAAAAATGTCCATGGATTTAAAAACGGTCGCATAAAAGCCAAAAATGCGTAGTTATTTAAAATGTAATGATGCAGTTTTTTATTTTAGAGCATAACGAACATAACTGCATCAAATTATTCCAAAGAATCAAAAAAAAAATGTAGAAAAAAATGTCCATGAAAATAAAAAAGGTCTCATAAATGCCAAAATCGCGTAGATATATAAAATTTAATGAATCAATTCTTTATTTTAGACCATAGCGAACATAACTGCATCAAAACTTTTCAAATATTTAAAAAAAAATCTTTTCGCAAAATTGTCTATGAATTTAAAAATGGACGCATAGAAAACAGACACACTTAGTTATTTAAAATTTAATCAATGATTTCTTTGTAACTTTTTGTTAACTGTATTAAAGAAATTGAAAAAAGTAACATGGTTTCTAAAAAAAAAGCAAGAAAAGCGTAGATATTGCAAATTTAATTAAACAGTTTCTCAATTTAAAGTGTAGCGGATATAGTTCAATTAAAAAATTAAACACATTTGAAATATTAATTATTTAAAAACTAGTAAACTTGATTTTAAACAACGTAATTTAGGTTGCCTGCTCTTCAGGCTTAGAATTAGCATATATTTATTTAAACCGAATGCGCCATCTATTAAGCAGTAGTACATAATGGAATAGCTTTGATTTGAACAGGTTTTTATAATTTTTAAATATTTTTAATTTACTATATGTCCATTCGATCCTAACTGTTGTTACTAGTCATGCTAAAAATGACATTACTATAGTGCATACTTCAGAATACTCGATTTCAAAGTAATTATACATTTATGTAGTAACCGCGCCTGAAAAGATGCAACTAAAATAACACTTTTAAATATTTTTATTATGTAGGACTTTAAATTCGTTAACGACAACGCACTGTTTATCTAATATACATGGTGAATTAAATAAAAAGAAGGGATAAACATAAATCTTTATTTATTGTATTATTATTATATTAATATTGTGATCTTAGAAAAGCCCATATTCCAGTTGTTCTCCTAATGTCAAACTGTCAATAAACTTAATTTTTTCAGTAGCTGCTGTACAAAGTTTAGCCAATTTGTTATCAAATGTATAAATCAGCTGTAAAAAAGCATTTATTATAAATATCATTCTTTTAAATGCTTCGAGTATACCGCATTATTACATCATTACCGCGTTACATTAAAAATCAACTCACTTGTAAAAACTCTTCGTACGAAATGGAACCTTCAGCATCTGTATCCGCTTCAGTAAATTTCTTCATGCGTTTGTCAGAGCTGCTTTCATCCCCCAAGCTTTCCAAAACAGTTTCAAAAGCGTCAAAGTCCAGCGAGCCGTAATTCTCGTTCTGGAAGAGCAGAAACAGACTGTGCAGGTATGATATTGTCATTTCATTCCAGGCAGAATATTTCTTGGCCAAATCCTTGTTATTAGTCCTGCCACCAGCTCTATCAATCTTCTCTTTGGTTTGTTTCCTTCTTGCTAATAATTTGGAGTAGAACTCGTTGGTAATTCGTTCGTATTCTATAATATTGGTGATGTCTCCATATTGCTGAGTTGCGAATTCACCGGTGGAGGAGAAGTCTTCTTGGCGGTAGTAACATATCGGTTTTCTTTTTATTGGATAATCGAATAGACGGTTGATTCTAGTAGCAATGGCGTTTCCCATTTTACCGCAACATAAAAATTATAAATATAAAATATTTATTTTATGTACACTTTTTAAAAGCATGCAAAAAGATTTTTTTTAAATTAAAACAGCGCAGGAAACAAAAGATAATTTTTATTGTTAGCCTATTTCGATAAAATAATTTTGTGTTTTAATTTTAACTTCTAGTTATATGCGTTTCTTGTAGTGTGTTGGTTTTTCATGCGTCGTTCTTCTGTTCATCTTTATTTAATACTATTTGTTCTTTATTTTACCAAAACGTAGATTATTAACTTGGTTAATTGCGGATAAATTGAGATGAAAGTGAAATTACCTTCATATGAAATTTTTAATATAATCAAAAAATTAAACTTAGATTTGAGAAACTAAGATTTCATTAACAAAAGTCAGTTAAAAGGATATGTTGCATCCAAATTTAAGTAAGAAAAGACGGTTTAGAAATGAGTCCCGCAAAATTATATCAACTATAATCAGAATCAAAAGTAATCATTGTAAAACTCCAGCTCACCTGTACAAAATTAATATTAAATCTGACGATAGATGTCAATGTGGTGAAGAAGGAACTTTGGATCATATTATATTTGAATGCATAAATTATAGTTTAGAAAGATCAAAATTCAATAGTGAAATATTAAATGTGATTAAAACTTTTCCTGTTAGTACTAAATTTTTGTTAAGTGATTCAAAATTAATTAGTGAATTATTGAAATATTTAGAAATTTGTAAAATTCAATTATAAATTAAAAAAGATGTATAAAAAATGTTTGATGGTGGCTATGACGAATAAAAGTCAAGACAAATAAATAAATAAATATAAAAAAAAATATCTTAGTCAATAAAAAAGACCACTGCAGTACAGTCATGTTTTATATTTTACTATAAGAATGTATGCAGTACATTTACTTCTAAAACTAAAACATAAAACTATAATTAAAATTAAGAACTATGCAGAAAATGATCACACAAAATGCAGATATTTAAAAATGCGTAATAAACTACGTTGGTAACTATATTTAATACATCAAAATAAAAAAGTGTTTTTCATTGAACATTTTAAAGGTTTTTATAGCATTGATCATTTTATATTTTTTGTTTTCTTCAATTTTTAATCTTTAGCACACTTCTCTTCACAGACTCTTTTTTAAATAACTTATTGATAAACTCCGATAGCATCTTAATCAGAACTTAATGCAACATTGTTACGAAAATAAGTAACAGACATTTCAAGATGAAATACTTTGTAATATTGTACAGTTTTTATGAGATAAGACTTGATATATAATGAGTACACAATGGCAAATGATTGCTGCAATCTAATTATTGGACAGGTAAGAAAACTATGTGATCATTAAAGAAATTCGTGAATGGTTTCACTTTAATTCTTCTAAATTGATGTTATATTTAATATTAGATAATCTAATAATTGGAAAAATGAGGTGCGTTGTAATAATTTGTGCCTTAATTTCGTGGCTATCGATGGGAGTGGACAGTTTTTATAATCCATACATTCACTATCTTCACAAGGGACCTCCAATTCCGACGCAAAAGTCTCAGCATCGTGTGAACACATTATGGGTCGATCAACCTTTAGACCATTTCAACCCTCGGGATAACAGAACGTGGAAAATGGTAAAGATGATCATGAAAACTTAGCAATTTCTAAGATAAATAGTTAAACATTTATGTTCATAGCGATACATGAGCAACGATCTTCACTTCCAACCTGGGGGACCGATACTTATCTTCGTCGGAGGAGAATGGACCATTAACGCCGGATCAATTCAAGGTGGACTCATCTTTGATATCTCGAAGAACCATAGTGGATACATGTTCTATACAGAGCATAGATATTATGGGCAGAGTCGTCCAACACCGTAAGTTTAGAAATATTAAATTACATGTATATTTCATAAGGATAACATATTTATTACAACAGGGACACATCAACACAAAATTTGCAGTATCTCAGCGTGGATCAAGCGTTGGCTGACCTGGCTTACTTTATTGGACACGTGAAGACAACTATACCAGGTTCGTGATGGAACATTGGTATCTCTTTCAGGATGACAGTTGCTTTAAAGTTAACATGTTATTTATTAATAGGTTTAGAAGATAGCAAAGTCGTTTTATTCGGAGCATCATATGCTGCTAACATGGTCGCCTGGTTCAAATTGAAGTACCCACATCTTGCTGTCGGTTCCTTGGCATCAAGCGCCCCTGTCTTAGCCGTGGCAGATTTCTACAGTTAGTAAACGTATGACCATATCAAATTACGCGACAAAATTTAAAACTTATTAATAACTGTGTTTCTAGAATATTTTGAAGTTGTCAGCAAATCTTTAAGCACTGTTGGAAGCGAATCTTGCGTGAAAACAATAAATGAGGCTATGATCAGCCTGTTGAAAGAATTTAAAACAGAAAATGGCGCTGCAAACATTTCCAAAAAATTTAAGTAAGTTTAATTTTCATCTTTTGTAGTCTTTATGCGTATTAACTATGCAGTAATCACGCAATTCTTTCAGTCTATGTACTCCTATTCATCCCGATGCTCTCAATGATAAGGAAAATTTCTTCTCTGAGATTGCATTTACTTTTGCTGGAATTGTCCAGAGTAACATGAATGGAGATATTGAGTCTAGCTGTCGATATATGGATAATGAGGACTTAGGAGGACCCGTTGACAGGTTGGCAGCGTTAATTAGGAAGAAATGGTTTACCTGGTTGATTTGTAGAGACGCAACATACAAATCTCAAGTGGAACGTATTAGCAAAACGGCATGGAGTAGTCAAACTACAGGAGGTAGGTCATCAGAAGATCCGTCGTTAAAAAGAGAACAACCGGTAGGTAACAATTTTCTTGTTTCATCTTGTAAAAGGGTAAAACATGGAATTCATTTGGAATTTATTTGCTTTGATCCATTTTCATGATGAAAATAGAAAATTTGTGGCTACCCAAAGTGCACGGTTAGATGAAGGATTTACCTGGTTATTATCAAAGACCAACCATTATTTCTTGCTGGGTCAAGCTTCGTCGTTTAATTTTCAGAAAGGCAATGGTACTACCAGACATGCACCGAGTATGGTTACTATCAAACCAGCTTGTCCAAGGATCAACCATTCCCGGAAGAAGCATTCCCTGTTCAGTTCTTTGTTGATATTTGCAGAGACTCTTATGGAGATATGTAGGTGATATTTCTGTTACAATTTTACCATGCCCTACAAACGTTTTAATATATCCATACATTCGTAGTTTTACAAAGGGTGCCCGGGATATATTAGACAGGAGCATAAATCGAACAAACATTCTGTACGGAGGTTTATCCCCTGATGTAAGAAATGTGATCTTCACCCATGGAACACTAGATCCGTGGCATTCTATCGGAATCCTTGAAGACATCAATGATAGCTCTCCTGCTATCGTTATACCAGGTATGTTGCCGTATTATTTTATTTTAAATTCGTCCTGAATGTTCTTACACTTTCTTAAAATTGGTAGGGTACTCTCATTGTGAGGATCTTAGTTCTGTATCTAGTAGGGATTCCAAGGAAATGCGAGCAGCTAAGGAGAGAGTGATAGCCACTATTTCGTCCTGGTTGGAATAAGCTATGTTTGCATGTAATGCAATATACAGTAGAAGCTCGATAATTCGGCACGGTCAATAATCATACCCTGTTTGAGTCGTTGTCGTAATTACTTTTTAAAATTGTTATCGACAAATTAATTGTAATATTTAATCAAAGCTAGTCCTGAACGGCCATGGTCCCGACCGAGCCAAATCAATGAACTTCTACAGTAAGAAATAAATTAGAATTAACAATGTAACACATTTATACGATTAAACATACAGCTGTGGCTGTGTTTTAGAATACAACTTTCATTAAAAAAAATTAAATAAACGAATTATGTAAAACAGAACTCTTATTTGTTTTATTTTTAATTAAAATTTTACTCTCGCTAAACACTTTGCATATTAAGTATTTCTACAGAGTGATTTGCTAAATCCTTAATCAACCTAAATTAATTAACAAATGTTTGTGATTATAAAATCAGATCCATTTACATGATATAGAAAGTGTTGATAACATTATCAATATCTTTAAATATTCGGTTGTTCACTATTTTTATGATATAATCAATAATTTATTTGTTAATATTAATAAAATTCAGCTTGATATTGTTAATTGCATGTCACCGAAGACATGGTCAGTGGCAGATCAAGGCTGAGTTTTGTAATTACAATACGTTCAATCTTTTTTGGTGAGCACAATCATTCTGTGAAGCATCTGTCACATTCATTCAAATAAAATAAGAGTTAGATTATTATAATTACAAAATCTAAATATTCAGACCGCTCAAGCAAGTGGGAACCCTGCATAAGGAAGATTCATGTTCTAAATGAGCTGTTATATACGATTACATTATAGCCATTATATTTTTAATTGATTTGACTATAAAATCACTTCATTGTTATTAAAATAATCTTTAATTATCACTTCAAATGATCAAGTTACAATGTGATACAGTAATCATTGCGGTGATAAGATTAAGGTATATAAAGGAATTAAAAAACGTTTCAAGTGATTCGAAAGGTAAGAACATATTTTATTTTGTTACATAACATTTATTTTTATTTTATGTTTTATTGACACTGCATTCTAAATACTTAAAAAGAAAACCTCTTAATAGTTTCTTATTCATGTTTCCCACTCTGTTTTTCTTCTCTTCGCTCTATTTCCTTCCTTCTTCTCTTTATTTTCGCCATTCACCTCCTTCATTCCTTATCTCCTCTCATGAGCTCCTCTATTATCTTTTCACTGCCAATTTTAAATTCATATTACTCTCTTTTCTTTCTTTCTTCCTATAATATTAATTTGTATTATTAATAAAATAACCAATTAACTGAACGCCTTTTATAATTTAACTTCCCGCTAATCAGAAAATGTATTCTTCTATTATTTAACGTAATATCTTTTACCTAACGTTACGTTTTATTATTTACCAAAGTGTAGGATAATTCTTTTACATTGTCATTAAATAAATACAAAAATAAACACTCAGTAATAATTCTAAATCAGAGAAAATTCGATATCATATTTAAAATTGAACGTGGCAATATTCTTTTAGGTTGAAATGCAGCTTCTTGCAATACTTTCTGGTGTACTTGCTCTGTTGTTCGTTGGGGCAGACGGCTTTCGTGGCCATCACCACATGTTCCTTCACAAAGAGCCCCCAGTTCCATTAGCTAGATCGTCACATCGCGTTGAAACATTATGGGTAGATCAATTCTTGGACCATTTCAATCCCCGAAATTTCAACACCTGGAAAATGGTAATTTAACAAATCATTATAATATTTATCTTAAATAAAACATTTATTTAATTATTCTCTTAGCGTTACATGAGCAATGACGAGCACTTCACATCTGGAGGCCCGATATTTATCTATGTTGGAGGAGAATGGGATATCAGCGAAGGGTGGCTGCAGAGTGGAATGATGTTTGATCTTGCTGCGAAACATAACGGCTACATGTTTTACACTGAGCATAGATATTACGGGAAGAGCCATCCAACTGAGTTAGTGTTGAGATTTAGTTTATCAGCGAAAATCGCATAAATTTCTAAACTATAAAGTTGTTTTCTTACAGAGATGCTTCCACAGAAAATCTGCAATATCTTAATGTGGATCAAGCGCTTTCTGATTTGGTTCTATTCATTGATCATGTAAAGTCCACAATTGCAGGTTAGCGAATTTATTATATTGAAATCAATTTAATTTTTAATATACTTAATATATCCTTATATCTTCAGGTTTGGAAAACAGTAAGGTCGTTTTGGTAGGTGCTTCCTACGCCGGAAGTATGGTCGCCTGGTTCAAATTGAAGTATCCTCATCTTATAGCCGGTGCCTGGGCATCAAGTGCTCCTGTCTTAGCAGTTGCAGACTTCTACAGTTAGTAAAGCAACTATTTAAGACCATGCTAAACAAATTCATTATATTAAACGAGTACTAAATTTTGTTTTAGAATATTTTGAAGTTGTCAGCCAATCTTTAAGCACAGTTGGAAGCGAATCCTGCGTTAAGACAATAAATGAAGCCATTGTTAGTCTAATGGAAGAATTCGAAACGGAAGATGGTCCTGCTAACATAGCTGAAAAGTTTAAGTAAGTCTCTAGCTAGCTATTCATACTTTTAGGATTCAATTAATTATCTTGTTACATTTCTAGTTTGTGCGAACCTATTCAGCCAGATGTTCATAACGATGTCGTGTCCTTCTTCAATAGTATTGCAAATACATTCGCTGGAGTTGTCCAGTATCACTGGACAGGTGATATCGAGACCGTGTGCAATATTATAGACAATGAGAATCTCGGAGGACCCGTCGATAGATTGGTAGCGTTTATAACATGGCTATGGAGAACGAGAGATGAGCCATGCGTCGAAATGGGTTACAAATCTTTGATTGAATACTATTTAGATCCAGTCTGGGGAAATCTAGCTACAGAATTCGCAGGTAGACTGCAATTGCTTATGGCTTCACCTGGTGAATTTCCAACTGTATATTTACGTTTCGTTTTTTTGTTTTTAGGAAGACAATGGTACTACCAAACATGCACTGAATACGGGTATTACCAAACCAGTTTGTCCAAGGACCAACCGTTCCCAGAATCTACGTTCCCGGTTCAGTTCTTCTTGGATATTTGCAAGGACGTTTATGGCGACATGTGGGTCTTGCTTAAATTACACTTTTTTCCATTTTCTTAATAGTTTCTTATATGTTTATATGTTTGCAGATTCACAGATGGCGCACGGGAAATATTGGATCGAGGTGTAAACCGTACAAATGTTTTCTTTGGAGATTTATCTCTCAGCGTTAGAAATGTGATATTCACCCATGGAAGTCTAGATCCATGGCATGCTATTGGAATTCTTGAAGATATCAACGAAAGTGCTCCGGCTATAATTATACCTGGTAAGTTCTTGCACTAAGTGCTATTGAAGTTGATAATTTCTTCACATGACCACGACTAATGTTCATCAATTGTTACAGGACACTCTCATTGCGCAGATCTTTATTCTCTTTCTCCTTATGATACAGAGGAAATGCAAGCAGCAAAAAGGAGAATAATTGACATTATATCGTCCTGGGTGGAATAACATTTATACACTTGCTATGTAATACAACTGAATTAAATGAATATATTTTGTTCACTGATATGTGATTCTATTACCATATCTATTTTTATATGTTAAATAATTTACTGAGCTGTACAAATATCTATTGTTAGAAATATTTAAAATCTCCGTTTCCTCTATCCTACTGGCAACCTTCTATCACCTCAAAAAATGCAGAAAATCTTACATTTAATAAAATAAAAAATGCAACAAGTTTATCAGTTTTAACAAGAGTATAACCTTCTTAAATCTTAATATACAGAAATCTTATTTTTGAAATATTAAAAATGCAAAACATTTATAAAATTTAACAAGAGAATAATCTTCTTTCATCTATGTTTTAGTTTTAACTAATTTGGGTCCATGTTCCCATACCACTTGTTCCATTTGTTGGAATATTTCTAGCCCACCAGTACGGTCCTCTTTTCTGAAATCCAGCTTTCTCAAACATTTTACCTGACGCCATATTCCCATTGACGACATGTCCAGATAACTCGTCGCCATTTTCAATCGTTGCTTTCGTAATTCCATGCAACACTAGAGTACCATAACCTAAAATATCGAAAATACAAAATAAAATACATAGTGGGTAAATGCTTCAAACATAATTTAAAACAAATAGAATAATAATTGGATAAAGAACCTTTTCTATAGTGATCAGGATGGGTATGCATAGCCGTTAGAATTCCATTGTTTAGTCTACAATATTATTTTAATTATTATTATAGTTAATAATAATGACATCACAAAATGAAAGAATAGGTGTTATTACTTGAGCACCCAAGCGCGCAAATCATGCTTCTCCTTGCCGAAGACTCCACAAGAAATGTTATTTCTGATCAATCCTCGAAGAAACTCAGCTGAACCTTCAAAAGAATGCGGCCAGTGACTGTTTACTATATCTGCTTGTTCTGGTTGTAATTGTCCAAGATAAACATCATCTGGAATTCTGATAGAAACATTTTAAATGTTAATTTAAGTAGAAGAATAAGGTAGAAAACGTAATAAAAATTAAGTTCATGTCACGTTTGTTTTTACTATACTATTTGTGATTACAGTTAAACCTAAAATTACCCAGCTACTGCTTTAACTTTTCGTAATTCAAATTTAAACTAAAATACGTCAAACATCTTGGATCCTTACTTAAACTGAAGTTGAAGCGAGTCTTCCTTAGACTTCCAATACATCTCGTTCAGCGTATCATACTCCAGATTTAGTCCTAACGTTCGATACACGAAATGAATAGCTTCCCTGTGATTGTAGTGATAGGGTTGCACCTTGGGCCCGTTGGACCAATCATGCAAGAGCATAGCTCTCTTGAGACGATCACAAGATTTCTCCAAAGTGTAAATATTCATTTGTATACCATCCTTAAAAAGTAGAAATATTATCAAATCATCTTTTAATAAGGAGTTGAAAGCAAATTCACTTACCACTAAAAGAAATGTACCATCTGACCAATCACTATTCAGACTTAAAAGTTTCGTTGTCTCTGGTGTCTTGTTTTCTTTCTTCAGTCGAATATGATTACCAATTGCTGTATATGGTAAATGGTGTTCAGGCCAATTTTGTTTAAACATATTTTGTAATATTGGCCAATCGCTTATTGGGATTTCAATTAATTTGTCATCTGGATATGATCTATCGGCCATTGTAACTATATTAAAAAAAAGTATATATATTCCTAGGTTAAAATGTAATAATGAATAACTACATAATTGCTTTCAGCCTAAATATATCTCAACATGTACAACACGTAAGTAATATAATTACTATTATTGTATTTAGGTTAGAATCTTTGATAAATTATCGTGATTTATAATAATGCCAATAGTTTTTGCATGTTTTCCTTTATGATTTATTAAAAACTATATATAATTTCTAATCTTAAACTTTAACATTAACCATAATTTAATTTATTTATTATTTTACCTGCTTCTTGTACTCAAAAAAGAAGTTAAACGCAACGCAAAAATGTTTTAACCACTTAAACAATACTAAATTGAAAATATAATCGTACAATAACATCTGCTATCTAATCTTAGGTTCTATATGTAAATAACCTGTTTTTATTACTTGTCGTTATCATAGATAGATGACAAGGTCATCAAAACCATGACTTGTAAGTGTTAAAAGAGTTGCATATAATTAGGAGCCATCATATAATATTAATTAAATACATATTTATTAATTTAATCGAAGATTATCGTTATGTTATAAGTAAAGCGAGTTATCCAGTACAGTAGTAGATTAAATTATACAGTAGCTGGTAGCTCTTAAACCATTTGTTTTCTAATTAACCAAAATATATAATATCTAGGTTTCACACCAATTTCTTCTCACAGAGTGTGGTTATGTTCATTCAATATTCTTAATGTTTTTCTACAAAAATACTACTGTATCTTATAAAATAGATTAGTGTTATATGTAAAGCGAATAGACAGATACTAATCGTCAATTGTAATTGAATTCGAATTGTATCTAAAGACATTCCTTTAGGGTTTGAACCTCTACTAGGTATTCTGAAATGAGGTTATGATTTATGCAGATGATATCTTCTTGTTATTAAATATCACTGCTCCCTGCTTAATTTGACTGACTTACAACCTACTAATTAATAGTTTAAAAGATTTAGATCAACTAACAACAACAGTCTGAGTATTATCACATTACAACAAAGAAGAAAACAAAATTATTTTTAGAATATACAACATACGAGTATGTCGAACAAGAAAACAAAATGCAGGTGCGTTTCTTAAAAATATAATTACATACAAGATCTCTACGAAGAAATATCTATAAATAGTGAACAATAATAATTGGTATGAGTTTTTTTTTAGTGCAATGCGCATGCGCCAACGAATCAACTCGTGAAGAATTAGTTCCACATCTGTATGACACGCGTCGCAATACCAACTTATGGATACGGTATGGACAGACAGCTACAGAAGGCAATATGTTATTTTTATGTGGTGTTATGGTATTTAGCAGGTGCAGATTTTATTCATTTTTGAATACATTAATTGGCTTTGCAAGTTAGAACTTGTCGTATGTATATATTAGAGCGCTCTGCACAGTGCCGTATTAAGATATTGAAATTAAAACAGTTTTCTATTTAACGTGTAGCGAAGACAATAACCTAAGGGCACGTGGGCATTCGTCTACTTTCAGTCAGCTGGTTTATAAACCTTTTTATAGATTTGAACATATATATGCTGCGCGATGTGTGAAG
Organism: Panorpa germanica; assembly: GCA_963678705.1. NCBI lineage: Eukaryota > Metazoa > Arthropoda > Insecta > Mecoptera > Panorpidae > Panorpa > Panorpa germanica. The sequence goes on along the minus strand of OY783216.1, from coordinate 8,854,768 downwards.
AAAAATAAATATTTTTGGATGTCATGTTAAACAACAATAAAACAGACGAACAGTTGGCTTCCTGGATGTCACCCATCTCTGTCATCCGTCACACACTAACGTTATGTAAGCCACGTCATAAACTAAACGATCGTTATTTATATTACAAATAAACACTTTTTTAATACTCTTTTTATATCAGAATATTAACATTAAACAGGAATTATGAATTGTCATATTATTTTTATATATAACCGACGACAATGGGGTTGTAAACCATGGCTTAATTTCTTTAAGACTGTTTTATATATTGTTAAAGTATAACTAAGCAATATTCTTAACGACCAAGAGTGTTGCCAGGTGTAGAAACTGTCAATAACCTCTGCTTGGTAAATTGCTGAAATTACATCTGGCAACACTATCGTTAACTTAAGCTACAAGACATTTTTTTTGTGTAATAAGTCGAATTTACAATTAAAGTAATAATTTTCATTTCTTCAATCATTAAAAGGAAAGTTTAATAACATCAGTAATTCATCGACGTCATGTCCGATTTCTACTTCATCCCTTTTTTTAGGTTATATTTATTTCTGTTTATCATTTTATAATATCAACACTGTAATGCAAAGAAGGAAGATGGTAGAAACGTCAGAGTCAAATTCTTTTAATGGGTAAAGCCTCATTCCCACTCACTGTTTTAATATTTAATTTACTGTTTTTATTTAATATTGTAATCTAGATTTCAGGTTCTCGTTTAAGCATTCCTTTTCACATTTGTGTTTTAATTTAAGTTTAGTTAATTCAGTTGGTGCTAAAATTGCTATTTTTAATAACAATTAGTAATAGAAATTGTTTTCTCTTCTATACTTTTCAAAAACTGTCATTGAACTTCTTTTAAAAGTAAATTCTACTGCATTTTGACAGATTGTCACATTTTGGAGGTTAAAATATAATATAGTTTTTCTTAATTTAATATTTTTAATTTAGGTTCTTATAAAACTAAGAAAACTTAAAAAATAAATTAAATTAAAAATAGTACTGTGAATGACTACGCGTATTGTCATATGCTAAACAGTTTAAATTAAATACAAAATATAAAATAAAATTACTTTAAGGTGGAAAAATAATTATGTTAATTGTTAATATCGGACTTATTAAATAATAATTGAAAACTTGATAGCCACCTTTATCAATATATAACATATATATATATATATATATATATATATATATATATATATATATATATATATATATATATATATATATATATATATATATATATATACTTTCATACAAACATTAAGTCATGGTTCACAAGCCCATTTAATATTATTATTGTGATTTCCAGATCATTCTATCTGCCTGTTTCCTCCAGTTTGTGTTCCGGCGGTGTGTGCTGGCATTTCCTGTACACCAGCACAACGTCACCCTCCCCCTCCTTCTCCTTGCTCGCATTACTTAATTAAGGATGTGAATTAATTTTATGATCGTTAAAAAATTATGATGTATAAATAGTAACCATAGTCAGACCCCAAACAAAATGACAGGGTTAAAAAAAATGAAAGCAACAGTCATATTAAAAAAAAAAAACTGACTTGAAACTAAACCGTGAGTAATAAAAAAGTTGAATATGTATTAAAAGCGTTTGCTGACTAAATACAAATATTTTTGTAGCTACCGCAAAAGTCACCGTTCAAGTAGCAGAGGAAATGACTTAAAAAAATGTTAAACACGTGTTAACACTTTTGTAGACACCCTGTTCTGGTTAACTTGTCATATGTGGTGACAGGCAAGGGTTGTTATAAATAATTCAATTACTAAATTATTTTAATTCATTTTATTTGAATTAAGTTTGCTACTCTTTGTTATCTTTCAATTTTTATTTTTGTTTTCTTTGTCTTCACAATGTTTCTATCCATCCTCTTCCTTTCTTCTCTTCTTCCGGTAACCTCTGAAATATTCTAAATCCATTTCTTCCAATATAAGTAAGTTTTAAACTATAGTTATAACATAACCTTAAAAAAATGTTTTTCAATGAGATTTTGTCCTATGTCTTCATTTTTATAAAACTGCCTCAAATGTCAATTATTTTTTAATAACTCCTTATATGTTAGGAGATATTAACAATTAAAAAAGTCATTTTGTCTCTTTAATTATAAAAGGATTCAAAGTTACAGAACATTCCGGGACGGCCTAAGTTGCTATCTCTCTTAATCAACAGAGCGTAAAAGAGATAGAATATTCAACACAGAACTTTTATCCATAGAAAAAATAACTGCCCTACCCTTAATAGTACAGACATGTTACGTCATAAATATGGCCGACATCAATAGCGCTAGAACTACAATTCGAATTTTTAATTGCTACATCTCCGTCAATATTTAGACATTTATTAAAATAAAAACGCTGATATATATTTATTAACATCAATTTCAATCGACCCCTAAAAAATGAGAAGACTAGCCTAAATATTAAAGTATATTTTATTTTTAAGAAATACTTCTGCTTCGTCTAAGCAGTAGAAGCACTTCAGCGGTGATGCGTCACGCTTAGGATTGCGGATAACACATGTTAATATTCATACATGAAATTAGACTGTTTAGCGCAATTCTCTATTTTGTTTCTTTGACTTTTCGAAACGCCCGCCAACATGTGGCCGTCGCTGACTGTACACAGACTTTGTGCACGCGCTTTTATTTATTTTTTCGTACATTTCTGTAAATACCAAATCATTCATAGTTTTGGTTTTAAAAACATTTAATAATTGAAATAATGTGTTTCAAAATATATTGAAACGTTTACCTAGTATAAATAATTCGTCATTTGTTTTCATATGATTTTTTGTCATAGTTTTTTGAGGTTATAATTACTTTGGCGCTGCGTTTAATGCCGGATGCTATGTTTATTTGTTCATTAGCTATAACGACAAAATCAAATCAGTGTCTTATTCATATCTACAGATAGTTATCAAGTGACCCTAATATCATGCTTAAACAAGATAATAAATATATTATCTAAGTAACCAAATAATATTTAAATCACATTGACTAAAATCAATGTTGTTTTAACTAATTGATTAATTCATTTGTTTAAGTACTTTAGTTATACTCCATCGAGGAGATAATATTTGTAATAAAAAATATATAATTATAGAGAAACTTTATTTATCAATATAAATAAAGTATATACTATTTTAAATATTGTTATTTACTAATAACATAACTAGCAATAACATAACTAGATGGCAGCACCTATAGTATAGCAAATGTCAAACCATAATGGGCTTGTGTACGCATTTTTAGTGGTCGATTTTTCAATTGATGTTAATAAATGTATATTGGCGTGTCTAAATGTTGACGGAGATATAGCAATTAAAAATTTGAATAGTAGTTTTAACGCTAGAGATGTTGGCCATTTGTATGACGTGAAATGCATTTTAACGTCAGTTATTTGTTGAGGAGGTCAGTGCTGTGGTAATGTTTTGTAGCTATTGGTAGTCGAAATAATCAAGTCAAGTTAAAGAATAATAAGTTATTATTTTATTTAACCCTGTTACGGCAGACATAATATTGAAATTTTATTGTTCCTTGAAACAGCTGTAAATAATATTTGATATTTTGATATATAAATAAATATAGCAGAGATTTATGAGCTGTAGGGTTGGTAACCTGTAAACTTGTCAGAGTTCTGTCAAGAATATATCTCTTTTACGCCCTGTTGTATACAAGAGATAACAACATAGCGGTTTTGAGGGTTGTGCAACGTTGAATCCCTTTAATAATTAAATTGACAAAATTACTTTTTAATTGTTAATATCTCCTAACATACAAGGAGTTATTAAATAATTATTGAAGTTTTAAAGTTGAGGGCTCAAGCCCAATTCAAATCAACAAGATATGTATATATATAATAAGTTTCTCCAGTTTTTTGCATTCTATAAATTTGCTGCAAATCATCCTATAGGTGTAGGTGTACGTCTGGACGCTGGAGCAGTGGTTCAGTGTTCTCCAGGAGTCCATTGTGTGGCTATTGTGCTCTACTTAAACGTATAGTTATGCTTGTATTTCTTATAATTGAATTACGTACTCAGACTAGTGATAACATAATTAACAATGACGATCATAATCCTTTATGCTTTGATCTGCCGTTTGTGTTTCTTGAATAATAATTCTGTGTGATTATAACAATGCCAAAACTGCACATGTGCAACAACAATAGAACGCGAAAAAATGTTTCTCAATGTGTGGTTATGGGTTCTTAATACCAACCTACAAAGCACAGAAATAGGGACCATAACAACTCGCTAATTAATGTATAAATGTAAAGCTAGCCCTTTTTGTGACGTTTCTATCACTATTGCACTTCAATTATAGTTCGCATCAACTTTATCTTTATTTGTACTCCGACAGGTGGAGTGATTTCGCTATTTGTAGCTGATAAAATAGACATTTCATATGAACGACTGTGAGAAAATGAACTGTAAATGAACTCTTTCATGGCAATAAAATCATACGCAAAAAATTCATGACTGCAAAATGTTTACTGGTTTATTTGAAGACTCATTTATGGACAGTTATGCCTAGACTAATAATTTATCATCAAACTAATATTTTCTTTGTTAGTATCCTTGAAGAGGTTAATGAATCCATACTTAAAGTGACAATTGGTCACTGACCTTAACAGTTTTCAAATGTAATTCACCGTCTCGGTTCTCCTGGTCTATCCCGGTCTTCCAGACGCTCTGTTTTCGCAGCATCAACCTTAAACCACGGTGATATCATTGCAGGCAGCAGCTGTCTCTTGTGGCACGCTCCCGGCTCCTGGTTTCCACTACTTCTTATTACCAACTCTCCTTCTATTCCCCTTTCGGTGTGCTTTAAGTTCCGTCCAACCGAACACCGCTAGTCCAAGACTTCAAGCACGAGACATAAAATGGAGATAAAGGTATTATCACGTGAAAGTACTCTACCTTCCAGAATGAAACTTGTTGCAATGAAAATTGTTACATTTAAGTTAGGTCCTATACTTTTTTTTGTCTATTTTACACCTATTCAATTCATAGTAGATATTAGTGATATAACGAATATTCGCAATAGATTATGCGAATGTATTTGGCAACGAAAAGTAAAAATAATTTATAAAATAACAACGCAACAAATTCTGAACTTGCAATATAAAATAACAATTATATAATAACCAAAATAAACTTTCAACTTTTTAAACACACAATGGGGTTAAGTATATTACCAAATTTTTAATTACACTTAACTACTTTAAATGAAATCTTTACTGAGAACACAAATGATAGGATTTATATTGCATTACTAAGTAAAGCATTTACTAATTCAATTGGAGTAAAGGAATATCAAACTTTAGGAATAAAAGATTTGGCGCCATATTTAAAAAGTCGATATTCGCATTCGCATTCAGAAATCGAACATTCGTTACATCTCTAGTAGGTATTTGTTAAACCGATATTTTATTCGGTTTTGAAACCTTTTTTGTATTAAGTTTAAGGTGGCCAACTATTTTGAGCGGGGTTAAATACTTGTATTGTGGCTCCGGCGATTTCTCCTATTTTGTAGGATTATTTATAATATTTCTGTGAAATGAAATTAACTATATTGGCAGTTTTTGCAGTGCCGTGCTCTTATATATGGGGGCTACAAACCTGCCCTATTAAGTTTATAATTATGTATGTACATTATCAATTTAACTTGATAACAATCCAACTTGGAAAATATACTACATATAGATTAAACCCGAAGACACGCTAATCAGGAGCAAGCATTATTACTTTTGCTCACTATGTCGACGATAACTTCTTAAAAAAATCCTATTGTTTAAACTGTGTCTTATAGAAAATTGTACACAAGTGATCCGCTATCCATGTAATATGGCTGAACATTAATATCTTAACAAATTTGCTTCTGTGAGTTTTACTTGAAGGAGGAGGAGAATATTGAGAAGAACTTTGAAGAGGCAATGTTCTCCACGACATGGCAGGCACACGGGTTGTACGGGTGCGCGGCGCACCTTGACTTTCGTCTTAAAATAGCCCTGCTCCCCTTTTATTTAAAATATGGTTGTTCTTGTTGGTTATGTATGTACCAACATACGAGTAACAGTGCAATATGCACTGCACTCTACAATTAAAAATAAACAGAGCAGACGCTGTTGCTATGTTGATAAACTTAGGTACTTATGTAAAGCGTTTACCTGTGTTTCTATGCTACATTATATTTAAATCTATCTAGTTGACACAAGTGATAAATTAACTGAGAAAAATCTGAGCTGCTTGCTTCATTATGTTTCCTAACCTAAAATACTTATATTATGTGAATATCTCTTCCACTTCTCCTCCCCTATTTTAACTTACACTAGTCTAAGTCTATTACTCCTTCTCAACATCCTTTCTGATCAATGCGGATTATGAAAGAACAATTCTTTTGGTACCGCATCTAGTCAGAATTTGCCTATATTTCAAGCAAATCTTGTCCTGACGAAGACCACAAGAGAGAGAGAGAGAGAGAGAGAGAGAGAGAGAGAGAGAGAGAGAGAGAGAGATTCCGAGACTCCACTGATTTGTTTGTTAACATTGACAAATAATAATGCAGTGATAATATAACTTTACGTTATTCTTTTATTTAACAATATTAACAAACAAATGAATATAACATCAATCATTCGCACCAATTAATGACGCACGTGGTCAGAGAAAAGGTTACAAAATATAAAGCTAGCAGTTCATTCTTGGCGAGACATTTGTCAAAACATTTGTCGATGTGCTGAGAATGAACGTGGCTATTGGTCTCACCTCTCGTTTCAACCGAGGCGAGACCACGTGAAAAATGCCAACGCGAGGCGATAGCTGCAGTACACATTTGATCTTGTCTGTCATTTGATCTAGGTAGTTTTTACTTGTTTTTAGGTCCCACATAAGCTTAACCTTGCGGTGAAAGTCAGTCTTTTGACACATACAAATCTTTTACATAATATTTAGGTAAATTTATTTTATAATAAAAAAGAAAACTACATACAGTAATCTAGGGAAAATTAAAAACATATTTCGAATATCGAATTGCGGAGAATTGCAGACGTGTGTTCAGTGTGTTGTTGTTGGCCTCATGTCGCCTGCAGTGTCACCCACGTAACCTTTGAACCCCTGTTTTACGGGTGTCACGTTAGCCAGGTGCAAGGGTACGACTGCATTAAGATAGCCAGCACTCTCAAATGTGTAACATACGTCAAGAACTGAAGAAAGAAAATAGAGATATAAAATCTAATGAGAAAAAAAGAGATAACAGATATTTATATTTACTACCAAAGTAAAAGTAAAAGAGCACTAATAAGTTCAAAATAATATAAATTATATTTGATTTATGGTATGTGGTTTTAAGTATGCATTTATTTTTGACTTAATTATCTTGGCGGTTCTAAAAAGTGAAATAAGAGTAGTATACATACGACAATCATTGTTCGGATTGGCAAAACTTGATAAATCATTAGGTTCAAGTATTTTGCTTATCTAATCCTATACAGTATTTTGTATAAAACTATTTTATCAGATAAGAGCACGTGTTATTAGGGTCAGCCGGACAAGGCCCTTGTCAGGTAGTCATAAGGCTGATCCGATCAACTAGTTATAAGGAAAGATCATATTCGAGTTGAGCTAGGCTTCAAAACAAAAAATAAACGTTTTCTAAAAGAGCACGCTCTAAAAACAAGCTGCCGTAAATTAAATTAAAGTATACCTTACAGAATTAACGAGATTCTAATATTTAAACAAACGTTTTGACCTGTATAAATGATTTACAATTTCTTAATTAAAATTTTCAATTAACGAAATTTCACAGTAATCATTAAAATAATATTTCTCATGTATTAGAGTGAAAGATAAACATCTGAACAGATTTAAAACATCGAACGGAAACGTGAAATGAGCGGGGACGAAAGGGGGTTGACTCGTAGGGCTCCAGAAATAGACTGGACAGCCTCCAGCATCCGCGCATGTGCTCAGCCAAGCACCTACCATTCATAGCACGGCGGAAAACTAATGTAGAAACAATGTAGCATACTTTGAAATAACCAAAGGGTTATTCATGCATAATTATTTATGACAACAGCGCCTCTAGTCAGTAAATGAGTTTAAATTAGTAAATAGTCAATGAAGGAAAATGTGCCCCTTCTTTTCTGACCTATGAGAATGCTTAAGAGTCATTGAACGTTTCTCGTCCAAGAAATTCATATCTTAAAAATCAATTCTTGGTTAACTGAGGTTTATAATAAACCCTGGATGATATTTTCGTTTCTTAGCACGCGCCGAACATAACTGCAGCTTAACCAAGCAAAATACCTCGATTATATTGTTATCAGTCAATATTTGTCGATATTTGACAGAACTAGAATGGAAAAACCCATTATTTGGTTTTAAATTTTTAGAATGAATATTAGCTAAAACTTCATCCTTCATCAGTGGTTTAGTGGTTCTCCATAGTTCCTAAGTTATACGCACAAAATAAAATTTCAATTGAAAGGAATGTACCTTCTTGAATTCTAAAATTAACCTAAAAACAGAAGTGGGGCCCTTTAAGTTGCACCGCTACCTCCGTTGCCTTCTCCAAAGCGGCTCAGCGTCTGCGTCAAATCCGTCGTCGTTTCCGAGGTGTTCTGCGGTTAACTATTCCAAACACAAATCCTGGTCCACACCAACATTTTCCTATAAGGCTTTGTGTAAATTAGTCATTTTATTACCGGATAAAGTATTTCTACATCCCAACAAGTTCCCCCATTCCTTTCTATATAAATACTTGTAAGTAATGTATAATTTTACTTGCGAGTACCACATGCCCTGGATAAATCATAGAACTATAGCCTTGTACGTCGAGTGGAACATCTTAAGTCAGATTACTAAGTATAATTTTGATGAAATTTATCATACGCAGATCATAAGGCTTAAGGGCTTACATCACCTTAAGAGGTTCATATAGCAATCGATATTTACTATGAAAGTCTTGCAGCTAACTTAATACGTGAGTACCACGCGGGAGACACGTGGTCAAAAACTAATAATAATAACAGCGCATAAGTACAACAGGTTACTTTAAAATTTCCACGCTTCATTGCAAACCTAAGGTGAATATTTCACCATGTTCCTGTAAAATGCAGTATGGCGCAGTACATCAGACATTTTGACATCAAACACGTAATGTTTAGGTGTCAGCATCACGTGACGTTGAAACGAATGTTGTTTGTCACATCCGGTGTGTATGGCCCCTACTCTCTGCGCGTGCTCTAATTGTACATAAACAAAGAATTCAATAAGCAATAAGGGAGCAAAGAACAGAGCTGTTGATCATTAAATCTCTATATATCTATTTATAACCTGTAAAACATAAAATTTCTTTCAAGTATATTTCTTACAAGTCACTGTTTAAATATTGTCCTTAAAAGAAATACCTTATAAATAAATTAGATTAATATAAAATCAGCTTTGTGCATTCTCAAGAACTGCGTCTGTGTTTTATGCTTTTTATCATTAATGTAAGACAAGCGGGACTGCCAGCAGTATTGAGTAGTGCCTCCGGTTAGTCATAGCGTCTAAATTCAGCGACGCTGAAGCACCGGTACGCTTCTAAATCACCATACATTTCAAGCGTCGCTACAGGGCTGCATTATAGACGCTTGTTCTTTTAATTTACACGTTAATATTTAATAAAACGCGTTCATACTTCTTTTTATTGAGACAAATTGCAATATTCATGTAATGATCGCAAGAGGCGCTTACAGTTTAGAGCACGTGTAACAAAGACAAATATTTAACTTAAAAATTGATTATATCGCGGTAAAATGAAGGAATACTAATGTTCACATGATATTTAAGTTAAATAAGATCTGTTTCTATTTGTTTTTAGCTGTTACTTTCTGCAAGTGGTAAGTTCTTACAAGACAGATGCTCGAGTGGTCAAAAGGAGAACTACCCAAACTGTCACAACGTTAGATTCTTGACACGTGACGAGTATTTTTAATAGAATGCGCTATAACTATATCAGCTGTTCCTCTGAAGCAACCTTTTCAAGTCCCATTTCATCTAGAGAATGTGTGAAATCTAAAGTATAGGTTCTTAAGTATTTGTATTAAGTAAAATCGATTTCCAATGTTTGTGAATCCATCTCTGCACCGCATCGGTGTATGTACCCTTGGAATGCGACGCGGACGCTAACGTCTGGACGATCAGTGGCGTCTGTCTTCCCTTCTCTCTCTTCGCACTCTTCCTCTAAGATATTTGGCAGCATGCCATCAACCACCGCGTCTTTGTTCGGAGTCAGTCATCTGCTTTTTGGTTTTAATCAACTTTCAACAACCTCATCAAACTTGGAACCACTCTCGTTGCTCGGTAATGATGATGGTGCTCTTAGCGGTGGTCCTATTTGTCCTCTTGACATGTCTCCGTCTAATCCTTTGAACCTTCTTAACGTGGTATGCAGCAATGATGATTTTTCTCAACTACTCGACTACATATTTATGGTGTTATGAGTTGTAAATAAACCTGAGGGATTTCTAGGTGACAACTCAATAATTCATTACCAAGAAAAATGATTTCTTTTTTTTTTATAAATAAAATTCATTTGAAAATGAGTCAAGGAACTTTCCATTGATTTAATTTCTGCGAAACTTGATTTATCCAGTAGCTGAGTTCAAGAAATTGTCGTCGTTTTATTTTAGGAAAATGTGAGATTGATACTTTGTAGCATTGCAGTATATTTTACTACTCAAGAACAAGCAGTAAAACGCATTTAATGTCATGTTTATACAGACTTGCTGAATGACAGAAGAAGAACTAAATAAATAATTTTATTCTTAACATCATTGCAAAATTAATCCGCATGTTATTCTTTTTCGAGAGCAAATCTTTTCCAACAACTAATCACCTCTTGACTTTAAGGTTATAAATAGTAATGATTAAAATAAAGTGATGATCTCATCCCATCTCATTGAATGCAGGCAGCATCATTTGGTACACTGACTAGATCACGAGGTGAGGTTATTTATTCGTTGATATTAAATGGATTTATTGTACTATCTTGCGTCATCCTATCCAACCACCTGTTTCTTTTTTGATAACACCGCCAATACACTTATAGGACGTCAATAGAAAATCTTTGTGGTTGTGAGACCGTTGGAAACATTCCCAAGAAAAACATCGCAGGAGTACAGCATCTACGGAAGCAGATCCTTTGCCAAAACATTTACGTCGGATCGTATACATCAGCAGTGGTTGCCTGGTTACGTAATTTTTCATTTAATGTTACATTAAAAATTCGTGTTCTTTCACTAAATACATTAACAATGTGTTTTAGAAAAACTGCGTAGTTTTTATGAAGTCGTTGACCCAACAGTCATATGCAGGGGCGTACAAACCTAACGATGAACAGTATTTATTTAAAGCTAGCTTACTTTAGAAGTTCGTGACAGAATTGGATTATGAGCCATGTCTTAAATTCTATAAAATCGTTGTGTATATTGATGAAGCTGACTAGCAGGGACTTACTTTCTACGCCATCTAAGAAATCCTTGTTTTTGTATTTTCTTACAATTGCATTCTCTTTATAATCTTCATTACATTTCTTTTAATCTTAGTTAAACCAAGGTTGCCCTAATTTACACTTAAAATCTATCTTCCATTCATTGTTTTCCTTTCCTCTTCCTTTGCAATATCTTCAACAGGCTTTCTCCTCTTTCCACCTTCTCCAGACACATACTCTTAATATGATCCAATTTCTCTTCCTTCTTCACAAACATCCTACATGTTTTCTCGTCCTCTTTTCCCCATTACTTCCTTCCTCTTTCTTCGTTACCTAATCTAAACATTGCGATCATTCTCGTTGCCTTACTTCTCTGTTTTGTCTATTGTATTTCTCTTTATCTATCTTCTTCACCTTTTAAAGATACAATATTATTTCTTCAATTTCTTTGATAAAACAAGAGTATATAATCTTCATCAATATCATGAAATATACCACTAAAATGTGAAATACGGAGAATAGCTACATATGTAAAAAAGACTTCAAAATGTATTATACAAAGTTGCAAATAAAAAGCAATAGAACAGATATGAGGTGGGAATGGTAAAGAGCTGGTCGAAAGAAGAAGAAGAAGTGACAGAGGTGATGAAGACGGAAGATAAGCAAAAAGAGGAAGCAGTAGAAAAGTAAAGGAACGGAAAAGAAAGAAGAGAGAAACCCAGTTAAATATGTAACTTGATGAGTTAGCTTGTAGCACGCTAGAAATTTGAATCTTGTACACTTAATAAATGCAAAACAATAATATTGTTTTGAACACACATTCTTTGTAGTAATACCCATGGAATTAGCCAACCTGTCTTCTATAAAGCAGCTATACGTTTCTATAAGTATCAAAACATTGACAGTAGCTTCCCAAACTTCAAAACTAAACAAGGTGTAATATTATCTTTTTTGTTTTACATTAATACCATTTCATATATTCCTATTGGTATAATTTTTTTGGAATTCTTTTTAAAGTGCTTGTGGTGGCATTGACTATTTGTTTTTGTATCAAAGTAATATTCTAAAATAGCTCACACTTGTCAGACTTCAGAGTAATGCTACTGTCAGCGCTCTCTGCGCTCTCTGTGGCATACACCACGTGGTTGTTAGATGAACTACTCTATATTTAAATACCCTAAACGACATGTTGTACAGAATGACAACGTTACAGACATTCAGAAAGTAAACCTACCCCATGCTACGGCTCGTCTATCTCCAGAGAGCAGTTTAAAGATAGCTCTTGTTTTCCATTTAAAAAACCACCGCGTTGATTAAGTCAGTAGGTGGTTAAATCGTATTTTAAGACGTAAACGAGGTTTCAGGTTCGATGTAGGAATAGTAAAACGTGGCAACGCTTCTGGAAGTTTTAGATCAAGGAGTTTTACACATTTGATATAAAGGAAAGCAAATAGAAAATGATTTTTAAAGTGTCCCACCTAGTAGTGCGGTACGTTAGTAATATAATTTATTTGATAATAATTATTTAATATACATTTTTATATCTCTATATTTCACAAGCTGAAACTTACTATTAAGGTTAAAACATAAAATTAAATCTAAAACTCGGTAGGTGAGAATTACCCTTTAATTTCTATAAAACTACACTATTTCTTGATACAGTTCGTTATCAAGGATTCAAATATCATTCTTTAATATGTCGCAATATTATAGGATATCGACTCTTTTATCAAAATTTTCAATCACAACCAGTAATGTTGGTAAAACAAAGTAACAGTTAAAATTAACTATCAAAAATAACTATTCTTTTTAAACACATTTTACTAATATTTTACCTTCGAACTCTGTGACTACTTTATCACATTTTAGTAATCACATTTGCTTCGGGCTGATTCGGGGCTAAGGTTTGAATCCAGTCGTCTCGTGTGCGGAGGGCCTTATCATCATTCTTAAATAAACCTTAGCGGAGTTAAAATCACGTGTACGCAAATCAGAAATTAAAGTAATTAATAAAATTATAAGAATAAAAATAAAATCTTTTGTTGACTAAAAACACAAACCTACATCAAAACCAGCGCGTTTAATTAAAATCTTATATTAATATTGAAAGCATATTGAACTCGAAAACCAAATACTACAAAATTGTAAGGATCACATGTAACACCATTAGTGTTATTATAGGTTAAGTTCAAGGGTAGTATTTCATCATTGACACCGGGTATATCACAGTAGGGTAGCTACCAGGGTTACTGGACCCTACCACTACGGCTAGACGCAGTGGTAGACTGTTAAAGGGCATGCCATGACCCTCCAGCATCAACACCAGGCGTAAAGATCGTACAGCGGGAGCATCTCCAACGCCAAATTAAAATGACAAATGTCCCATACAGAGATACTCTGAAGAGAGAGCGCTACTAGGACAGAAATGTGGGAGTCAACAAGGGCCTTTATAACGATCCTTGCAATAAATATTGTAAAGAATTAGGTGATTTTATTATTAATTTTGATATATTACTAATTATTACTAATGTAATATTTAATTTACTGTTTTTATTTAATATTGTAATCTAGATTTTAAGTTCTCGTTTAAGCATTCCTTTTCACATTTGTGTTTTAATTTAAGTTTAGTTAATTTAATTGGTGGCGTATACATCGTTAATAATATAAATTTTGACAGTTCGACAAAATTGTATGTGAAATAATTAAAGTTGCTATTTTTAATAACAATTAGTAATAGAAATAGTTTTTTCCTCTATATTTTTCAAAAACTGACTACACTTTTTTTAAAAGTAAATCCTTCTGCGTTTTGACAGATTGTCATATTTTGGAGGTTATATAGTTTTTTATTATTTATTATTTTTAATTTAAAACATTGGACCTTGTAAGGTTTCCATTTCGGTCCACTGTTAAATGTACGGTAAATATTGTTAGACATAAGCACACTAATAAAGGTCCAATTGGAGCACCAGCATCACAACCATGTGGGGTGTAACATACATACATACTACACAACGTAAGAGTGAGACGTCTTAACATTTTTTTACAACCATACCACACGTTCACTGTGATTGTAGTTCTTCTGTTTCATTTCAACACATTGATAAATAAATAATACTATCTCATTCTTTTCATTTATGGAGTTACTTAGAAGACTGCCACCGAATTACAATCCTCCTGTGGGGTTTATTTATATTCTTATGCATACGAGACTTGTATATATGAATCTAGGTTTATATTTATGTTCATTTAAGGGTCTATTATAACGCATTTGTAATTTTACTACAACACAATTAATTAAATATTGTTAGCTATTTGGTTCTATGAATACTGCCAGTACATCAACCCTAAAAAGTGTCTAAAAGACTTCGACTTGAGAGTTCAGCATGGGACATTGTACACGTAATGTTCACTCTCGCCGAGATAGGCGAAATCGAGTGTGTACAGTAGCTCTCGCTTCGTATTGGCCTTTCACACGTGGTCCCGGGTGCCTTGCTTCGGCTCGCCGAGATAGAGTGTGTACAGTAGCTCTCGCCTCGTGTTGGCTTGCCTCGGTCAATGAGCGATCATTTGACACAAGTCGAAGGAAAAGAAAGCCATGTTCATTCTCGGTATTTCGGCTAATGTTTTGACAAATGTCTCGCAGAGGGTGAACTACCGGCATTAGAGTTTCGATATGGGAATATGCATATTGGATTGGAATTGATTATTAATAAATAAATGTTATATAATTACTGACATTTAACTGAAAGAACCTATACAATTTTTTAGCACGTGTTGATTCCTATACTCATATATAAGATATGATGTAATTTTTATTATAAACAGATGCGACTTTCTTGAGATACCGTGTCAGCCAGTTCAAAAAAGTAGGTTTGAGGTAAACGCAAAAGACGAAAAAGTATTTTAGATGTATATATACAGCCGCGTGTAATTCAAACTGATATAACTCAAGCATTATTCGGAATATTAGTGTGGGTTAACTTTTAAAATATACTTAAAAGCATAATTAATAAATCTAAGCAAAGAAAGATTCATTTTTATGAAAATCTCGCGATGGGTTACCCTCTTAAAATAAAAATTTCACTTAAAGCAATAACATGGATCGTTTCATATTAAAATCTTCCTTATACTTCGAACAACTAATCTACATGATCTATTTTTGGTTACATCATGAATTCGCCTTAAACCAACACATGGGCAGCGGCATGAACAAATTTAACATGTGTGTGCATAGTGGCACGCGCCCCGTGCTCGAAGGACCACGAAAACATCACACACACACATACAAATATTTACACATTCAAACATCAGGACCATAGAGCACAAAAAGCATAAAATCTCAGTGAAAAACTTAGAAGATTTAGTCTGAACGAAGCAGTGGCCAACTGAGCATGTGCTTTAAGCTTGGATGTTTAAATAAACATCCCCTATTTATCCCCTCCACCTTAAAATACAACAAAAACATTCAACGTGACTGCAAGAATTACCATAATTTGTGAAATATGTTGTAGAATTACAAGTGACTTTTTAAATAATTGTGATTTTATTGAAAACTTTTTGGTGCTTTTGCATAAATTTTATTTGTGGCGTGAAACTCTTCTCTGCAGAGATGCCTCGAGCTTTTCTAATTGCGAAGAGCTACAAAGATAGAGCAGCAATCACATCGGCAGGTCAGTTAACTTTATCATAATTAAAAGTCTGAGTTTATGAAGCTTTAAAAATTATTTTGGGCTGATTTTCTTCATGTTAACAGGTATTCTTTAATATCTGTAAATACATTTGTTCTTTTGCATTCAATTTCCTTCAATTTCTTGTACATTTTTCAATTACATCTTGTTGTTTTCAACGTTCTAAGTAAGTTCACATTTTCGAAGAAAATTCATAAATTGTTTATACAATTTTTTACAGAATTGAAAAGAAACACTGTTTTACTTTTTGCTTAATATTTTCGTGGAACTTGGAATCAGCTTCAACTTCAAGACAATTTTCTCAATAAGAATGTTTACTGTAATAGCATTGTAACATGTATTCTTATTTAGGTTAGGTTTGACGTTTAAACATCGACGAGTTACGATTATTTCTCTCTATTGCTGTTTATATAGTTTATAAATTTGTAGCTACCTTTGTGATACCTGCAGTAATTAATGAATTAGCCTGCCATTTTGATTTTATTATTGATTTGATTGAATTTCTTATTGTAATGAGAACATCAAATTATAACCTCAAAAATTAATTGTATTGTTATCTAATCTTTAATGTTTGTAATGTTTACCTATTCTTTATTGTATTTCTTATTTTTGAAGCCACAATTCATAGGCTACTACTTGTATAACTACAAACGTAAGAAGTGATATTTCATAAAAATCTTTGTCAATATCAATATCAACAACTTTGCAAATAAGTCAACTCGATAGATTATTCTTCTTGTCTTGTTTTAATCATGTAATATTTTATAGTATTAGACAGGAGGGTTGCGCAAATAGCTCAAGATCCTTTACTTATCAAATTATATAGTTTAAGTACGCATAAGTAAACGACGTAGACAATTCTATTAATTACATAAGAAAACAAATCAAATGATACCGAAATAAATGAATCAACAAATGTAATAACAATTTAATTTTCTGTTTGTATACGTTAAACTAACATACACAAAACCATCTAAATTATTATAAACATTTGAGGTTAAATTTAAAGTTAAAAAACTATCAGCACATAAAAAGAAGTTGTTAACCTATAAAAAAAATTATTATTTATTTTTGAAAGATTTTTAGAAGTTTTGTTTTGAAATTATGAAATTTTAAAAACACTTAAAATAATAAATAACTCGTAAAAAATATATTGAAATAAGTTCAAAAGTAACGTTTATAAAATTATATTTTATTACTTGAAATTTGTAATTTTTTAAATAATTACTTTACACCAAATCGTAATAATAAACTTGTACACTTGTAGAACATGTCTCTCTACAAATAATATTGGCAGTTTCAGTATCGTTGATGCCTCGAATATGTGCGCTATACTTTTAATGCTATTAATTACATTTCTCCTAATTTATAGCCATACGCCAATTGCAAGGTTAATTTCTACTTTTCATATAGAAATTATTATTGCAGTGTAAGGTTTACACTTGCTGGCGTACTACAAGCTAATTAAATCGTTACATTGCGTTACATTTTCTATCTGAAAAAAAACGACTGTTCTGTGACTAAAACATACACCTTAAGATAAAAACATAAATTAAAAGTCTTCAGATGAAGCACATACATATTTCAGTATTCCAAAAAAAAATTCTAGAAAAATCTGGTGATATTTTTTCGACTTTGTAAACATTTTAAAAAGTATAAATATTCTAAAATTAATTCAGGTCAAAAACACCGAGTCATAGATTATTATTCTCATACATTTTAGCAAAATGAGAATTCTGACAAAAATAAGTAGTGCTAATAATGGAGGAATCCCAAATCAGATCAATTTGTCATTAGCTGGGGCACTAATGTATTGAGGGCAATTATTTATATCATCGCTATTCACAATTCAGGTAACCCGGCCTCGTATTGAAACATCCATCATACGTCAACGGTCAACAAGTAACGGCTACAAATTTATTGGGGTCATACGTAATACAACTTTGAAAAATATTTCGCTACACTAAAATAACTAACGGAGAAATGTATACTAATATCCAAAGTAAAGAATTTCACGTCAGAATGAATCAAAACTGATCTCATGTTCTTTAAAACGGGTTAGACTTTTTTGCGGGACATAGAAAGCAATTTATTTTTAATGCCAGTTCTAGGACCTTTTTGTTTGGGGGTATCTTTAAAATATATTTTCAGAGGCTCCTGGTAGTCAGAGATCTGAAACACGTGCTGCATGCGCCTATACGATTTGTGCAGGACGTTTAAAAACAAAGTAGTAATAATCCCATTGTCTGTTTAATCCTTTTAAGAGACTATTTTGTTGTCAAATATTTTATATCAATTATATATTTGTACTTCACCGATGGCATATTAATTATTTATGTCTCGGTGAACCATGGTGGTTTTAGTGGTTATTTCATTTTAAGATAAAGGCCGCATTTTTGGTAGCATGCCATATTACTTAGCGACGTTCAATGACGGAACGGTTGGACACCTGACCACGTTAGATTAATGATTCACTATTTATGCATATTGCTGAGGTTGAGCAGCTTCAAAGAAAACAACAAGATTTATTATATTCAAACTTAAGCTACTAGCGATTTATTGGTTTTGGACCCTGATTGGACTCATCACTGATTTTCTTTTGCTCTTCGAAGCAACGTGATTGGGCAATGCAGATATTGTGTTCCATAACTAACCTCAAAGTTTGCACTTTGGATTAAATATAAAAATATCACCAATATTAACGAAAATATTGAGTGTTTCTTTTGTTTTAGAATCACTGCCTTGTTGAAAGACCTTATATGTTTAACGTGTGTAATGTTATTTACAGCAATTTTCTACCACGTGGCTTTTATAGAAAATTAAAAAATAATCAGGAATCTGCAACGTCAACTAGTGGGTTTTTAATATTTACGCAAATCATTGAAACACTCAAACCAAAGTAAATAAGTTATTTTGGCACTTGTAATGAGCATTTCCTATTGGTCGCTAATTTCATAATGCTTCTCCTTCCTATTCATAATTTAAATATACAGTATTATAGCATTATTTGGTGATCATTGCGATATATATGAATTGCACTTTATTATATTGGCATTCATCTAATGGGTTTTTTGGTTTATGAATGTTGCCAATTCTGTTAACTACTGTTCACTAGCTAATAAAATTTTATAGGGCTTGGCAACATTTAAAAAAAAAAAATTAGCTCATAAATTGTTGGTAGCCCTGTTAATTAAACCAAGTTGTCAACGCATAAGTGCAATGAGCGATCGTACTAAGTTAAAAGTGAGGTTAACTTTTAAATAGATAAGATACTTTGCTAATGCATTACATTATCATTAGCACAAACTGTTTTAATTGATTGGAAATTATCAGATTGCTTTATTCTATTTTTAACAAATATTAGTATTGAATAAATTGTAGCCCGTCCCGCTTTAACACCCTTATTTAACAAAATCAACCCCCGCCGTTAGATGTAAATTTTACTATTTTAAACATAAGGATACATTTTATACAACTTCGCTCGAATCCTCGCTCAAATTCTAAAAGGTGAAATAGTTTCAGCATTTGTAATAATGGTTTCTCTTCTATCGATAATTGAAGGTTCTTGTTCATTGGCTAGTGCCGTTTACGCTGTTGAAAACCTAAGGCCTTTCGTTTTGTAAGTATAATTTTCTACACGTGAGACACCTATGCAGGTATCTTTCCAGATATGTTGCTTCATTTGATTGTGGTATTTCGACGCGATTTAATTTTACTGATGGGGACTAAGTATCTCATTTAGTGCTAAACGTTACTTGATAGATTTAATTTCATTTGCCTTATAACGCCAACCAGTAAATATTTTAGAGGCACTTTGCCATCTTATTGAAGATGCGTCATGACTTTTTGTCATGAAAGAGTTCATTTACAGTTCAGTTCCTTACAGGTGTTCATATGAAGTGTCTATTTAATCGGCTGCTAATGGCAAAACCACACCACCTATCGGAATACGAATGAAGTAAAGTTGATGCGAACTATAATTGAAGTGCAATAGTGACAGAAACATCACAAAACAGGAAACTTTACCAAATTGTTTACTGGACAGTGTGTTATGTTGTCTAGAGCTTCTCTATAGCTTAACAGAAGCTTCTATTTAATTTGTGTCCACGGTTATACTGCATTATCATCGGCGAATGTTTTTGTAACTACTCCCGCTGTCATAGTTATTAATAAGATGATATATCTCTAGATATAACGTATACGTCGGCAATACGTTGTCAATCAATGTTTGCGGCGTGTGCTTAGATTTAGAAGAACATGGCGTACTAAACTAAAACTTACTATATTTTTATTTCTAAAAGTAAACGAAATTCATGTAAGCTATATCTATATGATGACAATACATGAACCAACTTGTTGATGCTATTTCTGTTTGGCTACGAATATCAACGCACTTAAGTCCACGTCCAAATATTCTCCTCGTTCACTCACTTGTACTTCGTATATAATGAACTGGTGTCGACTGAATCTATGAAACGTCATTAGAGATATTTTGGCAAACCGCCATCTTCTGCCAAAATAAATCCTGTATTCTCATAATATTTTAATAAGAATAATTAATAACGTGCTAATAAAACAAGAAACATAATCACTTTACAGGCTAACAGATGCCTATAAATTGTTAATTAAGCTAATTGTTGTTGATGTAATAAGTTTCCTAGTAAACCACGTGTTTTCGTTTCAACGTTATAATAAATTAAGAGCTTTGTTTTGTAACTTAGCAAATGAAATTGTAGTGGAAATGCAACTTAAGATTAAGCTCTTATTTGCTAATATTAACAAACAAATTAATATCATTCACAAACGGTATTTGTCGCCACGTGGCAACACGATTTTCTATATATGCCCATTAATCAATCATTGTCATAGTCTGTGATCGATCTAATAGAACCTAAAGCGAAATTCTTTAAGGCGCTGATGTTTAGGTTGTAATAATTGTTTACAATAAGATTTTTATTTATTTTTTGCAGAATATAACTCGTCAAGTTCAGATACGACATATAATGAGAGATTTCCCGCGAAAACGCATTTGAGTCACCTCAGAATGTCCTCCACAGACACAGATGAAGTATCTTCGGAATGTTCAGACGAATTCTATAACCTCGCAAAATTAGCCGAAGTTGCAGCCGCCGCAAATCAAATTGAACATCTAAAAACAAAACAGCAGTCATTATCCTCGCCAACAACAACAAATAAAGAAGGAAACAAAGAAGATGATATTGTTTATAGTTATTCACACAAAATATTCGATAAAATCGCTCGCAAAAATAAACACCGTCGTGAAATGACTGAAGCAGCTACTAAAACCGTAATTCAAAAAGTTGAACTATCGAAATCACCAGAAGTGACATCTACTAGTGACGACCAACACGAATGTCCAGATTGTGGAAAAAAATATAGCACATCTTCAAACCTTGCTAGACACAGGCAGACACATAGATCTTTGGCGGATAAGAAAGCTAGAAGATGTCCACATTGTGATAAGGTTTACGTTTCAATGCCGGCATTTTCCATGCACGTTCGAACGCACAATCAGGGCTGCAAATGTCAATACTGCGGAAAATGTTTTTCCAGACCGTGGTTATTACAGGGACACATAAGAACACATACTGGTGGGTAACTTTGATAATGAATTCTATCTTTAATAAATAAACATATTTTCACGGTAAACTACAATTGTATTTCTGTTTCATTTTCAGGAGAGAAACCTTTCAAGTGTAATATATGTTCTAAGGCCTTCGCCGACAAATCAAATCTTCGAGCTCATGTTCAAACTCACTCAAACACAAAACCCCACGTATGTGGACGCTGTGGTAAAGCTTTTGCTCTTAAATCTTATCTCTACAAACATGAGGAGTCATCCTGCATGAGAATTCACGGTAAACAGTTATCTAGAGAAAGCACCCCAGATATAAAATCAATGGATTATCATTTTGCTCATCAATCTCGAATGGATGGATTTAGCAGTGTAATAAAATCACCAGACAGACCAGGTTCAAGTCCTGACTATCCAAGATCCACAATGAATCAAGATTATGTTTTAAATATGTCACATCAAACAACAAGACCTTCTGAAAATGTAATTGTACAAACTCCTAGTTATGATGTACAATATTACCATCGGACAAGCGTTATTTCTCCCAATCCAGAACGACAAGTTTATACAGGATTCACACCAGTTATTTACAATAGTAATGGCGGGGAATTTAATCAAGAACAACCCATGGATTTTTCTCCTAGTGCTAATAAAATATACCATAGTTCTGTGGAGCAAAAATTGCATAATTTTAATAAAACTGACAGATCAACTACTTACCAAATTGGAATGGCCATTGCGGTTTAATATTTTGTACAATTCTGCCTTTTATTTAAGAGTTAAAAGACTTTCAGTAAATGAATTTCAACTTCAGTTCGTTCTTCGATTTCATTACGAACTCAATACGAATTCGAGTAGATAAATAATATAGTAGGTACTAATATAGATTCTTTTAACTTCTGTATTATTTTGCTTTTATTATTACAATTAGAAATGTAATTCCATTTAGAGAGAATATAACATCCTTTATTTTTGGTGAAAAAGGGACCAATAGTTCTAAATATATAATCAAACAATGAATTCTTGAAGTGCCAAATGATAATAGTGCCTTATTGTAAATATGTGATTTAACTTTAAACATTTGTATATTCATAATTTCTAAATGAAATTTGCTTTAGTAATTAGATATTGTTAATATAATGCTTAAATATTTAATTATTATTTTTACATTTAACTGTAAATACATTTTAAAATCAATCCTACAGCTATGAACCAATCATTAAAATATATACATAATATTATTTTATATAACACTTAAATGTAAGTGACATATAACATATATATAAATTATTTAGTTATCTAGTTAATAGGACCAAATCTAGTTTTATATTTTATTGTATTTTTTATATGCTTTTGTAACGTCTGTATTTTATGTATACATTTATTTTTTGTAAGTTTATTTTTCTTACGATTAGTAAGGTGCCTTATCTAACGGTATTGACGTTGTATTAACCAGAGACTGTCATTGAAAGTGATTTTGTTATCGGAACAACCTTTTGCAATTAAATGCATCTGTATCATTTAATTGCGTTATCACTTATAACGCAATACACTTAAATACCCGCTAAATCACTTAAAAACTGTATAAGTGTACTACAAACAATTTGGAAACAGCTATTTGCTTCTTTATTGACAAAACCATCAGTTTCAAATCAGTACAATACCGTCAATAATATTGACAATCCAAATGTCAAATATTCTATAAAACTTAACCCAACAATTATATTTATTTAGATGTTTTCTTTTATTGTTACTATTTCTTTTTAATGGACAGAGTGTCACTAGTCTTTCACATATGCTTAAACATTTTAAACTACAAATTGTTTAAAATTAATTTTAATTTCATTATTTTTGTGTTATACTTTCTTTTTAAATTGCTACTAGTCATATATATATGTACTTATTCTTTTTTTTATTTTTGAGATAATTTAATTCTACTTAAAGTGGCCGAGAATGTGCAATGAAAATGAACTTTTTGTAAATAGTATAAGTTATAATTATATTACGGCACCTTCGTACAGACTGTATGAAGTAGTATTTTCATTTAAGTTTCTTTCTACGCTTAGTAATAATATTTATTATTTGTCTTTTGAATAGATTGAAATTTTGAAAGATTTAAATTTGTCAGTTTCATATTTTTTTTAATATTAGCCAGAGAAGTTCATTGTTGTTATAAAGCAAACGATGTATTTTGGGTATGCAGCAATTATTTATCAATTTCATCAAGGGAATGAAGGGTGAAGGGAGTGCACCGAGCTAAAGTTCAGTGCTGTTCAGTGATACCACATATTAAAACATAATATTTTTGTATAGTACTAAACAAATGCAAATAATTGTATACACAGTGATACAAAGCATAACACAAAATAAAACTACAATATTAATATATATTTATGTATATATATAAATATTATGTTTTAATATGATTTCACCTAGATTTTAATTTAAATTTTCAGATTATGTGGTAGGACATCCCATTTGCCTTTCATCATAAAATAAGCATGTAACCAGTTCCTTTTATTTATCTTTAAAACTATAACACTCACAAAAATATTGTAAAGTGCTTTCTTAAAGATAATAATATTATCTACAACTTCTTCTAATAACTTTTTGTTGTAGCTTTCATAATAACAAAGTTATAAGCAAAAATAAATCTTGAACGTTTTATATGTGTAATTTATTTTGTTTATAACTTTGACATTTTAAAAAATACAGCAAAAAGTTATTAAAAGAAGTTGTAGATAATATTATTATGTGCAAAAAACTACATAACAAAATTTTTGTGGGGGTTATAGTTTTAAAGATAAACAAAATAAATTAATTACACCATTATTTCCAAGATTGAACATGATTAAAAAAATTGCTGCCTACTCAAAATGTAACCTTTGATGACTGATATCGTTGACTATATTTATATTTTCCAAAAATCAATTCTATAAAGTAAAAATGTCATCGATAAATTGTATATATTGCAAATATCAAATGTACGTTCTAATTCTGAGTGCAGAGTAAAACTTAAATAAAAATTAAACTGCTTACAAATTGTACGACGAACAATTAAATATAAATATTTAGAAAATTATTTATAATTACAAATATTTTGTTTAAACCCGACAGTAATATGTTATTTTTTTTAATAGAATAAGGTGTCATTCCTGTAGAATTCCTATTTTCTTGTTATAATAAATAAATTATTAAAAAAAAAATACTTTTATAGGAAGCTAGATTTAGTAAACCCTTGTACTTAATTACTTTGATAATTGTTATTTATTCCATTTATAATAAAACTAAAGATTATTTGTTAGTTATTATAAAATAATAAATGAGAATATTGTACACAAAAATATAGTAATTTTTCATATGAATAATAAAAAATGTTTTAAAATTATGTACTATGTATTTCTTTATTTCTAATTTCTATATTCTAATGAACAATGTTTTAATTTCTATAAAACTGGCTAAAGTTGACTATCAGGACCTCCAAACAGTTTTTAATAAGTTGTATACCGCTTTTTAAGATTATTTGTTGCACACTTTCGACGCCTGATCAGTAGTCAATACATTCAACTCCTCACTGTTTTAAAGAATATAATATATTATTAAGACGACACAGTGGGCGAGAGCATTGATGCTTGACGCCGACTGCTGTGTCTTCGGGTTCGATCCCCGGACCAGATATATATTTTCTGGGTTTGGTTATTATGAACTTATATTGATTATGGTCATACATAATCGTACAGTTATTAGGCAGTGGTGTAGCCCACATATATGAGGCCACGACACTATAAATACTGCCAACATTGAAGGAGGTCGTCGGTGATAAGACTCAGCATCGGAAATAGGCCGACGTTAAATAAAAAAATAAAAAATATATATATATATATATATATATTATTATTACATAAGGAACCTTATTAATAAAGTGTTTAGAGAGTTATAAATTAAAAACTATACATTGTTTATTTTAAATTTATATTTTCATCAACAGTTACCTACACTTACTCACTTTTGACGCCTGATCAGTAGTCAATTTATCCAACACCTCATATCTCGAGTACTGTTTTAATGAATACCATATACAATCATTTACATAAAGACTGCATATTCATTTAAATAAATATAAAATAATCCAACGCCGATCGTCATTTATATTTTTTGTTGTAATTATAAAATTTTAGGTCATATATTTTAATATTAAGTTGCATAAATATGCATAATTATCAATGATATAGAATGCAGAGAAGAAGTATTTTGAGATGAAAATGATAAATAAACAATAGAGCTCTCATACTTTGAATTATTCTCATTTACATGTATCCATCTTTATATTTATAAAAGGTATTTCGAAATTATCTTAGAAACCTAGTTACATTGACTTATTGGTAGTACTACACGACTTTCTCACCAGCTCTCATTCAAACAGTTTCTGAAAAATGAATTTATTTAAGTTGGTTGTGTTTCTTAATTTTTAGCAGATATTCAAACCTTTGCATTCTAATATTTAACTAGATATACAGTTTTATTTTAAATGTAGTTGACTG
Source organism: Panorpa germanica (assembly GCA_963678705.1). Taxonomy (NCBI): domain Eukaryota; kingdom Metazoa; phylum Arthropoda; class Insecta; order Mecoptera; family Panorpidae; genus Panorpa; species Panorpa germanica. Next base: position 8,828,436 of record OY783216.1, on the reverse strand, counting down.
AAAGTTTAAATTTGGAAAACGGCTTTTATGTAATCATTCGTATAAATGCATGTGTTACGCAAATATATGCATATTAATTACCTTCGGACAGTGCATCCGCTGTGATATTCATAACGCATCTTTGTTGCACATTTCTCTGTTGAAAAAATATATCGCTGATAACTCGAATTACTTGTCAATTACATCATGAACGTCAAGGGCGCGTTGTAGCTTCGCAATTTGAGGGCCAGTAAATTAAAATATTATATTCTGCGTTTGTATAAGAATGATTTTGATGGGCAATTGGTCAGACGCGTGGGACCTGGTGCGTTCGCACAATTCTCGAGACGGCCCTGATTATTTGCCATAAGTTATTCAACGAGATAAAAGATACGAGCCGATGAATACGACAATATGTTAAGAAGAACATGTAAGTGTAAAACGATATTGTAAAAAACGTAAGATGCATGCACAATAAATGCTTTTATAATATGAGCTTTTTTGTATTTCGAAAATCATCAAATACTTTTTAAATAAAAATTATTTTTTAGTGAAAAATTTATACCTGTAGTACAGTTTACCCAGTTGTAACGCAGTTACATGTATTCAAGGTTTATCTAATATAACAAAAGTTACTTTTACAACGTTTTATGACCTATTTTACTGCTTTCAGAAAAATAAATCTACCCTTTGATGTATTAGCGTACTCTTATTAGCTACTTCTTTAAAACACCTTTTCAATGATTTTAAAATCATAAAAAGCCCTATTTAAGGAATAAATGCTTCTAGAATAACTGCAATATAATAAAATAAAACCATCTTAAATTGAATCTTACTTATATTTGTATTGTTTTTACTTATGTAAAACATTACAGGCATGTTAGGTAACGTAGTTGTCGTGCTATAAGAACATTTGAGTCGATTAACCATTTTGGGTTCTAAATAAATTTAATTAAAATTCGAATCATTTGTAAGGCGAACAATGGAGTGCATACTTTTAATGTGGTTATACTATTCTTTTATTTTTTATTTAAAAAACTTAATAGATTTTCTAATAAAATAGTTGAGAATGGAGAAATATTTTTTTCATACATCTAAAGAAAAGCGATAATTATTGGGTGTGTCGTTATTTAAAAACAACAACGTAAAGTTAAACATTTTTTTAATAACTCTCGTACAACTTGTATAAACAAGTATTTACGAGTACATTTTTGTTTCTCTTCTTAAAAACTGGCTTCAAATACTAGTGCAAAAATATAGTGGTAAACGACCGAACAGTTTGGCCACAATTCTTCAAATTATTTATGACTGGTGCGCGTTATCCGACGTAGAAAATTGCAAATGTAAATGCAGTATAAGAAACGAAAAAATCGCAAAATCACAAAGTTCTCTATAGAATTATTCATTGAGTTTCTAACTTTAACAATAGTTTATAGTACAAGTTCCAAACAGTACTTGATTGTGTAGTTTTTAAAAATAATATTAACTAGGCTGGACATAACAGTGGGAGGTAGGGGGAGTGCTGTGCAGGAGAAGAGAGAGAGGGGGATCAATTATAATTATTTAATCGGGATATATGATGATCACTTCTGCGTAAGAATCAGAAGTAGTTCAAGTTACGTGAGATCAACAGAGATTTCGTAACTCTAAGTAAACTTCCAAGTGTTGTTGAAGACAGTGTTCATCATCATGGGACAACTCCCTGGAAGAAACAACACCAATATGAACTTTATTTCTATTTGTGTGCTGGGTTTCTTCATTATTAGCTGCGTTACTTGTGCCGTGCAAAAGGTGAGACATTATTTTGGTTATTTTCATTTTTGTTTAATTTTATTTGGTTTTGGCTTATTTAGCATGCTTGACAAAAGTTATTTCATACATAAAATTTTAAACTTAAATTACTTAAGTATTATAATTCTAAAACTTATATTATTAAGGATTACATAACAATAATAATAATGTATGATTATAAAATATTATAAATATATAATTTACGAAAATTTACTTAATTTCTTAAGACAGCAGTCTTAATCTTTTTTCTTTAACATCCCCATTTTATTATATAATCTAACTGGAAGTGTATTCAAACCCACGTCTTCTATTTAGTACATAGATGGTTTATCAATTTAGCTATCCCGGCTCGACTCATTGCCTAAGTTATTTAAATAAAGAACGTTATCATTCCAACCCAATAGTTAACTACCAGTTTTACTTATTGCATTATACATTTTTGTGGCAATCTTTAATTAATAATTGGATATGCTTCATTCGTGCTAAGGAAACTTGCATAAATGTAGAAATGATATACACTAGATAGTAAGTCTATCATTTCTACATTTATGCAAGTTTCCTTAGCAAATTTGTCAGCCATTTATATCATTTCCCTTAATGGGCTTGTGTCCTATGTCTTAATTTCTATAAAACTGTCCTATATATTGAGAAAGTGGGTTACTAGAACCTCAAGGGTTCAATTATTTTTTAATAACTCCTTATATGTTAGGAGATATTAACAATTAAAAAAGTCATTTTGTCTCTTTAATTATTAAAGGAATTCAACGTAGTACATATTCCAAATGCATGTGACATCATAACCGCTACCAACCTTACAGCTCATAAATCTCTGCTATATGTATTTAAATATCAAAATATCAAATATTATTTACAGCTATGTCAAGGAACAATAAAATTCCAATATTATGTCCGCCTTAGCAGGGTTAAAGAATATAACAACTTATTATTCTTTGATTTGACTTGATTATTTGACTACTAACAGCTACAAAACATTACCACAGCACTGACCTACTCAACAAATAACTGACGTTAAAATGCATTTCACGTCATACAACCATTTCTACCGACCATTTCTAACGCTAAAACTACAATTCAAACTTTTAATTGCTATATCTCCGTCAACATTTAGATATTTAATAAAATTGACACGCCAATACACGTTATCTGTTTAATATTAATCCATTAACACTAATATTAATAATAAGAGAAAAATGTATGTAGTTTGTACTTATCTGCTATGTAAATCTATGTATATATTACTTTCGTGATTAGAGTAAATCATCATAACAACCCATTTGTAAAGTATATTACAAATTTAAACCAATTTGCGTTTTGATTAAACCTTTTTTCTAATGTTTCTAAAGCTTTTTTGAAAGTGTTTATTACTTAGAAATAGTAAGGACTTAGCCAGCAATCCTCGTGCTCGCAGTACAATACTTAGGGGCCTATTTTATAACTGCTTACCTGACGTCTGTTGCTGATAGGCAACTTTGTGCAAATATCCGTTTATATAACATATTAACATTAAAACAATTAAATTAAAACATTAAATACATTTTTCTTAACATAAACATTTTCAAAATCACGAAAATTTAAGTATAGACTTGTCATTCTCACGTAAGAACATTTAAGAGTCAGCAAGCAACTAAAAAACCGCGCCCTATTATACATTGTCGTCTTCTACTGACGAATCGGATACATTATACGTTTAGGATGGTTTGTTGCCGATCTGAAATAATAATCAATCTGTCCGTTTAATGTTTATACAAACCCCATAAGCATTTAAATGGTTTGTGAAATGGTCACTGAAAGAGTAAAAGATTTAAAATAAGAGTCTTTCAGTAACACATAAGCATCCGCCAGTCACGTATCTCAAATTATCTGATCCATTTTCAAATTAGTTAACGACTTATTTAAATTTACAAAATGGACATTCGCCAAATCATCTTCCAACCTCTTTTTGATCTTTATTTACGAACGCACATGTCGACCGTTATTGTGTTATCTGGACATAGATTGACCAGTGAACCTCGTGACCCTCGAATATCATTAATGTCTTCCGGAATTATGAATTAATTTGCTTGAGCAACTATAAAATAATATGATGTAATCATTTATTTGAAATATGTGTATAATGGGGATAATTAAATAGCCCACGTTGGTCGCAATCGAGCGTATTCTATCACGGCCTATTTACATTTAGTTATCTAGGTTGATCTGTGATCATATTCATAAAATGCACAAAAAAATAGGTCACAAAATCTTATCATTTTTTCAAATGTCAGTTATTAATAAAAAACATTTACAATTTTCGGATAAAGCGGAATTTGTTATGTAATTAAGAATCTGTGTCATGCAAAATTGTGAAACAAGTAATTCAAAATTAAGCTTAATGTTTTAGAGGCCGTTTTTTGAATGATAAAGATGGCTACAAAGCGTCAAAAGATCAATTATTTTGCAATAAGTCGCTATATTTTAGGAGATATTAACAATGGGCTTGTGTCCTCATTTTTTAATGGTTAATTTTTCAATTGTTGATTGAAGTTGATGTTAATAAATGTGTATTGGCGTGTCTATTTTATTAAATATCTAAATGTTGACGGAGATATAGCTATTAAAAGTTTGAATTGTAGTTTTAGCGCTAGAAATGGTCGGCCATATTTGTATAACGCGAAATGTATTTTAACGTCAGTTATTTGTTGAGTAGGTCAGTGCTGTGATAATGTTTTGTAACTGTTGGTAGTCAAATAGTCAAGTGAAGTCAAAGAATAATAAGTTTTTATTATATTTAACCCTGCTAAGGCAGACATAATATTCAGGTTCCTACTAGAGGTTTACTAGAACATTTGAGGTTCTAGTAACCCACTTTATCAATATATAGTACACTTTTATAGAAATTAAAACATAGCCTTTTTAATAATAAATCTACAGTTATAGAAAATGCCAATGCACGTCCGATGATTTGCCATCTCTTTTATACAACAGAGATGCATACGAATATGATTGTGATACATTATTTACTACTAACAGCTGGGTCTTGTGCATCTCATTAAGTTTTATATCATGATGGTTTTAAAAAAGGAGAAATAATCTCGATTACTTCATTCTTCTGTGACGTCAAACGTCAATTTTTCATTATTTTACAAGTTTGTCTTCTTTATTTACAGCAAAATGTTCGAGGAAAGCAACTATATGGCGCCAGACATCCTGATAAATCCGGATCCTTCTACGATCACAAAACGGTAAGCAACACCTAAGTTCACTTACTGAAAGCTTTAAAATTTAAGATACAAGTACACTAATTAATTTTAGTATTAACACTTTTCCAAGCTCTCTTTCTAGCTCTGATTTAATTTCAGGGAATAGTAGCGTACAAGAATTTATTGGACGGAAGGTGTTATATTGAACCAATGGGTGAATTTAATTCAGACGCTTCCGGTGAATATGCAAAAGATAGGACTCTATACGTATCCGATGCTAAGCTGACTAAATTGCAGGTTAGTTTGCTGAAAATACCATAATAGAATTTGGTTGTGAACCTTGGTTCATATTCCGTGGTTCAAAGCAGCCATTACCATAGTTAACGAGAAAGAATGACAGCATAATTAATCACAATATGGCGTTCAAAACTTAACCTAAAAAGTTAAATTCTGAACAACAATGTGTTCGTCAAAGTTTTCATTATTGAAGATACAATTTACAATCTATTTCATACGAATGTCACTCCCAAAAAATGATGGACATAACTGATACATTCTTTTTATACATAACAATTTCTTTCTATCAAAATTAAATAGTGATACAGATTTGTGAACACATAATTAATACTTCAAATTTTCATAATTAAGATTTGCATCACTTATATAATTTATAGAAATGTAATAATAAAGTTATGTAGATATCTTTCTGTAAATCGGGTCATTATAAAGGTTATGCGAGGTCATATACATAGTTTTTGTTAATTTATACAACATAGTGATAAGAAATCTTATACTATTTCCATCAAATCATTAAATTCCTGGTTTTGTTAAAATTAAACATTGATAACAACATTATCAGCTATCAAATTCACAAAACATAAACAAATATTATTATATTTAAAGTAAAAAAGCCAATTTGTTTGATTTCAGCATATCAAAATGGCGGGAAATTTATATAGGTTATAATACATTTCTTATACTATCATACATTAACCTAAAAATCTACGTGATTGTATGGTTAAATTGTAATCGCAAATTAGGTTGTGTCCTACATTTTTTTTACGTATAATTTGACGCTTTATTAGAAGATTTCTCTTTCAAAATTGATAGCGATGTAACAATTTTGATATTATTTTTCAAGGTTTTCACAATTGCGGGTTCTCGGATCATGAATTTTTGCCATGGTTTCCCAACATTTTTGCTCCAAGAACAAAAACCGACATATTATCGACAAGAATTTATTCAGCCTTTATCTTTTGATTCTGAATATGATGAAAACGCCATTGTTCCTGCAGCGCACAGTCGTTCCAAAAGACAAGCTGCTTACACACCACGACGTTTTCGTGGCCAAACTCAATCACAATATTTAAACTTTGGTCAGGAACATGATGGTAAAGCGGAAGCAGAAGCAACAGATACCGGATCTAGAGCCGTAGTTAGTAAGTAATACAAATAATTCCAGAGCGTCATATATTTGTAGTAAAATGACCAAGATTGCAATCAAGAAAATTAATGGTTTCTAATATAATGATCTAATGGTTAATGATTAATTTTCTTAGGTGGAAAACATGGAATGGGTCAAGCGCAAAGTCAGTCCGGATCTGGAAGCTGTGATGAATGTTATGGGGCAGGATATGGTGGTGAATCCGAACTTCAAAATATAAGACTACCTGGTGTAGGTGCAGGATCAGGGCAACCAGGTTTAGAAACTCGTTATCCAGGTGAAGGAAATGGCCACCCAGGAAGGTATCCCGGTGCAGGAACAGGTCAACCAGGTGGTTATCCTGGTGCAGGAGCAGGAACTGGAACGTCAGGAGGATATCCCGGTGCAGGAGCAGGAACTGGACAACAAGGAGGATACCCTGGTGCAGGATCAGGACAACAAGGAGGATATCCCGGTGCAGGAGCAGGAACTGGCCAACAAGGAGGACATCCCGGTGCAGGAACGGGCACGACAGGTGGATATCCTGGTGCTGGAACAGGCCAACAAGGAGGATACCCCGGTACAGGAGCTGGAACTGGCCAAACAGGAGGACAACCCGGAGGAGGAGCAGGAACAGGCCAAACAGGAGGATATCCTGGTGCAGGAGCAGGAACAGGTCAACAAGGAGGATATCCTGGAGCTGGAGCAGGACAACAAGGAGGATATCCTGGTGCAGGAGCAGGAACTGGAACAACAGGTGGATATCCCGGTACAGGTGCGGGAACTGGCCAACAAGGCGGACATCCCGGTGCAGGAACGGGCACGACAGGTGGATATCCGGGAGCAGGAGCAGGAACGGGTACAACAGGTGGATATCCTGGTGCAGGAACTGGACAACAAGGAGGATATCCCGGTACAGGAGCTGGAACTGGCCAAACAGGAGGACAACCCGGTGGAGGAGCAGCAACTGGCCAAACAGGAGGATATCCTGGTGCAGGAGCAGGAACAGGTCAACAAGGGGGATATCCTGGAGCTGGAGCAGGACAACAAGGAGGATATCCTGGTGCAGGAGCAGGAACTGGTCAACAAGGAGGATATCCCGGTGCAGGAGCAGGAACAGGTCAACAAGGAGGATATACTGGTGCAGGAGCAGGAACTGGCCAACAAGGAGGATATCCCGGTGCAGGAGCAGGAACAGGTCAACAAGGAGGATATACTGGTGCAGGAGCAGGAACTGGCCAACAAGGAGGATATCCTGGAGCTGGTGCAGGAACAGGCCAGCAGGGAGGATATCCTGGTGCTGGAACAGGAACTGGCACAACAGGTGGATATCCCGGTGCTGGAACTGGCCAAACAGGTGGATATCCTGGTGCAGGAACTGGCACAACAGGTGGACATCCCGGTGCAGGAGCTGGAACTGGCCAGCAGGGAGGATATCCTGGAGCTGGTGCAGGAACAGGCCAGCAGGGAGGATATCCTGGTGCTGGAACAGGAACTGGCACAACAGGTGGATATCCCGGTGCTGGAACTGGCCAAACAGGGGGATATCCTGGTGCAGGAGCAGGAACTGGCACAACAGGTGGATATCCCGGCGCTGGAGCGGGAACTGGTCAACAAGGAGGGTATCCTGGTGCAGGAGCAGGAACTGGACAACAAGGAGGATATCCTGGTGCAGGAACTGGACAACAAGGAGGATACCCTGGTGCTGGAACAGGCCAACAAGGAGGATATCCCGGTGCAGGAACTGGAACTGGCCCAACAGGAGGATATCCTGGTGCAGGAACTGGACAGCAAGGAGGATATCCTGGTGCTGGAACAGGCCAACAAGGAGGATATCCCGGTGCTGGAGCTGGAACTGGCCAAACAGGTGGATATCCTGGTGCAGGAACTGGACAACAAGGAGGATATCCTGGTGCTGGAACAGGCCAACAAGGAGGATATCCCGGTGCAGGAACAGGCCAACAAGGAGGATATCCCGGTGCTGGAGCTGGAACTGGCCAAACAGGTGGATATCCTGGTGCAGGAACTGGACAACAAGGAGGATATCCTGGTGCTGGAACAGGCCAACAAGGAGGATATCCCGGTGCAGGAACTGGAACTGGCCAAACAGGAGGATATCCTGGTGCAGGAACTGGACAGCAAGGAGGATATCCTGGTGCTGGAACAGGCCAACAAGGAGGATATCCCGGTGCAGGAGCAGGAACTGGCCAGACTGGAGGATATCCAGGTGCAGGAACTGGACAACAAGGAGGACATCCTGGTGCAGGAACGGGAACGGGCGCAACAGGTGGATATCCAGGTGCAGGAACTGGACAACAAGGAGGACATCCTGGTGCAGGAACGGGAACGGGCGCAACAGGTGGATATCCGGGAGCAGGAACGGGTACAACAGGTGGATATCCCGGTGCAGGTGCGGGAACTGGACAACAAGGTGGACATCCCGGTGCAGGAACGGGAACGGGCGCAACAGGTGGATATTCGGGAGCAGGAACGGGTACAACAGGTGGATACCCCGGTGCAGGAACTGGTCAACAAGTAGGATATCCCGGTGCAGGAGCAGGAACGGGCGCAACAGGTGGATATCCCGGTGCAGGAACTGGCCAAACAGGGGGATATCCCGGTGCAGGAACTGGAACAGCAGGAGGATATCCCGGTTCAGGAACAGGGCAACAAGGAGGATATCCCGGTGCAGGAGCAGGGACGGGCACTACAGGTGGATATACAGGTTCAGGAACAGGTCAACAAGGAGGATATCCCGGTGCAGGAACAGGGCAACAAGGAGGATATCCCGGTGCAGGAACTGGTCAACAAGGAGGATATCCCGGTACAGGAGCAGGAACGGGCGCAACAAGTGGATATCCTGGTCCAGGAACAGGTCAACAAGGGGGATACCCCGGTGCAGGAACTGGAACAGCAGGAGGTTATCCCGGTTCAGGAGCAGGAACTGGTCAGCCTGGAGGTTATCCCGGTGCAGGAGCAGGAACTGGTCAGTCTGGAGGTTATCCAGGTGCGGAAACTGGTCAACAAGGAGGTTATCCCGGTGCAGGATCCGGCCAAACAGGAGGATATCCGGGTGCAGGAGGCTATCCCGATCAATCTGGATTAGATACCGGATATCCAGGTGCAGGACAAGTAGGGCAATACGTACAACCTGGTGCCCCCGGTGCAGGAGCTGATGATGCACTTTCACAAGCAGAAAGTAGTGTTCAGCAAATTGATTCTGACACTCAGGCTAGTGCTTCTTCCCAAGGCAAAATAAATGGAGGTACTGCACAAGCACAAGTAACAGGAACTTACAGCGGCTCAGGCTCCTTCTCAGCACAAGCTCAAACATCGGATGCTCAGCGTGGAGCACAGAGTCAAATATCTGCTGGAAAGGAGGGTGCCACTAGTAGTGCCCAAGGTTCAGCTGGACACGGAAAATCACAATCCCAGGTTCAACTATCATCAGAAACAGGTGGAACATCAGCAGATGCGCAAAGTTCTGGATGGAATCATGGGACTAACACACAAGTCCAAGCTGGGGACAAAGGAGGAATAGCTGATGCTCAAGCAAATGGACCAGGAAGCACATCATCACAAGCTCAAATTGGATTTAAACCTTATATAGAAGGAGAAGATGATGGCGACCAAGGTACACCTTTTAGAGGCGGAGGGAGTGCTTCCTCACAGTCTGGTACCTATACTGGACAATCTCAAACACAAATACAAGGTCGATTTAAGTATGGAATAAGTTATAATGGAGCAGCCCAAGCTGGTTCTGGAACAAAGGAAAGTGTTGATAAAGTAAGAACACTTCCTAAACCGGAAACATTCTTCCAAGCACCTTCATTACCAGGTGGTCAAAGAGATACAAGGCAAGAATTACCTTCAAAAGTAAGTCAGGAAGTAGAAGAGCAAATGCAAACAGCAGGATCAGGCTTATCTACAAGAAAAGTTGCACCAGTGCAGGAAACAAACGGATTATCAAATAAAAATGGTCAAATGACTTCTGCGCCCACTAAGCCAAAGTACATTCCTCAAAAACCTGTATCTACATATGAACAACCAAGTCACAGTGCTGAGAAAGAAGAAGACGAAGAAGAGTACGACTATGATGATGATTATGATACAGGAACTACTTCAGCCGAAAAGTTACTTCGATCAGGATATTCTACTGGAAGTAAAACAGACAGTAAATTAGCTAACAGTATTTCACAGTCATCTCCATCACAGAATCAACATATTATTCTCGGAAAACTGGATAAATCTGCAGCGCATATAGTACAAAAATCAGATGGTACGATTTATCAACCAGGAGATTCGGTTGGAAGCACCGGATATGTAATTCCACCAGGTTTTAGAGGAAGGATATCATCAGAAGCTGGGAAAAGTACACATGTACAAGGTGGTAATAATCATGCTCAAAGTGTGACCATTCCTAAAAATAGCTACTCGTTAAGAAATGGTGCAACTAGCTATAACAGCAAACCCAGTTATTATATTCCAAGATCAAATAATCAATTACATCTTCGTAATGGACAAACACCTTATAGACCTGATAGTTATGTAACAGTTACAAAATCAGAAACCGGTAAACTAGATGAAAATAAACTTCCTTCCAAAGAAGGGAAAAACTTTGCACATACTTATTATACAAAGTCTTCCACTTGTGGATATTTTACATTTTCATGTAACATTGTGTATGGGTCAAATGGACGTACAAAAATTTGCAGACCAAAAGCACCAACAAATCCAGATGGGACCCCATTGCAATGCTGATAAGCATTTTGTACATTTAAATAATATTTCATTAGTATCATAATTTATCATGTCATCTCTTTAATATACTTGAATAATGTTAAGTATTAAAACAAACAATATGTTACAAATAATCATACAGGTGAAATAGTAACTTATTCAGTGAACTGCACAAGGAAATGAATATGTCCTTTATAAAAAATGACAATTTGCGTTGTACAAACACATAAATTACTTAGTAATCTCTTCTAAATTACATGAAATAATATTTTATGTTTATACTACAATAATCTTAAATCAATGTAAAATAAAATAATTTTTCATATATTTGTTTTTAATTTATTTATTATTAATTATAGTTTTATCATAATTGGCACAAAATATCTGTTTGACAAATTACATATTATCTTTTAATTTAAGAAATAACTATTTAAATTTATTATAAATAAGTGTGTGGTTATATTTCTTAGCCAAAGTAAATTATATTCTTTGTAACACAATTATGTACAATAAAAAGTGTCAAATGTATCTAATATACTAATGTACGATTTACGTAACATTTATCTAATATGTAGGTTGTTAGGTAAATATTATATAAATGCTACAAATGCTTTATGTTTACAAAATAATTAATAATGCAGTTTGTGAATTTAAAGTTATTATGCCTTCAATAGTGTTACTGTTAATAAGTCGTAAGCATAATAACGCATATATAGAACTATGTATATTAACAGTATTATTAATTGGCTAAATACACCTCAAATATAATCACATACTTTCTAGAAAAAGTGAGCTGTAATTTTATTTACAAATTTAAAAGAAAAGGAATGTAAACAATTTAATATACTCGTATTTTGTACATTGCATCTTCATTTAAAACAGAATATCTTTAATCTAATAAGCCAAGTATAAAAATAAGTAATATTCATGTTTGTTAATATTAAATTAATGTTAACATGAACGGATTAGATGATCAAATTACACGAAGGTTCAATTTGCGATCCTTAATATTGTTTTCTTTTCACGATACAGTTATGCCCTCTTTTTAACATAATTTAATGTCTAAAATGTTTTGCCTGGTACACAGTGGAACGCATTGAAAGCGTATGCAGCGTAATCTTTTTTAATTAAATATACCTACAAAGCATGTTCTAAAAAGAGGAAAACAGTTTTTCTTAATACAAGAGAAGTATACACTTGTATAGTTCCTGCTTACCATAGTACCATAGTCAGTGAAATCCGCCGCTAAAAAGAGACTAACCATGCATTTTGGGTGGCAGCATAATGTTTGTTAAATCATGCAATGCAATAAATACACACTTATTTTTAAGATCCCGCCTAATAACAGTGCCTCTCACCTCGAAAATTTGAATTTAAATCCGGGTTTGATTTTTTTAGATAAGGAAAAATTAAAATTGCTGTCTGCCTAATACGCTCGGTTTAATGACGAATTTCCTGACGACTGTTAAAGTTAACAGATTGAGTTGCTGTTAAGATATAATCAATATTTTTAAACTCAAAACTCAGCTGCTATTGATCAATTCAAGTTCGTATCAACTCAAATATTCAAATATAACTTCAACATCCGTAACATTATTCAAGAAAATAGTTAACACGTTTTTTAATTTTATAATTTCATATTGCTTAAATATTTGTGTCATAAAATTATAATTAAATATCAAACAATTGTATTTTAAGGCACCACATTATGAGAAAAATAATTATTTTTTCACAATATATACATACATTTCATATTTTTAACTTTTCGTGCTTCTACATTAAACGTGATTGTGAATTTTTTTTAATTGAACGTTAGTTTCATTTGTTATACATATTTAAATTTTATTGCTATTCTATTTATTCTTAAATAATTCGTATTTATCTATAATTTGTTATAATGACTTCGATAAGCCGGGAAAATATTTAAGATCATTTTAGCCAAATGCACAAAAAAAATATTAGGAATCTTTTTTAATAATCTTATGATCTTATTATAGAAATTTGATTAAAATTCTTTTTCTTGAGCACAATTTCTTTTAAATCTAATTTATCTAAATAAATATCATTTTATTTTTTGCTTAAATTAAATAAGTACTACAAATTATGCAGATAGTAAACATTCGCTCGATTGTGATTTAAGTATAAAAATAAATATCGAATAATAAATAATCATGATATAATTTTGATTTAATTATAACATAATCAATCTATTGTGTTCTTATTACAATCTCTTTGGCATTTTAATAGAGAAAAGTAGCACTGTTATACGTATTTTGTTATTACTATATGAAAATTAAAATTACTAATCAAATATACAAACAATTATACCATTGATATATCATTTCGTTGTGGCATAAGCTCTAAGTACTCCGAAACGTAAATCATCTTCAAAATAACGTTATTTATTAGGTAATAAACAATGAATTAATAAATTGAGGAATAAAAAATTATCAAGGAATAAGTTTTCACCTGCGCAAATGTAGAATCAGCTACGCCATAGTCGGCGGTCATTATTCCTCAAGATAACTTCACCATCTTTGTGTTAAACAAAGCTATACAGTTGTAATATGGTTTTATAAAATGCGTAAAATATATTCTATAGGGGTGAGTATTTAAAAAAAATATATATATATATATATAATACACATAAAACTACTCAGTTAAAATTATCACACTATCATAAAAATTGATCTTATAGTAATAATACTATTATATCATAATTAAAAAATTACTGAAATAAAAATATCTAATTAAATACCTGTTTAAACAATTCAATATTCTGCTTCACTATCTGATGGTTCATCAGGTGGACCTCTTATTGATAATAAACTAGGTGAGTCACAATGAGTCAATCTGGATGAATAATATTGATTATTAATAAACAATAATAACTGTATATATTTTTTAGAAATAATACATACCTTGTATGTAACTGATCCATTTGCGTTTGAAACATAGCGACTTGCGATTGCAATTCTTCATTTGTTCTATGAAGCCTTCGAATATTATTTGTTGCGCTATCAACCTCCCTTTCCGCACTAAATAGTTCTTGCTGAAAAATTAAATACAAAAATTCTTATATCACATTTAAAACAATAAAATTGATATGTTTATTAAGCAAGGATTTAACTTTATTTACCTTAAGCTCATCTATACGGCTTCTTAATTTTTTAATTTCATTTTCATGCAGGTCTGATCTGCTCTGAGCTTGGGAAAGGCTTGCTAGGGTATCATGATAGCACGATTTTAGTTTAAGGTGCCCATGTTTTAGTTCTGTTAATTCCTGCGCTTGCACACAAACTTATTTAGTATTATGGGAAAAACACTCTTTAAAATAAATATATAAATAGAAACAAGAATATAAACCTTTGTTTTTAGCAATAATTCTTTCCTCACATCTGCCAGTTCTTTTTCAATTGGTAAAATGTGGTTATGCTTTCCTTCATGTTCATTTAAAACTCTTTGCAAATCTTCTAGTTCCGCTCTTAATGTACCATTCTCTCGTTCTAAAGCATTTTTCTGTGTTTCACATCGTTCCCGCCTCCACCATTCTATGTCATGTTCGGAGTATATCCTATCCAACTAATAAAATTTGCAAATATAAATAAATATGTAAGTAAAATAAACTTATGTTCATAATAAAATAAGACGAAAGAAAAATGTGCTCTGTATTATCATTATGCAAAGTATGCTTGATGAATATAAATTTTCCAAAAGGAAATCTTACTTCATTTCTTAAGTGCAACTGTCTTCTTGTTAATGCATCCTTTATCCCTGTTTCTTCAGTTACTGCACTTTTTAATACACGAACCTGTTCTTTAAGCATACCCACATCTCTTTCTAGTGATAACTTACTACTGCTTAAAATTTCGGATTGTGAACGAAGTTCTGAAAGTTCTTGTGTTAAAGCCGCTATAGTATCCTTAAGTGAAGCCTTTTCTCTGTAGAAAAAAAAAACGTTTTAGACAGTTACATTTAAACAATGAACATAAACGCTTCTTAAAAATATTTACTCTCGTTCTGTCTCCAATAATGCCTTTGCTTCATCTAATTTTGATTGCAAAGCATTAACTTTTTGCAATAAACCATCTTCAACTGATTCTTTATAAAGTTCTACTGCATGTTTAGGCACCGCACCCTGTAAGACATACTCCTCCGGATTGTGAGCATCACTCAAAGACGTTTTTGCACTACGATGTCTATTAACCACATTATCTGAGGAATTTCCTTCTAACTCATTGTCATTATTAACCAATTCAAACTCTAAATGTGATAAATTTGGTGATATAGTTCTATGAGCTAAGTCTCCTATAAGATCACTCTCAAGAGCTTCTAAAATTTGACTATCAAACTGGCCTGCATGTTTAAGTAGTAACAAATGTATTTTCTCTAGCTCTCTTTTGAGTTGATCGTTTTGAAGTTCTAAGTCCTGTTTTTCTCGTTTTACAGTGTTTGTTTCTTTAGAAGCATCCTCCAATTTAGATCTCAATAACTTGGCTTCGTCTCTAGCTTTATTTCTTTCATTGCGAACCTTTAACAATTATACAGACTTTTTAGCTACTTGTATAACATTTAATGTGAGCATTCTGTTTCAATTCGATATACAAAATAAACATAGTTGTCTTACTTTGCTCCATTTTTCACGCCAGTTGGCTGTACAATCAGACCACCACCTCATTGTTTTCTCCATTTGAGCTGCTCTGGCACGAGCTTCCTCGAGTTCCCTCTGCCGTACGGACTATAAAAAGTTTTGAAAATAAGTAAAACTTATAGACATATCTAACAAAATGTAAAGAAAACTTATTTATTCCTAATTAACCTCTTTCGCTTCCCATTCTGTCTCAGCAAATCTTGCAGATGATATAGACGTGGAATCATGTTCACGATTTGGTCGTCTAGATGAACTTGCAGAACCGGCACTTTGGGCCATATTATAAGAAAACTAATTACAAAATTAGTATAAAATCACAGAAAACTTAATAAACGTCAAAGTATTTGTTGTTTATACTGTGGCCATTTTTATTATTGCCCAGCACGAACTTCTCCAACTACTCTGTCAAATTGATTTTTGTAGCGGGAATATTTAAAGATGAAGTACTCTCAATTTATAATTTTAATTATATAAATTAATATCTTAATAATATGAAGCAAATGTTTTAGAATCTAAAAACAGTTATAAAAATTAACGGATTTATTGTAGAAGATTTAATTTCATTGAAGAAAATGTTTCAATACACCAGTTGATACCCATCTACATTTCTACAATTTACACCTATTACATTTTTAAAAGCTTTATAATATTTCAATAGCATAATAAATAACAATGATAATAAATAATTCATTCAACAACAATCAGTATAAATTTTAATTAATAACGCCACTAAATAAGTGGTTAAGATAGCGCCTGATCTACATGCTACTATCAAAACTTATAAATATTTTACGATTAATTAATAATCATAATTATTGTTTACTACAGATTTTAAACAAATCCGAAGTAAATCTAAATGGTTTTTAGACTTCATGTTTTAAGCTACGTATATAATAAAAGGAAACAATGGATTTAATTAATATAGATTATATATATTATCTTATACAATTTTATACAACAATTAAGGTTACAGTTTAAATAAATAAATTTGTTTATATTTTAATTAATAAATATAAGGTAAATACTTAAGAGTCGTGGTTTCAGTACATGCAGTCTCAGATTTTCTTATATTATTTATATGTGTCCATAAGTCCAATTGGTTCATTACTTAAATTAATAATATCAAACATCTTTATATAAGTGCCTGTTACAATACATGCAAAAGATCCTACTTTGTATACGCCGACCAAATAATAAAATCAATTACTTGTATAAAATGAATTTCTAGATTGTTTTTAAATATTCAACTGGTTAAAATAGATAACGTTTTTATTTTTGTCAACTACATTTTTAGAATAATATAAAAAATGTTTAAACATTTCTCAAAGAAATAGAAAATATAATTAATTGGGAAGAACCAATTTGACCAATTATTAATTAATTTCTGTTTAAGATATGATTTTTGGCAATCATTTTTTCGTGTCTTTTTTTGTTTATATTTCTGATTAATACTTCTTGGTAGAAATAGACCCATTACAATATGTAGTTGTTTTCTATTCAGATAACATTAAATTTTTATGGTATGTATACTCGTATATGACAAAGCTTCACAAATATTAATATTATACTAAACTGACTAAAACACTTGAGATTATTAAAATAGAATAAATAATTTTATATTACACGACGAAGCACATTTTTATAAATACATAAATTTTCAATACATATAATTATTATTTTTTAATATTTTGCATTGATTCATAAATAGGGATATGAATATTTCTGATATTATAATTTGAAAGGATTTTTGAAAACCTTTACAAGATACTTATACTTCAATGCCTAAATTTTATTATACTTATTATTTTATGTATAGAAAAATTTTGCTCAACAGACTTAACTCTGATTATGTATTAATTTGGCACAACAAATTAACAAAAAAAAAGAGAAGTTATAATTATAAATGAGCAAGTTTACTGATATTAAAAATTTCAAATAAAAGGCATGAACGTTGCAAATGTAACATATTATATGAAAAATGTATCTGCAATGAAAAATGTCGGCATAAATCTCCTATACATACACATTTTAACTTTTTGTTTATTCTCATAATTTTAAATTTAGTATTACCATATTACAGACAAAGTTAACCATCGGAATGATTATTTATTAAGATGACATTAATTGGGACCATTATACGACGTTGAAACGCTTATATTTTCAAAAAAAATGTTAATAATTATTTCTGATATCCATTACACAATTTTCCAAGGGCTTTAGACCTCAGCATAGAAACAGCTTGTTGTGTAAGTGGCTCCGTTGGAGACTCTGAATCAGAAGTGCCTGGAAAAGGGTCAGATATTCCACTGTGATTTCCATTCCCAAGATCAAGACATCGTTGCGTTGTTTTCATTAAAAGTTCAGCCTCCTCATCTTCTAAGCTTGAACAGCTGTGTGTTGTTCCATAGCTTTCTGAATGAGCTGAATGAGAACCTCCATGAATATCTCCAGAACCTTTCTCGCTTTCGCTTGATTCTGAACGATCAGAATCACTGGAATCATCAGATGTATTACCGCTGTCATCTGGTACATTGTAATTATCATCACATTCACTGCTGTCAGAATTATCTTGTACATTTAGTTTCTTTAATTTTGTAATAATGAGGGGGTAAAATTCTTTGGCTGTAACATTGTTTGGCTCATACTGCAATATAATTTTACAGTATTTTAATGCTGTAGGATAATCCTTCAACATTACTGCTGATAAAAACTCAGCTAAACATTCTGTGGGAGCTGAGATAGACTCGTCAGCATCTGTATATTCGCTGAGATCTTCTGTACTACCACTATTTGTCTGAAGCAAAATGAACCATCTTTAAATGAAATGTAAATTCTAAATGACAATATTAAAAATAGTTTAATTGAATTACCGTAACACCTGCTCCAGAAGATAAAGAGGGGCCAATTCCGACTCCTCCTTTCTCAACTTTATTTCCATTCTTCTCAGTCATGCTTACAATTAATTTATAAATATCACCAAAATTTCAAATCAAAAACTTATATAAGAAATACACTAATTTATATTCTTACATAGTAGCTATTCACTTGTTCTATATTAATATAAGTTTTTATTGAATACATGCATAACTGTTCTACACAACACCTTTCAGTAAATGGATTAAACAAAAATCAAAGTGAAGTAGTAAAATTTAAATTAATCAATATTAAAAGGTAAATCGTAGTTGTCGTGATATTATGTCACAACTACTTAATTAAACAATTTACGTTAGTGACGTTTGCAAGGAATGTATAACGTATCATTTTAAGTAATTTTATTATTTCAACATCATCTAAGTATTTTTTAATAAATGATATTAATATTTGAAATGTCAACACAAAACGCCATTGATTGTTTATTTAGTTGCCATTTTTGTATTGCCTGATTAGATGTGAATATTAATAACAAACTATTATAATGGTACCAACACAAGAGCAGATTTCGTTCGTTAAATCATAAGTTTGTTTAATTAAAATATATTGTAATATTAATTGAATAAACAATTCTTTAAAGCTAATTAGAAAGCCACATTTATTTGGAAGGTATTCTTGACAAGGTATATAAAACGCAAGTAATATTTTAAAGCAAGTTTATTACAAAAAACATAAAAAAGAACTAAAGTAAACTGGCACTTAAAATTACTTATTTTTAAAATAGATTTTAGTGAAATTGATTTCAAATATTAAGTGCAATGACTATTTAATATTGCTTGCCAGTATTTGTATATAGTGGTCGAACAGTTGAAGGAAGGTAGGGTGGTAGCGGTGGCGATTGTTGTTGCTGGTGCAATTGTTGTTGATGCAATTGTTGTTGCTGCAATTGCTGTTGTTGTTGCTGTTGCTGCAGTTGTTGTTGCTGTTGCTGCTGTTGTTGGTAATATTGCTGTTGTTGATAATATTGTTGTTGTTGGTAATTTGGTGGCTGTTGTTGGGGTGGTATTCTGAAATACGTGATTACATTTAAATATAACTAGGATGAATAGAAAACTAAAATAATTCTGTTATTCATACTCACACAAGAGGTCTGACACTGGAAGATGGTACATTGCTGATCACTGGACGGAATCCGTTTTCATCAGCGGTGTACGTAACAGAATACAATTTACCATCCGGACCTGTGTATGAGTATGACCCTGAAACGACGACAGCTGCATTCCCATCAGCAAACTGTTTCAAGTACCCTTGTTGTTGAGCAACAATTCCATTTCCTGTTTCGTAACTTAAAGAAGAGAAGCATTTATTAAATAGAACTTAAACAGAACAGTTTTGAATAAACATCTTTATATATCCCTTACTAGTAATTGTAATTTCCAAGACCGTCGTTATTACTTTCTTCTCTAAGAATTGGAACTGTATCCGTGTATTTTATATATCCTCTAGATTGCGGAATTCCCAGATATGGACCGTTTTCACGAACTTTGGTAGTGCCATCGGGTGCGACGTAGCCTTCAAGAATTGCTCCACTACATGACGCGATAAACATTAAAATAATTGCCTACAAAATAATAATAATTTAAATAAAATCAATTAACAATATTTTTATTTATATTGAACATTTTATTTGTATTTAATTCTAATCAGGCAGTACACATTTAATGTCGAACTTTTCGATATAGTATTTGATTTCGAACATAGATGGCAGCGTATTCTTTATTAACTAGAAATAGCGAACTTTTTAAAAACGAATTAAGAGTTTATGATTAATAATTGTTTAATTAAAATAGCAGCGGAACTCAGTAAATAGAGTGCTGGTTTGAGAATCTAAAGTAAAGACAGATTAAACTTCTTAGATACTGCGCCATCATAAATAATATAAAAAGTTTACCTCATACTTGAACTAATGTTAATAATATAATTTAAAAAACAATTAAATGAGTTAGTATAATATTAATTTAATAATTTAAAATATTCACAAAACTCACAGATTTCATTTTGTTAACTTATTGTTAGGTAACTACCGATTAGTTTGACAATGAAAACACAACTGATGCAAAAATGTTGACTTCTTCACTATTTATACGAGTTGATCTTGTAGGGGGTGGGGCCTAATTTCAGTCTCCGCAAAAATACCGGTGAATCACCTTTAAAGGATCTTATTTCAAACGCATAAGGATTTTAGATGGTATGGGCATCTTTTCAGAAGTGGTGAAGATGTGAATATTCTGTTTATAGCGAAAATTTTAAGATTGATGGTTAGTTTTTTTAAATTAATGTTTGATGTATATATATATTTAAGAAAACAATGTTAAAAACTTCAGCAGTAGAAATATTTAGTGATGTCGCCGGCGAAAATGCAACATGTGGTTAGACCTACAAAAAGGTTTACTTGAAACAAATAAATTGTATGAAAAGTTTTAATTTTTGTCTAAAATGTTTTGTGGTTTATGATTTCAAATATATGAAAACGTGAAAATGTCATTGTAGCATGCCTCCAATTCTCACCTATTGTTTTAGATTCAATTTTAGTTTTTACTTGTAATAACCCAGTAAACATTTTGGAGTAAATTCTACTTAATTTCTATTACGTATCATGAATTTTTTGTCTGGAACGTGTTCGTTTTCTATTCAGTCGTTCAAAGGAAAGGTCCTTTTTATGAGCTACAGACATTGCAACGACGGTTCACTGCTGAATTAAAAGCGGAGTAGGTTTATGATTTATGACCGGATAATAAAAATATACCCATGTGGGAAAGAAACAGAAATACTTAATGAATGATGTTGGAAAAAGAAAGAATATTATTATGAAAAACTAACACAAAATCTGTGACAGGTAGAGAACTTGTAAAGCGTTAGAATAGAATTGTACGAGTGACTCGAACTTCACCAAATAGGACACTTCACCAAATTGTTTACTGGGATGCGTCCCAGTAAACATTTTGGAGTAAATTCTACTTAATTTCTATTACGTATCATGAATTTTTTGTCTGGAACGTGTTCGTTTTCTATTCAGTCGTTCAAAGGAAAGGTCCTTTTTATGAGCTACAGACATTGCAACGACGGTTCACTGCTGAATTAAAAGCGGAGTAGGTTTATGATTTATGACCGGATAATAAAAATATACCCATGTGGGAAAGAAACAGAAATACTTAATGAATGATGTTGGAAAAAGAAAGAATATTATTATGAAAAACTAACACAAAATCTGTGACAGGTAGAGAACTTGTAAAGCGTTAGAATAGAATGGGCTTGTGTCCTATGTCTTAATTTCTATAAAAGTGTACTATATATTGATAAAGTGGGTTACTAGAACCTCAAATGTTCAATTATTTTTTAATAACTCCTTATATGTTAGGAGATATTAACAATTAAAAAAGTCATTTTGTCTCTTTAATTATTAAAAGGATTCAACGTTGTACAAACTCCAAATGCATGTGACATCACAATCCTTGTGTAAGGTTGCCCAACCTTACAAATCATAAATCTCTGCTATATGTATTTATATATCAAAATATCAAATATTATTTACAGTTATTTCAAGGAACAATAAAATTTCAATATTATGTCTGCCTTAACAGGGTTAAATAAAGTAAAAACTTATTATTCTTTGACTTGACTGGATTGTTTGAGTACCAACAGCTACAAAACATTACCACAACACTGACCTACTCAACAAATAACTGACGTTAAAATGCATTCCATGTCATACAAATATGGCCAACCATTTCTAGCGCTAAAACTACAATTCAAATTTTTAATTGCTATATCTCCGTCAATATTTAGATATTTAATAAAATAGACACGCCAATACACATTTATTAACATCAATTTCAATCAACAATTGAAAAATCGACCACTAAAAAATGAGGACACAAGCCCATTGTACGAGTGACTCGAACTTCACCAAATAGGACACTTCACCAAATTGTTTACTGGGGTATGACTTTTTTGTCATGAAAGAGTTCATTTATAGATCAGTTTCTCACAGTCGTTCATATGAAATGTCTATTTTATCAGCTACCAATGGCGAAACCAGTTGATGTACTACGAATATAATAAGTAATGTTATTTATATTTCGTTTTTTATCACGACATTATATTGATACATTATGGGCCAACGCAACAGCTGCTATAGCTTTGACATTTATTTCTGCATCTCTTTTGCACTTCTCTTGTTTAATAGTGATTATAAAGGTTGGCAAATCGTAGTACAGAAGAAGGTATGGAAGGAATGAAGTCACGGACTCGGTAATTTTTTTATACATTTTTAGTTTTTTAATTATTAAAGGAAGCAATGACTATTTCAATCGTTAATAACTTCTTTAATATTGCGAATTGAATAAATGGAATTTGAAATTTTGGTAGTCAACTTTATCAATGTAGGCCGTCTGCAAACGGGTCGACTGATTGCAAACTAACCGCGCAACGAAATAGCATAATAGGGGATTTTATTGTGTCGTGTTCTGTGATATTTGTATGTATGAATGTATTTAAATACTTTTAAAAAAGTATTTGTACACATCTCTGTTCATGATGTTCACCATCAAAAGCATATAACATAATTGCCCTGCGACCTAGAAACACAGTCGCTCAAAACCAATTTCAAATCAGTTTCTTTTCATTGGTGCCTTGTGCGTTCTCTCACTCGTATACACGTGCGTTCTCTCACTAACAACACAGTTGCATTCTCATACCCATGTGCGGACGGTCGTACAGTGTAGTTTTATATAAATTACATACTTCTACGATACAGTCTCCTCTCATGATAAAGTGTGTTAACGCGACTACATCGTACTGAAAAAGTTGCAAGTCGCAAGAAGTCGATTTCAGTGTAAGAGAGTCCTTGTAGTCCTGTGAGAAAGGAAAGAGAGGGGTGCGAATTCGTTCTCTATATAATGACGTTGTAGTATGCCTGTACTATGATCATAAACATAACGAAAAAAACGTGAACCCTTACCATAAATAGGAATTTATTAAGGCGCGGCAAATATCACTTTATGCTCGTAATAAATAATGCTGAGAACATCGGAGATGGAGGAAGGAACATACTCGTACACAATGCTGTAGCTGCTGTTCAGTTTGTGGTTCAGAGCTGCTGCTTAGCTGAAGGTGAATTCGCTGATTTACTTGATTTGGTACGGTGCAATAAAACCTAATGCTGATGGGATAACATATTCGTATGCCCAGTTACTAACATTTAAATGATGCTACAACAAACAAAAAAACCTTTTTATATAATAATGCATTCGCTTATAGTAGGGATACCAGCATTACAACATCGTAAAATGGAATTAGTAACCGCAAAACATTTTTATTGAACCTGCTTTAGCCATAATATCTCGCTACGAAAAATTGTGAAATCCGAAATGCTTTATTATAAAAGATATACAACTGAAAAAGAGTAAGTAAGTAGTATATCCTATAAAGTATTCAGAAAATGGGCTTGTGAACTCATTTTTAAGCGGTTGTGTTTTCCAATTTACGAATGAAATAAATTTTAAGACACTGGCGTTTTTATTTTTTTAAATATCTAAAAGTTGACAAAGATATAACTTTATCAAATTTGAATTTCAGCTTTGCCGCATGTTTTAGCTATGTATAATACGTTACAGAACCTTCGTAATATATAACTTGATGGGACACGCAACCAAGTTGTTAGCAGTAAATGACGTATCGCACACATACATTCGTTGTTTGAAACTCAGTAAACAATTAGGTGAAGTGTCCTGTTTTGTGACATGTTTATCACAACGGGCTTGTGTCCTATGTCTTAATTTCTATAAAAGTACTATATCGTCGTCAACATTTAGTATTTAATAAAATAGACACGCCAATACACATTTATTAACATCAATTCCAATCAACAATTGAAAAATTGACCACTAAAAATGAGGACACTAGCCCATTACACTTCAATTACAGTTCGCATCAACTTTATCTTCATTTGTATTCCGACAGATGGTGTGGTGTCGCCATTTGCAGTGATGAAATAGACATTTCATATGAAAAACTGTGAGAAATACTGTAAATGAACTCTTTCATGACAAAAAAATCATATGCATCTTCAATATGATGGCAAAGTGACTCCAAAATGTTTACTGTTGAGTATACGTAACAACGTCTGTAAATGTTTTAACGATAAACGTTATCATTAAGTTAACAAAAATGTTGCCAGATATATAGTTTTTAAATATTTTACAGAATAATTATTATTGACAATCTGGCAACACTTTTCGTCGTCAACTATATTGTTTAGTTATCAATAAAGTAAGGGATTCAGCTATTGGACACTACAAAAACTGCAAACATAGTGGTTAGTTATATGGAGTAACTAAAAACTACTGAGAAAATCCAAGTGGTTTTGAATTATTCATATTCACAATAACAATGCAGTAAATAAGAAGATTTTGATCTAGTTGCTGAATCCAGATGAACTAACTAGTGGTCAGAATTGTTTTGTCAAAGTTAAATATAAACAATTATGATGTGTTTCTTGATTTATGTACAAAATTAAAATAAATTCATGGTTATAACGATCCGCATAATATAACAATAATGTGCTATATTAATTAGTGAAGATTAATTCATTAAAACATTAAACATAAATGTAGAGTTTAATTAATGATAATTATGTATAAATATGATCTACAGTAATAAAAGATAAAGGTAGGTACAGGTGAAGAGGGTGTTTTTTTTGTCGTGCTAATTCAGATGATACATAAATTAAGTAATTAATTAAAAGACAAGTCAACAATAACATGTTTCGGTCATTTAAATGAATACATAGCGACAACAAAGAGATCCGAACAAAAGGGAATCTGCTCCGGTGTCCGAATCTGTCTCGCTTGGATGAAATTCCTTGAACCAGAGAATGACAATCACGTAACGTTGTTGTGGACAAAAATAGACTTTTGTTGTATAATACAGGGTGCGTATTTAGTGTTGGATTATCAATCCCGCGTGCAAATAATTGTATTTAGTCATAATTGTCTTCAACAGTAGGCCTATTTCAAAGAAACACCTGCCGCAAATGCACCAATGTGCGTATTATATTTCAGGTCGATTTACTGGATTTTATTAACGATAATACATGTGCTGTTACGGTCCTTGAAAGTATGCAATAGATATCATTCTTTAATATATGCTCCAGAGCATCACTGTGATTGGAGTAAAACTGCGGAGATATAGAGTTTTAAGACTTCACCCCTCTGGTCTGGTTTCGTCTTTCTTTGAAACTTTTAAACGCGTTTTTCTCACACTTAGTTCTTTCAGAGTCGGTGCCTCTCTAGCTCAAAATCTACTAGATCATCTTTACATAAATGCCGAAGTAACGTTCTCAAATGAATATTACATATTTTCGCTGCCAAAATTATACTTTTTTTCGCGGAGAAAATATTATAAAATGATAAAAAAAAAGATGGGAAAATATTATATGTTTTCGCGGCGGAAATATTATTTTTTTCCAATGTTACTCTTTTTTGTGACGTCTGCGAAGATTCGCTGTCAATGCCTCATTTCTTAATATTTATATATGAAAATTTCACAAAGTATTCTTCGAATATTATTTTATCATTTAGTAATTGTAGAAATATTTATATATTATCTGTGTCATCAAAAAACCTTATTAACAATATGCTTTTTTCGATCGATTTCGAGAAATATAATTCCAAGAGCAGCTAAACCTAATCAAAATGGATGCTTTAATGCCACCCCACCGCCTAGAAAGACGGTTCTACTATTAGATAACATTTCTGATGCAAAAGATAGCTTTTTGTGTTAAATAAATGTTAACTACACGTGCTGTTACGTTTGTTTTGAAGAAGCTATTCTTAAAGCATCCAAAAACACAACTTTGTTATAAATTTACGACTGACAGCTTTAGTTTAATTATCACTAATTAGACTAAATAAAATCGAAAACCGTCATGACTTATTTGGGTATAACCTTGAAGAACGATTTTAATAACACAACTTTGTAGGTTAGGAAATTACAGACGCTTATAACATCGAGTTTAGGGCGTACCTCGTGAGTAACTCTAGCCATCTCTGTGATTTGTTTTATTTCTCTGTAATATATTATTCGTCGCCCACCTTCCTTCACAATAATTGCTCCATAATTACTAATCTTAAACTAAAATATATATTTAATGTGTTATTCATATTATCTTCTAAATATTCGCAGTACTCTAAATGTCAAAAATCTATTTCAAGTTCAGTGTACAAAAGTCAAACAAGCAGTTTGCGTGAAGGTGTGAAATAAAATATGTATACATTCATTAAATTAACAAATAAAACCAAATTATTGTAATTACTTTATTAAATTAATGGCTTAATTTATTTTAAATGAGTAATGGTTATATTCACCTTTCTTCGTATGGCAGGATAAATATCTTGGCATATTAATAACAGACTTTGTGGAAGTCAAGAAGATGTGGTTCTGAAGACTTTGTGGTTCTGTCAAGAATATATCTCTTTTACGCTCTGTTGTATAAAAGAGATAGCAACATAGCGAACATGAGGTCACATGTCTTGGAATATTCTACAACGTTGAATCCCTTTAAGAATTACAGAGAGAAAATTACTTTTTTAATTGTTAATATCTCCTAACATATAAGGAGTTATTAAAAATTAATTGTACATTTGAGGTTCTAGTAACCAACTTTATCAATATATAGTACAGTTTTGTAGAAATTAAGACATAGGACACAAACCCATTCGCGAAGCCTACCTGTCCCAGTAAACATTTTGGAGTAAATTCTACTTAATTTCTATTACATATCATGAGTTTAACGCAGGTCTGCGTTAGGTTTAAAACCTCTGTCTTACCATCGCTAGATACTATCTTCGTTTATATACATTATATTCGGGGATTGAGGGAGATAGCGTCTGTCTATTACCATTAAAGAAATATTTGTTGAAAAAGGATAGCATATACTTTAAGCATACTGTACTGAACGAAAACTATACAAGTGTAACGGTGAAAAATATATTTTACTTGTCTAACCGCATCTCGTTTCTCTCTCACTTTGGAATAAATGAGATGAAAGTGAACTTAAAAAAAATATAACCATGTGAGAAAGAAACAGAAATACTTAATGAATGATGTTGGAAAAAGAAAGAATATTATTATGAAAAACTAACACAAAATCTGTGACAGGTAGAGACAGGTACGAGTGACTCGAACTTCACCAAATTGTTTACCGGACGCTTCAAAAAAATGAAGTAGAATTGTAGCTCGATGTTATTTCTTCCTACCTATTTAGGTAACACCATCTATATAAGTATTAATTATTAGTTTATTGCCAAGCCCGTTAATTAGCACATTATATTTCGGAACATATATTCTAACCTCAAAAACAGCAAAGGTTATTTCAGACAAAGAAAGTGAACAATCCCATCAAAACCATTTTAAAACATGTAGAGATACAAAAAGTTAAACATAATGGTGTATTACAAGTCAACCCACGCCGCTCCATGATTCTGCTTTGTATTATTAAGTGATTACTTTTTAATCGTTTTATTATTTATTGTGACAGCGTTAATTATGCTTTTAACATAACTTAACGACCATTTACTTTGTAACAGAATGGATTTACATGAAACTATAAACACAGTGTGTCGTTGTTGTTGAGGTATGGTCGTCTATCACTTCCAAGAAGATTGAAAGTAGAGTAGATGGAGCTAGTATTGTCAGTACGTTATTCTCCGCTGACTTTGACATTGAAATTAAATACTTACTGAAGCGATAGACGCGGTAGAATTGTGTAATATAATCTGAAATCATCATTGTACCTAAGGTTGTTCCCACACAATTTTCAACGAAAACGAAAAACCATGTCGAGCTGTGTTTCGTGACTCTATAGAATTTTTAACAATAGCATAATAGGGTATTTTACTGTGACGTATTGTGAGGTATTTGTATGTATGTATTTAAATATTTTTGAAAAGTATTTGTGCATATCTCTGCTCATGATGTTCACCATCAAAAGGATTTACAACGTAATAGCTTCGTGACCAAGAAACACAGTCGCTCAAAATCAATTTCAAATGTGCGTTCTCTCACTCACAACACAGTTCCATTCTCATTCGGTTCGGGCAGATTTGGGGCTCGCGTTTGCAATCATTCGGCCCATGTGCGAACGGCCTTAAGGTTCCATATGATGTACTAGATTCGGTCTATTGTTCGCAAAACGATTGTGCATTTACCGACAACCAGTAGAAATTTTTATGGGATAGACAGAAAAACACTAGAAACAAAACCAGTCTCTTCAATGAGAACAGTCTGTTTTCGAAAAACAGAACTGTCTTAAAATAAAACAAATTATGTTTTTGTTTTGTTTTTTGATAACAAAACTGATTTCAAAATTTTCTATCATTATTCTACTTCAGTTATAGTTCGCATCAACTTTATCTTTATTTGTATTCCGACAGGTGGAGTAAATATACGTTTGATATGAACGTCTGTGAGAAACTGAACTGTAAATGAATTCTTTCATGACAAAAAAAAGCATACACATCTTGTGACAGATTGTAAATTATGAATTGAAAAAAAAACATAATTCAACGTTATTTCGAGCGTTATTGTGAATTCTACGACAACACAATGTTTTGCGCTAAGATTCTTATCTCATCTGCTAGAATTTCATTACTGTTACACCATTACATTATTTTTTTAAAATGTAATATAATTAGAATTCCCCATGCACCACAGGATTACCGCGATGTTCCCAATAGGTAATAAATGTCCATATACATCGAATGGCGCAGTTCCCACCTTGGTGCCGTCTCCGCCTGGGTGGGTCCAGGACCCCGGTTCTCGCAGGCCTCTAGCCCCTAGCCCCATTCCCCTTGACACTCTACAGCTCTCGGCACGTATTTGTAACAAATAAATACATTTTTACATTAATTTATTTTATTTCGTTTTATTTTGACTTCCTACATCCATTTTATAAAATTATATTTAAACAAAGAGGGCATCAACCTAAGATCTCCTGGTTGAACCTGGTCTTCGAGGACATATTTGGTAACCACAAGAATAAAAAATGATCTTTAGAAGAATATTTTTGTAATATTTATATTAATTATACGCAAAAATTTTAAAACATTTTAGAAACGTATGGCAACTTCGAAATATAAAAAAACAATCATTTAAGAACATAATTATTTTGTAATAATTGTTTTATTATTCTTTATTAATTTATTTATAGAATTTTGTAAAGTACAGATTTAAATCAGGATCCAATTCGGCAATATATTTTCTTTAATATTTTCCTCTTCCTCATTCTATCTACTAATTCACACAACTTAAACCCCTACTGCTTTTCTCCTTCTGCTACTCTCCTTCACGTTTCTACTCTGCCATTCCTACTCTTTCCTCGCTCCTTCTCTCTATCTCAGCCGTCCTCCACCTCTTCTCATCACTGCCTCCCTTCAATAACTGCGCAATCTGCTTTCACTTTTTACTCTTTTCTCAGATGAAAGAAAATAATGTGCTCCAGCAAACCTTGCATATCTTTTCCTCTCTATTTTCCAATTAGCTGCTGCCTTTCTCTTCGTTTCCCAATTTAAATCTTGCAATTCTTTTTATGTTCCTTGTCTCTTCTTCTCGTATGTATTCTGGTATCTCTCTCTCTCTCTCTCTTCCAAATCCTTTTGTATCTTTCATTATATTTGCTATTATCAATTTTTGTTCTATTTTCTTTAATATTTACGGTAATTAATAATATCTTACTTTTAAAACCAATTCCAATAAAAGTCCCTAATTATAATTAATGTAATTTTCAAATAGCAAATTATGTGTACTTCAATTTTTTTAAGTAAACTATTAAATCTTGGCTTGTGGTTCTATAATCTCTTGATGGTCAGCCCTGTGTACTTAAGTCAACATTTTCGAAAATTCCACAATAAAGTTGATTTTTAAAAATAAATTTACTTTTACTTCTTTTACTTTTTTTATTATTTCACTTTCAGGTTGTTAAACTTGAAAAATATTTTAAAAATAAAATAAAAATAAAAATCGAATTATTGTAAATGCAGATGTGTCACAAACACCCACGCTAATTTTAGTATATTACGTTGGCATTATCGCATCAGTTGACTGGACCTGCACGATAAATGCAAGCTGTTAGTGACGATGCGAGAATAACGAATTCTTAAACCAGGACAGGATTAATACACAGGACAGGCTTTTAACCCAAAACTAAAACAAGGACAAAACAAGTTTGATTGTAAACATTCTTTGAAATTTAATACATTTTTAACGTTCCTGTTCGTTATTTGTTTCTGTGGCTGGTCTTCTAAGCACTGAGAAATTCATTTATTAATAATATACTTGCATAACTACGCCTAAATTTCATTATTAACATAAGTAATACTGCTCTTTCAGACGGCAATAATTCGCACAAAACCAGTAATCGAACATCATCCCTCAATAAGAAGTTTTAAAGATGTTAAATCAGATGATCTTGGAGGGTAACTGACATCACTATTTTGTAATGAATAAACAATCAGTGTGTTTAAAAAAAGTCTATTGTTTCGGTTGTATAATGGTTCGTTGAACATAATATGATCCAGTCTAAATGAAAATAGTTTATAATATTAGTTAAATTATATATTGACAAATATTTGTGATATATTTAATACTTTTTTTAAACAAATATTTGGGTGCATCAACTTAGCTACATATATACATTTATAAATATTTGTATTTGGAGAATTTGGAGCATTGAAGAATTAATATGCTTTACAGTTACTGGGCTATTACATTGTTTATAAATTATTTAACATTAAACAGAGATAAATATCTATTACACAATTTTTTTTAGGTAAATTTAATGTAACGTTACATAACAAAAGTTATTTTTCGACATAAATTTACATTGTCTTAGGTTAACAAAGTTTTTTATGCAAGATTACGCAATGTAACATATTAAAATAATTTATTAGTTAAAGATTATTATTATTTTTTGCTTTTTGTCAATGACAATGTAACAGAGTTACGTTACATTTTGGTAAATAACAAAACATAACGTGAGGTAAGAAATATTACTATAAATAATATCTAAAAATCAGCCAAAAAATGTCAAAATTTATAGGAAAAGTCAACTTAAATTTATAAATACAAACTTCTATAGGTCATACAGAATCTGTATTAAATATTCGATTTTCATTGGTCATGTACCAATTCAATAAAAATGCATCGTTATCATCCTGTTTATACTTATATTAATGAAAGTAAAAGACCTTAACCGTGAACACGCAGCCGATGAAGAAACCGGACTGCAATTTACAAGAACTGCGCGAAAATACCGTGACCTTGTAGATCTTATCTGCCTTATAATTGCTCCATTAATTACACAATGTAAAAAAACAAAAAGTACAAGTACGTCTTAAATTCAGTTATAAAAATACAAGTTTTTTTTTAAAAAGATTTGCCGGTTATTTTCTGTTAGTTTAGTTTAAAGATTTGAGTTGAATATGCAGTTACATGTAAAGTTGTATCCTTTATCTGATTCAATAGGCAGATAACTCGTAAATGCGATATATGAGTACTTATCGATTTTCGAATATCTCCCACTGGACGATCGCTATATAGTCAGAGAAATCCATCGAACTGAATCTTAAGAACTATAGCTCCCACACAAATTTTGAATAGAGCTTTTTTGTACATTACGTTATTGTCTACAACTTCTATTAGTAACTTTTTGTTGTAACTTTTATATCAAAGAAGTTACAACATCAAAAACAAATCTGCTACAGCGAATTTTGGCTATCCGAACCGATTTTGGCAAGCGACAAAGCCGTCCGAATACGGGCGTTACGTAGGTCTCATACTGAAAGCGAATTTAACCGAATTTTCACCAAGCGTATACATGAAATGAACCAAACGAATACACTGGAAGGGGATATGAAAGAGAAGGAAATAAAAGTTGTGTATTGATAAAAATTAAAGTAAAAGTTTGCTATTATAATAAATTATGTTAGTGCAAAGCAACTCCAATACAGTACACAAGTTTGACATGGCGTACTGTCGTATCAATACGTGGTATAAATGCTTTAGTATTAGTAGTAGTCGCCGCCGATTTACGTTCGAATTTGACGTCGTTTAAATACGCCTCCAAAGTGTGACAGGCCTAAATAGATATATAAAGGTTATAGTGTTGATAGCAGTACTCCTAAACCTGCGTTTTCCACCCAGATCTAAATGTTTATTATCATCTGGGTGTATAGGTTTGTTTCCTGAAAAAATTGACTATTAAAAAGAATAACCAACTATACCGAAGCTTGCTTCGCATGTAGATGTGCGAGTAAATGTTGCTATGTTTTTTCTGGGTTTATTTAAGTTGCAATTTAGGTTCTTTTTTAAATTTATGAGTTAATGAATACCGTCACAAAAGACACATGTAATATAATAATATCTTCAGTAGCTCTAGAGTAGATTTTTTTATAGTATTGCTACTACCATCAAGATCTGCACCGATGGCGTCTCCAGGCAGTATCACGACCAGAGGATTTATGTTAATTATATAACGCAAGTTATAAATATTTTACTTGCCCCAACGGCTGATTATAGGCATAACGTTTTAGCGCCATCCATTTTCAGGGCTAGATGCTTCGGCACCAATTTTATTAAAACAGTAAAATTAAAAGTTAATTGTGTTACCACTGAGAACTGTCATTTTTTCTTATAAATACACCACTGAACTCGATGCCCAAACCTAATAAATAACATGTTGCGACGTTACCGCAGTAGACACCATTTGAAACTTTTATTTCTTTGAATAGAAAAAAGAATCATGGGAACTTGGAACCTCTAATACAAAATTAAATAAAAATAGAGTAAACAAATATCAGTCGTCTCCGTCTGGATCCGATAAATATTGGTCTTGGGTTTAAGTTTGGGCAGCTAATAAACGATTCACAGGGTCCTCAACCTTCGACGGTAAACTACAAGAAGAGATCCGGCTAATATGTTCAACGAAGAGTAGAGAGAAGAGGACATGCGAATTATTTTATATCTTGTTGCAGTTGCTGAAGGTTATGTATTTAATACCAGAAAAAATACATTAACTAATGATAAATATCTTATGAAACGTCAATATTTTGAAACTGGTTAGGGTAAACAATGACCTTAAAGTAAACATGTATGCATAATTTACGTAAAACTTATGTTTATTTATGTAACATTTTTTAAATTATTAATGTACAACATAAGAAAGTGTTTTAAAATAACAAAGTTTCTGATTCTTTTCATGAAAAATCGGTATTTTGATTTCTAAAGCTCTGTAAAAAATTGAAAAATCAATAAAAAAAAAACACTCGACAGGGTTACCTGCAGAATCTTATCAACTAATGAAATCATTTTGGTTTTTGGATTTCAGAAAATCCAGTGATGAGTTATGAGTTATGTATCTCAGTGCTTGTACTTTGGATTAAAATAAAAATATCGCCACTTTTCAGGAAAGTATTACGTTTTCAGTTGAATTAAAATTGACAGCTCTTATTGAAAGACCCTATATTGTTAAATTCGGCATATAAACAATCAAATATATAATCCCAAAGCCAAGTTTAGTGTTGCGTTTTACGCATTCTAACCACATTTTGCTCCATAAAAAAAAAATCATTAAAATTTCATACACATACTTTTTGTATTTCATATTACCAACATGTCCTAGTGTTTAAACCTGGCCTCCCACGCTGGCAGGTCTGCAGCATTACCTTACCATCTGGTTTACTTTATTTATTAAGAAATGTCGCAAACATCTGACTAACGCAGAATCCTTGTACTTTTACGTACTACAATATTTTAATAAAACATACGAATTACATTGTGGTGACATTACCTCATTTACAGAGCTGTACTTATCTTTTTAAAGTGATGAATTGTTATTAGTTTCAAAAAGAGCATGTGAACGTTTTTTTAACTTTCGATTGAAATAAAATTTAATACGAGTATTTATATATTGGCGTTTATCCAAAAAAAAAGTTGACGGAGTTATAGCTATATAAAATTTAAATGTCAGTTTTACTGCATGTTCTACCTCTGCATATGACGTCACAAAAGAAATAAGTAATCGAGATAATTTTTCCTTTTTCGTAGCCTTCATAATATAATACTTCATGGGATACACAACCCAGGTGTTGTAGTAAATGGAAACTCTTGGAATTATCTCGTATGCTTTTCTGTTGTATAAAAGAGATAGTAAATCGTCGGATGTGACGTGTCATGCATTGAAATTTTCTATAACGTTGGACTCATTTAATATTTAAAGAGACATAATAACTTTTTTAATAGTTAATATCTTTTAAATTATAAGTAGTGTTTAAAAAATAATTGGACATATCGTATCGTATGATTTTCTGTTGTATAAGAGAGATGGTAAGTCGTCGGATGTGACGTAGCATGCATTGGAATTTTCTACAACGTTTGATCGCTTTAATAGTTAAAGAGACATAATATCTTTTTTAATTATTAATATCTCCTAAAATATAAGGAATGTTTAACAAATAATAGGACGTTTGAGGTTCTGGTAGCCAACTTTATCAATATATAGTACAGTTTTACAGAAATTAAGTCTTGGTTCACAAGCCCGTTAGCCCCGCACTTTCATTTACTCTTGGAGCAGGGCTCTAGTTCATCTATAAATCTGGTCCTGATTATAAATTTCTTGTGGTTTTCTGATTTCGTAACAAATATTTCCCAAATACTTGGACTTTTTAACACAGCTGTGATCGACCTCAAGACGCTCTGAGTGCGTCATGTCGCGCATGATTTGGGACGGAACTGTATCTCAAGCTAGAGTGTCCATGTAAAGGCATTCGTACATAAATAATTCTGATGTTAACGTAAGACTTATTACTTTGACCAACAGGGTAAAGGTCAAGAGGTGGAGGTAAGGTCAATAGTGTATAACGTGGACATATGCGTTACAGTTATTTGAAGAAGTTTTTGCAGTGTTACGTAAATTTTACAGTCTCACGTTTCGTAACCTTTGTGCATCATGAATAAACAAACATTGGAAGTCACCCGCTAAATATAGTTAGGGGTCATTCATAAATTACGTCACATACAAACCAGGGGGGAGTAGATTCTCAAAGTGTGACAAGATGTGACATGAGAGGAAGGGACGAGTCATTGTATTTGTGATGTCACATACAGGGTGCGGCATCATAACTACCTTTTTTAAAAAGCGCGCCATTCAGTCGGTTGATGTCGTAGCGGAGCGCTAGTGATCTTGTTCTTGAGGCGGGACAATAAAGTTTTGTCTTGATATAGTTTAGTTGCCATCATGCGTGGGAACAGTGAGGAGCATGCGTTTGCCGTTGAGGTCTACATTTCGAGCGGATGTTCTGTGATCGCAACCCAGCTCTCAGACCGGAAATCAATTGTTACGGGGGTCACTATATTCAGACAAACTGCAAGTGCGACAAGACGAAGAGCTGCAGTCGCTCGGCCCATTAGATCACCTGAGAGCATTAAGGCAGTGGGAGCTTCAATGTTGCGATCACCTTGGCGTTTTACGCGCTTTTCTTCCCATGTTTTCTTATATTTCAAGTTGCATGTGACGTCACAAAGCTCCTATCCAATTTTGTAACAATTAGTCGACCCGCTCTCTCCCCTTGTGACGTAATTAATTCATATTCCCTTACTTGTGTTTAAAGTTTGTTAAGGGAGGACATAAAACAAAAAATCTGTAAGCAAGACTGTCGTTTCTTCCAGAGATAAACAGTTGGCAACCTTAAATTCCCATAACTCATTTTTCACTTCACAAAAATGCAGCATACTGTGAATTTGGCATAAGTATAAATGAACTGGCAATAAAAAAGCAACAATAAAATTTACAAGACAATAAATCTCTAAATTAACATTTTGTTTCCTAATATACAATAAGATAACTTAATATATCATAAATAATTTTTTTTATTTTTTGAAGGTTGTCAAATTGTCCTCCTAAAATTCCACGAAATGTTTCTACATAATTCAATAAATTAATAGTAAGAAAGATATTCATTACAAATACTCGAGGAGTCAATTTACAACGCGATTGTAGCGACCATTACCCCTGCGGTGATTCTGCGAACTTGTCAAATGAAAGGAACCTTATAATTGGTGGGATGATAACAGAAAAAAGAACATAAAAATTCAATTTAAAAAACTCACTTTAGACATTATTGAGATTGTATAATGTCTATGAAGTTCAACATATCAAGAATTTTGAGATTAAATGCGATGGTGAAGAAATGGATGACATCCAATGAAATAACTCCACCTCTAATTAATGACTGGCATGTTCGCATTATCAAAATATTACGCGTATCTGTTGAAATATTTCAAGTAAGTAATTTAGGATGTTTTAAAGGAATTAAATTAACACAAATTAAAAGAAACGATAAATTATATTCAGAGGCGGACTTAGCTTCATACTCTACAGCAGACATTTCGTTTATCTCTCTTAAGATAGCACCAACTGAAGTAAAAAGTAAACAAAAACATATGTTTGAATATGTATTTTATTATGATAGGTTATTAACAGTGGCGAACTGTGTCTTATGATATTGGTTGCCATAATTGAAATTTTATAAAATAAATGTATTATATATTATTACTTTTCCATGTTTATTAATATATCCATGTTTGCCGTGAAAGAATAAAGAATCTATGGAAATATGTTTTCACAATTTGCTACATATATACTAGAAATATTAAGATGATTTCATCTTCTCCACGGTTGGTGCAAATTGTCTATTTATGAATTTATAAAGTCGTGTTACTAAGAAATAAAAAGTGAGAAGGATAATAATTAATGCTGATGTCAAAAGAAAGAGCACGTCTAGTTGTTGTTGCTGAAACCACGACAACCCTTGTCTCGCTGTTCTTAAGTGATCTGTTCCGCCATTCCTGATAACATACTCCGTCCACCAAACTAGAAGTTCCTTTGGAGAATTTAAAGTATCAGCTATGCCGGACGCCACCTTCTTCGCAGTGTTCTTGAATCTTAAAAGAGAATTTATTGAAAAATTAATACAACTCTATTAATTTATTAGGTAGGAAGAGTACAAACCTATTTTCTTTGATTATCTTTTGGATGGTCTCTACCAATAGAGCTGTAGTCACAGTTTGAATATCCAGTTTTATGCCGTAGCCAAGATTTTCAACTTGCCCAGCGTTTGTAAATTGATCCAAGAAAAGAGGAAAGCAAATTACAGGCACTGCTTTAGCGGCTGCTTCTTGCACAGAAAAAATTCCGGCCTGAGTAATAAA
Source organism: Panorpa germanica (assembly GCA_963678705.1). Classification (NCBI taxonomy): domain Eukaryota; kingdom Metazoa; phylum Arthropoda; class Insecta; order Mecoptera; family Panorpidae; genus Panorpa; species Panorpa germanica. The sequence continues at coordinate 8,790,458 of OY783216.1, read as the reverse complement.
TACTCGCAGTCTTGGGTCAGCTAAAATATCTTGCTGAGGAAGCCATGGTAACGCCAACACGTTGCTAGGAAAACTTGTTGTGTTGTCCGCCCATTTTATAAGAACTTGCTGTGGTAATTGTCTGAAGGCTTCCAGAAAAGTCTCTATTAATGTTTTAGACATTAGGCTAGTGTGAAAAATTCCTCCGAATGAAAAATATATGAATCCGTTGTCTCCAGCTTTGGAGATGAAGTCATCCAGTTGGGGTGAAAGTTTTTGGGGTTGGCGAATATGTACTCCACCGATATTGACAACAGCTGGTGGTACGGATCTCGAGTAACCCATGGCAGGAATAGAATTCACCATAAGAAGTGAGACGTTTCGCTGTAGCTCATAAAACGGTGGGAATTTTATGTCGGGATATTTTTCTACCAACCAATTTTGTATTCTGGAAGCATACAGCCAGTTGTGATATAGCATCACATAGTTTCCTAAGATAAAGTCAATAGTTCGTTGCAAGAAATTGTCTTGTGGATAATTTAAGAAAAATTGTGTCTCAATGCCAAAATAATTATCAACTCCAAAAGTCAAATAATGCCAGGGTGGAGTAAGAGAAGGAGATATTAAAATAACGGGGGCTTTTTTTACAAACCCTATGCTGTGAAAACAATCTGACATATATGCATGAAGGATTATTACGTCATACTTTGTATCTGACGTCATTATATTAGTAACTACGTCATTCTCCAGATATGCACAAGGTTCTTCTGCGTATACTCTGAGGTATGTTTTAGTCATCTCCAATGGAGATAACGATTTTGAAGCATCCAACGAGTTTTTCATCCTGTGAAATGATAGGTTAGGTTGGAATTGTTTATACAGATGTTTTAGAAACTTTTGCATGTTTGAAATCGTAATATCAGTTATGTTCTTAACAAGTAGACTTACAAAATAATTGATACGCATTTTAGTATCTATTTTTCAAAATCATATCTATAAAATGCTTACATTTCAATAAGTGCAGGTGTTCCTTTGACAACGGCATCGCTATGCATCAAATGTTGGTTCACTTGAGATTTAAAACGTCCATTATAAGGGACAACACACAAATATGTCACATTGTGACCACGAGGTATTAGTTCCTCTAGAATTGATGAATATAAGATGTTATGAGACGATAATGAAATGTGGTTAATTATTAAGATGTTGGAACAACTAATATTGATCACATGTAAAATACAAATAATACTCGTAAAAATATAACACAGCTTGATGTACATGACTGACAATGTATCAACGAAAAATGATTATCTTTTGCAATGATATTTATTTTATTATTTTGTTATCACTTGTACAAATACAGAAAAATTAAATACGTCTATGAATATTTAATTAGTCAAGAGTAATATGATACCAAATATATTGGTTGTCAGGTGCAAGGTGTGCGGGACAGAGATAGAAAAGCTGTAGCCTATTAAGTATTCATGTGCGAGAAAAGAGTAAATAGTGAAAAGAAGATTGTGCAGTTATTAAAAGGAGGCAGTGAAAGGAAGCGGTAGATGGCGGAGATAGAGAGAAACAGTTAAACATCAGTTTAGAAAATAGAGAATTTACGGAGAGGAGCTAAGGAAGACAAGAGGTTGATGGCGGAGATAGAACCAAGTAGAAAATAGTAAAGGAAATAGAAATAGTAAAGGAAGAGAGCCAAGAAGAAATAGTGGGGGTAGTAAGTGAGAAAAACAATGAGGAGTAGTGAGCAAGAAAATGCTGTTGGAATTAATATGTTAGAATAGTTTTAGGTTTAGGTTGGCAATGAGATGTAATTACGTGATTTAATATTGAAAGAATGTAAAGTCTAAGTGTGTGTCACACATTAAATTAATAAAAATATAAAAAATATATTTTAATTTAGGTAAGGATTTAGAATCGCCATCCAATTACTAGGAATATGTTCAATAAAACAACTCTTGTATCATAGAAAACTTACCTTTATTATAAAAAGATAGTAGCAGATTTCGAACTCCTCATGCGAGATTATCTTCAGGTAAAACAAATTATAAAATTTCACTCTTTACTGGCACACTATTCCCTGATCAATATTTGTCCCCTTGTTAAAACATTGCAAGTCAAAATTAACGCAAGATGACTCCTGTTACAGTGAAGCTATATCAAAGAATAAATTAATGAATATACATATTTTATTAAAAAATTGGATATTATTTCTTTGGGTCTAGGGGGAGGGGTTTGTAGCAGATATTTGTTTAATTAAATTTAAAGTCAAGGTTATTCGTCGTCGACAGTTTAAGTATATTGCAACTTCCCTTTCTTTTCAAATAAAGGAACGGTCTCATTCGAAAAGAAGGTTGATTGTTTAATTTGAAAACTATCTCAAATCGATACATATTTATACAAAAATAAATACACCTGGAACATTATAACAGCGATAAAAAAAATTTATTTAATGTGTACATATATACATTTCAATTTATTGTTTAATAATTATTTATTGCAGCCAGGAGCCAATAATTTCTTGAACCCTCAGTTTAGCTGCTTTCATTTCCGCAGAATCATTCGGGGAAATAGATTGCAAGTCAGCGCAATGCGAATATCCTAAAGTATCAAAGTATAGCATTAGTAAGTTATTTGTAATATCGCAAATTAAGCAGCTTAGGGCTTGCTCACACTACAACTGTTTCATTGTTTTCAGTAGGATATAGTCGCATTAGCACACCTTCTTATGACAGTAAGTTTCTATTTTGATGTTTCTTAATACTCCACTGTATGTATTTCATATATCCGTCTATGTCTTCCTTCTTTTTGGATTCGAAAGAGAAGAGGAGAAATGATACTGATGTTCAGTGGTGTATTAAGAAATATTAAAGAACAAACTAAAGAACATCTCTTGACAAAGTGTACTAACGCAAAACAGATCAGAAGGGAAGCAGTAACAAAATGTAGGTGCTGCAAGTAATCCTAAGTCTTGTCAATCATACCTGGAACGACAATAGCTGGAGAGCTTTCATTAACATCCTCCAGGACACCAATAGCATGCCAAGGATCTACAGTTCCATGGGTGAAGATTACGTTTGTTATATCAATGTCTAGCCCTCCGTAGACGGCATTTGTACGTCTAACTCCACGTTCTAGTAGAGGTTCAGCTGCTTCGGTGAAGCTACATTGTACAAACATGGTTACATTGCTAATTCCAAGTTTTATTTTCTACTTCTTGTATGGAAATTGCTTTGCAGTGCAATTTTACACTTCCTAACTTGCGAAAAGCTAATTCCAAAGTCTACTTGTGACATAGAACTACTACATAGGCTTACTACAAGCTAATTAAAATATTACATCGCTAATTTGAAGGTTTATTTTCTACTTGTGGCATAGAAATTGTCTTGTATTGCAAGTCCCTCACTTGCTAGCTTACTACAATCTAATTAAAGCGTTACATTTTCTACTTGGGTTAACTTACATATCTCCGTAGTAATCTCGGCAAACATCGATGAAATATTCTAGAGGGAAAGCTTCTGTAGCGAACGGTTGGTTGTCTGAGAGACTTGTTTGATAATATCCGTACTCTGTGCATGTTTGATACACCCATTGTCTCACTGTAAATAGAAATTACCCATTACTTATATATCTATGCATATTTATATTTACCTTTGCTAAAGACAAGTCTATTTTAAAGTATGAATATTGTTTCCAACCATTGCTCCAATACAAAACAAACTGCAGAGAAAGAAAAACACACTCCCTAATTAATAAAACTTCAAGTAGGCTTCTGTCAATACCCAAAATACGTGAATATAACCTTAAAATTAGTCAGAGATTTCCTAATATGACACAGTTTGTTGCAATGGCTTCGCTCAGTGAAATAAAGTTGTCCGCAATGTGATACGATAAACGCAAATTCAAAATAAAACGACAACTAAAGACTATATCTAGTATGCCAAATTATATTTACCTATGCTAAAGACGCCGAAGTCTATTTTAAAGTATGAATAATATCTTTAACCATTGCTCCAATACAAAAAAAACTGCAGAGAAAGAAAAACACACTTCCTAAATAATAAAACTTTATGTAGGCTTTTGTCAATACCCAAAATAATTGATATAACCTTAAAATTAGTCAGAGATTTCCTAATATGACACAGTTTGTTGCAATGGCTTCGCTCATTGAAATGAAGTTGTTGGCAATGTGATCTGATAAACGCAATATCTGATAAAGACAATCAAGCACACTTACTAGCGCCAGTAGCTGTTGTTCCCCAATTTATATTACTGTATATTTCTACTACAGATTTGTAATCAGCTGTAACGCATCCACTTGTTCCAAAAATGTATTTTACGAAAGCTGCAAGTCTGCCAACTGCATCTCCATTGGAATCATCATCGATAATCTTACACACAGCTTCAATATCTCCTGTCCTGTGGTACTGAACTGTTCCAGCAAACTCATCTGCTATTGTCATGAAGAAGGTTTCCAAATCGTTAGTACGATTAGGATAGACTGCAGTGCAAAGGCTGAAATATTTCAACAACTATTAATTCCTCCCAAAAATAAGCGAGAGAGCTAATATAAGTCTGCGTCAAAAAATATTTTGTGTAGAACATGACGACTAGACTTACTTAAATTGTTCAGCAATTCTTTCAGGTCCTCCTTCTTCATGGAATTGTACAAGAAGATTATCAACAGCTTCTTGAATGGTGTCAACACAAGACTGGCTACCGATTGAACTCAGTGCTGAATTTACAACCTCGTAATATTCTGTAAGAAAAAGACTTAAATAAAATATCTGTACGAAAACAATAATTTCGAGAAAGGATTCTTTATTTTACTGTAAAAATCAGCAACAGCTAATACAGGGGCACTTGAAGCCAGCGCTCCAACGGTAAGATGCGGGAACTTTAGCCTGAACCAAGCAGCCATGTTACCGGCATACGATCCTCCAACAACAACAACTTTACTATTTTCCATGCCTGGCGAACAAGAAGAATTTTATTATTGTGATTCACCAAACAAACACCTTTGTCGATATTTAAACATCTATGAACTCACCTGGATATGTAGCTTTTACATATTCAATAAAGTAAGCTAAATCAGCTAATGATTGATCAACATTTAAAAATTGAAGGTTAGGTGTAGATGCATTCCTACAAAATAAATTGCAATTTGGTTGGTTTGAATATTGGATATAAATGGTTCATATCCATGTTATACATTCAATGCAAATTTGAGAGTACTTACGGTGTTGGATGACTTGCTCCATAGTATCTGTGTTCGGTGTAAAACAAATGCCCGTTATGTTGTTGCGCAATATCATAAATTTGTCCACCTCGAATAGATCCCGCACTAATTGTCCATTCACCGCCAATATAAATTAAGATGGGTCCACCAGGAACAAAATGTTCATCGTTGGACATATATCTCTGCAATGGAACATTCACTGTAAATGACTGTCATGTTTTACAAGATATTTTCTAGGTTATGTACATACCATTTGCCAAACTCGATTATCTCTTGGATTAAAATGATCCAAACGTTGTTCTAGCCATAATGTGTCAATACGATGAAGTGTCTTTCTCACCGGAAGTGGAGGCTCTCTGGTTTTATATTTAGTGTTTAATATTTTACGCCCAACAAAACCTTCAACGCCAATCGACAGCACTGCCGCTAGTGCCAGAAGGAAGAAACACAGACGCATTGTTAATCTGCAACGTAAAAAAATAGAAATTTGCTTGTGTATTTTGATAATAGGCTTGTGAACCATGATTTATTTCCATAAAACTGTGCAATATTGATAAAGTTGGCTACTAGACCCTCAAATATCCAATTACTTTTTAATAACTCCCAATATTTTAAGAAATATTAAAAATTAAAAATTGAATTTTTTCTCTTTGAAATTTAAAAGGATCAAACAAAAATTCCAATGCATGATAGGATACGTCCGCTGATTTGCCTTCTATTTTATGCAACAAAGACACATACGAGTGTGTACATGTGATACGTCATTTACTACTAACACCTGAGTTATGTATCCCATAAAGTATTATATTAAGACGATTTCGAAAAAGGAAACACAATATCGATTACTTATTACTACTATGACGTAATATGCATATCTAAAACATGCAGCAAAATTGAAACTCAAATTTGAAATAGAAATAGAAATTGTAAATTGAAATTACTTTTTACAATTTATCCGCCGATAAAAATTAAAGTAAAAGTTTATTCTCACGATAAATTATGTCAGTGCAAAACAATTCCAATACACCCTACAGTACACAAGTTTGACTTGGCGTACTGTTGTATCGGTTAGTGGTTTCTATGTATTGTTACACAACACATGCAAAGAACATAGGAGTCAGCTTGCTTTGAGAGTTTTAGCTGCCCAATCAAGCCGCAGATTTACGTCCGAATTCGCAGTCGCTTAAATACGCTTGCAAAGTGTGACAGATCGAAAACTAATATGGAAAATATGGCACCACTAAATAAAGGTAATTGAAAAAAAAAGATATGTTACATAAAATATTTGGTTATGTAACTCCTTTAAAATCTAAAAATATTTAGATATTCAACTGTATAATATTATCAGGAATAAACAATGGCTTACCTGTCCAAAACAATTACCAGATTCAATGAATGTTTTGTGCTTTATATAGATTGTCTTATCAGATAAAATTAAGAGATCAACGTTCGATTACAATAACTGTTATAATATTTTGATTGCGCTAAATTGTGTTTCCCCAAATCACTGATTACCTTATTACTTTAGTGTTGATATCAGTTATTATCATATCTGATAAAATTACAATGTTCTACAATGATAGTCATTTTTACTTAATTAATAATGGTCCCATTATAGGTTATCTGCAAATGATATTACATTGTGTATTATAAATTAAATATCTTCGTGCAGATTGTTGCATTTCGTGCATTCGTGTTTTTGAGCATTCCGTTCAATACTTATTAAAACAAACATTAATACATAATAAAGATAAGAACCAAAAGTAAAAAATAATTTTTTTTTTTTTTTTATTTCTCCTATTGTTTCAGTAATCTGCCTAAGTAGGCAATAAGCTTCTTACATGATTAATTAATTAAGACATGTAAGAGAAACATTCCAGTGAATGCCCTCTTGTTTTTATATACAACTAGCTGTCCCGGCCACGCGTTGCTGTGACTAACGTTTTTGTCATATTACATTACATAGCGCCATCTATTGAATATTTACTCAATCTAGTCAACAGAATATTTACTCAATCTAGTCAACAGATGTCGCCATCATCGTCGATAATTAATAGACAAATAATTTGCAATAAGATAATATTGCAATCATAAATTGAGATGTAAGCTATCCTATCTTTCCAGTTGGATCAAACTGCACACGGTGTACAAATTTGATTAAAATCGGTTAAGTAGTTTAGGAGTCCATCGCGGAGGAACAACGTGACACGTAATTTATATATATTAAGAAGAAGATAAACTATTATAATATATCATACATTGTACACTATTCCCTATCGCGGACCTAAAGTTAGGTCTATTGGTTGATATTGATTAAAAAATAAGTAAGAATGTAATATGTAGGAGCTCACATTCCGAATTTTTAATTACTCACATTCTAAAACTTTAACCTGTATTTAATTTATATATAATGGCAAATAGTTTTGGAGATTTCAGTAAGGTAACTAACTGCCTGTGCTATCTATCAGGTAGTAGTGTAAAACTATACGCCTGGATAATCTGCAACTATAACAACAATCTCGGCACAGTCGCAATAATTTAATATACTCAATTTTAAAGATTTGTGTTTTAAAATAAAATTAAGCTAGACTGTAAATTATATATTAATCATATAGTAGTTATGGATAACTAACTAAAATTTAAATTTTGTTTAACAAAGTTTTTTTATGGAGTTTTCATTTCAACAAAATATTTTACGACTGGCCTATTGATATAAAGTAATACAGTTATTAATTATATATTATGCTTAATAATATGGTGTGTATCGATTAATTCTAAGGTATATAAAGTTTTAATTGTAGGTACACGTTTCCCTTCATGTAAAACGATTTTTTTTTTCAAGTAAATACACCCTAATAATAAGGGTGCATTAAAGAGTATAATCATATACAAAAATATAGTGTAGATGCTTTATTATATGATTAATTTCTTAATATTCAATAAAAAATGTTATTATTTATTATAATAAATGAAAATATAATGTAAGCAACTGCACCTATTGTTCGAATCCTTGCTAAAGTTTGTGTAATAGTAAAATAGATGGCATTAATGTATATTTAGGCTTATCAGGTACTAGCATGCTTATCGTTATTCCGTAATTAATACAATTTGTAGATCCTCATGTCCTTGATGGTCTTCAAACTATAGCCCTCTGATGTAGGAACAACTTCTTCACTGGATGTAATTTGAGTTTAAAATCTCAAGATCTTTTAAAGAAATTTGTTGAAACAGCTATAAAAAATGTGCCTGTAAATTCCATACTAAATATTATAATTAATGTGCACCTATATATCTATTTATACCCGGCACTGGTACACAGAACATAAAACATTCAACAAATGTAGGTAGGAGGAAGTAACGGTTTAAAAATTGTTTAAAAAATTTATTATATATGGAATGCAGACAGGTATTTTGTGTGTCATTAATACCAGGGGCAGTCTAAGGTTCACAAAGACTCCTTGAATTTGAAGTACATTTATACAGGAGGTATTGCTATATAACGCAATTATAAAATTTCTATATAAGAGTTGTTTTCTCATCATGTGTTTTTCTAAAAGATATTTCTAAAGCAATACATCAATTTAAAGAAATTAAAAATTATCAATTCAAATTGCTATCATAAATAATCATATACTTTCAAGGATAAAAAACTGTATCATATGGATCCCTAGTATAGAATTGCGAATCTGCTCTAAGCAGCGGGTTCAAGCAAGTATTAAAACAGCACCTTTACATGTCAAATATTTTAATCCATAAATTCGTTCATATGGGGAAGTAGTAGTATAGTAATAGTTCAATAACGATCGTTCAGTTCATTAGTAACACAATATCGTTAACTTGACGATTGTGACGTTAAGCATTATTAAATAAATAGTGCATATATATTAATTAATTCCGTAAGACAATATGAATAGCATCAAGTATGCAAAATATGTTGCATAAGTAATTTTATTTGATATTACGTGTCGCCATCTGGTATACATACATATGTCTAACTATATATACAGGTGTTATATTTCTATTATAATATTTTCCTTATGAATTTGATGTACAAATGTTCTTTTTATTATATTTACAGTTACTTACGTATGGGTCACGTGGGTACAGTATCCAGCACAAGTTCTGTCAGCATGTTAATCTGTAAATGCTATCCAAACTATTTATAAGCACATATAACTGCACGAATAGTCTCGTATTAATTAATATATATGATGCATTTTTACATTGGTAAAACTCACAAGTCAACTATGAAAAAACACCGAAAATTATAGGTTATGTTTTGAAAGTATGTAAAAAATCTCTTTGAGCTCCTAATTAGCCACTATTTGTAAAATACGCTAGAGCATCTCTTTATAGATCCATGCCTGAGTCAAACACAAAACAATTCTTCATTTACACAAAGGTACCAGGTTAATTTAATTTATTAATTTGTATAATTATAATTGTAAACAAAATATACAATCAAGAAAATAATTTTATATTATTACATTTTCAAAATTGCTGGTAATATTTATCATAAGCAAATCTAAATAGAATGTAAATTTATAGTTTGGGTTCAATTTATTTGAAATAATAACTATCCGAGTACAGTTTCACCTTAAATGTTGCAAATATTCTGGTGAGGGTCTTATTAAACGTGAATGTAACGCAGCTGCCTTACTTGGAACTTACTAGCCTATTAATAATAGTATTAATTTATTTGTTATACAAAGAGAAAAATTATTTATCATATAGCGTATGAATTATAAGAATAACATTTATTTGGCGACTCATCTTGACTTGCTTTCTTTGCGCAGGCTCTGATCATGCCGCTACCACAGAATAATAACAGGTAATGAAGACCTGCTCCCTTATAAAAAATTTTAACTTTAAATATGTATTTAATGTGTTTCTGAAAATTTTATATGTAGGGGAAAAAGTAGAGGTTAAGGAGAACCTAACCTCTAGCTTAAATGATTCGTGTTTAACATCATCAAAAAGAATATATATTCAAGAGTTTGCTAGTACACATGCTACTTTTCTGAACAGAAACATGACCGTGAAATATACACACTTAATAGTTTACAGAATTTTATTGTTGTCATGTTTCATTTAACAACCATAACGTCGGGAGTCATTAACGCTAAGTTAACAAACGAATTAATAATAAATGAAGATAATATTTCAATTTAAATGTGGTGCACCCGCTGAAACACAGTTTTATTGTTTTACTGCATGCTCCAAGTGCAAGTTCGAAGTGTACACAGTGCTGCGACTACTCGGGTTAGTATACGTGTCTCGTACTGGTTTGTTGAAACATAATATTACGACCTGTTGCTTCAGTATGATGTATTCAATATCTACAACCACAACTAAATGCAAGTTAGTTAGTTCCACTTGGATCACGAGTCAGACCTTCTTCAGCGTAAAGACCGTAGTCCTCTTTGACGTTAGGGCATTGACCTTAACCTTCAAAACTAGTTATTTAAAAATATAATACAAGCGCACAGAGTGCGGTAGTGTAACAGTGATTAAACAATAATTTTGCGAGTGCTATCAGTGTTTTAATGCTAATAATTATTATTTTAAGTGTCGTCCGTTGCATTTATTCAAGTGTACAGTGACGTGTAGGGTAAACGTCGTATCCACGTGTTCTTCGGAGTATTGTTATCGTAGTGTAGATTAAAGTTATTTCAGTGAAAACTCATAAATTGTGAAAGTGTAAAAATGTTTGTGTAGTGTGCTCTTAAACTTAATACTTTTAAATATTAATAACTTATAATTAAATCAATAATGGCAGACTCAAAGAATAAAAGTGTTTTTGTTGCATATATTTGTTGGCTCTTTGGAGGCATTTTTGGATTACATCATTTCTATTTAGGACGTGACAGGCATGGTTTCTTAACCTGGGGGACCCTAGGTGGTTACATGTTTATAGGCTGGTTGACTGACTTCTTCAGAATTCCTGGTTATGTTAGGGATGCAAATGATGATCCTAAATTTATTGAGAAATTTATTGTGGAGTTAAAAAACAATCCTAAGGTTTGTATTTTTTCAATAATAATTATTCGAAATGTAGATAACAGTAAATAGGGTCAATAGGACCGTTCTATTACATTTAAATGCTCCTGCCTTGAAATATCAGCCCCCTTCAGCAAATTATTTTCTATTTTTTTCTTAGTTCACCACTATTTCAGAATATTTTAATGTAATGGAATAATATTCTGTAAACTTGAAATGTTAAAACAAAACAAAAACAAATAATTTTTATGCTGATATCTATTTAATAAATACGTCGGGCGATTGGAATTTAAATTATTTGATTACGTGATGGAACCCATTGTCTAAATATACAGAAACGTACGCAAATAAGCGCAAATTGTAGAGGGGCACTTGGCTATATGGTATATTAAAATGTACACTAGATAGAATCCTATCTTTGCAGTTATGATCGATCCCGATTATTACGTCTTCAATTATCACATTAAAGCTAATGGTATTTATTTATTTTAAACTCTCTCTCTCTTCCAATGATGACGTCAGATTCGACGACAATTCCTATTTTATTTATAAACAATAAATGAATTTGTTAATTAGTTTATAACGAAGATTAGTGTTGTAGTAATTAGTTGATCAAACCGTGACTGATACGGCAATGCTCTGTAGTAGGTTAAGTCTTAAATTTAAACCGTAAACATAACGGTAAAATCGTCACCGATTTATAATTGGCACATATCGTAGTTTTATTATACAATGTTATTATTGTTAAGGTTTGTGTCTTTACTAAGTGTCTCTTATGTAGATAATAAGCTTGTGTCCTATGTCTTAATTTCTATAGAAGTGTACTATATATTGATCAATTGATTACTAGAACCTCAAACATCCAATTATTTTTTAATAACTCCTTATATTTCAGGATATATTAACAATTAAAAAAGTCATTTTTTCTCTTTAATTATTAAAGGGATTCAACGTTGGACAACATTCCAACTGAATGTGACAACACAGCCGCTAGTTGTTATCTCTTTTATACAATAGAGCGTAAAAGAAATAGCATATTCAAGATAGAACTCTGACAAGTTTACAGGTTACCAAAATTACAGATCATAAATCTCTGCTATATGTATTTATATATCAAAATATCAAATATTATTTATAGCTATTTCAATAAAATTTCAATATTATGTCTGCCTTAGCAGAGTTAAATAAAATAAAAACTTATTATTCTTGACTTGACTTGATTATTTCGACTACCAACGGCTACTAAACATTACCACAGCACTGACCTAATCAACAAATACACATTACACATTTATTAACATCAATTTCAATGAACAATTGAAAAATCGACCACTAAAAAATGACGACACAAGTCTATTTAAAGTATTAACAAAATATCTTATCTTTCTTAATAATTTTAACCTTATTAAACAATTTCAGCCTCCATTTTCAACTAACCGTTTCCTGTCAAGTGTTGTCATCAGCTACCTATGGGGTCAAATGGTCATGATCGCCGTACCTGAAGATGATTTCCATGGAATAAATTTCAGATTTCTTTATTGGTTAATTCCACTTGGTGCATCTTTAGGTAAAATATAACCAATACTCATCAATAGATAAAGATGGTCTTACCGAGTAATAATATTCAACTATCTTTCAGGCGTTTGGACGGTTGGCAATGTTGGACGTGAAAAGGGTACCATTTGGGCATCTCTCATTACAGCTTATGCAACTTATCCAATAAGATATTACTTCTACGATGAGTCCATCTGGTTTACAACCATGATTGTCACATCTGCACTTGCTTTTGATTATTTCTCTAAAGAATGGAGAAGAGAACCTAAAAAGAAACGCAGCCTTGTAAAGTATGTTCAAATAACAAATTATACCGAATTTATTTACTCGTACGGAACTAATATATCACTATTTTGACAGACGTGTCGTCATTATTTCTTGTTGTGCCATGCTGTATTTCTCGCTGCTTGGAAGCTATATGTACTTTAATGGTAAGATAACTGATAGTGCTGGAGATGAAGTTCCAGTTCATGAAGCTATCAAACATTTCTTCACATCCCCCTGGTGGACAAATCTGAAACAATCTCTTTACGATACCTACCAATATGCGCAACATCATGGCTACTATGAAACTTGGAAACAAATGATAGATTTGTTAGACGCGGATGGAGAACAAAATGCCTATAAGGTAATGCAATACATATTGTCAAAGAATTAAAGGTTTGTTTCTTAGATATAGAGAAAACAAATATCCACCCCATTTTTGTTCTACCTCCAATTTTATCAGATAGTAGTTGATTAACTTACTATCTTATACGATATAACTTAACATTTTTTATTTCTAGGTGCTTGGAGTATCTCCAACATCATCTCAATCTGAAATAACATCAACTTGGAGAAAATTATCAAGAGAATTTCATCCGGATAAAGTAAAGGATCCTTCAAAACGAGGAGAAGCCCAAGAAAAGTTCATGGAGATTCAACAAGCATATGAAATATTATCCAGTATTAAAAATAAAAGAAAATCTAGAAATAAAAAGTATTCTGAATAGATAATAAATATAAATAGTAATTCACAAAAACCAAAAACCAGTCAGGGTATAAATAACTATTTTTATGCTGTTCACATATCTACGTTAATGAATAAGTGTTAGTGAGATGTTCCAAGTGAATATTTGCCAAACTGTTTGAAAAAATAGATGTATTTTATTTTTAAATTTATAAATGTATTAACTTATTTCAAATAATAAAATATCACCCAATTATAATTTAAACTTTAACTGATTTTATAACATTTATTGGGAATGAAGTTTTAAGTGACGCTGTTGACTTCAAAATCAGTGCTCATTTCCGTTTCAACATGAACAACTTGCTATTGCTACCTATTCTAGTAATAAACTGCTTTAAACGCCAATTAAAATTGGAATTATAGCTAATTTTTTCCCGGTATCAATATATTTTTATGATCCAACAGTCAACATATTTATATTACTTTTTACACATTCATTACGAAATTATATATTTTCCAGAACAATAGCAAAACGATAATTTTTATAACTTTAATTTCTACTAAAAATATAACACAAACAATATATTATCGATAAGCGAAATAATTATTACGCAATAGCACTGTTATTTTATTGATTATAACTTATATCATGGAGTACACGGCTGATGATTCCATAGATCACTTGGTCAGTTTCAACACAAGTGTTGAGTATTTAATATCTTCGCGTTCCTTTTCATAATAGAAGTGAATTCTTAACTACAAAATTTTAAATGATTCTGTTTCATCTACGTGGATATTTTATATAGTGAATGAAATCTTTTCTTTTCTTTTTTTTAATATAGTTTCTCGGGCTTCCTATACACGTAGCCTTTTATCGCCCCTAATATATTGTGCTTCTTCTTATACTTTGTATCCCGATAACAAGAATGATCTATTCATGGCTACTGCTGTTATTAATTTCGGTTTCTCAATCAAAAAGGCGGTGTTAACAGGAAGCGTCTGCGAAGTCTGTAGCACCGCCCGTTGGAGTCCATTTCTTGCCATTGCTGTATTTTTACATTGCCACAGAATGTGGTCAGGGTCTGTCTCTTCTTCACCACATTCGCATTTAGAGTTTGGAATGATTTTGTTTCTTGCTAGATGTTTCGGAGCTCCAGTATGATTCATTCTTAGTCTTGAGGTCATTGTAATTAATCTTCTTGGCCATTTTAGTTTGGAAAACCAAGGCTAAATCTTTTCTTTCCAGTGAATGAAATAATTGAGTTTAAAGGAGAACCCTGCGCCTAAATAGATGCAGCACAAATTACTTGTTGTATTATATTTTTATTTTGTATTCAATTATGATTCTAAATAAGAAATATCTAAATATATGATAATTTGATTCAATATATTGTAAGTTACTTTAATTATTATGATATGACATTAGCGAAGAATATAAAACTAACAATTATAATGAACAATAATATATTTTAATATTTATAAAAGTAATAGTATATATTATAGAATTAGTAGACATTTTGTTATTATAATAGAAAGCGTAGAACAAAGATACAGTTACCTTCATAAAATTTACAACATCTGCGTTTAAAACGCTGTAATGGGTTCTCTTAAATATGTAATTATACAGTTAAAATCAGATATTGAGAAAACAATGAAAACGACACCTTCAAAACAACTGCTGCACTATCAGATTTTATAAAAATCAGTATCTATTTTTAATGAAGACATCTTCTATGTTTTCGCAAATTTTACTTCATTACATTTTTCATACAACTTTCTTTTACTTAAATAATTCTTTATAATTTTATAAGATTCATAATCATTTCATCACTACAATCACAGATAAAATATTCATAACATTTCAAAATTATTAATCTAACTTTATTATAATTATTTTGATACAATTAGATTTTAAAATGACACATATCGAAAAACAGCAATCGCACATTATGAACAGAAATACAGAAAACATACTTGGATACAGTAGGTTTGAATACCGGCTAAGCTCAGTTTCAGAAATTGAAAATTAAATAAAAGATATATATATAATGTTGAGAAGATGATTATTATTAAATATTTACTTATGTATTAGCAATATATTTATTTTATCATAGCGAAATAAATAAGTGGTTCCATCATTGCATCATTTCATATGATTTTAATAACAAACTAAACCAATCAAACGGATATGTTTTACATTCTCGGATTCACTTGATAGTTGATAGAAAATGTAATGTACAAATTTCAATCCATGTTAGTTTTATAGTACAACAATCATTAGCAATCCAAACCAGATCATTTTATAAAATGGCGAAACGGCAAAGTGGACCTTTGTGTCTTAATACTAAACCAACTAAAATTATATTTTGTAATAGGCTTGTGTCCTCATTTTTTAATGGTCGATTTTTCAATTGTTAATTGAAATTGATGTTAATAAATGTGCGTGTCTATTTTATTAAATATCTAAATGTTGACGGAGATATAGCAATTAAAAATCTGAATTGTATTTCGAGCACTAGAAATGGTCGGCTATATTTTTATGACGTGAAATCCATTTTAACGTCAGCTATTTGTTGAGTAGGTTAGTGCTGTGGTAATGTTTAGTAGCTGTTGGTAGTCGAAATAATCAAGTCAAGTTAAGAATAATAAGTTTTTATTTTATTTAACCCGGCTAAGGCAGACATAATATTGAAATTTTATTGTTCCTTGAAATAGATGTAAATAATATTTGATATATAAATACACATAGCAGAGATTTATGAGCTGTAAGGTTGGTAGGGTTGTGATGTCACATGCATTTTGAATGTGTACAACGTTGAATCCCTTTAATAATTAAAGAGACAAAATGACTTTTTTAATTGTTAATATCTCTTAACATATAACGAGTTATTAAAAAATACTTTATCAATATAAAACTTTATCAATATATAGCACACTTTTATAGAAATTAAGACAAAGGACACAAGCCCATTTAAATATACGAGTAATTCCTAATACTAAAATAAGTTATAGCTTTAATGTAAATCTTTTGTAGTTTACTTGTCTGTGGAAAAACACTTGCACAAATACAATTAAATAAGTACTTACAAAACAAAATTTAAACATAAATATTAAATCTATTTCCGTCGCATATGTGAAACTGCTGTTATTTTTTCTTCTTCGTTTTCGTCGGAGGTTTCGATGCTATTTTGTCATGATCCGTTGTCGGCGTTCTCGTGACTACCGGATTAAGATTATGCAACACCTCTCCATTGTTAACTAAAGTTACTTGAACTTTTGGTACTTGCAGAGGACGTATTAAAGATTTAACAACTCCTGGCGTACTTGAACCGGATGGTAGAACTGGTGTACTAGCGCATAACGCTGCAGTAGTCAATTGTGTCACCAATCTTGCACTAGATGCTTGTTCACTTGCATTTGGTCCTGATGATGTGCGAAATACTTTGCGAAATTTTGATTTTAAACCTGAAACAGAATAAAGTGATTTTAGAAACGAAATATTTCTTTTATGTGTTAAGGATATTAATTACCTCCTGATTGTGGTTGTGGTGCGGGTGCAGGAAGTCGTCCTGTGCTAAGTAACTTCGCTCCAATATCAGGTTCGCTTCCCCACCGCCCGCAAGACGTCGATCGTTCTAATAGACGATGACGTGCAAATTTTTCAATAGCTTCTGCGCAAGAATAGCGTCCACAGAAGCGAGCCCATTGCTCTGCTCGCAAACCGCGACCACAGTCCTTTAATGTAGGAGAGGCTCCTAGAAAATAAAACAACAAACACCACATTATCAGAAAGTTTTGTAGTAAACATATCTAAGTATCCAAATAGTGTGCATTTCCAATTTTCTGATATCAGGCACCTACCAAAATTGACCTGCACAGGTAATACTCCTCTACAGGAGAACAATGGACTTGTGAACTCATTTTTTAGTAATAGATTTCCTTTTTTCACAACCTTTGTAATATAATACTTGATGGGATACACATCCCAGCTGTTACGTATACAACCTTTAAAAATTAAAGAGACAGAATGACTATTTTAATTATTAATATCTCCCAAAATATAAGGAGTTATTAACAAATACAATTGGACATTTGAGGTCTTGACAGCCAGCTTTATTAATTAGTTTAAAAAAAAGTAGTCATAGTTCACAAGTCCATTGATCGACAAAAGAGTGTTTCGAAATCACAGAATTTGTCTAATTTATCTGTTCCTTATATCATGCATTTGAATTCGCTTTATTAAACATTATTTCCTAATTATTTAAAATACATATTTCTAATTTTAAATAAATTGAATCTACAATTCTATATTTACCTGCGTTAAACCGGGCTGCGCCCCAAAAATAGCAAATTGAATTTAAAATATTTGAACAAATTGAAACATAATATAATCTACAAAAGCTAATGATGATATAATTTTCTCAGTTGGTACTCAGTATCAAGTTACACTTTGCTTTAACATTCAGCTGATCATAATACTTGTTTAAAATCCAGCAACATGTCATACAACTTAACTGCAGAAATATACACTTTGTTGCAATTATGTATTTAATTACCTTCACTTTCATTTAATTTGTGTGGTGTTCAGTGTTTCAGTTAACATGATCTTACCTGCAAAAAGTAACAGTTTCGCACATTTAGTCCTGCCCTGTAAAGCAGCCTTCATCAAGGCCGTGAACCCCAAGCTGTTCCTGGCGTCAATCTCGAGGCCACGACCTTTGTTGAGTAGCATATTAACACACTCGATTTGACCTACAAAAAACAATTAAAATACAATACAAATAGATACAATGTCCTAGTAATAACAAATATCGCTAAATTGTTATTTTCAACACGTTTTTCAAAGGGCAGTACTGAACTGATATCATAAGATAATAAATTAATCGTGACTAGATTTTATAATTAAAGTTCGCAGGCTATTGTTTATTATAAATAATTTCATCATCGTATAAAATTATCTTCTTTAGTTACCAGCGCCTACGCATATACTTCTACTATTACATAGCACCACATAGCACATAATTGTTTTGTAAAATTCAATCGAACCAAATAAACATTAGAAAGATATATTATAAGAAGTAATAATAATAACATTAATAGAATTTAAAAGCATAATTTATAAAATATGTATTTTAAATTTATGACATTTAAACATATTAGTTTAATTAAATAGAAGGTGGTAACTCTGATTCCCATAAACCATTGCAGCATTGAGTGGTGAAATTGAAATGTCAAAAGTGAGTCTATAATGCTCTAGTTAATAAATATAATTTAACATATAAAAGTGCTTCTAAAAACGGTGAAAGTGATTATTGATTGTAAATAAGTACTTTTTCTTTGATTTGTGCTATTTAGTTTGCCCCGAAACTTGTTTTTATTTACACAGACAAGTTTTGTAAGAATTTTTCACATAACCTCTGAAAGTGATCATTTCTATTAAATAACTATAGTGTCACATTAAAGTGTAACAGTATTGATTTATAATTATCAAACAAATTAATTAAGGACAATAAGTTTTTCTTTATAAGTGATTTTATCGGTAACATTTTCTAATAGTTTTGAAGCCAGGGTAAAGAGAGTTGAAGATTTGAAACACAGATGCTGTTGTCAAGGTTAGTTAAATATTTGTCTATTTCTTATTTCAATATCTTTTGTAAAGTATTTACCTGCTTGTGCTGCATAGTGCAAAGGAGTGTTGCCTTCATTGTCAGGAATGTTTACATTAACCCCTTGTACCTGGAGAAGGGCCTCCAAGACCGCGACTGATCCATTCCCGCTTATATAGCTTATGGGAGTCTGAAATTTAAAAAATGAACATTAAATTATTCACTATATCAGATCAGGTCTTGACTGAAAATGAAATTTACTCAGAATAAATTCTTTAGAATCAAGACTGAGTATATAATCTAATTGTATACAAAGTTTTAATTAATAATAATTGAGATTGTACTGGTTGAAACAAGTTGTGAATTACTTGATATTATTTACTGCATCTTAATTAACGTCGAGTAGAGTTCTATAAATATCTTTACATGATTGGACCAGCACGAAATTTAATTAATTGAATCTGCTCCTATCCAACTTGTACATACAGTATAATCTGTAATTATATAGTTTGAGTCTTTGCTAAAAATAATATTGGAAATATAAATGATAGAATATTTCATTTAAAATGTTTTTAAAAATAGAATTAATTTGGAAATTAGGTGTTCTTTTGTCAAGAAACTTATTTTAAGAATTGAGCTTTCTTTATGGAGTTCTCTTAAGTGGTGATTCTTTTAGGTTACATGTTGTTTTACTTCACCAGTCTAATTTTACATTCTTCTTTCTGTACATTGTATGTTCTCACATCTTATCACTACGGTTAATCTATCGACCGCATGTGCATTGTGTTTATGTGTATAGGTGTATGTGTGTGTGTGGGATGTTGTATTATGATTACAAGAACGAAAATAAACTAAAGCAAAGTTAAATAGACCTGCATCTTTAAGAAAATACTTTAAACTTCTAAAAGGCTGCGTTGTCATCTCGATGTGCGAGTGTCCTATGTCTTAATTTCTTTTGTCTTAAAAGTTTTGTCGTAAAAATATACAAGTGTCGTCTTACTGCATATATTCCCATAAAACTAGAACAAAAAATTAGTACATGCAAATCAAAAACTACAAATCGTATTTAAATTGCCATTTAAATGGAATATCAATCAATAATGAAGGTTTTGCTGTATCAATTCCAAGCAAGGACAAAACTTGACACGGTGAGACTGAAACATTTCACGTAGAAGCAGAACGTGTGACTCCTAGTGCTGGTTAAGAGGCTGGGCTGATGAAGACTGGAGACACGATGGCGTTTTGCTCGAGTAGATACATTCATAAATCTTATTTTTATTTAAATAACATGTAATTATTATATCACGTTTGTTTGTTGATCTACTTTTGATAATTATATGAAGAAATCAATTTGCATAATCTCATTAAAGTATTAAAATGCATGCTTATTGTCTTAGAGGTATTGTTCTGTCTTCTTTTAGGATAGCAACTAAATAATGACCGACTTAATAGTCGTAGGTTGGTCGAAATAAAGACGAATATAGAAGAAAGTGGGGAAAAGGATAGAAGAGTAAAAAGGAGGGTACAAAGAAAGTATAGAACGGAATTACGGGAGAGAAGGAGGATATAGACGAGGTGAAGGAGGTTGAGGAATAGCTGCGTAAAACAACAGAAGAGAGAAGATGGAGGATAAGTAAAGGAGAAGAAGGAAGAAAATAGTGAGTGCGAGGCAAATCAAGAAATGGAATAAGAACGAAAAAAAATTAGGACAAATCATGGAATACATGGAACAACTTAAGGAGAAAGAAATGAAATACATGCAATAATACAATAATAGGCTTAAGCCTATTAAGGACATTAAGCAAATTAAGACAGGACACAATTGTGTCCTATGTCTTAATTTCTATAAATACCTTATACGTTAGGAGACATTAACAATTAAAAAAATCATTTGTCTCTTTAATTATTAAAGTGATTCATCGTTGTAGAACATTCCAAAACATGTGATATCATATCCGTTAAGTTGCTTTCTCTTTTATACAACAAAGCGTAAAGGAGATAGCATATTCAATACAGAACTCTGACAAGTTTACAAGTTACCAACATTACAGCTCATAAACAAAATTATTTTGACAGATTTTGAAATAACCGTAAAGAAAATTTCACTTGTTATGTTCAATATTATGTATGCCGTAACAGGGTTAAATAAACTTATTATTCTTTGCTAACTAACGCATGCGTATTAGATACATAAGACTACCACCAGCTACAAAACATTAGAACAACACTGACCTAATAAACAAATAATTGACCTATTCTACTACATGTTACGTCATAAATATGGCCGACAGCTAAAACTACAATTCAAATTTTTAATTGCTATATCTCCGTCAACATTTAGACATTTAATAAAATAGAAACGACAATACACATTTATTAACATCAATTTCAATCAACAATTGAATAATCGACCACTAAAAAATGAGTACACAAGCCCATTAAAATTAATATTGTCATAACTGAAATATTAAACTTAAGTAATAGTGTTTTTGCTTTAAAAATCATTTGCGTTATAAATAAAAAAAACAAAATATAATTAAAAGTAGTATAGTAAATAAAAAGCACATAAATCTTTAAGAATTCTCATTTAAAAACTTTTTAATATGAACCTAGCCAATTAAATATAAAGAAGAAGTTGATTAAAATCTGGAAAGAGCGTTCAACTCGGTACTGGTTTTAAATAGGCATGTTACATAAATTATTCTGTAGTTTTCAAGTTTTGCCAACGCCCCTCTCCACACTTTTTAACCCTGCGGTACTTAATGTAGTCGTGTTCAGTTTTTCTTACAAGCTGCATATTTTTTATTACTTCCTATTACACTGCAGCACTACACGAAGACTGCAAATTATTCGCACGGATGTCCTGAGAAATGTGTCGTATCGTGTATACACCTGGTGAAGCACTCAGGTGGGTAAACTATGCAGCAGGGAGATCAGGCCCGCATTTGAGGAAGGGCAGGCGGGGCTACTGTCCCGGGGCCTCCACAAGAGAGATAAAAGCAATAAATTTTTGAAAGACTTATTATTATTTATTGTTTATTGTTTATTGTTCGCCTTTCGGCTTTACAATCTACATTCTTAATACATACTTCAAATTACAATTTAAATTTACATTATTCTCCACCAGCTTATTTATTCTCCTGTTCTTCCTTTCCTTCTTACTATTTCCGCCATCCACCTCTTTCCTTCACTGCCTCCCTTTAGTATTGAAAGACTTATTGTTTTATTGACAAAATAGTGGAAAAACATGGCTTAGTATTTCCTAGTTTGCGATCGCATTCTTATTCAAACTTAAGCTAGGATAATAAAGTATTAAAGTGTAAGGTTAAACCTATGTTTCTATAAGTTCAAAATTTGGATAGTTGATCTCAAAAACACGATAAATCATCTTAAACATTGTAAAAATTCGTATCTTTTTAGGAATAATTTATACTGATTATATACATCTTTTTTAAATATCTTCATTTATTCTTAAGTAATACTTTTAACCTAAAAAACATTTTCAAAAAAGAGAATATTTTATATGAAATCCGGAATATGAAGATAAGATTTTTAATCAGAATCGCTTATAAGACAATTCCCTTGCAACAAAGTTGGCATTAGTCTTCGCCCAGTTTAACTGTTTGTTACAGCAAAGACTAACCACCACGATTTCTAACGCGTTTCTGCAATTCACGCTCATGTTCTATTTTAGTATTCACAATCGTTGCATATGCAATTACGTGCAATTGGGTTCAAAATCCGCAAATTAACAATAAAAAGACTTGCCTCAGTGACATACATAAAAAAAACTAAAAGGAAAATACATCTAGTCTCTAGTTGAGTCTATAAATAAGTTACAGAACAGCAACTGTATTATAGTTATACAGTTCCCGAAGGATAGCGAAGTAGGAAGTAAGTAAAAGTAGGTCTTCCGGGTATTTTACTGTGAACAAATTAGATTGCAAAATTAAATTGCATTAAAAAATAAATTATATAGGTTTTGTATGATAAAAGAGAAAATATAAACTGCATATCAGGCGTTTTATGTAGGGTACCAGAAGAGTGGTTAGTTAATGGTTTGTTTCTTGAATAAAACGTAAAATATAAGGAATATTGTTTCTTTTTTTTATATATTATGTAACAAACACATAAGTATTATTTATAGACTATAACATTATTCAAAAGGTTGTTGCGGTCTCTCTAAAAATCGATTATACTTGCGGCGGTGCTTGCCATGACTATTTAAATTAACTCCGACACTATTTCGAAACGGATAATATGTTTGTGCATAGAAAATATTATAATATTTTAACGTAGATTATTGTCAGTGACGGATTTAAGCCTAAGCCCGTAGGCTTGGGCCTTTACTTGATATTTTATCAAGAAAAAACAAAATAAGTACAAAATGTATATTGCAAATTGTATACTTATTTTTTAGTGGTTGATTTTTCAATTGTTGATTGAAATTGATGTTAATAAATGTATATTGGCTTTTGACTTGGCTAAATGACTTTTTTAATTGTTAATATCTCCTAACATTTAAGGAGTTAATAAAAAATAATTGAACATTTGAGGTTCTAGTAACCAACTTTATCAATATATAGTTTAGTTTTCTAGAAATTAAGATACAGGAAACAAGCCCATTATCTCAGATTATTTTCCTATGTTTTTACACTACCTAAGTTAAATTTCAAAGCTCAAAGAGATACCTGTTAAAAATGACGACTAATTTAATACAGCCAGTTCTTATTGATACACCAAATATTGTTACGGATATTGAAACTTATGAGGATATGAACTTTCTATTTACGAGTATTTTGGTAACTTATTATTAGAAAATATCGCACTGCAATTGTTAATATTTCAATCTTACATTAATTTTTCAGTTAAATTAAATTTGTGTTTAAAAATATCTTGTGTGATCACGTGATAATCATTTGAATACTCGCATACCCAGTTTATGGCACATAAACTGATATAAATCAAACTGGAGGACGAAGTTTCAGTTTCCAGTTCCAGTTCCAGTTCCAGTTCAGCTATAACCATTTAAACATCGGTCGGTTCATCCCACAGCTATTTAGCTGGCAATAATTTGTTTTCCAGAAATGTCCAGTTCTCGCATTGCAAATATATCAAATATGAGTGTAACTGAATACCCGGGTTCCAGACAGTAGCTAAACAAACGATTCGATGCTACCAAAGCCGCAATTAAAACTTTTGGGGCGTAATAATATTAATTCTGGACGGAGGACTTTCGTATATAACCAAAACTATTAGTTAGATATAGTACTAGTTATTAATACGGCAGCTTAAGGGGGGTGGAGAGGGGTTATATAATGTTTTTTGACGACACAGTTAATATATAATTATTTCTATAAATACTACATGATAATTTTTCATAAATAAATATCAAGAAATGAGGCATTGATAGCGAATCTCCGCAGACGTCACAAAAAAGAGTAACATTGCGGTGCCACTCATAAGTCATCACTGGATTTTCTGAAATCGAAAAACCAAAATGATTTCATTAGCTGATAAGTTTCTGCATGTAACGCTGTCAAGTTTTTTCTTTTTTATTGATTTTTCAATTTTTTACAGCACTTAAAAGTCAATATACCGATTTTTTATGAAAAAAAACAGAAACTTTGTTATTTTAAAATACGTTAAAATTAAAAAATAAAAAAAACTCGACAGCGTTATCTCGTCATTTATGTAAAGAAAGAGTGTACAAAATTTCAAAAGAATCGGACCAGTAGATTTTGAGCTAAAGAGGACACCGACTCTGAAAAAGCTAAGTTTCAGAAAAACGCGTTTAAAAGTTTAAAAGAAAGACAAAAGGTGAAGATTCAAAACTCTTTATCTTCGACAGTTTTACTCCAATCGACTTCAAAGTTTCACACAATAAACTTAATATGTTTTACATTAATATAAATAAATTTGAAAAAGTTGAAACCTTACTCCCCACTTAAGAGATACGGAAGTGGGTTACTGATCTATTGTATTTACTCGCTAAAGACATTAGAGCACGTGCTAAAACCGAGTAAACACATAAACTATTATGATTTGCGTTTTAATATTAAAAATAGCTAAACTTAGGCAACGTCCTGTTTCTGTTTTGAATTTGAGTCGGCTTCAACACACAATAATACATTTCTATTCGTATTTAGGTATAACTACCTATTATGTTTCCAATAAGGAAACTTCGCCATTGTGTTCCATCGTAAATTTAAATGCGTCTTTAACAGTGTGTTATTACGACTTAATATCTGTTTCAACTTGATAGAATGTACGTAAGAGCTATATTTAAACCCGGTTCCACTAATGAATTGTTTTATATTGAACAATTTGTGGTAGCACCAGTGCCCAGTGGCGTAGCTAGGTAACCAAAGGCCCCGGTGCAAAAAGAAACTGGGGCCCTAACTAAACTGTTTAGGTTTTATCAAGTCGTATATATATATAAGAGTAATTCATAAAATGTTTCATTCATGTAAATCAGATCTGTTCGATCACGATCATTGTTCGCAAGACTCAGGAATACGGCCACCGGTTATTACTAAATCTAAATCTTCTACATCTAAATCTAAAGTGTTCTTTCTATAAAATGAAATAAATACTGTGATTTCTCATAAGCCTCAATGTTAAATTAAAAAATTCAAAGTTCAATATATTTTTACTGGTTCTCTGCAGTTTTTCTAAAATATAACGAGATCATTATTATATCTTATTATAATCTACTAATATGCCAAATTTTAGAAAATATTAAACGGTAACTCTCTGACCGACAGTACTACCTTAAAATCGTGTTGCAACCTATTTTATTTACATTCCAAAGGTGGGAGAATTTTTAGCTAGTACAATACGAGGTTCGCTGGTCAGGGTCGGAGGGCCCCGGTGCCCAGCACCGACTGGCCCATACCTAGCTACACCAGTGCCAGTGCTGCATTTATTTTTGGCAATGACAGCCAGTACATTAATAATAATAAACAACTTACCCTTCCACTACAATCTGAGCCATTTAATTCATTTTCACTGAGTCCAACAAGAACAGCCCTTCTCAAAACATCCCTTAGTACCACTTCATCATTGTCCCGTGCAGCTCTCAACAACAGGCCAACTGTTGAATTAGCTGATGTAGCTTCTCCACCTCCTGAACGTCCACCCCAATTCGCCCCACTGCCAACCGACCCCCTGGATGGCAGAGGGGGTGGAGGCGCCACTGTCGCCGTCGGAGGCAGGGTGCCGCGAACGTATTTTCCGGTGGTATGAATCCTGAAATGGACATAGCATTTATTTAAAACTGATATTGTAATAACTGACATTGTAACAATTGCTAAAGCATCTACTACTGATATGTCAAAATTGGCATGTTGATGGTGTTGTCCCTATTGAAAAAACCAAGTTCTTGTTGAAAACCCCGATAATAATGTTATCGTTTAATAATGTGATTACTAATTTATTAAGGTAAAAAAAGATAAATTATTACAGTTATAATTATAATCTTTTTGTCCTCAAACAAGACATATTCGTATACAAGTATAATTAAAAATAAAATAATAAAACCTTGCATACAAAAACAAATTACTCAGACGACTTACAAGGATTTAATCTTAAAACTTAAAAGATTAATGAGATATGGTCAAAACGAGAAGATTATATATTACTAAGTGATTACTTTAACTGCAAGTTGATTTATAATCAGATTAATCTTAAATAAGTAGATTAATTTAATAAAATAAATCAAAACTTAATCAGATTAAATGTTAATCTATTAAATTGGAGGTTATGAACGTATTATTCAATTTGCAAATGCTTCTGACTTCACTCCTATTGCATATTTTTGAGGTTATGTTAACGACATCTATCACTATAGTACTTGTTTCATTTTTTCTTAATAGTTCTTATAGTCTGCATAATTTTTTATTTAAATAAATCAACTTAATAAACATTCACAGAAATTTGGAAAAACCTCAAGCTATCAAAATGATTGCTAAATGGTTTTGTAAAGTGGTTTGGTTCACTGGCAAACCACATATCTTATAAAATGATTTATAAACTTAGTTTTCTGATTGCCAAAGCACACGAAACCATATATCACATATCACTATTTGGCGTAGCAAAAGCTCTGTCCACTGAAAGCTCTACTGTAGAACTTCTACGGTTAGTAGTAAAAAATGAAACTTATATTTACTGTACGAGTATATAGTTTTCGCTAAACACAGTTGTGGGTATTTTACATAAAAACTATTTATGTAAAATACTAAACATAAACATATTTAATAAACATAAACATACTAAAACATATCACAAGTTTTTATAAAATTATATTACACAAAGTTTCTGTTTTATGCATATATAATTTTTGTGTTGTAGTACTATTTTTAATTCATGTTACGTAATTTAATATAACAGTTGATTGATTTGTTTATTTATGTATTTGCTTAATAGAATTTTACAAATCTGGCAAGTTTGTCGTGAAACTTCTATCAATCTATCACTATAGGTTTAGATAAGTTGTAAAAGAAATTTTAGATAAGACTATTAAATCTATTATTCTTTTTATTTTTTTAAAATAATATACAAAATAATAATAATAATATACCTATAATAATAAAATAATAATAATATACAAAAATCGATAGCAATATAGCTATTAAAAATTAGAATTTCTGTATGATTTTTAGCTATATTTTGACGTTATGTGATCAGTATTTTATTATTTATTATTTATTATTATTTATCCCGGCATTATCGTTGATATATTGTGTTGCTCGAGGCAGCAGTAAGTAGTATGGATAATTCATTGAAGTGAGGTGGGTAGGAATTGATCATGACGTCGACGATTACTGATTTTAAGTAACATATTGATCTCTTTAATAATAAAATGGGTTAAAATTGTTATTATAATGGTTTCCGTTTATATAAAACATGAATATTACCTTACGTTAATATAGCGTCATATTTTATAGCCACTCTAAAAGCTAATAATCCCTGAAAGGAACTTTTTAACGATTTATATAATTAAAAAGGTGTTTTTAATAAGTTCTATGTGCAAAGGGAAAATAGGTAACAAAATATTGTATATTAGGTAAACTTCTTTATATAGAGGCCTATCTGTAACTGCTTACCTGCTTCTAACGATTTTTCAAAGCCCTATAATTTACAAATTATGCTACTTCTACCAGTTTCAAGGTATGGGATCCATTTTGCTCTTTATTTAAGGTCTTCTGGTAGTTTTGTGTACACTGACATAGCTTAGTTTAGAAAATATAGGCCTTTGAAAAATCGTCAGAAGTTAACAGACGTCAGGTAAGCAGTTACAAAATAGGCCCCTTAACTGGAAACTTTTGTTAGGTTAGATAAACCTTAAATACAATTAATTGTGTTAAACGGTGGTAAAATGTAAGGTCATGATAACCTCTTTATCCATATACAAGTATAGAACAGTTTTATATAAGCCCACTAAAATATAAATGGTGTCGCACGAACCACTAACTATGTTCTTGCAGACGACCTTGGAATTTGAATATTACAGCTGATTTTTATGCTCTATAAAAATTTATATGAATAAGTTGCTATATATATATTTATTCTCGCAAAACAGAGTTTGAAACAAGAACTTTGCGGTAGTTTTTTGATATCAATGTGTTATTTACTTTTTACATCGTTACTAATGATGACCTCGCATTGGGTCGAAAGCTCGCTCGTTTAGAATTTTTTTAATCTATAAACTATGTATACAATTTTTGATATGCTTGAATACGTCCTTGAGAATAATTAGTAGTTTGATTTGAAGACGAATAGACATCCGAATTTTATTTATATATATATATATATATATATATATATATATATATATATATATATATATATATATATGTATATATTTACCCGCCAGTTACAAAACTAATTGCCTGACAAAAATAAATGTAAACATTTCTATATTTTTATTAGAAATTCTAATTATAAACTTGTCAAATTAAAAAAATGTGATACTCGTAATTTAAAAATATTTTATGAATAAAAAAAATACACATACACATACATACAATATATTTAAATATGTACTAACATTTATAAAGACTTCTTAAAACATTTTTTGTTATCACAAATACTTTGTTTACCAATTTTTAAAACATATATTTAGATCACTAAACTTAAAAGACAGTTTAACGAACTTTTTAAAATAAATATTTCATATTTTATTTCACAAATTTTATTACGATTAAAAACATAACCTCAAAAAAAGATCACAACCATTATTTTCACGTAACTAAGAAGCTATTTATAATATGTAATATGTTTAATAGTATCTCTAACTTAAAACCACACATAAAAAGCAACTTTCGTATTTACTTCATTCTTCTAAATATTTAAAACAACTTTTTAAAGTGAACATTTTGTTATATTTAAATGTTCGAGTTCACCGCGTGTTTGAAACTAGTCAGCCAAACTGTTTTTTGCTTATAAATATATGAACTGGACTTAAAATACATCAGAATCACACATTAAACACGGAATGCATATAGTAGAGCGAGTTCTATGGAGCCCATATGTTATATATATAGTATGTATACTAATATATTAATAATACGCCTTGCTATGTTAAATAGTAAGCAAGATATGTGGCTATAGCTAACCTCTTGTATAGAAGGCAACTAAACAGGGATGGGGAACACACAGCGCACGTTCTATTTATGATCTTATCATGTATTTAATTCCCATTATTAGGTTGTGAACTAATTAAACTTGTGAATTATATAAAGTTGACTATCAAGACCTCAAATATCCAATTGTTTTTATTCGATTCGCAATAGTATAGAAGTCATTAACGATTGAAAAAGTCATATTTTCTCCTTTAATAATTAAAGAAGTAAAAAATTATAAAAAATGACCAATTGCCAATCACTATTAAACAAGAGAAGTGCAGAAGAGATGCAGCATTAAACGTCAAAGTTATAGCAGCTGTTGCGTCGACCATGTGTCGAAATGTTTCAATATAATGTCGTGATATAAAACGAAAAATAAATATGATTACTTCCAAGTAAATAATTTGGTGAAGTGTCCCTTTTTGTGACGTTTCTATCACTATTTCATTTCAATTATAATTCGACTTTATCTTCATTTGTATTCCAACAGGTGGAGTGGTTTCGTCGTTTGTAGCTGATAAAATAGACATTTCATATGAATGACTGTGAGAAACTGAACTGTATTTTCTGAAAAATATTTGTTTTACTAAGTTTATTTTACTCTATTTTCTGCTCTCTTGATTTGGAACTATTTATTATTGGAAGCTGCAATTCACATTTAAGATTACACTCAAAATAAACCAAGATATGTGAGACTCAATATCTTAATTCAAAACACAATAATGATCACTTGTCAAATGAACATTTATTAATTATTTTATATTATTATAAGATTTAGCATAAGGTGTCATACATAAATTCTGTCACATGAATTTCATATAGTATTATAACACCTCCCCTTCCCCTATTCTACTAGCTGATCCGACAGACGTTGTCCTGTCCAAATTTTCTTTAAAGTTTTTAACCAAATCGACTCAAAATAGACAACTGATTCAATTTTTCGTCACTATTAACTTGATTCACTTAATATCACAATCACCAAACAATATTTGCATACATATTAAGTACCAAATATCCTACCTTCAGTGTTCCCAATTTTCCGGGCAAATTTTCTAATTTTTCTTTACACACATTTAAAAAGGAATTACCCAACACGGTCTAGCCGTATTCAAGCGGTTACCAACGAACAACATTTAATTTTTATTTATGTTACTATCTCGAAAATCAAAAGTTTCCAACCCCTACGCTAAACTCTATAGTATCCATGCATGGCGTTGACAACCTTTATTTCGCTAAACCTATAATTAATTTTTCTACAACACGCGGACCATATTAATAGGCTTAGTTTATACATAAATTTGATAAGAGTTGATTGTAAAATGGTAATATTGTAAAGTACAAATAAATTATGCGGAAATGAAATGAAATATATGGGAAAATGGTGGAAAACATGAAACTGTTTTTCAAATTATACACAAATTATAATATTATTTAGTTCCTTTGTGCCAAAAGTATATTTATTTTATATAAATATTTAAGAAACTATAAATAATTTTCAGCAAAATATTTTTGTTTTAACATAGTGGTGTTTGTTTACGATTTTCTTGAACTTTCCTTAATGAAAGCTAAAGTATTCGATATAAAATATTCATTTCGATTATAATTTATTGGCTCTCATTATAGTTGAAATAACGAGAGACCGGAATTTACGTTACTTTTACGTTTATTTTCTTCTCAGTAAACAATTAAGTGAAGTGTCCTGTTTTGTGACGTTTCTATTACTATTACACTTCAATTATAGTTCGCATCAACTTTATCTTCATTTGTATTCCGACAGGTGAAGTGGTTACGTCATTTGTAGCCGATAAAATAGACATTTCATGTGAGAAATTGTGCATTTTTACCTGGAAATAAAATAATATTTGAAAGGAAGAGTTTCTCAAAGAAATAATTGATGCAGCAAATTCTGCATTTTACACTAGCGAAAACCGAGCATTCTGTTGCAAAAAATACTTGAAAGTGAATGCATTTATAAAATATTTACGTATACACTTGTATATATATACACCGATGTATGTTTTATGTTTATTATTATAGTCGTACCATAAAATCAACATGTCTGCAATGCGTGCTTAAATAATACATAGCACGACACTACAATTAAAGATAGCAAGAAAGTGTAAACGAACAATTATAAATCAAATTAATACTATTGTAATCCCATCTGTAGCTAGAACTGGATATTATATAACAAACAGTTGTATGTTGTAATAAACATTCAACATTTAATTTATAAGTTATAATTTAAGATAAAGTAAGATTATTTATAGTTCTTGATGATTCTCATTTTTTTTCACCTGGATTTGTATACATTTCTATTCCTTTTTATTTGGCACTTGACTTTCCTTTTTAATTATTGTTATTGCTATTAAATAACGAGATTAACACTCTAAAACATCTTCTCCTCACCACTTCTCTATCCCTTCAACGCTCCATTGACTCAAATTTTGTTTCTTTTAATGCAAATTTACCTTAGGAAACATATACAAGTCGCACAACGCAAGATCCGGTGAATAAGGCATTCAAAGTATAAGTACAAACATTTTTACGAGCTTCTTGTTGTTCAAACGTGAGAATTTTAGGCACCATTTTGGCACACACTTCTTGCATGTTTTTTTTTAATATTATGATTTCTCGGGCTTCCTAGGCACGTAGCCTTTTATCGCTCCTAATAATGTTCAGCGTTTTGTCTTTAAATTTTATATACCGACAGCAAGAATGATCTATTCATGGCCACTGCCGTTATAAATTTCGGTGTCGCAATCAAAAATGTGGTGTAACACCACCTTTTGAAGTCCATTTCTTGCTTTTGCTGTATTTCTGCATTACCATAGAATGTGGTCAGGATCTGCCTGCTCTTCACCACATTCACACCTAGTGTTTCTTGCTAGATGTTTCGGAGGTATGTAAAATATTCCAATTCATACAGTTTCGTACGAATCATTACTCGACAGTCAGATCGCATCAGATTACCGATTTTTTTCAATATTGTCATGCGTTTTTGACGTAGAAGAGCGAAATGGACGTGAATCATCACATTGAACGTCTTCTCGGTCATTTAGAAAACGCTTAAACCACTCAAAAATACGTCCACGCGATAAACATTCATTGCTATACACTTCTTTCAATAAATTATAAGTTTAACCAACTTTTATTTGAAATTTCACAAGAATTCCTTGCTCTATTGTTACACTTAACATTTTTCCGGTGAAATTAAAAAAGTTCTGCAGCAGTGTATGCATAATACGTCACAGCAGAAATAAGTAATTGAGATTATTTTTTATTTTCTGCAATCTTCATAGTATGAGAAGAAGATAGTGGTACTTCCTTTAAATATTGCAGTAAAGGAAACAAAAATTCATGACCTACAGCACGATCGCCTACGCAAAAGACAATACTTTTATTAAAATAAATTCATGCAAGGCTCGTCTCGTCTGAAAACAATAAAACAAAATGAAGTTTTGCAGAGTTCTCATATTTTCACATACTCTAAACATGCAGAGGCGAACTGGAGCTACAATTATTGGTTGCAGGAGAATAATAGACAATAATATCCAGTTGTTTTTTCCTCTATCATGACATATTTTGTTTACCTACGGTCCAGCATTTATAACTTTTCCAATTTACCTGTTGCAGAAACAACATTATTACAGTGTATACCCGCTTAAGCACTGACTCAGTTTACTTGGCGAAGGGTCCCCACACTCCTGCCTAGTTCGCCACTGGTATAATGTTCATGTTCACGTACATGCTCATGTTCATATCACGTTCAATTCTCTTTGAAGGCTGTGCTAGTGCCTACCTCTATAAACTGTATGCTGCTATATAATTGTTTTATGTCCTTCTATAACGTTATGACGTCAGAGAGAAACTACAACGATAACTTGCTTCATTTCAGGAATCCTTTTGAAGTCTTCACATTTTACAATTACAAACATAAGCATTGCGCCGCATCGTGCCATATCGAATTATATTTACTCCATCTTCATGCAAGTTTATAGCACATTCTAACGTGGTGTTTTTGAACAGGCGAATTTTGTAAAGCGTATTTAAACAAATTTTGACCGGACATATACGCGCTAAATGTAATGATCCCACGCACACTGCAAGCGACAAAGCCGTCCGAATACGGCGTATATCAGCGAATTTTAACCAAGCATATACATGCTACAACGCTAAACCTATCTCTACTTTGTAAATGCAATCAGCCGGCTCAGACTAAAAGGGAACAGTGATATATCGATAAAAGAAGATTTCAACCTTTTTATCTTTTAATTTTTTTTTGATTTATTTATATTAATGTACAACATATTAAGTTTATTGTGTGAAAATTTAAAGTCGATTGGAGTAAAACTGTCGGAGATATAGAGTTTTAAGTCTTCACTTCTCTGGTCTGGTTTCGTCTTTCTTTGAAACAATTAAACCCGTTTTCTCTCACTTAGGTTTTTCAGAGTCAGTGCCATCTTTAGCTCAAATCTACTGGACCGATTCTTTTAAAATTTTGCGCACTCTCACTTTACATAAATGCTAAGGTAACGCTGTCAAGTTTTTTTTAATTTGTCAACTTTAACGTATTTTAAAATAACAAAGTTTCTGCTTTTTTTTCATAAAAAATCGGTATTTTGACTTTTAAGTTCTGTAAAAAATTGAAAAATCGATAAAAAAGAAAAAACTCGACAGCGTTACCTGCAGAAACTCTTCAACTAATGAAATCATTTTGGATTTTCGATTTCAGAAAATCCAGTGATGAGTTATGAGTGACACCGCAATGTTACTTTTTTTTGTAACGTCTGTGGAGATTCGCTGTCAATGCCTCATTTCTTGATATTTATTTATGAAAATTTTACAAAGTATTCTTCAAATGTTATTTTATCATGTAGTAATTATAGACATAATTATATATTAGCTGTGTCGTCAAAAAACATTATCGAAAATATGCTTTTTTTATCGTTTTGACCTAAAACCTTAAATAGGCTTTTAAATAAAATCCTTAATGTAAAAAATGATACAGTTTCTATAAAACAAGAGTTTCTCGCCTCTGCATCAGCAGTATACATTATGCGCCTCTGCGAATGACTTAAAAATCAACATAATCATAAATCATGACGCCATAGCACAGTATTTTTAGTTTTGAACTAATTTTCTAGTAAGTCAATCACATGTGTTTTTGTTTGAATTCTGTTTTGTTTTGTTTCTAGTAGTCTAATGGTAACAAGTAAATGTACATTGTTTATGAGTTGAAAAACTATAAAATTTAGATCTTTTCACCGAAATAAAGTTAAAAGCTATGACTAATGAAGTTAAAAGGAGAACCCCCAACCAACATTCTCAATGATTTTAAGAGATCAAATAGAAAACGAAAGTTAGCAGAGACTA
Source organism: Panorpa germanica (assembly GCA_963678705.1). Lineage (NCBI taxonomy): Eukaryota > Metazoa > Arthropoda > Insecta > Mecoptera > Panorpidae > Panorpa > Panorpa germanica. The sequence goes on along the minus strand of OY783216.1, from coordinate 8,755,118 downwards.
CAACCGCAACTGAAGTGCAACACATTGTTGGTTCAAAACTGCACAATGGGCTTACGAACTCATGGGCTTATAATTTTCAATTTAAATAAATTTTAATATATGTATATCTTAGAGCATATATATATATGGAGTGTGAATAGCCTATGTTTCGTATAGATTAAAATTGTGTCCAAAATGTGTGCGAGAGAGAAAGGTATATGTACCTATTTGTTCTCTATGCGCATGCGTTGAAAGTGACAGTTAAGTTAGCGATAGTATTACCCGATATAGCGATAGAGCGAATCTCTACCTCAACACATTTTGTCGTTAACTAAATATTATAGATTTATATTTTTATTTATGTGTTAAATATAGACACAGCCACGAGCGACATCAACAAAAACTCTCGTGATATACGAATAGTATTGCCAGATTTCAAGTAAATTGTGACAATGCGGAAAGGAAGTTAATTGTAAACATAAATAAATTTAGTATGTAAGTATTATAAAAGTAGTTTTATATCGTTTCAACTTGAAATAACTATGAGATGTTTATTGTAGTTTGGCAGCATTCAACATTCTCTGTTTTCAATTGTTTTGCCAAGAAATAAAAGCAGATAAGTCTCGTATTGACCTGTTTGCAGTCTGTACAAAAATACACTTACAGCTGCATTCATTAAAACATTTGTTTATACAGTCGATTTATATACAATATAATCGCATAAAGAATCATTAATTGAATTCCTTAACTTATTGATAAGTAAACTATAATATTAACGACCAAAAGTGTTACCCGAGGTAAGGATTGTCAATAACGTTCATCAACAACGTTCGGCAACACTATTGCTAACTTAACGATAAGGTTTGTTTTAAGCAAAACGAGTGAATATTTTAAACTTTTATTGAAATTAAAAAGTTAACGTATATTTAACTATTGAAAAAATTTGAATTCGATTTTTGATGTCACGTGACATACAGAGCACTTAACCAATTTATTAATATCAATGATATAATAAAGATCATGACGTCAGTAATTAAAAATTTAAAGGGACCAAAACTAATTTGTCTTCTAATTAAAAATAAGTAAACATTTGAGGTTGAGGTTGATAGCCATCTTTAGCCACCGTTTTTGAGGTTGATAACCACAATGTAATGGGGTTGTTGACCATGATTAAATTTCTATAAGACTGTATATACTATATATTTATAAAAATAGTTATTAGGACCTCAATTATTTAATTATTATATGTGATAATAACAATTATAACATTCATTTTTATCCTTTTAACCGTTAGAAAGAAGAAAGATCACAGGTTATGAAAAATAAGTAATAGATGAAGATCCCTAGCAAAAAAGTGCTAGTCAAACGTCAATTTTGATATTATAAAATTGCGAACAAAGAAAATGAAATCAATTACTTATTATTCTACAGATTTTAATATCACCGTCAAAAGATGGTTAAAAAATAGAAATTAAAACTTTCACATATTATATTTTTATAAAAATTGATATACTTGTGTATTAGCATATTACAAAAAGGAACCTTAATCATTCAATTTCAATTAAGAGGATAACTAACAAGATCAAAATATTTGATCTGTCAATAAAAACCATAAATTACTTACAAAATCTGTTCTCCTCAACGCGAATAAGTCAACATCACTTTAACCAATAAATCGAATAAGAAACAATCAAAAATATATTTGGTTGTATCACTATTATTTGAAATTTCCGCGTATTTTGGTGCTTTCCCGTATGTTTTTCAGTTATTTTGAATTCGTTACCTCTTTGAGCGCGGTTGTGTTTGAACTGGTCGACTACTTCGCTGTCTTTGACTTGTTGGTGTGCTTCCCTTGTCCCCTCCTGAACCGGCACTTCCCCTCCAATACCCACCGCCTGATACACTGCTGTCACCCACTGCAGATTCATCGTCACTTACACTGTATTTGATGACGTCAGCTGTGGAGGGTAATTCGAATCGTACCCTTCGAACAGGACGAGGCTTGCATAGCGATGATACTGTAATAAGGAAGATAATATCATTAGCGATTTATCGATATTTTTAGGCGGGACGAGTATTTGTTTTGTATTCAGGACAGGGCACGTTTAAATAATATAAGCACTACCTTACGTTAGGTCAAAAGAAGGTAAAATAATTTATGAGATCATAGAATAATATTTTTCATTTGCTCTTTTAAAGCACGTTAAAATTAAAAAGAAAGAAAAATCTCGACATCGCTACCTCGACATTAATGTAAAGAAAGAGTGTGAAATTTCAAAAGGAGCTAGAGAGGACACCGACTCTGAAATAGCTAAGTGTAAGAAAAACGCGTTCAAAAGTTTCAAAGAAAGACGAAACCAGACCAGAAAGGTGAAGACTTAAAACTCTATATCTCCGACAGTTTTACTCCAATCGACTTCAAATTTTTACATAATAAACTTAATATGTTTTACATTAATGTTATAAAAAAATATAAAATGAATGTGTCATGGTTACAAGCCCATTAAACTTAATTTTTCAACATAATTCGGCACTGTATTTTATACCGTATGTTGGTTAATTTGTATCGATGTTTATTTTATTACAAAAAACAAATTTTTACATAAGATAAGATAAAAGCAATATTATAATTTAAATCGAATCATGAGTACCTATCTATCGGCGGAAATGAAATTCCATCACTTGTAAATTGTGATTATCCGCATACATGATGCCTAATGCCGGTATCACACTAGAGAGACAGTTTTGTTGTCAAAAATCAAAACAAAATCATGTTTCGTTTTATTTTAAAACAGTTCTGTTTTGCGAAAGTGTTAGTTCACACTGAACAGACTGGTTTTGTTTTTAGTGTTTTTCTGTGTGTCCCATAAAAATTATAAACATGATAAACAACAACTGATAAGCGCAAATGTTCACAAAAAACAAAACTGTATGTTGTCAAACCAAGCAGACTAAAAAACAACAACAAACGTGTTTTTCTTTGATCTTACCTACTTCAGATGGGAATGTGTTTTGTTTACTAAAACAGCAACAAAAGACAAAAATGTTTTAAGAACTGTCTCTTTGGTGTTTTTGTTCGTGTTTTGTTGAACTGTCTTTCTAATGCACTCTGGTGTGAAACCGGCAAAAGATTACAAACATTATCCGTGTTTATTTTATTATTTATTAGGGCTATCAGATACCCTAAAAAGTTGATGCCCAAAAGAAATTATAAATCTATATTTTTTACCACAAATCTGTATAAAATATTAACAAAAGAATCAAGTATTTATTATTTATGTAATAAAATATCAAATAACAAACAGAATTTCTAAACTGGAGGATATGCAAATTGAGTCTCTTCTAGACTATACTCTACTTAATACTATGAGCGGATTGAAAAATAGGGTTCAAAAGAAATCTCAGAAATTTAAGATGACTGTGCAAGTCAATACCTTGAATATATGGTACAAGAGAAGGTTGTAGTAAAGACATCATGGGCGTCCATATGTTTTGTTAGAGGTTAAAAAAATTATGTAAAAGTAATGTAAATTCATCATATTATCTATTCTACTTAGTTGGGTACCCAAAGAGCAAGAAGCAAGTGCTTCATTTGCCCCTACCTGCGTACGGCACTGCCAAGGATCGTGTTCAGTGAATTCAAATTCAATTCATTGTTTTACCTTCGTGATTTGAATAAGTCCTGCCATACTGTGGTTGCCACCGTGACATTTGGCTCCAATTTGATATCCTTGTATATTCTGGATTACTAACTGGTGCAACAGACCGCAGGCTTGGCAACAGTGCTTTACCCTCATTTCTCTGAAATGAAATGAAAATGAAAACAATTAATTATTTATTTTTTTTATAAATAAATCACACTTTAAAATCTTATTCTTAAACCAGTCATATCTTTATCGGATCTGGCAATGCAAATGCAAATGTTATGACAGATGATTCGACCAGGTATGGCAAGCAACTGTTGCTTTACTGTCAGTGACGTACCGAGACTAATGGGGGCCTGGAGCGGTAATTAATATACAAAAATTTATATATTATAATATATTTTAAAAGATTAACAAATAGTGACTATGGAAAAGATATTTTTAAATAACTATTTGCACTAAATGGGCTTATAAGCTAATTTAGTTTTTTTAATTCTTGATTCTCGTTTTAAAAATACAATACGGAGTTATAGCTATATCAATTTCGGCGATTTCGACGACAAAGTCATGTTCGCCTGAAGTTATTTTATCTTAGTTAAATTTGATTTATTAAGTTTATATCAATTAGGAATTCGAACACTTTTTTAATTTCTTCTGGATTGTCTGAAAACATGTCGTTTAGTTCACCACTGATGCTGTGTTTTGATCGTTGAGTTTTATATTGTGGGCAGGTTACTAGGAGATGATGGACTGTTATTAGCGTCTGACTTAGCGTTGTTTTACTCATTAAATGGTGATGCGTCAACCTCGTATGTCCTGTTCGTAGTCTGAAGATTGCTTTTTCAAATTCTCTGTTGCTCTGATAAGAAGTTTCCCACTTCTTTGTATTTTCCTTAATCAATCTCAAATTGATGCTACTTATTTGCGTGCAGCACTGGTTTTGAATTTGCCTCATACACTTTTTATATTATTCTATTAAGTCTAAATGTAATATATCAAAGACTGGAAATCCTTCTATAGCAGTCAACTTGTCTACATCAAATCTGAATTTCATTTTCTCCGCATGTTTAGTATTAAATAACATATCAATCATATACATTTGGGGGCCTCCTCTGAGTACGGTTCTGGTTACAGTGAGAATTTCGAGGCAATGTTGACGTGACGAATGTGAAAGGTTGCCTTACAACGAATCAACAAGGGGAAAGGTCACTGGTGGAAAGGTCACAATTGTAAGGTCAGGAAATATGAGATTTGACTGCTAATATATCGATTTACATGCAAATTTATTTGTTCTGCAAATGCCTTATCAAGATTGCAGTGTACTTATGAAGGATTTGTTGCGATATTGAAAATTAATTGAGTTGTCATTTTCTGCGTTTTAACCAGTGACTGAAAAAAATTGTTTATCGAAATTTTAACCTGAAATTATTTTACTTATTTTATCTCCGAAATGATAATGCAGATAAACTTGTAGAATACCGTTGGAATATTTCTTTCCTCGTTATCACAAAACGCAATATTCGGAATTGTGTCACTAATGAACTGTATGATAGATATGTTAGCATAATATTTATGAAATAAACAGGATGGTTTCGTCATTTACCGCTTGTTGTACGCTTTCTTGTAGCTTGCATTTAAACAAAGGAGGCTCTGTGCAAGGAGCTGCAACATGTCATAGCTCTAGCGTACTGCACGACGCATAGACGTAATATTCCTTTAAAAACGACGGACTCAGCAGTCAATTTTGTTCATATTGTTGAACAACAGTCATTGAGTATACTGATTTAAATACTGAATCATCCTCTGGTAACTCTCTTGCAGCAACAAACAATCTGCGGTTAATGTTCTTTTCGGTGTATGGATGAAGCCAATACATTCTACGTCTGATTCGTCGTCTTCTTATAAAAGCGTATGCTATAATCACATCTTCTTCATTACTTGACATTTTCCCAATGAAAAAACGTGCTTTCTCAATGCTAAACTTCAGAGAAATGACCCTATTGGCTTGTATGACGTTACGTGGACAGAACTGAGATGCAGAATACGTCTGGCTTGCATCCAATCTACAAATGAAGCTGTCGTGGACAGTAAAAATTAAAGGGACTTACATTATTTCATATGTATGACGTCACCTTTGGATATTTCTTCTCTTTCTGTTACTTTGTTTTATAACAGAGATGTGTTAGCGATACCTGGCCATATGGGTAATTGGTCTTGTTACACGTGCGCAGACCTGGTAACCCGACACTTCGGTTCTGGCTTAAGCCTGGGTCAATTCATTATATAACAGTCAATAGAGTTACATTTAGTATTGCGTTGTGCACAGTTACTATACTTGTTAATAAATATTATTATACCAATGACACTATAGCGTCATTTGAACGAACCCTAATCCATATTCCCTCAGGGTCTTATCACTGAAAGTTCGATTGACGCCGGAATATTATTTCAGGACACTGGTTACGAATCCCAATACGTCACAAATATCATAACCTCTCCTTGTTACATAGGCTACGTGTCCATAAGTTCGTTACCGATTTATTTTTTGTGTGGCAGTGTGTGGCAGTGTGTGGCAGCGTGTGGCTATTGACAGGCACAAGCCATTGAGATTGAGATTGACGCAATACCCAGAGCTAGTTGATTTATTTGTATATCATAACCTCAAACCATTGTAGATATACTCGTATATACAGATGATGACGTCACTGGGTCTGCTGCTGTCAGCCAGTCGATTTGTACGATTTGTTCAATGAGAAGTGTTTGTATTTAATTAATTGGAAGTATAAATAAATAAAAGTATTATTATTGCTCTTTTATCTCTTTTTATTATATTTATTCAAGCTTATTAATTATAGTACTTGCTGTTATTTTATATTGAAAGTATTTTACTCGTAAGGAAATTTTCAATAAAAATCATGTGATCGTATTTTGGATTTTATATAAAATATTTTACTTTTAGAGAATGTATTTTTGTTGAAATATACTAATTAAAGGTAAAAGAAGATACATATAACGTAAAAATTTTGAAAAATTATTTGAAAATTAGTACAAAATAATTTCTGAATAGATACGAACTTTCGCAATATTTAATATGCTTTCTTGTGCTCTTGAGATACGAATATCAAAAATTTAAACTTATAGAATCATACTTTTATCCTTACACTTTAATATTTCATTAACTTTGCTTATTTTCGATTAAAAATGCAAGTAGAAACTAAGGTGTACTAAACCATGTTTTTCAATTATTTTAATCAATAAATTTTTTGACTCAAATAACATTTCATATCTCTAGATCACTTCTTTTATTTAATTTGTAAAAATACCGAATTGTCAATGGGTTGATTATCCGGGCACCAGACTATTACAATATTACCCTGCATAAGTAAAGTGACTATAATATGATTTCATTAAAGTGATACAACTTGATATGACTTTTATTACAATATCTCTCTCAATAATAAGGATAGCGTGCCACTAGTATTTTCTTTATCAAATAATTTATTGTATATTCTACGAGTTACGAAAACTAACGTTGAAGGATGAGTGCTATTATTTAAATAAAAATGATTGGGTATTTGTGAAACTCGACACTCAAAATTTTCTCAAATTTGTACATATTTGCTTGTTATCATCTTCAATATACACCCCTCCACTATCCCTACAACGCTCTATGCCAATCTTCCATTGTTCAAACAGTGCTGTAAGTCTTCTTCTGTCAGCTTCTTCAGGACGTGTACTGCTTTCTATTTCACAGTTTCAACGGACTCAAATCTTGTTTCTTTTAATGCAAATTTCACCTTAGGAAACGGATATAAGTCGCACGTACCGATTCTTTATCAATTCCTATAGTTTCAGCAACCACACGAATACTTAACCGACGGTCAGATCGAATCAGATTACAGATTTTTTCGATATTGTCATGCGTGAATCGTCTTGAACGTCTTCTCGGCCATCTTGAAAACGCTTAAACCACTCAAAAACAAGGGCACGTGATAAACATTCATTGCCATACACCTCTTTCAATAATTATAATTTTCAGTAGCGGCTTTTCCTAGTTTCATTAACAATTTAATAGAAATCTGTAAATTTAGTTTCTAGCGAAGAAGAAAATAGATTTCAAAAAGAAACTAAAAACTTTTATAATAAGAAACAGTTTAAAAGTTTAGTGAGTCATCGAGGATAGAGCTCAGCATCGAAAATAGGCCGACGTTAATAAATTAAATAAAAGAACTTTTAAAAAAGTTTAGTGGTACAATTATAAACTGAAATCTGTGAGAGTATTACACATTCACGCCACGAAATGAAATTGCGGACTGAATCATGAAAAAGAGAGAATACCTATTCTTTAACGATTTGCTTTTACCTCATCATACAATTATTTAATGCCGGTGGTTGTTAGAACTGTGTGCATTTTGCGCCTGGCACCGCCACACCGTGTCTAACCAATTCTTATAACGCCTGGAGTGTCATACACCCATCCTACACCAACTTATACATATTTAAATCAAAACATTCCTATACATAAAATGTATTATATCCAATAACAGGGAGACTAAAAATATGCTAATATTTGTTTAATATAATTTATTGACTTACACACACATACAAGTTTATTTTACATGTAGGTTTAATTGAAACATGATTTTGGGGCTTTGCTCTTTTTATACTAACACATCCACAAGTTTCCGATTTTAAATTTTATCCGCTTGATTATTTGAAGTAGTTACCGGGCGAGATTTCCCGGGAAATCACATTGATTTTTAGTACGTTTCAAGATTATCGTTAAATAAATAATGGTAAACAAATAAATTGTATATTATATGAAAGGTAAATACAATAGTCAGTCAATTTACAAAATTTAAAAAAAAATTCAGTTAGAACTCAGTTGTCAGAATTCGTTCCTCATATTATGCATACTCACTTACCTCCAGCGCCCGGTCTATAACTTCAGTTCAATCTGTCAGATCTGACAACCAAATTGAATGGAAAAACTTTAAAGGAGTCAAGGGGACATGGATTGTAGCGCCAATATAATTTAGTTGTACTTTAAAATCCGGTTACAAAATTTTGACCATGTCAAAAACAAACAGAACGAAACTCCACCAAACAGAAATTACCACCAGTAACTATAGTATACTGTAAGAAGTATTGCCTCTAAATTAGGGGTTAAAATACACTACACATATTTTCTTCTCTTGTAAATTTCAAATTGGTTCATATGAATCACATACATATAAATTTGTAAGCAGATGAATATTTCACCGTTGTTTATAATAAACAGTACTGATGACTAGTCTGTATACCTTACTTCAGAGTATGAGTAAAGAAAGCGTCCACAGAGGCGCCGCGACGCTATAAATACATTAATTAACGTGTTAACATAACCAGCGTCGAAAATTATTCACTGGTTGCTATGACGTCAGAGAAGAGATTATAAAATATTAATTAAAAGATTATTCGTATTAGTAATTCTATTTCGAAAATTATAATTTATTTCAAGCTAATTTCTTTGTTTTGGATAATGTTGTAAACTTACTTAGATATTCGTTGATTTATTGAAATTGGTATTATGGATGTAATAATATATGCGTCAACGCAGTCAAGATCATTAAATGTTCGACTAGGTGATTTTTTGTAATTACTGCAGACATCTTGAAATAGACTAGATTACTTGTACAGAAATACTTCGTTATTACGGACTAGTAGTGGGTAAAGGTTATCCGTTATTTATATAACAAATATTTCTTGTAAATACGTATTGTAAGAGGATGTTCAACAACGAAAGTACAGTAGTTAGCTAGAAAAAATGTTTGTTATATATTTTTCGTCAGTATTTGCTTTATATAAACAAGTGCTAAAGCCAGTATAGACGTATAGAGTGCAACTCTGGGGTTGCACGAAGAAATTAAACGTTAAAGCAATACAAACGTTTTAAAATAAAGTTCTGCGAGGAATAGTTAATGCACCGTGGTATATCCGCAATGACGACATACATAGAGACCTGAAGATTAACACAGTCGGAGAAGAAATCAAATCTATAGCAGCAAAACACGAATTGAGACTTCGTAACCACGAAAACATCGCCGTGACGCAAATGTTGCTTGATAGTAATGATGTTCGAAGATTTCGCAGGACTAAACCCTCGGACCTAGTAACCTAATCATGTAGAATTGTTCATTTGATAATAACTATTTTTATCCTAAAACCTACTGGTGAGAAGATATTGCAAAAAAAGTTTTTAGCCGCCATTTTTTCAAGATGGAAGCCTGTAAATTGTGTTGTTCTATTACGCAGTGTACTAAATTTTAAATATGAAATTCTCCTCTTTATACAAGTGCATATAAGCCAAGATTATAATGAAATTAGCCTGGATAATATCTGGGTTATGTTTTTCAATAAATAATATTAAAATTATAGGTTGTAATGCATGAATATAATTAAATTTAAATATAAAACAGTTACCTGAAGAACGCCTGATTGTCTGGCAATCACCATTACACTCTACGTTGTATTAACTCCTGAAACAAATAATATTCAATGTAATAATACAAAGTATGTAACTTTATATTCATTTATTCGTAAAATATTCTAAGAATATGCACAGAATTAATCAGTTTTCAAATAAAAACAAATGCGGGCTCTATTTTATGGCGAGTATATGTTAATAATTGAATACATTAAGTATTGTAGTCGTAGTTAAGAATGCAATGGAATTTTCTAAAATTAATTTGTGATGTACATTCATATTATTATTAGGATAAATTTGCGTGTTTTGTAATTTTAATTGTGTAGTGACATAAAATTTGAATTTCAAATTACCCGCCAAGAATTATTTTAAACAATTCGAGCGCGGGAAATTTGAAATTAAAACTTTTTTAGAATATAGAAAATTGTAATATACAGCGAAAATAATCGAGCAAAAACATTAGCGATTAATTAAAAAATATTTGAGTCATTTGAGGTCTTCATAGCCAACTTTATCTACTAGAATAGTTCTTCACTTCCTAACTTTATATATAATTATTAATTATATAGATATATATACATTTCAATTTCCCATTATACATGGGAAGACATGATATACTACACCCACAGTATATCTACTTCCCAATTCAATTTTCAATGAGTAATAAGTGTTGCCGCGCACCTTGCTGCAGGCGTGCCTTGACTGATTACGTTATCAAACCCCTCGGTACTGTAAATGGATTGAATTTATAGGCAGAGATGACACATATATAAAATAGAATTATTCATCATAATAAAATAGTCAGGTATTTGAATAATAATGTAAGAAATATGAATAATTCTTTATTCTAACAAAAAAACACGCTAAAAAGAGTTTGTTGAACAGTATATTCAAAACCTTGTGCCCAAATTTTGTGTACACGCTCTTTTTGACTGGTTATGTGGTGTGTTGCAGAAATATTAAGGCATTGTTTTAGCGTACATCTCAGGAACGTTTCTACAGACCGATTTTTACCTTAGGTTGTCCAATTAGCAAAATGATTTAAAGGTTTGAAGCAGGTTTTTTTAAACAGTCTATTTTTTAAACTGCTCTAAAAGGAATTGGCCGGAAAAATGATTTAGACGCCTTTTTCTTATCCTAAGGCTGTACTGTGAAAAAGGATAGACCGAAAATAATAATAATAAGACTATAAATAATAATTTCCGTGCGACTTTTAAATAGTAGAGTGCATGTACATATGATTCAATTTATTATAAAATTACGGATTTATTTCCACTTTATTATTTTTCGCAGTGCAACTTAAGCCTAAGAAAGACCAATTTTTTTAAAGTAACTAAGGAGTTTTGTGATGTGACATGTGTGACGTCACAACAGGGGGTCTACAATGTGTGATAAGGATGTAATGTGTGACGTAATTTATGGATGAGCACTAAGTTTATGTCACAGTTTTAGTATAAAATCCAGAACTAATTTTATGCAGAGTGTATTGCTCTGGTAACAATTTAACACATTGCCAATGGATAGATAGATTCGTTAAACATTTTAAAAGTGAATTGCTTTAAATCACGCATTTGCTAAATAAACAAAATAGCAGAGTTTCTGTAAATTGAAATCTCAGTTCGATATCGTGAAATAGATTTACGTTGTATTTCTCCGCATCGCTTGCCGACCAATCTAATTAAAACTAATCGTTATTTTGTTAGTAGACAGGTGAAGTAGACTGAAAGAGTAATTATCAATCAAGAGAATAGACTTCTAACACGACAATTGCTCCTGAAAATTTACGTTCTGTTGAATTTTGTAATACGAAAGATTTTGGTTTGAAACTTGGATAAATAATTTTATAATTTTATTCACACGCAAATGATATCACAGGCGGCCGTGCTGGTACAATGTTTCTATTTACAACTAAGCTTGTAGATTTTTCTCTCCACGTTAAACAAAATGTTGTAATCTATAATGACCGGTACTTACGGCTTTAATAACCATAAAGTCACATGCTCACCTATTGATTCAGTTTATATTTTGATTAATTTTGATTTATAATTTTCAGCGATATTTTCATACATCGTATCGTGCATTCTCATTGCTTTAAATATTAGTACAAAAAAACACGTGTAAATGACAGAGCAATGTGGCCGCTACTATTTCAATTTCATGATTGATTGATTTACGACCGGTGCCGGTTTTCCGATGTAGAAAACTAGTAATATAAATGCAGTATAACATACTAAATCACTATGATCTTATATATCATTTCTGTTAAGAGATACAGAAAATCTGCAACTATATCGAATCAAAAAGCAATACAAAATTTTCAACACTAGTTACCAAAAAAAAATGAAAATAAGACAAAGCATTGACGAGACTAAGATGCACAAAAATTACACCTCTGAATACATCCTCAGGAAATAAAGACAACCCATTTATGACACTTGTAACCTTAGAGCATATATATATGGAGAGAGAATGACAGACCTGAAAGTGTGCGAGAGAGAAAGGTATATGTTCCTATTTGTCCTCTATGCTCATGCGTCGAAAATGACAGTTGTCAAGTCAGAACTATATATACTTTTCTCTCTCGTACACATCTTGGACATATTTTTAATCTATAGGAAACATAGGTTATTCACTCTCCAAATATATATTCTCTAAGCTTTTAACAAAGAATTAACAATTGAACACCTACAATGCTTATTGCATCTAAACGACAACGTTACTGACAAGCTAGTAGAATTTTTACGATACACAAAATTAATAAATAAAATACATGTAGATATACATATAAATAATCTATGTAATTAAAATATCCTTAAACTAAAATTTAAAAAAAAGCAGTATAAGGATTAGTCATTAAATTAAATCTAAAACAGTATGTGGGAATGGGGCTTAACTTGATCGGTGTTATAGCATACAATTTCGTTGTAGTACTTTGAACTAGAATTGGCTATTAATTCCTTAAAATCTGTTTTGCTGATGGTTATTTCTAGAGAAGTTATAGTTTGTAAACATAATCAACGTTCTATGAACTACAAATTGTTATATTTAATGGAAATTGTAAGGCAGTTATTGGTATAGCAGCGATAAATTATGATATTGTTCATAAATTTAAACAATAATGCTTTGTTGTGATTCTTTAATTACCTTATTTATTATGTAAATATTTAGGTACTTTATTATTATTAAATTAATTGGTTAAAGCTTAGAATACACTTTTTCTATTTAATTTGTCTTCTTCCTATAATTCGCAGGCCCGGATTTGAGGGAGAGCAGGCGGGGCTACTGCCTAGGGGCCTCCACAAGAGAGGGGCCTCCACAATACAGATAAAAGCAATACATTTTTGAAAGACTTGACGGAAAAAAATTGTTTAGTCGGAAAATAATTAGAGGCCTCCGCTCCATCATTGCCCCAGGGCCTCCACACCTCTAAATCGGGCCTTGATAATTCCTCTACCTTAATTGCATTATATATTTCGTTTTTTTCGAAAATTCGCTTTCCCTTCCCTTATGTTTCACTATCTCTTCTGCTCCATTACAGATTCTGCCGACTTTTTCACCCACTCAGTGCCTGATTAATCTTTTGTAGTTCCGACGCATAAACAAGAAGCTGTCACTCAAAAGAAATCATTGTGACCACTCACAATTGCCTTCTCAAAAAATCAATTGTATTCTTTCCATATTTTTTTTGTTAGCGTCTGAGCGCTCTCTCTTGAAAAGGATCATTTATCTATATATAACAGTATAGCCGTATCCATTTATTATGCCGGCAGTTCACTCTCGCCGAGACATTTGTCAAAACATTTGTACACACGCGATCTCGGCAAGCCGAGGTGAGGCACTCGAGACCACGCAAGAAAGGCCAACACAAGGCGAGAGCTAGATTACACTCTCGATCTCGCATGTCTCGACGAGGCAGAACTGCCGGCATTACAATAACTTTCGAGGTAGGTCCATTTCATGGGCAGATCTGGCGCACATTTGTAGCGCTTTTAATCTTTCACTACCTCCTCTTTTTCCAGTATCCATCTCCTTCTTGTCATTGCTCACTTTAAATCTCGCTGCTTCTTGTGAGATATACTGTTCCTTTACATTATATGGTGTTGTTCTTCATTCTTCAGTTCTTCAGACTTTAAAAGTTTGGTCATGTGTTTTCTCTTTCTCTCTCTCACTAGAATTATATCCCAATATATTGTTTTCTCTTCTATATGACATACAACTAAACAATAATTATTTAATTCATTGTTGGTCCTCCTAAAATTATTATAATTTTAATTATAATATGTACCAATCCTAAATTTAATCAAGAATTCCTCCCAGTAGGGTTGTTAACCTCATACAGTCAAAATGTGACAATGAGCAATGACTGTGTGTTTATTATATTACATAGGGTGCGGCAGGGATGAATAACTACCCTTCACGATAAATTATAATTACTTTGCAAAATAATTATATTCAACTGAATGACTATTAATTTTGTCAAAATATTTTTATTTTTGACAAACAATATTATTGTTTACATTTAATTAAAAAGCATGCTTTATTATATTCTATGGAAAATAATACATACTTCATAAAGAAAATGATTTTAAATTAAAGTATTTCATCTTTTTGAAAGAGTATATCAAGCGCGCCTGAATTGATGCTACACAACTTGCACATGTAATATTTTATTGCTGTGTTCATTTATCGACAACCAGTGATACATTTATTGATGAATAAGACTTGCTCTTCTGATTATGCATGTGTTTTATTTAAATATAAACAGCGAAATTGCCATAGGAAAAAAGAAGTTCTTAGAATTATACACTGTAAAAAATAAATAAACCGTAATTCTGTAATATATTGAATCATATAAATGTACACGCACTTTGTTGATTTTAAAGTCGCACGGAAAAATTTTTTACGCGATTTTCTCTCGCATTGTCTAAAGCATTTTTCAACCAATTTCTTTTACAGTATTTGGTATAGCCTTTTAATGGGCCTATTTTGTAATTGCTTACCGGACGTCTGTTAACTTCTGATGATTTTTCAAAGCCCTATAATTTACAAATTAGGCCTTCTCATAATTTTGTGTAAACATACATAGCTTAGTTTAGAAGATACAGGCCTTTAAAAAATCGTCAGAAGTTATCAGATGTCAGGTAAGCAGTTACAAAATAGGCCCTTTACTTTAGACGTTTAATTTACTATTAAATAAATGCTAAACATAAAACATGAATGTTACATTACATAAATGTACAAAAATTGGTAATAAACATCTCGAGCATTCATTTTTCTTTTATTTAACGTCAGTTTATTTCTAATGCTGTGTAGCATCCTTCAACGTTGGCAGTATTTATGGTGTCATAGCATTACAAAAACATATAATCCAATTATTTTCTAAAAAAATATTACACTGGTTCAGATATCGACTAATGCAAGTGAAAATATTAATGAATAATACATTATGCCTTAAAATAAAATATCTAACTCTGTTACCTTTGGACTTTTCTTTACGGATTGGCTTCTCGAAAAACACAAAAGAATTTTTAAAAAAAACTATCTACAAAACAAAACTTTTTAATTTAAAAACAGTAGCTGTTATTTGTGTCACATATTTATAAGGCGTTACTTTATAATTAGTATTTAAACACGTTTAAAGTTGCACAATTATTGTCTAACTCACTGAATATTGAATAATATGTAAAAGTAAATCATTATTAAATCACATTATAATAAATTGAATATTATTTTCACAAGAAAACATTCCGACACTCAAAGCATGTATGCAACACTTCAGACTTTCAAAGTTTGTTTTCACCAGCTCATGCTGGTCTGCTTGTTACGACCACGACTTGATGCTTTGGCGATGTCGGCGTTGAATTATCAACACGGTATCTGGCGCATTTGGTAGCACCTGGCCATGGCCTAGAGCTCTACAGCTAAAGCGGCTAATCGTAAGCAGCAAACACTACACCACACAAGCACACGGTAGGCACAGAGGAGGCTCGGGGATTCGTTACTTCATGGGAAGGATTTCATTTAAAACACGCATGATCCTCTATTCTCTGCCAAGTGTGTCTGACCATACCATGCCCTTTGAAATGGGTGTATTCTATTTAATATAATTAAAGATATTAATGGATTGTTAATTATTATGTAAAATAGAGTAATATAAATTATATAATGAATAGATGAGTCAATTTTAATTAAAATTTCTGATAACAATGCTTTTGCTTATCACAGGGTAATTTACATTTAATACAATCCTGGAAAATTTAGGTTAAGGTGCTTGTTGTAGGACACGTGTGTAAAATATACGCTCCTGCTCCTATGATTAACTTAGCTCATAACTGCTGCAGAGACATGAGATGACTACGTATTTTGCCAAGTGCACACACGGACTAGTGTAACCATAGGAAACTGCAAAGACGAATAATTGCTTGTGTACATGTACAATTGTTCTTGTGGCTTACTGAGTTTGTAGATAGGTGTAGATACATAAAGAATGCGTACTTGGTCAAGTGCATACACGGTCAATTGTAACCATAGACAATAGCAAAAACAAATAATTGCCTACAAGTACAACTGTTCCCTAAGTTAACTGGGCTCATAGATATCTGTAGAGGAGCTAACAGCACCCACAGACGAATATGTACTTGGCCAAGTGCGCACACGGACAATTGTAACAATAGACAACTGCAAAAACGAATAATTGCCTACAAATACAACTGTTCTCGTGCATAACTGATCTAATAGACAGCTGTACAAAAAGCTAACTGCACCCACAGACGAATTCGTACTTGATCAAGTGCACACACGGACAAGTTAAAACGTAGGCAACTATGCAAAAACGAATAACTGCCTACAAGTACAACTGAGCTCATAGATAGATGTAGAGGAGCTACCTGCACCCACAGACGAATACGTACTTGGCAGAGTGCACACACGGACAAGTGTAATCATAGCAACTGCAAAATTGAATAATTGCGTACATATACAACTGTTTTTGTGGCTAACTGAGTTCGTAGATAGGTATAGTTCATAAAGAATGCGTACTTGGACAAGTACACACACGGACAATTGCAAAAATGAATAATTGCCTACAAGTACAACCGCTCTCGTGCTTAACTGAGTTTATAAATAGCTGTACAAGCAGCTAACTGCACCCACAGACGAATACGTACTTGGCCAAGTGCGCACACGGATAAATACATGCATAGACTACTGCTAAAACTAACAATTGCTTACAAGTACAACTGTTCCTCAGTTTAACTGAGCTCATTATAGAACATCAACACACCGGCTCTCATTACAACCCTTTCTTGTATGTTTTTTTGTATTGTTCGCATTAAACTTGGCATTAGTAGATTACTGTGTTGTTCTTGTACCTACAAATTCTTTGTACGTTAATGACAAGAAACCAGCGCGATCCAGTAATTTGCAATTTGCATACTGTTTGATGATTACAAGGAACATGAACTGTTTTTATAAACTAAGGATCCAGATAGCTCATAAAAATAAGAATTTTTATTGCCTAATAAAATGTAACTAAAATATACAGATGAATTAAAGCATCGTTACAAACTACTGAACGTTTAAACTCAAAGCGTGTTACACTAACAAACTATTCACATTATGTAGAAACATTTGTATGTTAATAAATGCGTTTTATTCAAGATTTTTTATTGATAAATCTTTATAAATATTGAAATTATTTTCTTGTGTAAAACTTATCGTCATATATACTTTAGTGTTTTTATATTTTAAAATAGAATGTTTTTTTCAGGATGAAAAGAGACTGGGGACTAACTAGAAGCGAAAATGGACATATGAAGACTGTCTCACTCTTTCGAACGCATGAAGGTAAGTCTATTTAAAGATAGTTTTTCTCCAGTGTGCCACTAGCAGAGCACATTCGTAAATTTTAAATAGACACAAATTTCAACATAAATAAACCCAGAAAAAACTTAGCACGCTTTACTCGCCATATAATATATAAAGTGTCTTGTGCGTGATGTGCCCAACGACTCATCCCTCAATTTTAATAGATCCTAGATTCTGTTCAGTTCAGTACGTACTACCGAAATATTGGACATTAGACAGTTGGCCAAATTGTTTGGATGTTCTAGTATTCTCTCTTTGTATGCTTTGATTCTAAGCACTATTTCTTCATTTACTGTAGGTATATCCAGATCCCGATGCATTATGTTATTAGGTACAAACCATGGTGCATTCGTGACAATCCTTAGCATTTTAGATTGGAATCTTTGGATTATTTCAATATTAGAGGTAGATGCAGTACTCCATAGTTGGATACCTTTATCCTTATTTATTCCTTTAAGGAACTTAATTATAAAAAGATATTAGCAGCTTTCGATCCCCCATGCGAGGTCATCTTCATAGAAATACAAAATGACTCCTGTTACAGTGAAGCTATATCAAAGAATTCTACTATATATATATATGTTTTTAGGTCTCACGCGGAAATGAATTAAATCTATTCACAATAACGAAATGAGATATTTGAAAAACGTAGTTTCGATAAAAACGCCTTTAAAGTCTCGATGCATCCGCAGAACGTTACATGACGACTAACAAAAAGGTTTGAGTTCTCGCTAATGCTATATCCTATAAGGAAAAATAAGTTTTTTAGTCTTTCACTTTTAGTATGAAAACTGAAACTATATTTATTTTATATGAGTAATTGGGTCATAGAGATAATTGAACTCTACATGTAGTTGAAGGTTGAACAGTACTGCAATGATGACCTTTCCATGTGTCTGTGTGGGTGCGAGTGTTATTTGGATACGTAGTGGCTATTTTGGGACATATTATCGTACTAAGCAAGCAAACACTTGTATTAAGTGTAGCTCTACATATGTTTATGGGTTACTGACAGGCACGTGAATATGGTACAACTACAGCTGAAATATATTCTACTATAAACGTGTAACACTAGCGACAACGTACCCAATATTGTTATATTAACGAAAGCTTTCTTTGAGGGTGCAATGAGATTTGCAATTGGATTTTATTTAATTTAATTTATTGAATGAGATGAGATGATAGAGATGAGAGTTTTGTGTGGTATTAATATTGGTGATTGTAGTACATATCTAAATTCATAGAGGATTTCTCTGAAGCAGCTCAATAACCCCATTAGACTATTTCACGCTTCATTTGTCTCTCCAGCGGTGAATTCACCCTACCCTTTCAATTCCTATAAATACACCAAGTACCAGTATCGGAATAAGCCCAATATGGGCGATGGTTGTAACATTTATGAAAAACTCTAATATACTGTTACGGATTTTGTTACAAAACAAACGAAACTTGAGTAGCTTTCAGAAATACAAATATGAACTTAGAATTCTGAATTTAGAATATTCGTCAATTTCTTTATATTTAATAAAATAAAAATTCCAACGTGATATAAAAAGATTTGGGAGAGAGCGATACCACAATACTTAGGAGAATAAGACACAAAACACATGAGAAGGATTTCCAGATTTAGATTGGGAAACGGGGAGAAAGGAAACAGATACTGGGAAAATAGCAAAAAAAGGGTGAGCGGAACGGAAACAGAAACATTGGAGCACATTAAGTTTTCATGTGAGAAAAAGGTAATAAGCGAAAAGAATATTGGGCAGTTATTAAAGGGAGGCAGTAAAGGGTAGAGGCAGATGGCGGAGATAGAGAAAAGGAACGAGGAAGGAGAAGGAATGGCAGAGTAGAAACAGGAGGAGCGAAGCAGTAGCAGTTTTGTTTCTATTTTTATAAGGATAAATTTATATATTTTGAATTAAGAATGGCTAAGACCGCCACTGCGCGTAGTAACTACCTCAACATGTGCGTAATTCCGCCTCTGCTCAATACAGAATTGCTCTTCACCTGATCTACACATCTAGAAACAGATCACTGGATCTGTTGAATGTCTAAATTTGTTTCTTCTTTTACTTCAGTTTCATCCTTTCATCCGGAGAGAGAGAAAGATAGTGAGGTATATATATACTCCTCTTAGTTTACATATCGCTCGAGTAAATGCAAATGTTTGTTTTATGTGAATGCGCATGTACGAGTTCTTGTGTCGTTTAAGAAATAAAGTAAAGAGACAGAAAGACTTTGCTAAAGTTGTTCAGTTCCACCTTCAAGACTCGTACATCCGAATCGGAATATAAACATACTTTATTACAGCCTGATGCTTTTGCTTATTTTTGTTAATTGTTTAACATTAACTATATATTATTGAAATACGTAATAAGTATATAATAAATTATATATTAAATTGAAAGCTATGTAAACACTCGCCGGTGTATTATTAATGTAATAAAAACATAACTGCATATTACACTACATCGTTTATTGCTATGCAATGGGCTTGTGTCCTATGTCTTAATTTCTATAAAAGTATACTATATATTGAAAACTGGGTTACTAGAACCTCAAATGTCCAAATATTTTTTAATAACTTCTTGTATGTTAAGAGATATTAACAATTAAAAAAGTCATTTTGTCTCTTTAATTATTAAAGGGATTCAACGTTGTACACATTCCAAATGCATGTGACATCACAATCCTTGTGTAAGGTTACCAACCTTACAGATCATAAATATCTGCTATATGTATTTATATATCAAAATATCAAATATTATTTACAGCTATTTCAAGGAACAACCAAATTTCAATATTATGTCTGCCTTAGCAGGATTAAATAAAATAAAAATTTATTATTCTTTGACTTGAATTGATTATTTGACTACCAACAGCTACAGAACATTACCACAGCACTGACCTACTCAACAAATAACTGACGTTAAAATGCATTTGACGGCATACAAATATGGCCGATTATTTCTAGCGCTAAAACTACAATTCAAACTTTAAATTGCGTCAATATTTAGATATTTAATAAAATAGACACGCTAATATACATTTATTAACATCAATTTCAATCAACAATTGGAAAATCGACCACTAAAAAATGAGGACACAAGCCCATTGGCTACTACTGCATTTGTATTTTTATAAATTTTTATAAACTAAACCGGTTTACATTTTAGTGACCCTCGTAAATTCTAAATGATTTCAATATTTCCACGCACCCTGTCAGAGTCATATATCGTGTATCGTCAGTGTTTTTATAGCCGATAATTTTCACCTTGAATTGGTATGGTAATAGCGTGGCAGAAGTGTATTTTGAGGGTTGCGTGCGAACGTAATTGAGGACTAGTGACTAGTAGATCAGGACGCCAACATAGAGAGGGTTGACGGCATCACACACACGTCCTGCGCCTCCTGGGGAACGCCGAGGTGCCAATTGTCAACGGACTGGAGATTAAATAATACTTTAATATCAGAAAAATATTATTTTTGAATTTATCAGAAAGTTTAGCAACAAAACAAGATATAAAAGAACAACGGTCATCGAATATGATCTAGTAGTTGAAAAATAAAGACATGGATCATCGAATACAACGATCTTCTAAAATGTTAAAGAGCGTCGTTAAAAACTAACAAAATAGAGGTTAGCGCCGTTTTGGTTATCTTTACAAAACACAGAAGAATTAGAACTATAACAGAAAATATATAGAGGAAGAGAAAGAGTGAACGGAAGAGGTGGATAGCGGAGATAGAGGAAAGGAACGTGGAAAGAGAAGGAATGACAGAGTAGAAACAGGAGAGAGCGAAGCAGTAGCAGTTTTTATTAGGAAGGAGTAAGAATGTTTAGATATAATATGGACCAAAAATAAATTAAGCACAATGATATGTAAATAAATGAGTTAAGACATAAGAATGTAGTGCCAAATGGCAAAAACATTAAAATAAAATATAGAAAGAGGAAGGAATTAGAAGTATTAATTATTGTGTAAGCATATTATATAAATTAGGTTTAGTTTTCCTTTAATCGATTAAATGAAGTAAGGCCCTCAGCACACGACGCGGCTGATTGCAAACCTTAGCCCCGAATGGAATGTGATCACAACTGTGTTGTTAGTAAAAGAACGAACGAATCTACATAGTATTGTACTCTATCACCGAAACAAGGAGAACAAATACAATTCGAAAAATGTAATTTAACTTAAAAAAGTGTTCTAAATTATGTATTTCTTGTAAAATAAGTTCATTTTACATAAAAATAAATTGTCTCAAATGCTTGTTAGTATTTGAAGGAGGTCATAGCGTGTTTTCTACGAATACCCAAACACTTTAACCTTATAAAACGTTCTTATTAAGCTATTACATACTTTAAATGTCGTTTTATGTGATTTCTTTTCTTAGCTTTATGCAAATTTTGTGATTTATAAAAAATCTATTATGTCTGCTATATAAATATATTTAAAAACCTCGGGCGCTAATGTTTAGGAAAAGATAGTCGTACTATAAGTGTTATATACGTGCTGTACAGGTTATATCTTGTTACCACGATAAGACATAATTTATGTACAGGTCGGTATTTTATATAAAATTACAATAAATGCCTGTATATTTATTTTAAATACGTTCTTAAACTCGTTGACCGATGGGGACCAAAATGGGCTTGTGTCCTATGTCTTAATTTCTATAAAAGTGTACTATATATTGATAAAGTGGGTTACTAGAACCTCAAATGTTCAATTATTTTTTAATAACTCCTTATAAGTTAGGAGATATTAACAATTAAAAAAGTCATTTTGTCTCTTTAATTATTAAAGGGATTCAACGTTGTACAAATTCCAAATGCATGTGACATCACAATCCTTGTGTAAGGTTACCAACCTTACAGATCATAAATCTCTGCTATATGTATTTATATATCAAAATATCAAATATTATTTACAACTATTTCAAGGAACAATCAAATTTCAATATTATGTCTGCCTTAACAGGGTTAAATAAAGTAAAAACTTATTATTCTTTGACTGGACTGGATTGTTTGAGTACCAACAGCTACAGAACATTACCACAACACTGACCTACTCAACAAATAACTGACGTTAAAATGCATTTCACGTCATACAAATATGGCCGACCATTTCTAGCGCTAAAACTACAATTCAAACTTTTAATTGCTATATCTCCGTTAATATTTAGATATTTAATAAAATAGACACGCCAATATACATTTATTGACATCAATTTCAATCAACAATTGAAAAATCGACCACTAAAAAATGAGGACACAAGCCCATTCGCAGCGTTATTAGCGACACATTTTTTTTATTAAAATGCGGACCTGTGGACTCTTACTTTAGCATGAAAATTCCTTAATTAGGTTATGTTTTATTTTTTTAATAACACTGTTAAAAGTGATTCACTGAATCTGTGAGTACAAACATACAAAGGCTGAATTTGTATATATAAATATAGTAGATTTTTATATCGATTCATAATATTAGAAACTAAATGTACAAATCTAAAAATATTTGAAAACCTCTCCTGTATCTACGTCATCGAGTGTTCATTAAAAAATTAGCATATAAAAATGATTCCAATTAATTAGTGGTTTTGCTAATGACTCTGTGTAATTAAATATATTTTTTTAATACAATAAGTATACTCGACTGTTGCCACCTCGTGGTGATGTATGGTATCAGGGAGCGTTTGTAGTTGCCTATGTATTAGTTGAAGGGGTAGGGATATCCGTGTGAGAAGCTTTATGTGCTTTTATTATTTGTTTATCTTTTTTTGTAAGTGTGTGTGTGTATGGGGTGTGTAATAGATACACCCGTGTGTGTGTGGTCGTTATCAACATGTTAATTGCTTTGTTGACGGACTAACTGCAGCTTAATTAATTATTTATATATAAATACCTATAAATATTAATATTTTATCAAAAGTTATTAAACTTTATTAGTTTATGCAACATTATTATCTTTCAGACTGAACTTTATGAGCTCTTCTTCAATGTTAGTTAATAAAATCACTACTACATCGACTTGTTCTATAAACAGGGTCATTTAACAAGAGGTATCATTTTAAATTTCGCGCCATTTTTTTAACTGTCACATACAACTGTCATTTGGTGATGTTTGGAAGATATTGGGTGCGTTCCACTAAGCGTTCACAACAATCACACTCCACTTCCTTGCGAGTGTAGCAAACATACACTCAAGTGGAATGGATTATGGAGCGTTTGGGATGGTTTTGAGCTTTGAAAAAATAAGGATTGCGATACTTGTTTAAATAGCTCTGTAACAAAAGCTATATTTACAAACAAAATAAATTTTTCATTAAAAAAATATATATAATAAATGATAATGAACATGGTTTATTTATTAAGGTGAAACGATACTTGGTTATTTTTTCTAGCGAAATATAGATGGCGATACTATACAGCAGGTTAAATATTATCAAAAAAAACATGTTTTTTTATGTTTAAGTCGTTTTATGTAAGTAACTATAAACGCGAATCAAAATCTGAAGCTGCAATTAGTTAGATGAATAACGTATCTACATTTTAAGCTTTCTTCCACTGACTTTTAATGAGTTGAAACCGCAAAAATAACTTTTGAAAATTAATATTGCTATATTTTCTAGTTAAATTCCTATGTTAAGCCTTAGTCATATAAATGTGTTATTGACGGCTCGCTTCCTTATCTTACTCGTTGGTATCCAATAAGTTTTAACTGTCTTAACGCACTTAAAAATCTGTCGTTTATTGATTTCAAAAATAAATAATTATACGAATAATAAACATAAATCTAATTTAAGAAACCAAACAAATTTCAATTATTTCAAAAGTCAAGGCTGGTGACCTTCATCAAATTTCGTAGGCAGTCGTATATCATTTACTCCTAATGAACAAATTTAATTTCCGTTTCCAATCAAAGGTTATTTTTTACAAGCTTTTGATTATGCGGTGAAAGTAAGAAATATGTGAATCATATGAAAGCAAAGTTCCAAACCTATTTGTCTTATCTATAATGCTACACCTAGAACAGTATAATTTTGTTAAATTAATTCCGGAGGTGTATGGTGTAAAGATATATTAATTTAAACCTACGCATGTTGGTGTACATTAGTTTGCTTAGCGCCAAGTTGAAATGTCAGACACTGTTGATCCCCAGGTCTCGAGGAGGCCTTGACCAATCTACGGTAATCTTGACCTATTTGCTCACGAAGCACTAATTTACAGTCGTGTTATGAGTGTTGCGTGAATAAGGCGTTGTTAAATAGAAATATAAAAACTAAAAGTAAAGCAAATGCTTCAATCGTAGCAATTTGTTATTTTTGGAATCTTAATCTCAGGAAGTGAGAACGCGAAATAATGAGTAATTGATTGCGCATACTAAAAAAAGTCGTGTATACTATAAAAAATTATACATAAAGAAATGAAATAAAGGCAAACTTACAAATGACTATCAAATTTAATCTAATGATATAATATACAACCTGAATCTGTTGTTGTACAATAGTGACAAGTTAGAAGTATAGAATATTTTATATCACTGACGGCTGAAGGGTAGAGATTTCTAAATTGTTATTTACAATGACTAATTTTATATAATAATGGCTTGTGTCCTATGACTTAATTTCTATAAAAGTGTACTATATATTGGTAAAGTGGGTTACTAGAACCTCAAATGTTCAATTATTTTTTAATAACTCCTTATATGTTAAGAGATATTAACAATTAAAAAAGTCATTTTGTCTCGTTAATTATTGAAGGGATTCAATGTTGTACACATTCCAAATGCATGTGACATCATAACCGCTACCAACCTTACAGCTCATAAATCTCTGCTATATGTATTTATTATTATATCAAAATATCAAATATTATTTACACCTATTTCAAGGAACAATAAAATTTCAATATTATGTCTGCCGTAACAGGGTTAAATAAAATAAAAACTTACTATTCTTTGACTTGACTTGATTATTTCACTACCAGCAGCTACAGAAAATTACCACAGCACTGACCTACTCAACAAATAACTGACGTTAAAATGCCTTTCACGTCATACAAATATGGCCGACCATTTCTAGCGCTAAAACTACAATTCAAACTTTTAATTCCTATATGTTCGTCAACATTTATATATTTAATAAAATAGACACGCCAATACACATTTAGTAACATCAATTTCAATCAACAATTGAATGAGGTTTGAATAAATGATAACTTGAAAAGCATAAATAATTAAAAAAGTATGTGTTTGTAAAAGTTATTATTGTTTTATGTCATTCACTGCTTCAGTGTACACCCTGCACTAAAGTAAGAAACATTTATAACTACATGTTTTCCAATATATATCCTTTATAGATTAGTAAATAGTACGCCTGAATTGAGAGCAACATAAATAACAGATGTTCCTGTTCATTTATTTCAAGACGGAATCTTTTTATACAATGCATAGTATAGATAACCTCTTACTAATACGCGAACTACACCGCTGCTTGAAAAAGATTTAATAATAATTTCTAATTAATAAAATAATCAATCTACACAACCCAACCCCGAAATATACCTTTACACCGTGAATTTATCCCGAAAATTTAATCATTACGTCGTCAATTATTTTAACTATTAACTAATTACATTTAGATGTAAAGGTATAGTTATACATACTAAAATATGTATTTTATAAGATTGTAATAGAATTCATATTGTGATATATAATGCGCCATCTATTACACAATAGCAGAATTACACGGTTCTGATTCGCGATAATTTTTATCAAGAAATGAAACTTTTAAATATAATTAGGAAAGGGAATTATAATACTAGTTGCTAGATTGTTATGTTTTCAGGTTCGATTCCCAGATCATGTTATATTTTCTGGGATTGATTGGGAACCATAAATATAGCAGGAAGTCAGCGTTAAATATATTTAAAAAAACATAATTCATTTTAGTAAGTGATTCATAATTTTAAATAAACAACATATTCATAAAATAAACGAAGATTATTCAACTCTTTTTAAAGTGTTAAAAACATTTAATATACAAGTTATGTACGAGTATGCCCTTATATAGAATGCTTAAACTTTAAAAATAGTTATGTATCAAGAAACGCCCGCGCTATTTGAATCATAAGTTTCAAAAATGATCAATACTATCAAATTAAGTAATAACAACTATTTTTTGTTGATTTTAGATACTTAATGATTACTCATCAATAATTTATGCATTGAATAGTATGTTGTAGAACAATTAATACAAAATAATGTACTTGTAATATGATCTGTATACTAAATACGTTAAACATGTAGATACTTTACCTATATATGGAAACGTATCTAGATACCAAATGTTACACTACTAACATTAGCATTTTTAGAAGCGATAAAAGGCTACGTGCCTAGGAAGCCCGAGAAACTATATTAAAAAAAAAACATTAGCATTTTTCTACGAAAGTAACGACATTTACAAAATATAATATGATACATAGGCTGAGAGCATTGATAGTTGATGCTGACTGCTGTGTTTTCGAGTTCGATCCTTGAACCAGAGCTATATTTTCTGGGTTTCGTTGTTATAAAGCTAAATTGATTATCTACATAATTAAAAAACTTATTAGGTAGCGGCGTCGTAGACATATATGAAGCCACAAGATCACAAACATTATCAGCATCGGAAATAGGTCGACTTTAAATAAATAATAATAATAAATGACAATGTTTTGGTTTTCTTTATTTTTTAATAAGACTATGAGGTTACTCAAACTTCATTTCTCATAACAAGATTCAGTGCAAATATAAAAGATGTGAAACAGTGCTAATTTAAAATATGTCTCTCAAAATTTTGATTTCTACTTTACATTTTTGAACCCCTTAATTTAGTTAGCTAGTGGGAAGAGCACAGTATCTTCTTGTATTGTAATTGCAAGTCACGTAAATTATTTTTAGTTCACTTAAACAAAATCTGGTTTACATTGACCGGAATATATCTCAGAAACTCGCTTGGCGGTGACCAAATTTGGACAAATTGGATCAAGCAATAACAGTAATTATTGTATTTTTGTGTAACATTCATTAGCTGTAATGGAGTAACATTTCCTTACATTTGCACATAGAGGAAGATCCCAGAGACCCCGGACCTACGTCATTTACCAAATTTGAAAATAAATATTGTAATATTAATGTAACATCAAAAGAGAAGATTGTGCAGTTGTTAAAGGGAGGCAGTGAAAGGAATCGGTGGATAGTGGTGATAGAGAAGAGGAGCGAGGGAAGAGAAGAAGGGCAAAGTAGAAACAGTAGGGAGAGTATCAGGAGGGGTTTAAATTTATCTGTTTTGTTTGTATTTTTATTGTATCATTTGGAAGGAGTAAGAATGGGTAGATAGTATGTAATTAAGGGAGATTAAGAAATTGATATGTTGTCTTTTAATATAGCACAATGATATGTAATTTAATGATTTAAGGTGGAAGAATGTAGTGCCAAATGGCAAAAATATTTCAACAAAATAATGTATTATCATAATAATTTCAGTCACTATTACCTTGATTCACAATTTGGCAATCAGGAATCAAACGACATCTCTACAAACAATTTTTCTAAGAATCATATGAATCTTACACGATTCTTATTTGATTTTATTAGTACAAATTTTATTCGATGCTTGTCAAAAGTGTTTGTAGAGATTAGATTAAAAATCTTTAACTTTTAGAAATCTTTAATTTTCCCTTCAAATTTTCCAATTTTTCTTTCCCTAAAAACCATATTCAGATTATCATGAATATTTTCTTTTTAAAAGTAGCGAAATCGGTCCAGCCGTTCTCAAGCGATGCGTTTACCGACGAACAGCATTTTTATTTATACAGATAAAACTATTTTTTAATTTTTCATGGCGTACGAGTATGAATGTAACGGTCGTTATATTCTATATGTTATATATAAAATATACTTGCAGTTTCGTAACGGTACGTCGTATAAAACACCTGCTGCTATTTGCATCCCTGTCTTAACATATGCACGTTACAAGGCACGAATTTTCCTTGGAAATCCCCGCCCTCTCTATTTTTCCAGAATAATCTAAAATACATACAGATCATATAAAAGGGATGATAAAATGATTACACCTAATCAGTCATGTTTCATCCACCGTAAAGTGAACATCAACTATGATAATATTTCGAAAATGTTACTTGTATTTTACAATTAGTGTAAGCTTTACAAGAAAGTTTGATTTGAAACTCAGCATCTGCGCGTTGATTAAATTAAAAATTGTTAAAGTAAGTATTATATTTATTAATTAAATAATTTAAGTATAATTCATTATTTAAAATAGTTGATTTACGCAGTGGGAGTCACCTTGGTCCCCATTAATCTCTACCATATGGAACCAAGACAATTTAATCTAATCTTTGGTAGCAACAAAAACCGTTATATCAACGTCACAAATAAGTTGACGTTAAATGAAAGTAAATTACAAATTTACAATTATTTTTTTCGATTTTACTTTCTTTTGGGATTGAAGTGATTTCAATGCGTGATCAAATTTCCGTTAAGTTATATTGTTTACTTAAATTTTACATCACAGTTTTGCTTTGTACATTGCCTAACATTGTCTCCAAAACCGCATCTGTTTTAATTCGCCCGTTTGAATAGTATTAGGCCATTTGGCATATTTTAAGTTTCATTACTAACCTTAAAGCTTGTACTTTGGATTAAAATAAAAATATCACCACTTTCGACGGAAATATTGCCTCCTTCTGGTTATTTAAAATAACACCTCTTGTTAAAAGTTCGTTAAAGTAATAGGTCTTATTGAAGGATCATATATAGCAGTATTTATCTGGTAATGGTTTTTGGAATTTAGTTTTGAGTGAGCCAGGAAATCATTTGATGTCATGCCTTCGTTTGAATTCCAAATTAATCGCTCGGTCGTTTTAACGAGACATTCTTTTAACGAAACAAATTAGTCACAAAAAGAGAAATATAGGTAATCGGGTAAATATAGTCATATTATATCTAGCGCTCTGTAATAATTTTCTGGAAACACATTTATTCGGTCATGGCGAAAAGTAGAGAACGAACTTAAGTCCACAGTAAAATTATTACGCTTCCGTCACTGTACATTTCATCTCCTGATTTACTGAGATTTTTTGATTATAGCGTTAACATCTTACTGACAGTTCCTCATCAATCATGAGTTCCAAGAACGGTTCTTCCACCAGCTCAGGCATCTCCCGTATCGACAAAGACCTCCTGAAGTTAATTGCGAACAACCACGAAGTCGAAATTACCGATTCTAAAGAAGAAATAATTGTCACATTTCACGGTCCCAAGGGAACTGTTTACGAGTCCGGTATTTGGAAAGTATTGGTTTTAATTCCGTCGGATTATCCTTACAAACCTCCTTCCATTATCTTCACTGATACCATTTATCATCCTAATATCCATGAAGATTCTGGAGCTGTTTGCTTGGATGTTATCCAAAATACTTGGACTCCAATATATGATCTAACTGTGATCTTTGATATATTCTTGCCGCATCTGCTGTCCTACCCAAATGCTTACGATGCGTTGAACGCAGATGCTGCAGCATTGTATCTGAGAGATATTGATGAGTACAACAGTGCTGTTGGTGAATACATCACTCTTTTTGCAAGCAAGAAGAAAGCAACAGAGGAAGAGAATGAATCACAACAGCCAAAGGAGGACTCAGACCTTTCTGAAATTTCTGAGGAGGCGATTGAACCTTTGCAGGAAGAGGAAGGGAATGAGGAAGGTATGGCGGCAGGAAATGAAAGTCTCATTTAAAGGAGAAAGATAAACACATAATTGGTTGGATTGTGAACTGATTTAATTAATTAAATATCTGAAATTTGGCGGAGATATATTCATTTATATTTTGAATTTCGTTTTACTGCGTAATATTGATTGAAGTCATCTACTCAATAGGATAAACTTTGTGATGTTTAATTCTGCATCTCTTTTACACTTCTTTTGTTTAACAGCGTGTGAAAGGTAGGCAAATAGCAGTGAGGGGGAAGGTAAGGAAGGAAATGACGTCAACTTCTTAATCATTTTTTATAAATTTTTAACTTTTAATTATTAAAGGATAAGTATAACTGTTTCAATCGTTAATAACTTATATAATATTGCGAAATAAATCATGATGATTGATATCTAACTTTATTAATATACGCATTATATAAATTAGGTTATGGTTCACAACTCAATTACATATATCTTTAGATCTAATTAAACAGAGGAGGTCGAAATTAGAAAAAGGGAAAGAAGAGTTGGGAACGAGGTTAACAAAAAGAATAAAGTGAGGGAAGGTTTCAGAAGATGTTGCAAGTACGATACGTAATATAAATTAATGTTATTGTAATTTACAGGGCCGCATATTACATAAAAAGTGCTAGCCCTAAGAAGCCCATCAAATATTAAATAAAATATATAAAAAAAATATAATTAAACAAATATATAACACAATTGTATTAAGTGAAAGTAATTATGTCTATTTGTATATATATATATAATAAACAAGTAGTTGCAGATCGTTATAATTTAGTAATACTATATTAAGGTCTTAAACTACGACAAATACACCGTTAAAAACTACCCTTATAGAGTTTCCATTCCGTACTCCTTCGATTGGCAACTATTTTAACATATTTTGTTGTGATAATACAAATCTGAATATTGAAGTGTACATAACAGCGCTACAGATGCGCAAATATTTTTATCGAATAGGTAAAGATATGCCCTAATAATAATAAACTAAAACTTAAAAAACAAATTTTAAATATATTAATTTTTTAGATTTACTTAATCTGCTGCAAAATCTAGGTCCTAAGGTACAGGTAAGAAAAATTTCGCATAAAAAGATTAGCAAAATATAAATATACGAGTATTTCTTCAAAGAGCTTATTCAGTGACGGACCCCGAAGACCTTAAGCGAGTCAAGGACCTTTTTTTAATTTTTTTGTATTTAATGTTTGCCTATTTCCGATACTCCTACTTAATGTTTTAATTAATGTAATTTTATCTTAACATTCACGTAAATTTTTTATCTAGTGGTTAAGCCTTATTCCCACTCACTGTTTTGCTATTTAATTTACTGTTTTTATCTAATATTTTGATCTAAGTTTTCAGAATAGGCATTCCTAGTCACATTCGTGTTTTAATTTGAGTTTAGTTCATTTAGTTGGTGCGCATGCCTCTTTAGTAATATAAATTTTGACAGTTCGACACTTGGACAAAATTGTATGTGAAATAATTAAAATTGCTGTTTTTTAATAACAATTAGTAATAGAAATTGTTTTTATTTCTTTATTTTTGACAAACTAACATTAAACTTCTTTTAAATATAAATTCTACTGCATTTTGACAGATTGTCACGTTTTGGAGGTTATAATATAAAATAGTTTTCCTTAATTTAATATTTTTAATTTAAAACATTGTTAAAAAAATAAATTAAATTAAAAATGGTATTGTGAATGACTCCGCGTATTGCCATATGCTAAACAATTTAAATTAAATGCAAAATACAAAATTAAATTAAAGCAGTGAGTGGGAATGATACTTTAAACTTTTCTACGTTTAATAAATTTGAAACACACAAAAGTGCGGACATAACCAAATTAATTCTGATAACAATCAAACAGTGATGATATATCGCTGGTCTGGATGTCAAAACTGTCTGGTTCTAAACATAAATGTTCCCGACTATTCTACCATACAAAATTAAATAAACTTTCGGATCCGCCACTGACTAATGCAACAAATTTTTATGAACTATGCAATAACTGATGCAATAACACTCTTCCTGTTAATTTATTCAATTTCTATGTTAAGTTAACTTAATTATTAAATATGTAATTTAAGTTCGTTAAAAGCTAAAGCACCTCCTGGGCGTATCAACTTACACACCCCTATGTACGCCACTGGCAGATGTAAATTTGTAGAAATAAATATAGTATTTCTGTATTATCATTAATATTTATAAATTAATGTTCATTCATAAAGTTGATATTGCAAATATATATGTATACAATATGTTTAGTTTTATTTAATTTATATAAGTAAAACTTTTCTCATCTTTAGTCAAATGTATTTAAAATGAGAAATAAAATGATGGCTTCCTTTACATACAGTAAAAGCTCCTTATTCGCGGGGTATACGGTCCGTAAATATGCCGCGAATACAGAAACCGCGAATATGGAATGGTAATTAGTATGGAATTATAGGGGATACGTTCCAAGGTACCAAAATGAAACCAATATGTATGAAAATAATATAAATTTATTGCTAAATTCTAAATTAAAATAAATCATTTTCGTCAGATTTAGGCAAGGGTTTAAAGAATTTAGTAATTTTTTCTTGCTTTGCTGCTTTTAAGAGGTCATTAAATTCTGATTGATATTGAGCTGTAGCATCAATAATTTGCCGTTTAAAAATAAGGCTCCTTTCCATAGATGGATCAATATTCACGAAGAAATCACAAAGATCATTTGCCCTACGTAAACCTTCACTCAGATTTTTTAAGTTAAAAGTCACCTTTTCAGTGGTTGCTGAAGGCTCTTCTTCAGTGGAATGTGGAGTTAACATTTCCTCTAAGTCGGTTTCGGTCAACTCATCTTGCGAATCAAACAACTCTTGGATGTCACTTGGTTCTATCTGTTCGAAGCCATCTCGTACTATTCCATTTGCAACGTGAACAACATTTTCAGTTAAAGATTGAATTTGCTCAGATTCATCATCATTTCCGGCAATTAAAGTAGACCACAGTTTTTTCCAGCATGATTTCAATGTGCTTGGCTTCAGTTCATCCAACGATTCTTTTATGTTAACAATACATCCGAAACGAAACCGAATCCGTTTCTGTTTAGGTACCGATTGCATCCGCGAATAGTGAAATTTTTAGCCGCGAATACAGAAACTGGGTTGCAATTTTTTTACCCGCGAATAATGAAAACGCGAATAAAGAAACCGTGAATAAGGAACTTTTACTGTATATATATACAGAGGTGTGCGTTTTTCAAATACATATACTCAAAATGCAAATATACAAAATAGTAAATACCTATTTTCTATTTTGTATTTAAATATCTTTTAAGAGTATATAATTTTATATTAAACTTTTACCAACCTATTTCCTATTTGAAAAATACAAAATACTTTTTTCATTTTTGTTACTTTATAGTGTTAATCAGTAAACATTATTTTTTTAATACAAACTTAAAACTCCACCAACATTAGCACCATCTATGATCTAAAAGTATCTGCACAATTGTCTTAATAATTTTAATTTAAAATGATAGATGTGCCTATTATTTTATTATCCTTCCTGGTACCCCCACCATAAGACATCTGATTTTCGTTTACCTAAATTTGTTTATCATATTTTCTAGTTCATTATTTGTTTATAGCCGTCAAATTCATTCAAAAACATCACATAAATTCCTTAATCTTTGAATAATAGTACGATTACTTTTATAATAATTTCTGCACTAAGAAAAATCTATTTTAGGACATCTGTTCTCCAAAGGAAGTTCAAAGTTATTAAGAGGTTATGACAGTAAAGAAACCTCGCAATTGTTCAATTTATATATCATTGTTGCATTGCCGTCTAACAAGAGAAACAAAATACAATGCATAAGCGCAGAGTGGTGTATGAAAAACAGGGTGTACAAAAATATATTCACAGCAGTGTTACACAGGTATGTATTGGAATCTAATAACAGATAAAGAATTCTGTAAATAATTTAATATTCAGTTTATATGAATTACAAGTTCATATAAGATGAAGATATATTTTATTGACTCAACTGTATGTTCTCAGATGCGTACGCTTGTTCAAATTCATTGCCAAATAAACTAATATTCTAATTATTCTATTACACACGTATTACGTATTTTAATTATTTCATTTTTTAAATTAACATAATATCAATGTTATTTCATTTCAAATAGGTTATAGTATTGAATTTATTTCTTGATTTATCTCTCGGCATTATCATCTTCTGTTCAGTAAAGTACCGTGCTTTAGACAGGCCCCGTATTAAAATTTGTTAGGAGGCCCAAATAATGGTTAAAGATTTTTCACAAAAGGAACAAAGACGCTCGCATTGAATTAAAATAATTATATATTGATTATACGTTATTCCTTACAATTAATACTCCTAGGAACTAAGCTAAGTACGGCCTAAGAGTTTAAGTGAGATTATGGATAACAGTTTTCGAATTTTTGCTTATACAAGTTTGGGGCCCTTGTAGCTCGGGGGCTCATTGATACGGCAGATACGGCGGTAGCTACGCCACTGCTTCTGTTTCAAATATACAAAATTTGACTTAAATAATAAAGGGGACAACATTTTTTTTTTAATTGGTAATATCTCCTAACATATAAGGAGTTATTAAAAAATAATTGAACATTTGAGGTTCTAATAACCCACTTTATCAATATATAGTACACTTTTATAGAAATTAAGACATAGGACACAAGCCCATTGCTTATAAAAAGAATGTAAATAAAACAAAGAAATTTATATGTAATATAAGGATTGAATTTTATCTTATTCGTTCCTATATACATTATAAAAAAAATATTGAGAATGTGCTTTTTCGTTATATCATAGAACAACTAATAAAACCTAAATATATTCGGGTGTGCTAATATAAATCGATTTTACGAACCCAAGTTAACTCGGTTAACTGCTAAATATAATTTTCAATAAAAATATCGAAATAATTTCGATTTTCATTCCTTGTTTAACAATTCAATATAATCAAAATATCACGATCAAATTCAAGCCATAAATAATATTCGTGCAATAAACCAACAAGCTCTAAATTAAATAAATTATTATTTATTTATAATCATACTATTCCATATCATTATAGTTTGTTCACTAACAAACAATTCTTCAATAAATAAGAACTACATTTAACATATAACACCTGTTTCTTTATTAACAATGTTTTTTCATTTGTAAACGAATTCAGTTGTATGTACGCTACTCTACCGTTGTAATTTTATGCCTACATACAAGAAACAATATTTACGGTGAGAAATGAAACAGCATTTTTTTTACAACGGCTACAGGTTTTGCAGTCTTATTGTGACACCAACAGCGATAAGAAGTGCTGTTTTAACTTGGTTATAATTTAACAGTTTTAAATAAGTGTTATTTTGTATGTGATACATATCAAAATTATCCACAGTAAGTGTTGTGATTTAATTAAATTTTAATAGATTAAAATGTGACAATACAAAATTATTTTCAAACCCGCGTTATTATCTTTTCGCCATATCACGCGCTGCAGCTAAAAATAAGACAATTAAATAAGTAATGTACTAGTAAATATACACTGTAAAAAAACTGTTCGAAAAAGTGTTTTAGACGCCTCTTCCTTAGATTAATGCCGCGGAAATAAATCCGTAATTCTGTAATACATTATTATTTATAGAAAAGAGGCGCCTAACACTATTTTTAGATCAATTTCTTCCTTCAGTGTATACAAGACTCTAATATTAATTGTGAAACCATTTCATTTACCGCATTTGTTAATTTAAATGGACTAAATGTTATCTTTTGTTTTGTTCTAAACCTTAGAGCATAAATATAAGAAGAGTGAATAGCCTATGTTTCCTAAAGTGTGTTCAAAATGTGTGCGAGAGAGAAAGGTATATGTTCCTATTTGTTCTCTATGCGCATGCGTCGAAAGTGACAGTTATAAAGGCAGTTACATATATTCATGGTTTAATAACAAAACTTACCTTTTATATATAATATTTTTACATTAATATAATGTAATGTAATGGACATAGATTTACGTATTCTGACGTTAATAATATGTATTATGTAAGAGTGTATAATATTACATGTTTTACTAATTTATTAATAAAAAAATTAATGTCTTTAGCATTTATTTAATGGCGTGACAATGTAATAGAATTATATTTAATTTCAGTATATAATAAAACGTAACGTCTGTTATAAAATATTACAATAACTAATACATAAATTTACGTTTTGTGTTTAGCGAGTTAAGCCTCATTCCCACTCACTGTTTTGATATTTAATTTACTGTTTTTATCTAATATTTTAATTTAGATTTCAGGTTTTCAGAATAGGCATTCCTAGTCACATTCGTATTTTAATTTGAGTTTAGTTAATTTAGTTGGTGCGCATGCGTTTTTAGTAATATAAATTTTGACAGCTCAACAGTTGGACAAAATTGAATGTGGAATAATTAAAAATGCTGTTTTTAATAACAATTAGTAATAGAAATTGTTTTTATTTCTTTATTTTTGACAAACTGACATTAAACTTAAACATAAATTCTGCATTTTGGCAGATTGTCACATTTTGGAGGTCATAATATAATATAGTTTTTCTTAATTTAATATTTTTAATTTTAAATATTGGAAAACTTAAAAAATAAATTAAATTAAAAATGGTACTGTGAATGACTACGCGGATTGCCATATGCTAAACAATTTAAATTAAATTAAAACAGTGTATGGAAATGATACTTTAGCTCTTATTCCAAATTCGTTTTCATTTATTTTTCTTGCCAAATTCATTTATATCCAGTGTTACAATCATTAGCGCGTTTGTCCTTAGGTACTTGACTAAGTTGCACCGAAATAAAATCTATTTAACGAAAAATTTCAGTTTCATTTTTATATAAACAAAAAATACATAAAATACCGTAGGTAAAATTGTTGTGTTATTAACGTTAAACATTTTACCTAAAAGTACAGTTTCTTTTATATAATATTTACGTTTAGTTTTGAGTGGGAAGTAGCCAAGATGCTCTCATGATATTTAAAAACAAACTAAACGAAACTATGAATATTTATTTCTATTGATTCATACAATTCAACCGCGCCATATTTGACGCCTACAGAATTAAAAAAAACATTTATAGCAATCAGTAAATCAAACGAATCACGGATTATATAAGGAATGAATGATTACGCAACCTAAACCATTGGAAATAACGTAATTACAATCATAAAATAGAATTTGTTCAGCGCTGAGTAGTGAACAATAAAATTCAAGGAAAACAACTCGAGACAATGCATTGCAAGTTGGTGCATAGCAGAGATTGCAAATTCTCGTAATAGCCTGGCATTTCCATACGTGCGTCTCTCAGGTTCAACTTGTGACCCTTTTTGCAGTGCAATGCAGTTATTCATTCAGTAGTACAATGCCGGGAATCAACGCTAATTGCAATACGTAGTGCATTTGCATAGTACA
Organism: Panorpa germanica; assembly: GCA_963678705.1. Lineage (NCBI taxonomy): Eukaryota > Metazoa > Arthropoda > Insecta > Mecoptera > Panorpidae > Panorpa > Panorpa germanica. The sequence goes on along the minus strand of OY783216.1, from coordinate 8,716,897 downwards.
CACATTATTAGAACGAGATTATGTTACAACCTGTTTTTTTAGGTTATGTTTCAATCTTTTTCTGCATTCATAAATATGTTTACATATTAAGTTTGTTTTATATATACATAATAATACAATAAAAATTATAACGTGTCGGTATTTATTAGCAATGTATTGTCAAACATTTTCTGAATTTCAGATTTGTCGAATCATTTTAAAATTGGGGGCACGGTGGTGGTTTTTACAGAGGGTAAAAATTGTGCTAGAAAGTTGACATTTTTTATATAGGCTAACTTAGGTAACTAATGTACAAATCAAAAAAAAAATCTCAAGTTTTGTAAAAAAAGTTCAATTTAAAAATGGAATTAAATTTTGAAATGATATTCAATGCACACACAAAAGACAGTCGTCGCTTGCGACGGGGGTAAGCTCTAGTGAGACAGTATAGTGTCAGACCATAGTTAGGGTTGCCATTCGTGCCGTATATACCCCAGTAAACATTTTGGAGCATTTTGGAGTCACTTTGACGTCATATTGGAGATGCGTATGATTTTTTTGTCATGAAAGAGTTCATTTATAGTTCAGTTTCTCACAATTCTTCATATGAAATGTCTGTTTTATCGGCTACAGATGACAGAACCACTCCACCTGTCGGAATACAAATGAAGATAAAGTTGTTGCGAACTATAATTGAAGTGCACACAAGTGAAGTGAATTGAACGTCACAAAATAGGGCACTTCACCAAATGTTTACTGGGACGGGACTGTCACCGTATTTCACTACTCAGTCCCGTATTACTATTTGTCCCGCTTTCTCTCGAAACTCTATGTGAGGCAGTCGACGTCTTCATGGATCTCTTATCGTGTTGTTAATCCTGTTATCCCTTAGGTAAATATTCCAATTAGAGTGCAAGAATGCTACAGGTAACGTATAACGAATTTAAGATTTATTTTTGCTAATAACTTTTTTCTTATAAAAGTTGATACAAAAAGTTATTAATAGAAGTTGTAGACAATATTATTATCTACAAAAAAGCATTTTTCATATTTTTTGTAGGAGCTATAGTTTTAAAGATAAATTTAAAAAACTGTTATAACCTCAATTTCAAGATGGCTCGTTTATATGATGAAAAAAGAAAATGGCTATCTCCCCAAAATACATAGTTAAACTTATCTTAGTAATTGAAATGTACCATCAGGTATCATCTTGTAATGATCACCGATAAATATAAATCGTTATCCCAAATACCTATACAGTACACAGAACGGAATCTAACAACGCCGCAACTTGAAATTAACACTGTGTTGGTCAAGAAGCCGCTAATTGATCCTAATTAGTATAAATGGTCAGGTGTTACGTAACATTTTTGTACACATTTGTTTAAATAATTAAATAGTTGTAGTGTACTTGACGGTCTTATATTATAATCATAAAGATGGGTAATTTTATTTACAAATAATTTTGAGGTTATATGAACAAACAAGTTGAATAAACGTTGTGAAGTCAGCTGATTAACGCACATCACGTTGGCGACACTGTGGCGTGACAACATTAGAAATCAAAAGAATTTAAAATGGTTGTTTATTAAGAAAAATAATATACAAATTAAGATAATTAAATCTTTCTTTTGTTCATTCTTGAGCGTTGCTAAACATTATTTAAAATGAAATACCTGCTCTCCCCGATTGAGAGCTACTGCTCTATACAATCAAGTGCATTTTATTTGCATATACAGAGAGTGATAATGTCGTTAATTTTTCTATTGTTCACTAACATTTGCTTGTGTTAATATTGCGATAAACAATAAAAATACTTCGGAGAATATTTTGTATTTAAAATTTGTTTATATTTATTTTTACAACTTTATTAAATAACAACATTTTTTTATTAAATTAACAGTAAGCAGCAAATACAATATACGTACTTGAAATTTACTTTAACAATTGTTTTAATAACAGCTCTGCGTTTTTTTTTTTCATAAAAAAGTAACATATTTAACCTTCAAACATTTCACATAACCTCCAAAATGATTAAAGAGTTAGATTTGGTCAGTTACAGCGTACAGTTGCATCTGATAGTTAAAAGTAAATATAGGGTCGTTCAATAAGAGCGGTTATTTTAAATTAATAGAAAAACGAAATATATTTATATATTTTCAAGATGATCGTAATGTGATTTTCTTGGGACCTTAAGGCAGGCACACGGGCGCAACGAAGTTTCCAACGAAAACGGAAAACGAACCATGTTCGTGATTCTATAGAATTTTTAACAATAGCATAATATTGTTAGGGTAGTATTGGGTAGTAGTAATTTTTGCCATGGTGACTACACACTCAATCGCAATCGCGGCATCCATCTCACAGATAGCTGCTTTCAATGGCTATCAAACACAAACTAAATGACTAAATGATTCATAAAACCGCAGTTTTCCGTACCTAATCATTTACAATGTTACAGCAGCTTGTTGTTCTATGATCCTGCAACTCATAATGGAATACAATCATATGTTTATTTCATATCTTAAATATTTACATTCTTAATGGAATTAAATTCAACAAACAAATATTTTGTAGCTACTTATTATTGCTAGAAATATACACTTCCATGTTATTTTATAAACTACTAGCTTTTACCCCCGTCGCAAGCGACGTCTGTTTTTTGTGTGTGGCTTGAATTTCATGTCAAAATTTAATTCCATTTTTAAATTGAAATAAAAAATAAACTCGTCTCATACTATTTTTACGTATAATAACAATTAATTTTTCATACAAACTGACTAAGAAAATATATTTTTTTTATCAAAATAAAAAATATTTTCAATTTATGCGTTATTTGACCAACTTTTTTTCAAAAATTGGGATTTTTTTTTTCGATTCGTAAATAAGTTACCAAGGTTAGCCTATATACAAAATTTCAACTTTCTAGCACAATTTTTACTCTCGGCAAATACTGCCCCGTGCCCCCCAATAAAATTTTTGAAATTTTGAATTTTTTTTTATTATTAATATACTTATTTATTCTAGAATCCAGAATACGAACTTTCTCCAAAGTTCCCTACTCGGCACCAGAATTTCCTCAACCCCCCCTTTTTCAATTTTTGAATTTCTAATTTTTGAGAAATGTCAGCATTGAATGCCTTAATACACATGCAAAATTTCAACTTTCTATCTTTTACGAATTAAAAGTAATACAGCAAAAAAGGGTTCACTTTTTTTCCAGTTTTTCCAAAATTACGGGTTTCCAGGAAATTCAGGGGAAAATCCGGGGACGCCAAAAGTCTTAGAATTTTTTTCTCTACGAAATAGGAAATTTTTATAAACTTCCATGGAGCCGTTTTCGAGCTACCATACGAATCGCGTAAACATATAAGAATATAAACATATAAGAATATAAGAAAACAAACATACACCTCGGACATTATAATATAAGATAAACATATAAGAATATAAATATACACTTGGTACATTATAATATACTTGAGTTTACCCCCGTCGCAAGGCGACGTCTTTTTGGCGTGTATCATTTGAATCCAATAAAATAATTCGTAATTAAATTTCATATTTCACTGTTCTATTTTTAAATTGAAATAATAAATAAACTCGCGCACATATACATTAACACATATAAATTGACTAAAAAAATAATTTTTTTTGTCAAAATAAAAAATATTTTCAATTTATGCGTTATTTGACCAACTTTTTTTCAAAATTTGGGATTTTTTTTTTCGATTCGTAAATAAGTTACCAAGGTTAGCCTATATACAAAATTTCAACTTTCTAGCACAATTTTTACTCTCGGAAAATACTGCCCCCGTGCCCCCAAATAAAATTTTGAAATTTTGAATTTTTTTTTATTAATAATATACTTAATTATTCTACAATCCAGAATATGAACTTTCTCCAAAGTTCCCTACCGGGCCCCCGAATTTCTTCAACCCCCCCTTTTTCTATTTTTGAAATTCTAATTTTTGAGAAATGTCAGCAATAAATAGCTTAATACACATGCAAAATTTCAACTTTCTATCTTTTACGACTTGAAAGTAATACAGCAGAAAAGGGATCACTTTTTTTCCAGTTTTTCCAAAATTACGGGTTTCCAGGAAATTCAGGGGAAAATTCGGGGACGCCAAAAGTCTTAGAATTTTTTTCTCTACGAAATAGGAAATTTTTAAAAACTTCCATGGAGCCGTTTTCGAGCTACCATACGAATCGCGTAAACATATAAACATATAAGAAAACAAACATACACCTCGGACATTATAATATAGGATGGTAATCTTAGTGTTCTAAATGAAATAATCTTAAATATGTGGGGTAAATATGTAAGCAAAACACTTGAATTGAAAAACAGTATCCGGCAAATATGACCTGGCATCTGCATTTCAGTTCTGTCCATGTAACGTCATACAAGCTTCATGCAAGCTGCAAATAGGGTTATTTCTCTAAGGTTTACCATTGAGAAAGCACGTTTTTTTATTTGGAAAATGTCAAGTGGTGAAGAAGATGTGATTATAGCATACGCTTTTATTAGAAGACGACGAATCAGACGTAGAATGTATTGGCTTCATCCATACATCGAAAAGAACATTAACCGCAGATTGTTTGTTTGTCTGCAAGAGAGTTATCAGAGGAGGATTCAGTATTTAAATCAGTATATCGAATGACTGTTCAATAATATGAACAAAATTGACTTTGTCGTAGCACAGGCTGCATGACGGCTGCTTGCCACTAAGCAAATGCGACGTTGCAGCTTGGACAGAGTCTCCTTTGTTTAAATGTGCCAGCTGCAAGAAAGCGTACAACAAGCTTGCGTATAAAGTGGACAGTAGACCTAAGGATATAATTTGCAAACTTTTTCTCTGTCATATTCATTTGTATGTTAATAGTGTCGAGTAAAAACTTAACTTTAAGTTGCATTTTTACTACAATTTTATTTGCCAATATTAACAATCAAGTGAATATCTCACTAGTACAATTCATGACGTATGACGTCAGAAAAAAAGTTACCAAATAATACCGTATATTATACATTAAATAGTAGAGTAACAAAGCGAGTTCTGATTCGCTACTCTCACGCTTGATTATCATCTGGGTAGATAGGTTCTCATTATCCAGGGTTTTCGGTAATTTACAAATTTAAAATCAACATTGTCATTCTTAGACCGTTGGAACAAATAGAAATTAAATAAACACAATTGTATTAAAAATTATTATAATTAGTTACACAATTTCCCAATTAAAATATCTTAATTATGAGTGAACCATTGTGTACGAGTATTATTTTTGTGAATAAACGTTGAAATCACTTTTAACAATTTAGTTATGTGATGTGATTTTTTTAAATTACGGTAAAGCTACAGTAATAAATGCGTAGTGTACACATATGTTAATCTAATATTCACCGTATACTTGGTTCACTGCTACAGGCGAGGTTGGCTAACACTAAAACTAAAACTAGAGTAAAACGGTAAAAAAATGATACCAAATAAATAATTTGAATTTTATCATAGTAACACTTACTGTTAACTTAACGATGGGCAGTCAGTTAGAACATGGAACCTGTATATATTTCACTACTGACCTGTATGTTCTAATTTTTTATGTGATATAGAAATTTGGTTAAAAGATATTTACAAATTTTTGATTTTTTTTTAATAAAAATCTTCTTTTTATGACTTACTTGTAATTCTATACTATCAGTTTAAAATCAGCAAACGTTTACAACAGTTGGCACACATAGAACACAAAAAATGCACTTTATATCTTTAGGCAAAATTTTGAAATACATAATCAGAATTTACGATACGTTTTAGCCAAAGTTGAAAGAGACATTCTACTTTATGTCAATAGAAATTAAAATAATCTTTATACATAAATATAAAAATTTTGCTTGCGTATGTTTGTGTTCGCAAAACTCGAAAAGTAGTCGGTCGATTTACTTGAAATTTTGACTCAACGTTCTTTCGAATACGCGCGTTTTTTCCACTTAGTGATCGGGCTAACTTTATCCGAAATCAATAAATTAATATGGCTCGTGAATGAACGAAAGATTTAAAAAAAATTAATTTTAATTTTTGGTAGAGCTGTAGATATGTAAAAGAGTGCAATTTTCGGTAAAATATGTACCAGTTGTTGCGTTGTAAAATTAGTTGTGATCAAAGAAAAAGAAAAACCTTCGGTTAATCACTAGACAATCCTACCACGGAGAAGTGTGCTAAATTTCAATAAAATCGGTGCATTAGTTTTTGAGAAATCGTGTTATCAATTTAAAAAATGTTTTTAGGAGGAATTGCCTAATTGCCAAAAGCGTGATCTCCTAGAGTTCAACTTCGATTGACTTGAATCTTTGGAAAAATATTCTCCGTTTGCGGCCACAGCCAGTTGCCGATCAATAGGTATTCTAACTATCCCATTGGGATAGCCTTACTGAGTTTGCCAAATTATTACCCAATTTGGTCCAACGTATAAAGAATCAGCAGGCAATCATGAATTTGTATACAACATTTTGTAATGTCTTTCGGATATATACGCAATTTCAACTAACGACTATAATTTTGCAATTAAGTATTTAAACAACGCAAGAAGCAGTAAACTTCCAAGAGAATAAAATTATTTATTTAAATTAAATCTAGGTGCACTACGATAACTCTCTCTTTATACAATTACGCAATTCTTAACTTGTAACTATTAAATTTATAATAAACAAGACAAAGTCAGGGGCACCTTAGTAATTACGTCGAAAGTAGTTGCGTATAGTCATGGGCGTCGAGTAAAAAGCAACACCACACGTTACTGTCAGGAATAATATTATTTTCTAATTGCAAATCTCCATTGCAAGTATCTAAGGTTATCCACGAGTCAGATTACATTACTCTCTTCGAGTGGTCTCCAATGCAGAGCTCCATGCGCATTTGAGAGTTGTTTATGTTAAGATAAGACTGAAGCCAGAGTAGCAACAGGGTTGTATTGGGAGTCTTAGAGCGCAATATCGCTAACATCACTTCTTGTGGGATTAAACAGCTTCTCTCTTGGTACATTATTTAATATTTTACTGTAAAATCAATAAGAACTTTATTTCCTTGAATTTATATAGTAATAGATATATATATAGCGAGACTGACTTTGAAAAAAGTCCGCGTCGTAATATGTCATCTCATTTAAAGCAGATCTGGAAATTGATTTCTGACTGTGAATGACAGTTCTTAACTCCGTCCCGACGTCATTCATTGCCATAACAGACGCTTAGTCATCATATAAATTGCGTAATTATATATTTTCATGTTTTTACTTGTTGTTTATAGAAAACGAGAAAAATTTGCAATACTCCGTTCATCCAATAGAAAAATTCATATTTATAAAGTAGTGGGAATAATTTATAGACACGCCTAAAAAGGGAAATTCATGGAAAAACGGAAAAGACACGCCCATGAGGTGTTCAATGCGTCAGCATGTCGATTGTTCAGTTCATTAGCGGGACATCTCTCAGACAACTTCAAATGCTAATGTACACACGGCGTTAGTATTTTCCAATGTTAGTAAATGCATTTCTTTTTGCTTTTCTCGTTGTTTTACAATTTTCCAATGGTTAAAATAAATGTTTTATGTAATTTAATATATTATTTCTTAGATTATATATATAGATTTTTTCTATTACTTCATCTTTTTACTACAATAAGTTTTTGAAGATGGATGACAATTCAACGGTTGCACACCGTAAATTCTCTTTTTGAAACTAATTATAATTAACTAATATTAACTATTATTTCATAACTTTTATTTTTTCAACAATAAAAGCTTATTTTGTGCCGAGTAATCACCGTTTTGTTTATTATTACATGCCTGAATCCGTAAAATATTCCCTACTTTCAGGTGTACAAATAATTCAACTTTTTGGAGCACACGCCAAAGATACTACATTCTTTCGAAAGCTTATAGTCTAAGATAAAAAAGTCTAAAACCGTTTTTCTTAATATTTGTTTGTTCTAAAGTTATGAATTTTTTAACAATATTCCGTTTTTTACGCGTTTTTCACTATTTGTGAATTTTTATTAACAACGGTTTTAAACTTTGGAATTTGGCAACTTCTGAACCATGTAGTAGACACTTTTTTCAGATTTTTTTAACATACCTAACAAACATTAGAAAACTCGAAAAACTCAACTGTTCCCTCAAAGACCCAGTGTACACACAGTGTCTCTGTAGCTGTGGGTGCAAGAGTATCAATTGAGTTCGGAAATTCAAAATAGGCTCATTAAATATTTGTTCAGCGTTGTTGATCATTGAACATACGGCTTATGATTGTCAAGGTCATCTGTAAACGCTGCAGCGTAATGAAGCTGTTTGATACCTCACACCACACATCGCTCCCCGCATAATGCAGGAGCTTGAAGCGTGACATTTGCGACATTGAGACAATCTGTCTTGTGATTCAAAATGAGCCGTATGACTTCATAAAAACATAATATAATTATACAAATTCATTAATATATATGTATTTGAATCTCGCGCCTCGCTCTTTAGAAATCTCACTAGAATCACTGCGTATATCTTTTAAGGCATTCATGTACCTTACTTTATCATCAATAATATTTGTCGTCTTTGTGCTTGCTGACTTTTATAAAACTTCCAAAATAAAATTTTATTTCTCGTCAATTATCATCAAAAATACTTACTTACAATTTACATAAATTATACAAAGAACAAGAAAAGATCTGTCGCCCGGGGCCTCGCAAAGGTATATTTGCAAGGGCTAAGGTTTGCAATCAGTAGACATTTATTTGTACAAGTTGATGATGCATTTATTTTTTAAAGAACATACATTTTATTTTATTCAACTAAACTTAATTTAGCTATGAGAAAAAATGTAACGACCGTTACTATTAAATATATACGCCGTAACTTTAAATAAAACCATAGGCGTTCATGGAATTTTTTGCCGGCAATGTCAAAGTGTAAATTTATATAATTTGCGAGTTCTTTTTGGTGAACATTTGTGTGTCTACGGGTAGTAGCGAGAGCCGCTCATGAGCATACTATATTTTACGAAACATCCACTTGATTTCCAGGAAAATTGCCAGACAATTTCGAAGGTCCTTAAATAGAATAAATGGTATGAGACTAGCCTTGTCAACTGCAGACCCTGCGCCTTGTCTGCTGCAAAATAGAAAGACGTCATTCTGTTTTCTAAAAACGTGTTCAATCACGTTGCGAACACATATAACCACAAACGAAAGTCAATAATGGTTTTCATTGAGACGCATTAGAGTAAAAGTAAATTAAACCACTGTATGGACAGGTCAAAACATGAATTTTTGGTTAACATCGACGAAAAAACACAATGTGCTTGTGTTCTGTGTCTTAATTTCTATAAAAGTGTACTATATATTGATATAGTGGGTTTCTAGAACCTCAAATGTTAAATTATTTTTTAATAACTTCTTATATGTTGAGAGATATTAACAATTAAAAAAGTCATTTTGTCTCTTTAATTATTAAAGGGATTTACCGTTGTACAACATTTCAAAATATCAAATATTATTTACAGCTATTTCAAGGAACGATAAAAGTTCAATAAAATAAAAACTTATTATTCTTTGACTTGACTTGATTATTTTGACTACCAACAGCTACAAAACATTACCACAGCACTGACCTAATCAACAAATAACTGACGTTAAAATGCATTTCACGTCGTACAAATATGGCCGACCATTTCTAGCGCTAAAACTACAATTCAAATTTTTAATTGCTAGATCTCCGTAAATATTTAGATATTTAATAAAATAGACACGCCAATACACATTTATTAACATCAAGTTCAATCAACAATTGAAAAATCGACCACTAAAAAATGTGGACATAAGCCCATTGCAAAAATTATAGATTTATCAATTTAAATGATTCAAAATTAATAAATTTAATTTTTATAACTATAGAAGCGAAATGAATAAATATTTTATAAAAGAAATTGAAATCAGTTTGCCATTTCATTTCATTTGCATAGAGGAAGTACACCTAGCCGACTAGTCATTATTATTTGATTATTTTTAAACAATTGTCCTACTTTCAGTCACGATTTCTGTAGATAAACACAAATGTTATAATCCTTTCTCTTCAAGAAGTCACTGGCATTATCGTCTAGTAGTATGTTTGGGTTCAGAGGTGGACTACAGGGCAATAATTTTTTAATTAATTAATTTTTAATTATTAATTGATTAATTTTTTTTAATTTTTCCAAGATTCAAACCATTTAGTTTATGTTATAAAATATGTAATACCATTGAAATTAAATATTTTTTAGAAGTAAATGTCATTGATTATCATATTAAATATATAACAAATTTATGATGTAATCTGAACAAGCATATATCACAGTATAATTTATTCAAATATAATGACTTTACCCCTGAACAGTAGGCAACTACAATAACTATTAACATTTACTAAGTTTATAAGTAAAAAACTATTTTACTTTAACCAAAACGTAATTATATCTTTATAATATAAACAAATATATGAATTGCTTGCACATAACCTAAAAAACACAGATAATCTTATCTGTAAAATAAAGTTAAATAAGCTAAAAGTAATTAGAAATTATTAATGTTTCGTAATAACTACATATCATTACTTATTCAGAAGTAAACATAGTAAAAAAAATTAAGATATGTTGAAACAATGAGTATTCTCCTGTATCCGCTTCTAATAAAAAAAAATCAGATAACATAATATGGTAAATGTTAGGTTAACGTCCACGTTTCTGCATATGAGGATAAGTAGGGTTATGTAACAATATTTAATTATGTAAATAACAATTAAAAAATCAAAAGAGCTTCCTTTTAAATGACTACATTAAATAACGAAAGAATTCGCAGAAACAATACATCGCTGTAAGCTATAATATTAATACAAAAACATTGTTTCTTTTTGTAGAAATGGGTAACAATCTTTGTCGAGAGAGGGCAGCAGCTGCTAATGATTCAAAAAGTCCAATGGATAGAATCCTGGGAAGACTCACTATGCATGTAAGTATTTCAAAGGTATGACAAAGCAGTACTAAATGTAATAACATACTTTTTAATCTTTGTTTTGTTATTTTCAGCTATGCCCCACTGGTTATTCAAGTAATAGCGAATCTGGGCATCCAGATAAAGCAAATGTGTAAGTAATAACTTAGATACATACAAAAGATAAGAAACATATAACGTTCTATGACCTATTTCATTGCTATTAGAATCATAAGATTATAAACTAGGCTTTTCTAAGTTACCAGATATTTAAAAGTTTTGTGTTACCAAATACCACATAAATTCTTCTTTGAAATGCAACAATTAAATATCATCAGTTTCAAATAAATTCTGCTGAGTTCCAGCTACATTTAAAACAATAGGTCATAAAATGCTATTTTTATTTCATACCATCGATATCATATTCCATGTTACCGATATTCAATTAATGGTTTAAATACCTATAAACCACGCCATTGTTTAAATAGAACATATGAATTGTTAAGCAAATACTTTAATAAATTATAGATACCAAATTCCTGCGTGGCACACGCCGGAGCCTCCACAACCACCACCGCGAACAACATCCCCAAGAATAATCCACCAGACACCAGCATTTGCATCAGAGTGGACTGAAGTTCCCCTAGAAGTTCCAGAGTCACCCCCAAAGAGATCAAGAATTTTCAGTTTGGGAAAACAAACAGTAACTGTTTCAGCTCCAACCCCTGTACCTCCACCAAGAAAAAACCGCCAACGCCTTCGTGATCTCCTGGAATCTGGCCGGAAACTAAGCACCAGAATTCATAAGCCTTGTATAGATGAACCGCCAATTGTCCCTGTCCAGAAACACCATTCACACGTTTGTGAACCAAACAAATTGAACGTACACACCGCCCAACGTGCTGTATCCACAGTGTCGTTGCCTAACTACAAAGAGTTAGAAATTAACGACAAGAAGGATAACGCAACCAAGCACGAAGCTAAACGTCCATCGATATCTCGCAATATTTCACTTCCCGGTGAGAATGGATTATCCTTGTCACAAGCTACAGCGCAAAGATTGGAAAACTACATGACCAGATGCAGAAGCTTTGGGTCGTTATTGCCGCAGCAGATACTAGATCGTTTAAAATCGGCACGTTGCGATTCCGATGTTGAAAGTGAAGACTCGTGGGGTGGCCTCGATGATTGGGACTTGGGTGTTATAGAACATGATAATTCTCCTCATGATGGAATATCCCCCGTAACACCAAACTCCCGACTTCCATCTAAGAAACGAAAGGAAAATGTCCTATTCGCAATTGGAAATAACGATAAACCCGTGACATTGACGATACCATCTAATACGAAAACTCTTGACAATCTTAATGTGGTAACCACAAAACCTGAGGAGGAAATAAAGATCAAAAACTTACCCGAAGTGAAGACAAATGATCTATCCGTAATAGTCAATAACGACGTAAATACTGATGAAGATTTAACACCTACTAATGACACTGTACCTGATTTTCCCGAATTGCCCAAAAAACACAAGCGAACAGCGCGTAGAGAAAGTATTGAAGACATGGAAGATTGGTTTGTCCATAATAACGAAGGACATCTTAAGAATTCTCAAGTTGAGGAGTTAATAACTGAAAATCGAATGGGTAGACGAGGATCAGATGGAATAATGGGGTACGACACAACCTGCTACCCATTTAAGCCACCATTAAAGGAAGATTCCCCTTTCAAGTCGGATAACTTCTTTAAAGATCAGCTTGACAATGATAAATTATCAAATTTAGATAACAAAAAAGATATAAAGGAGAATGGGAATTTTAAAGATGTTGAAATGGGCGAAGATGAAGCTAAAATGTCTTTATACACAGATTATTTTAATAGCATGCTCCCAGATGAAAGCATAAACTATAATATCACAAATGTATTTGACTCTAATATAAAATCTAGTGAAAATAAAATAACAAACACTAAACCTAATGAGGAGCAGACCAAGGTTTACTCTTCAATCGGTGGAGATCTGAATGACATATTCCCGGAAACACGTCATGAGAATAGAAAACTTGAAATCAAACCTGTCGAAAACGTTGCAAATAGTAAAACTGAGTCCAAGGATTCGCAGAAAGAAGTAGACGAAGCTAAAAAATCCATGTTTACTTCACTAGATGAGGAAATGGATAATTTGTTACCAGAAAAGAAAATAGAAAATGATGTGGATAAATTGAATGAAAAGGATACTAGTAATATAATTAAGAACACAACTACAATAGAAGTAAATGCTAAAGATGATCATTCCAGCTTGTTAAAATATGTCAAGGATAGCAAACTTCTGGAAGAGCAGTTATCAGTAGATTCAATAGAACCTGAAGAAGATGAAAAAATTAATGAGAAGAAACCAGAAAATCTTAAGAATAAGTAGTATTAATGCCATAAGTATTGAATATTTAAGGTAAGGTGACCATTTTACCTATTTGGGCTTAAGAAGGTAGCTTAAAATAGAAAGCAAAAGCGTCCCTAGGATCAAATTGTTGTTGGAGTAAAAGATTTTATCCTTACGTTGTGGCCTTGAGTTAATATCTAAAAGAAAACAGAAAAAACTAAAATTTAATAAAGTGGTCACCTTATTTCAAGAGAAATATTCATTTTAGATCAATGCAGTGCCGAATTAACTCCATGAACTAAAGGAACTAAAATCCAGGGGCCCCGAGAATAGAAAAACCAAAAATCTAAAATAAAGTAGAATTTGGTGTGAGAGAAGAGAAAATGGTCACCTGCAACAAGAAGTAGCAAATTAGAAAGGGGCTTATAATGTTTTAATCCTTCCCTAATAATGAAAATCGTGCAGGACTTAAGGAGAAATAGCAGTTCGTGCATTATAAATTTATTTACAAAATCTTTAGTGTTATATGTATATTAACATAATCTTTATTACAGTAAATATATAATTATAAATTTGAATATGTTAATATGGTATATTTATTTCAAAATTCATTCTTATGGCCAAATTTGATATTTAAATCTACTTTTACAATCCATACATAATGCAAATAGCGCAATAGAAGTAACGCAAGAAATAAAAATATATTTCATGTATAGATTTAATATACAATATCCCTAATTAATTCATTATCATTAACATACTGTCAAGGCAGCATTAAAATAAAAACTATAGTTTTGGGTAATCTACAAAAACGAGTTCAACAAATCTGTATCGTTTACTGTAGTCCATGTTAAATATAATTAGCTATTTCCGGAAGCCCTTTTCTAAATAGAAATATGTGGAACTTATTTATTTCAACTATGTGTTTAAACAACTTTTCTTTTTAAAAAACCCGCTCCAATTTAATCACCATTTCGATATAAATTTGGCTGCTGAATGGCAACACCACTGTCTCTGATAACCGGATATGTTTCAGCTATATTGAACTACCATGAACTACCATCTTTGTCAATCTTTGTTGTTCGTGGTGTACAACACTTTACAAAATCCAAGCAGTCTGTTAAAATGGCTGACAGTCGTGGAGTTTGTTTTTATTAGAAGTCAATATAATACCGCTTATCGTTATAGTGTTTCTAGAATTGTTATTTTAAATAAAGTTTTGAATATTTTATACAATGACTCAGTTTTTACCACCGAATTTGTTAGCACTTTTTGCTCCACGGGATCCTATTCCTTACCTGCCTCCGCCATGCAAACTTCCTCATGAGAAAAAAAATAAAGGTTATGTTGGTGTTGGAAGCTTTCTCACACTATTTGAGGTAATTACTAATTATTATATCTTTTGCAATACTATTGTCTTGCAAATGATCAATATTATTATACATATTTCAATCTGAATGATTTCTAAAATGGCGGAATTTGCATAATAATTATTTTTGTAAAAATGTGTTTATTTGTTATTTTAGGATCCAAAAGACACTCCACCTCCCACACGAGTTGAAACTCGTGAAGAGAGGATGGAACGTCGGCGAAGAGAACGCGCAGAACAAGTAGCATACAAGTTAGAACAAGAAATTGCTATGTGGGATCCGACATCTACACCAAATGCCACAGGAGATCCTTTCAAAACGTTATTCGTAGCCAGAATTGTAAGTACAGCTATAAATTTATCATCTGTCAAAATATATTACTTAGCAAGGCATACATTTACTCTTAAATAAACATTCACGATAATATTTAAGTTGCTGCTTTTTATACATAAATTAAAATTATTTACAGAATTATGACACAACAGAATCAAAACTTCGTCGAGAATTTGAAGGTTATGGTCCTATTAAAAAGGTATTTATTTATATCAGGATAACGAAATACAGCTTGTATTTGGTAAACATTTGTTGCACCATATTATTCTTTTCAGATTGTTGTAAATCACAACACTGTCAATGGTAAACCCCGAGGCTACGCATTTATCGAGTACGAACATGAAAGGGACATGCATTGTAAGTAGTGACTACACTTAAAGAGAGGAGCTATTGTCCTTATTTCTTCCATAGAACTGCTGCATTGTTAAAACTATTTATAAGACACATTCCATTTGTTTATTGTGGACTTTTTTAAGACCAAAATGCTTCATTTGCATTCAGTATTACTTTCGGTAGTTGTGCAAAATCGATGTCTTATTAATAGTTTTAACTATATTTCAATGAAATTCCAGACATTGATATGTACAAATAGCCAGCAAATATTTTCAGTAACCTTTTTTTATAATTTTATTTGTAGCAATTCTGTTTTATGTTGACATTCTCCCTTACTCTTCAGTTTGATGTCTATTTGAATATGATATTTAATTTTAACATAAAACCGTATAATATTAATAAGTTTTTCTGTTTTTTGATACAGAAACGGTGTGGTGTCGCATATACACTGCTTATTGCTGGCTATACACTTAAATAGGTTTGTATGTGTGGTAAGAACCCTACATACAAAAATTTTTATTATTTTGTGTAGGGTATTCTACAATTATGTATATCAAATCAAAATATATTGCATTTTACTAAATTTCGAAACTGTCCGTAGTAAGATCGTTATTTTATTCCTTTTAAAATTGTATGTTTTCTATTATTTCTTCAAAATAATAATTATTTATTAATTTTTATTGTTCGCGAATTTTAATTTACTATTAGAAACGGATATCGTTATAGTTAGTTACTCTATTTGAAATAGTTTAAAAATATGAATATGAAAAATATGTTTTGCGCGTGGTATTCGTAAGTAACAATAAATGCGCACCAGGTAATAAAAAGTAAAAAGTTGTATAATATTGGACCCCTTCCCAAGAAATCAGTTCTTCTCTTGTATCATCCAATCTCTAAATTCAAACTAGTAAGTAATATTTAATTGGTAGGTATATCTTTTAAACTATTTTTTTAATTAATACCTACAGAATTATTCTTTTTACAATGTCGGTGATATTTTTGCGGGTTTCTTTATCAAATAATTAAAATCGCGGTTTAATTATTTATCATTTTTCTAAATTATTCGGTTTTTTTAATTGAATGTCTACTTTAATATAGAATGTTTTTCAACTTTTATTGATACAACTGTTTTAAAGAGATGTTTGTCTAATGGGCAATTCGCGATATTTATATATTTTTTACAAGTAGTTAATTTTCTTTTTATTCAGCAGTAATGTAAACTATGACATACTACTTTTTATATAAAGGGATTGTACTTCAGAATATCGGAATATTTTAATTTAGACAACGCATTCTTAGTAGCAATGAAATTATTTTCAGTTTTAAGATTTCTTAGTTCGGTAAGTGATATCTCTACTAAAAACTACGCCATATCAACGTTGAGCCTTCAGGAATTGTCAAATTTATTGCAGCAATTTAAAATCCAGTGTATATGCGTCCTTGTTAATGTTTATTATTGTATGTTTTAAGCACAAATGCTAGTAAAGATCTAGTTATATGTATTATGCTATTGCTTTTCAATTAGGTAATTATTTACACTTATTTTAATAGAATATGTATAACAACATACACCAAACTTCAACATTACATTAAAGCTATAGACACATTTCGCATTTATTTAGAATTTGAATCAAGTATAAATGGTATCAATCTGTCATAATCGTACATTACTGCAGTTAACCAATTGTCCCTTAATCAATACATTTTTTTTATAAATATTTGTATCGGTAACACTTGATATACATGCTAATAATAAATATTTCAGGCCAAATTAAGCAGCTGTAAAATATTTAGAATATTCTGTTTACACTTTGTATGTTTAAATAATATATTATTAACTTTTACAGCCGCATATAAACATGCTGATGGAAAGAAAATTGATGGAAAAAGGGTTTTGGTTGATGTAGAGAGAGCTAGGACAGTAAAAGGATGGCTTCCTAGAAGATTAGGTAATGTATATTATTATCTATTAATTACAAAGAGTATAAAACAAATATTAATTTGGTTTTAATTGTTGTTACAGGTGGCGGATTAGGAGGAACTCGTCGTGGAGGCCCTGATGTTAATATAAAGCATTCAGGACGAGAGGATAATGAACGAGAAAGGGAGCGTTACCGTTTAGAGAGGGAACGTGAGGAGCGTGGCGAGAGTCGCAGGGATCGGGACAGAGACAGGGGAGAGCGTGGAGATAGAGGAGATCGAGAACGCGAAAGAGAGCGTGATCGTGGAGGTTTGGGAAGTACTAGTGGTGGCCTCGGAAGTGGTGAGCGAGATCGAGCAAGACGATCACGTAGTAGAGAGCGAGTAAAAAGACGTTCCCGCACACGGTCTAGGGAGCGTGTTGATCGCAAACGACGCCGGAGTCGTGAGAAAGTTGAAACCGATATTGTTGAAGATGTGGACAGACCTAGGGAACGTGAGCGAAGGTGAACTATATTTAATATTTAGCTTCTTTAGTAACGATGTGTTAGAAGTATTTAAATGTTTTTTTATATTTACAGAGACAAGGAACGCGATCGTGATCGTGATCGTAAACGCAGACGCTCCCGTAGCCGTGAGCGTGAAGGTAGGGCTGAAAAAGATAGAGGAGATCGTTCAGAACGAAAGCGAGAGAAGAGAGAACGTGAACGTGCTGAACGAAAAGAACGTAAAGTTCGCGATCAACATGGAGATGGCGAAATTAGAATTAAAGAAGAACCTATGGATGGTATTATTATTATTTTTCATTTAAAATATTCTGTTTATATCTGCAGCTGTCTGACTTTATTTGATCTGAATATTTCATCATTTTATCATAGCATTCATCTCTTCATTATTCATTTCATATCATTTCATCTCACATCTCATTTCATCTTTCATTATCTTACTTATTCAGTAACAGGCAGTTCTGCTAGATTAATATCCAGGCTACAGGACCTATAGTTTGGAAGTATGAACTATGCGGTAGTATACGCCTTGTACAGCTTTAAATGTATTTAAGATTTGTTTCAATTTTAGGAGCTCTTTTTCAAGTATGCGCAGGACAGATTCAAAGATATTATACATATTTAGCAACTGTCTTGCAATTACATTGTGGACATATGTGGAGAATTGAGCTATATTTGAACACACGCACGCTAGTAGCAAAACTGTCTTTGTCGCAAAAAGATCAAGACAAAGCTATTTTAAAAAGCGATTAGTTTTCTCTACGAAATGTCTTTTGCATGTGTTGTCATAAGGCGGGACTATCTTAAAGACAGTCTTGTCTGATGTTTTTATTTAATTCATCTTGTAACATTTTATTCATTGAATTTTCTATGTAATGTATAGATTATCCTGACTACACGCAATACAATAATTATGATGAAAATGCAGTTAAATACGAAGACGAGGATGAACAAAAATATAAAATCCCAGAAAATGGCAGCACGTATGGCCAAGAAGAAGGTGAATATGAAGGTCAAGATTATTAATAAAGAACTTAATAAAGTTAATAATAATATAAATTCTAATTCCTTCTATTAAAGAGTGTTAACAATCTAAAATTTAGGATGCAATTCGAGACGGTAGTACTTTTTTGTATGAAAAATATATATACAAAAGCTTCTTGACTTTAAATATATAATATATGTACATATATACTTATTAAAAATTTATAATTAGGTACTTTTTCTTGATAATTTAGATTATTTTTAATCAAAACTCTTTAGCTATATTATATTTTTAACATATGTATAAAATTAGTAAATAAATATTTAAATTAAATATATTTTTTAATTATTTAGTTTAATAATAAAAATACATAATAAATGTATTAAACAATTAAGATTCAATTGTATAAATAAATCATTTGTATAATAATTAATTATAAAAATAAATTTTGAAAAAAAAATGTACCATTGTTAATTTTATAACAGTGACAGTAATAGTATTTGAATTAATTTTAAATTATGTTAGCCATCTATTGAGTAATAGATATCAGTTATGAATTTATTTCATAGATGGCGATGTGAAATAGCAAAGATTCAAATAAAGCGCCTGATTAGCAGGCATCTACAAATACACACAATGATTGAACTAACATTGAGGTTAAACAAAAAAAAACTTATTTCAAACAATGTACAATAATAAACAGTAAGAACTGCAACTTTGTAAGGCCTCCTGTTAACTTAAGCCAAATTCTCAAAGTGTTTTACTATCTGAATTAGGCTACTTATGCTTTCTTCGAGTTATGGGTCTAATTTTGCACTGTATTTAATGTTGGCTGATGATAGTATAAGGAAATCTTGAAAATCCTAATTTAGAAAGACATGTTTAGATATAATAATATATAGGCATTGGTAATTTAATAACAATAACAATATTTGTATGAAGTATAAATTAAACTATCGCCGTCTATCGAGCAGTAGATTTAAAAGGTCGTTAAGGATTTGTTTTATAGATGGTGTTGTGACATAGCAAAGTTACAAACACTTAATAACACTTGGTGCTAAATAAAATGCTCAAAATCAAACAATTAAAAATTCATTTAACAAAATATGCAGTAAGAAACAGTAAGAACTTTATTTTGTAGCTTTTTAAGAGTTTCTGTTAACATCAGACAATTTCTGAAAGTGTTTCATTTTCTAAATTAGGCTGCTTATCCACATTCTAAGGTATGCGACTTATTTAGCACTTTATTTAATGTCGTTTGATAGCTTTGGGTAAACACAAATAGCCTAATTTAAAAAATACACTCATTTTTAATAAGATACAACCTTGTTTCATATAAAAAAAATAAACCGAAATATAGGTTTCTTTTAATGTTTCTTTACAATAATTTATATGTAAATATATATATATATATATATATATATAAAGATAATAAATATACTAAATAAAAATTTACTTCTTTTATTTTAATTTAACATTATCTTAAAACAAATAGAAAATACAAAAAAAGTTAAAAATATTATCAAATTTATGATTTTTTTAAATCTAAAAGTGAACCTTTTCATCATTTTTAACAAGATTATAGTCTTCTTTCATCAAGAAAATATTATCAAATTTATGATTTATGAACAAACGTTTAAATTTACTTGCTAATTGGTGAATAAGAATGTAATATTTCTTACGCCTTCATTTAGTCTGTAAATATTGTCAGAAAATAATAGCAAAATACATGATTTTCTTGTGATGTAAATTTTGCTTGTAAGTAATGTTGCCGCTCTGTCAGGCGCAATGATGTCTACGTTTTATTAAGTTCTTAAATTCATGGACTTTTCTTTCCAATTTTTTTTTTGGATTTCTTGAAATTTTTTGATGCAGTTATGTTCGTTAGGCTTTAAATTAAAGAACCGCTTCATTACATTTTAATTATCTCCGCGATTCTGGCTTTTGTGCGACCTTTTTTAAATTCATGGACTTTTTTTTCTAAAAATTTTTTTTGGATTTCTTGAATTTTTTTGATGCAGTTATGTTCGTTAGGCTATAAATTAAAGAACTGCTTCATTACATTTTAATTATCTCCGCGATTCTGGCTTTTATGCGACCTTTTTTAAATTCATGGACTTTTTTTTCTAAACATTTTTTTTGGATTTCTTGAAATTTTTTGATGCAGTTATGTTCGTTAGGCTTTAAATTAAAGAACTGCTTCATTACATATTAATTATCTCCGCGATTCTGGCTTTTATGCGACCTTTTTTAAATTCATGGACTTTTTTTTCTAATAATTTTTTTTGTATTTCTTGAAATTTTTTGATGCAGTTATGTTCGTTAGGCTTTAAATTAAAGAACTGCTTCATTATATTTTAATTATCTTTGCAATTCTGACTTTTATGCGACTTTTTTTAAATTCATGGACATTTTTTAAAAAAAAAATTATTTTGGATTTCTTAATTTTTTTTGATGCAGTTATGTTCGTTATGCTCTAAAATAAAAAACTGCATCATTAGATTTTAAATATCTACATAGATACTCAAAAAATTGCATTGCTCTTAAAATCATAAAAGTGAACCTTTTCATCATTTTTAACAAGATTATAGTCTTCTTTCTATATGGCGATTTAATATATAAATATATCATAAACTAAAATACTTATTTAAAAATGAATTATAAGTTTGAAATCAGCATTCAAAATTAAGTTAAAATCCGTTATAAAATGACAAATATATTTTCTTCAATTTTTATGAAAAGTAAGAAGGTTATACTCTTGTTACTTCTTATGAAAATCGAAATAAAATAAAACTTTAAACGCCGATTACTCATTAACCGCAAGAGGTAATTAAAATTGGATTTCAATTTTTGAATCAGCATACAAAACTACGTTTGAAAACATGTATCATACGTCAAAATAAATTTTGATTTTTTTAACAAAAGTAAGAAGGCTATACTCTTCTTACTTTTCATAAAAATTGAAGAAAAAAATAACTAATTTTTATAACGGTTTTTAATATAAAATTGAACACTGATTTCAAATATGTTATTAATTTTTAAATGAGTATTTTAGTTTATGATATATCAATATATTAAATCTCCATATAGAAAGAAGACTATAATCTTGTTAAAAATGATGAAAAGGTTCACTTTTATGATTTTAAGAGCAATGCAATTTTTTGAGTTTCTGCGTAGATATTTAAAATCTAATGATGCAGTTTTTTATTTTAAAGCCTAGCGAAGATAACTGCATCAAAAAATTTCAAGAAATCCAAAAAAAAAATTATATTAAATCTCCATATAGAAAGAAGACTATAATCTTGTTAAAAATGATGAAAAGGTTCACTTTTATGATTTTAAGAGCAATGCAATTTTTTGAGTATCTACGTAGATATTTAAAATCTAATGATGCAGTTTTTTATTTTAGAGCATAACAAACATAACTGCATCAAAAAATTTCAAGAAATCCAAAAAAAATTTTAAGAAAAAAAAGTCCATGAATTTAAAAAAGGTCGCATAAAAGCCAGAATCGCGGAGATAATTAAAATGTAATGAAGCAGTTCTTTAATTTAAAGCCTAACGAACATAACTGCATCAAAAAATTTCAAGAAATCCAAAAAAAATTTTTAGAAAAAAAAGTCCATGAATTTAAAAAAGGTCGCATAAAAGCCAGAATCGCGGAGATAATTAAAATGTAATGAAGCAGTTCTTTAATTTAAATCCTAGCAAACATAACTGCATCAAAAAATTTCAAGAAATCAAAAAAAAAATGTTTAGAAAAAAAAGTCCATGAATTTAAAAAAGGTCGCATAAAAGCCAGAATCGCGTAGATATTTAAAATGTAATGAAGCAGTTCTCTAATTTAAATCTTAGCGAACATAACTGCATCAAAAAATTTCAAGAAATCAAAAAAAAAAATTATAGAAAAAAAGTCCATGAATTTAAAAAAGGTCGCATAAAAGCCAGAATCGCGGAGATAATTAAAATGTAATGAAGCAGTTCTTTAATTTAAATCCTAGCGAACATAACTGCATCAAAAAATTTCAAGAAATCAAAAAAAAATGTTTAGAAAAAAAAAGTCCATGAATTTAAAAAAGGTCGCATAAAAGCCAGAATCGCGTAGATATTTAAAATGTAATGAAGCAGTTCTTTAATTTAAATCTTAGCGAACATAACTGCATCAAAAGATTTCAAGAAATCAAAAAAAAATTTTTAGAAAAAAAAAGTCCATGAATTTAAAAAAGATCGCATAAAAGCCAGAATCGCGTAGATATTTAAAATGTAATGAAGCAGTTCTTTAATTTAAATCCTAGCGAACATTACTGCATCAAAAAATTTCAAGAAATCAAAAAAATTTTTTAGAAAAAAATAGTCCATGAATTTAAAAAAGGTCGCATAAAAGCCAGAATCGCGTAGATATTTAAAATGTAATGAAGCAGTTCTTTAATTTAAATCCTAGCGAACATAACTGCATCAAAAAATTTCAAGAAATCAAAAAAAATTTTTAGAAAAAAATAGTCCATGAATTTAAAAAAGGTCGCATAAAAGCCAGAATTGCGTAGATATTTAAAATGTAATGAAGCAGTTCTTAAATTTAAATCCTAGCGAATATAACTGCATCAAAAATTTTTAAAGAAATCAAAAAAAAATTTTTAGAAAAAGAAAGTCTATGAATTTAAAAAAAATCGCATAAAAGTAATCGTAAAAAAGAAATACATAACTCATACTCGTTGTCTTGCGACGGGCCGAACAGCGAGTAAGATTATAGTCTTCTTTCATCAAGAAGAAAATAATAAATTAATTATTCTTTAAAGTCTAAAATTGAACCTTTTCGTAATTTTCTACCAAGATTATAAGGCGAAATCAATTTAAATAATTTGTTCATTTGTAATTGAAATGTTCTTTTATGAAATGAAATTCCATTAATTAACCGTCTATTATTAATTAACTTTTATTTTTGCAATTAAGCGACGAGCGTCGGTGTATTTCTTTGATTGGTTTTCTGTTTTTGTATCTTTTGGTTCAGTGATTTTACTTCGCAATATTTCTCAATTAATTTCAGTAGACAAACTAGTTACTGTTCAATTTTCCGCTGATATCCCCAAGGACTTGACTGGCCTGGCCTCAGCCTCTGCAGCGGCCTCCCATTTCCACAGCAATCACAAGTAATAACAATCCTGGCTGATGGTCTGCACGTATTTATTTATCCATTTATTTTACTATAAATGCAAAAGTAATAGCATCGTACTAAACATTCTAAGGCTAAGCGAATTCCTAGGGGCACAGAGCACCCCTGCCATCCCCCCTCTGCTCACGCCACGCTGCTAAGAATAAGTATTCAGTTTTAATTAATTTTATTAGTTTTTGGAGAATAATAGAGTATTCAATTTGGCAATGGATTATAACACTTAAGAACAGTGCGACTCTTATAAGAATCTTCAGTTTATCTTTGAACTTTTCTTTATAAGTCTTTTACATTCCAAACTGTATTTGCCAGACAACATAATAAAATTTAAGTATTTTAGGAGCGCTTTAAAATGGTAGTAAAGACGTTGGAGGGGTTTAAGAATGACAAAAGAAAAATATGTTGTTGCAAATGTTAAATAAAAATATCCTTTCAAGTTAATAATATTAAAAACAAAATGTATAAATTCATAGAACATATTTTATTGAAAGTTATTTGAGTTGCCAGCATTTCAGGCGTAGCTGTGGTCTACAAAATAATTTATTTGGTGTTTTATCAACATAAGTGCGAGTGAAACATGCGGCATCCAACGGAATAGATTGTACAACATGTCCTAACCAAAGTAACATGTCAATTAATATATCGGCATCTTGTATCGGTATTACGTATTGACTCAGACATAAAGTAGTAAAACTTACAAAAGAGACAGAATATATTATTTATTTAATTTTTTTTCAAGCTTCAGTCTCATATACCATGTACGTTAATGCAAACGTAAATATTGTTTTTGTTTTATAATAATTTTATAAAATATTTTATTGAAAGTTATTTGTGTTGCCATTAATTCAGGCGTAGTTGTACCTACAAAATAATTTGTTTGGCACATTCCCCAAACGAATGCAACATGCAACATCCAACATTTGATGGTAGAGGTTGTACAACACGTAATAATAACCTAATAATTGCGGAAGTGTCAATAATAGAATCAACAGAATATTATATTACTTTATTTATAATTATTAAAAATAGTATTGTAAGTTTAAAATGGGTTTGAATCTTAGATGAATGATAGGATCTTTACTAACTAAGCAGAATATATGTAAATTCATAATTTTATTGCTCAATTAGTTAAAGAAGGCTTTGAGTGATAAAAATTTGACAGATAATTTACAAAAAGTTTTATCAATATAAGTACGTTTAGCTTATTATTGTAAAAACGTATTGACCAAAAAAAAATATGAATGTTGCAAAGGAAAAGTGTCTTATTTACATCTATGGGTAAGTCTGTGCTGTTGTGCACAGGTATGGCGGAGGCAGGCCTGGGTCTGAGAGAAGGACTGATTTGTGAACGTGTGTTGACACGTTTCCTTTTTGCTATTTCAGGTAATATTTGTAGATCAAATATTGCTGAAGCAGTTTTTCTAGAAGCAATTAAAAAATGGGGTGACCATATAAATTGGATTGTTGACAGTGCAGCACTACGTTCAGGGGTTATTGGCATGACCCCACATTCCCAAACGTTGGAAGTTTTGCGGCGTCATGGAATTGAGTACACGCATTCTGCGAGAAAGGTGCAGACAATTGTCTTTACCCACACTTCGTTTCTACAGACAAATTTTCTCGTTAAAACGATCTACACTTCGTTCTTCACTGAAAATAACTTCTATTTTACATAATATATAATTCGTAAAGAATTCGATTTGAAATGAGAATATGAAGTGTTGTATTTTTAGATAAAGGATATCGATTTTACACGATTTGGTATTATATTTGGTATGGATGAAAGCAATATCAATGATCTGAACCGATTGTCTCCCAGCGATTCCACTGCGAAGATAATGTTACTCGGTGAATTTGATCCAAGGAGAATTAGGATTATTCAGAACCCACTTGAAGTACGTATTTATTCTTCTTCTTAGTCAAATTATTATTTTACATTATTAACAAATATATATTTTTAGGACACAGAGCAGGACGCTTTCGGAAAGTGTTATAAGCACTGCTTCCGGTGCTGCAATTGTTTCTTAACTTGGATGAGGCACCAGGAAATTATAATTTGAAGTTGGTTACCTTAAGAAATAATGATTTTAATTGAGTTTAATATATTCACGGAAAGAAAACACTATTAGTTTCTCTGATTACAAATATCATTTCAAATTTAAACAAAATAATATTTCAAAGTATCTCGAAGCAATATTTATCAGATATTTTTATATTTATAGTTTTGTTATGATATTATTTGATTTTTTTTTTGAGGTTAGGTTTCGTTTAGGTTTCGTTCTTGTTTTTTTTTCCTTTTGTTGGAAAGACAATAATATTGTTGAGAGTTCGTTCGACTGTGAAATAAATTGCAGAATACAACAATAGCCTTTGGAATGGTTTTCGTGTTCTGCTTGTGATACGATGTGGTTTTGAAACTGTATAGATCGACGTCTCTAAATATGATCTTGTAATCCTATCATGTAGTATTATAGGCAAGCTGGTACAGTACCAGGAGTTATCAAACGTTTTGCTTGGTGTGTGTGTGTCTGAGTGTGGTGTGCACGAAATACTTTGACTTATACGATATTACAACGTAAACAATCGGAGTTATTACTCCCCGGGGCTATAGTTTTATTTACAACAATATATTAACAATATATTATTTATTAGCTTCTCGCTCCGTTCCAAGACAACGGGCGTAAATCATTATTTTGTAATAGAAAGGGAGGCTTCAAGGTAGTAGACATATTTTTCAATAATTAATATTTTCAATTTGTTCAATTTTAAATAGGATTATCATAACAATGATGTAAGTGAGACAAACTACCCGGTGAAGTGTCTTGTTTTGTGACATTTTGTGGCATATATATGGAGTGTGAATAGCCTATGTTTCCTATAGATTAAAAATGTGTCCAAAATGTGTGCGAGAGAGAAAGGTATATGTTGCTATTTGTTCTCTATGCGCATGCGTCGAAAGTGACAGTTGTCAAGTCAGAGTTGTCTAGATATAATACGCTCTTCGACGACTCTTGAACACACATGTCTTTGAAGACACAACACTTGTAGATTCGGATTTCGCGATTCCATATACATATTCGCTTGGACTGAATAATAAACACTTGGAAATATTAGAGATATGCCTTACTCTACACAAAACAGTCCACCCCTGTCCTACAAAAATGCACGATAGATAATTCATGCTTCTAAGTCTGGATATCATATTCCATAAACACACAATAATAATCTGACATTAATATATTGAATTAGTAGCGTCTTGATAATTGCCGTCGTTTATCAACCCCTCTCTCCTCTCCCTCACCCCCTTAGGCGTCGAGACGTCTTGTAATTTGATCAGTTATTGGGTAGAACAACTAAAACGTTGTAGAAATAACAAATCAAACCTAAATATATGTTGTACCACTTAGGAAAGCCATAACAGCGCGCTGTGCTACCCAATACCCAATACCAATATAATCGATTTGTACAATTATTGTTTATATTTATTTGACTTTCGTTTGGACACACAGACGTTATCAGTGTGAGTTATGCCGTTGATAATACTGAAGTAATTGTCCTGTGATATTACCGACTGTTTGATATATCGCTGTCTATATCACAGTTATTTGTTATTTCATTACGTGATGTTATTTTTATTGGCGAGAGTTTTTGCGATTAATACCAGTGATTAATTTATATTATTCAGAAGGAAGGGGTAGTTGCCTCACTCTACCGAAAAAGGTTTTTAACGATAACCGTTTCTTAACTTCTTAAGACTTTACAGTGGATATACCTTAGGGGGTGGCAAGCAGAACAACCGCTCGGTGCTTCGCTCTTGTAGGGGCGTCGTATTCTCGCGCAACAACCCAAGTAGAAAAATTCATTAATATATATGTATTTGAATCTCGCGCCTCGCTCTTTAGAGATCCCACTAGAATCACTGCGTATATCTTTTAAGGCATTCATGCACCTTAGTTTATCATCATTAATATTTGTCGTCTTTAACAAACTTTTATAAATCTTCCAATCTAAAATTTTATTTCTCGTCAATTATCATCAAAAATTCTTACTTACAATTTACATAAATTATACAAAGAACAAGTGCCTCGCCAAGACCTGCTGTACGGCAAATAATAAAATAAAAAAGCACTTGTAGTTCTCATTAACTTTATCATTAACTCGCTTAGATTCTAACAGGTGAAGTGGTTTCGTATTCGCAATTTGAGATTCACCCATTTTCGTCATAAATAATAGGGTTATATGAAAAACAGAATTGTGAGTAAACTCGTTCATAGCAAAAATTCATAGATTACCAAGAAATCTTTAGAATTTGTTTGATCTCTATACAAGTGTGTGTAGAGTGGCAATTATCGCAGTTCCGGGTCCCTGATGTGTAGGCGTTGGTGTCGCTGTCAACATCCGGGTTCTGTCCAAGCCACACGCTCGGTTTCACGTGTCGCATTCGTTTGAATTTCACACACCCAACGGCCAACAGATTGAATTGTGTGTGACGGATCACTCAACTGAGTTATAAGAATTCCCATCTGGAAAATATACGTACAAGTATACACTTGATATAATTTAGCAACATAAGTTACTTGTGTTGCCAACAAATCAGGCGTTGAATTACATATATAACGTTATAGTTTCAAATACATGTAATACCATATTTTAATTAAAACGTCGAAGTATGATTGATAGAAATACAGTCTGATGATCCCATCTATTTACATATTAATAAAAAACTGAAATTGAGTGAATTTGTTTTGAATTATTAGGCAAAAATTATAACAGTAACCCCTTGTAGTCTAAAACGTGCTACGAAATTTAATTTAAACGATAAAATGGCGTCAGTGGGTTGTCTGTTTCAAAAACCAATTAAAAACGAATTAGAAATAAAGCTGACTTACTATATTTGCACCAGAAGATGAAAAACCCACGACATAAAACATTACATTCAAAAATTACAAGCAGATTTATGTGAAATATTTTAAACTAATGTGAATTATATAAATGTCTCTGGTGTATAGTTGTCTTATAATTGTCTTTGGTGTGCGGACAGGAAAATAGATACTGTCTTGCACGTGCCAGCACGTCAACGAGTTATTTTGACGACAGCGGATACTGTGACCAAACCGATGTCCATCTCCGGGCTGCTGATACCACGCCGTAAAGAGACAGGGCATAACCACGACGTGACAGCAGATGGACTCAATCAGGCAGTTATGTTGAACGACAGTTGACGACTGCTGTAAATAGCCACATTGGACCTAAAGACGATCTATATTTGCCCTTTTACCAGAACATGGCCAATGAATATTAGATAATGAAATTGGTCTCTGCTGTTTCTTCATTCGACCTAAAATGTTTGTTGGAATTTGGGTAGCGCAATAAAGAATTACTTAAGCATATAAGGTAAAGTCAGTCTTGTTTGTTTCTCATCTGATTTGTAGAAAATCTAACAAGAAATTGGCTTGTGTTGTGTCCTATGTCTTAATTTCTATAAAACGGTCAATCTATGTACAGCGACAACTACCTTAAACAATTACAAGTCAATCCAATTCACGAAATAGAAATAGTTTGCTGAGTATATACACACAAACATTCTTCCGACACCAACACCATCTAGTAACAAAAAAACAAAACATGTAATTTAATTTGGTCTAGGTTATTCCATTAACACCATGAATGTTTTTTCAATTTTCGTTGAACTGGATCATCAATTTTTAAATGTTAAATTCTAAATCCTATTTATATGTTAAACCAAGTAGAGTGGACATTGTTGTTAGATGACTCCCCCCCTCCCCCTCACTCTCACTCCTTTTCGATCTATGTCTCACACTACCGTTGTCCTATTTAATTCTACAGGATTCCGTCGCTAGGTGGCAGGCAGTGTAAGAGTACCGGTACACGTGCTTGTATGTACGACACAAGCTGGTCCCATTAGTTCGTGATCACCCATAGCCCATGGCACCCGAGCAACGCAAAAACCGATAGACACACAGGCCCATAGGGCCAGTGGTCACGAACAATTTTGATGAATAACTCGATCCTACCAACGCGAAGTGAGGAACGATAATAATTCAATACAAATATAATTTCATTACATTTCAAATTTAAAATACGAGTACATGGTTATCGAATAGATGACCCATGCACAGTGGTTTAAAACACGAATCCTAAGATCGAGCTCAGTAATAAACGCATTTTGTTTCACAGCATTACACGCCTCACAGTGACACCTACACCATTATCTAAGGCATGTCGCACACTGCAAGACTATTTGAAATAACTATAACTATAAATATATACGTCAATACATATATTAATCTTTACTTTAATCAAAAATTCGTATTCTTTTGTAAAACTGTTAAAAATACATAAGAGCGAGAGAGAGCTAGCGCAGGACACCGTCCATCAGACAAGGACGCAGTGTATTAGCTGTTCGTTGCGTATAAAACGTAGATCCAACTAAAAACGAGCATTTATAATGCGATTTTGTCATTAAAGGTTACACTCTAACATTATTTTCTAATGGTTGCTTAACAAAAGGTTTGTTAACACTGCTTAGAAAATACAAACAGAGAAGAAGAGAATGAGGAACACTAGGGAGAGAGTGGAGAGACATAAATACCTGTGCAGGATGTTCCCTACGTATAGGTATACGAGTATGTCCTGCATTTAATTTTTTTTTGGTTGTAATCGTAATCGTATATCAAAAATAGTTTGCAAGAAAAATGTTGTATCGCAAAAACACGTATTACAACTAAATAACAAAAAAATAACAAGTGGTCTTTTTTAGAAGGTCTTTCGGTATACTACGGTAGGTAAAGAAGGAGAAGCAACGTAATTACGTTCTTTCTCTTGTTCATGTTTGAACTATTAAGGTCTATACGCACACATCAGTGCCAGGAGAAATACTGACATCACCTTAGATCGATCGATCGACGTTCAACAATTGTCAGCTTTGGCATAACCAGCAGTGAAACCAAATTCAATTTTTATAAGTTTAATCAGCTTTAATAAAACATAAAATATAATAAAGTGGTTTTAATTACAGAAGTTCTTAAGCAATATTATTATATTAATCATCAAGTTCTGCTGCGGTATAAATAGATTGAAGAAGATGTCCTCTTTACCTAAATGCCTACCTAAATTTCTTAAACTGCAGGTCAGGGCATACTTAGATCAAATTATTTTCAAGGTTTCCCGTATTTTTCTAATTGGATACCTTGCTATTTTATTGAAGTCTTACTCAACGTTTAATACCTCCTGGTGCATTAAAGTCTTGTTTACAAGCTGTACGTTTTCTAAATTATGAAGCCTATAAATTATCATGTCTTTGTCTGAATTTACGAGTTTCATTTCTGCTATAAATAATCTTTAAAACATGTTAAAGTCCACACAGAAAACTTGAGTGTATAATTTTTACAACTTCAATGTGTCGTTATATTTTTTAATGCAAATGGCGTGTCAGACGTGGCAGCAGCTAGCAACTGCAAAGTCATTAACACCACTTGTTAGGAACTATCGTAAATGTAATTGCTGAGGGTGGCAGCCATGCCTCGTATAAAACGGCGAACATTTTTATTGCAATACTGTTTCACTTACTTCTTGAGTTTGAAACTCAGTGTACGTATGCATTGCAAGCTTGTTAAGCCGGCTCCACACGATGCTTATCGATGAAATGTTTGTCTCCAACATGTGAGTCAAATATTGGAGGATTGGCATGGCAACACGGTGGAACGAATGTTTGATCCGAATGATTTATTTAGTTTATTAATTTGATGACATTATTGACACTGACACTGTTTAACAAAAACTTTCAAGTAAATAAAGAAACATTCAAGTACAAAACCTTCCTTTGCTGGACGATTCGTGCAGCAGTGCATGACATGTGGATCAAGTGTGTGGTAGGGGCTTAGAGCATATATATATGGAGAGGGAAAACTGGACCTGAAAGTGTGTCCAAAATGTGTGCGAGAGAGAAAGACATATGTTCCTATTTGTTCCCTATATGCATCCGGGGCAATTTAGAGGTTATACCAACCTGAGGAACTAAACACCCAATTAGAAAGTTCAGCGTACAGGATTATGAAATACTTATAATTGGCGTTAACTTAACGCGTTATTTCTGATGCATCCACGTCACCAAAATTAAACTAGATAACAGAAAATGGTGTCAACTATGTGCTGCATTTAATGCATCTGAATCCAACATTACGTAATCCAAATTATCAGATAGTGCGCCATCCTGTGCATTTAATTATAGGCGCTGAATAACGTTGTGCCGAGCTTACAACGGGATGCGTCGTTGCACAAATGCATTTAGCACGTATTCGATTGTAGGACACCTGCAATGTCACATGAGCATTGTTATGTCCACGTTCATTGCACAACAAAACTAGATAAACCACAGCGTGCTCCACAATATCCATTTATAGTATAAATAATTACTAATCAAGTTTTTATTTTTTAAATAAAATCAATTTCATAACATTAATAAAATAAATATGGTCGGATATAAATCCAAATGGTAGTGTACTGCATATTCACCCTATTGGCTATCTGTGTGAGCTTTCATGACTCTACAAACCTCAGCTTTAGCGAGCTTTAGGTGCAGCATAGATCGTACAACGAAACGTAGCGCTAGCGACGTAGCAGTCAGACTTATAGCGTTACGTGGACGTAGACGAGAACGTGATGGTCGTAAATGACGGTATGGCACTCTACATCCTGCATTAAACAGATGAGTGTGTTATTTAGATTAAGAATTCTGTTTACAACTTAATCCATGCCACGTGTTAAAAAATACTATAAATTAATTTAATCTATTTTACTTGCAAATATTACTAAAACTCGATTTTCATTTTAGGGTAAAATATACCGTTAACTAATTCAAATAAAAGAAGCGACCATCTTAAATTTTTTATACAGATTCCTTGCCAATTTCCCACAGGATCCTTTACTCTTAGCTTTTCAGGATATTCCACAAGGTGACCAACCACACAACAGCAACAAAGTAGACAAGCTTGCTTTGCTCTACGACGTTCTAAGCGTCGTTCTACACCGCCGTAAAGTTATGCTGCTAAAAGCATTTCGCTGTCGAGTTTCAAGGTTTCCCTGTCGCGGAGATTGTTGCTATAAATTCATCTCATAAGAAATCCCAACAGGAAACGTCATGTGACGGAAACGTAGAGAATCTTGTAAATCATTGGTTTCTTTTAGAAACAAGAAAACTTTTTAATTGTTGTGGTTCTTACAAAGTCTTTGTTTCAAATTTTTGTTTTGCTTTGTATTGTTATGTTTTTGTTAAGCGCGATATATGCTTTTGTTGCTGTTACTTAAACCAGAGATGAATACGTGGAGATAAATAAAAACGTAGCATTCATGTAGTAGATATGTTTGCGAGTTTATTATACGTAACTACTACATAACCGTGATTAATAGGGTTATTGAAATGAATTAAAAACAATATCCTAGTAGAAAATGTAACATACTCTTAATCTCTGCATAAAAGTTGTGGTTTAGTAAAGAAAACCAAACGTGTAAATAAAACGATAACAAAAGATAAAGTTCCTATATTGTAAGATTATTAATTTAACACTTATTATCAAGATAATAAAGTTTAAATTAATTCAATTACAGCACGTGTTTTGTCATTTGCAGCACAGTGTTTTGACAGCGAGAACTTCAACTTCTATATTAGTTCAGTTGCATTTCCCACCCTAGCACCAGGGGGCTACGAGTCGAGTTTCTGCAGTAGTTAAGAGCTAACATCTGGTTCACCATAATTATATGCGGTTTTCTCTTCTCTTCACATATGAATACGTCTGACGAGGATTGCATATATGGAGCATGGGGCATGGGGATGCTGGGCACGTGTGTATAAATCCACGCATATCGGAGAAGTCTAGACACTCTTGTGTGTTCCCCCACGTGAGTGAATGTAGAGTGCTACATATATGGGATGCAGTGAGCTGCAAAGAATGCAATTGCATTTGAAAGGATACACTGCACGTATGACAAGGATTGCAGGATAGTCTTGTAGCGTTATCTGGCTGTCATTAAAACTGAAGAGACTTTGTTAATTGACATGGAGATAGTGTGGTGGACAAGTCAATGTTTGCTTTGAAAAGAATGATGGAGCAGGATCACATGACATGCAACCAAAAAAGAAAATGATTCAAATGATCAAAAATATTTCATTGAATTTTTTTGAATATATTTTAAATAATTTATTGTAACAGTAAAGTTAAATTATGCAAAACATTTTTGTAAAAACTTTTTACTTCCCTGTTTAATATTTAAATTACTATATAACTGACAGGAGTAATTATTTTGATAAAAATAACTTTAGAGAGGGAGCATCATGACAAGGGTGTGTAACCCAATTATTAGAAACTGATTTATAACTGGATATATCACGATCAACAACCTCTCTCTCTCTCTCTTCCTCTTCCCTGTCCTCTCCATCACTCCTCCCCCGAGTCCAACTTAAAATAAACAGATCGAGTAGAACTCGTGGCATTTCGAATGCCCATGGTAAACAACACTAAATATGGGTATTGACATAATTCGATATTTCTAAAAATAATATTGTTTGTTATTTTTGAGTTTATTGAAATAATCAAATTAAGGAACCTGTAAATAATTTTCTTAAGGGGTTAGCCCACAGTAAATTAAATGTTTTTTCATTTTGAATAGGTATCAATTTATGTAAAAGTTATTAATAAGGGTTAAAGGTGCGGGGCCCCTGAGCATCCGGCAAGCATAATCAGGCACTGTGACTAAGGATTTTTAATAAAGTGGTTAATTAAAACTGTTCCTATTAGATATGATGATGTGTCACTCCTGCACTATAACTAATTGTATATTTTATTTGTGGTTGAATATGGTGAATAGACGGTGACCCTGTCGGTGATTCAATTATTGAGTTTATATAGAATACCGTATCAATCTATCACAGTATAATTTAGCCAGTGAATGCATTTAATTAATTGTGCATACAGATTATCATCAACTAATAACTATTTGTTGAATGAAAGAGGATATCAAAAAAGTGATGATGAATTCAAAATGACATAAAATAAATAAAAAGGAATCGCTATAAAATAAAAATGAATTTGCTGTACGCGTCAGTCAGATATAAATTATTGTAAAACGTAATTCGGAATAATAACAATATGCAAAATTTTGAGGTTATGTTAGTAGTGACATTGGCAATGGTAGCTGCGGTAAGGAAATTTCTACTTAAGATAAGAACAGTCTGTATTCAATATTATTTTTACTTTTCTTTTAACGTAAATGCTATATAAATGTAGAATTTAGTTAATTTCGACATGGAGTTCTTAATTAGAAATTTGAATATGGGTTAAAAGTAAGTTTTGGTAATTTTCTTATACCTAAATATCTCTCTTAAAAATAATTTATATTATTTTCGTCAAAATAAAATAACGTAATTGTTTAAAATTAATTCAAAGTACTTGCTGTTCATTGTGTTAATTAATACGAATATAAGACAATTTTATTAGGAATTGTAAATTTATAATCAAACTTATGTGTTGCTCTGAAAACAAAGACATTTATTTTAGTAATTTACATACACATTATAATAATTACACTGTTTAACCTAAATCATACTATCTTACCCGAAATCAAAGAAACGACATGTAAAATTTATTATTTAAATTGTCAATTACTTTTTATCTAAATTTATACTAACTTAACAATATGCACAGTGAGTTCTGTCGACTTCAAATATCAACTGACTGGCCGTTATTATGGACGACGCCAATTATGGAGTCCATGAGTATATGGTTACTGTTTTACCGACTGGCGAAAAAATATAATTTCTTTACACGAATATAAAAAGTATAACTAATTGATTTTTATCAATAATCATTTCCTAAAAATGTGTTTAGCACATAATATCTGTACCAAGGCTTAGTGGTAATTTAGAGCAGGGCAAACATCCAATTAGTTGGGGTAAGCATAATTAATGATCCGATTTTTATTCATCATAAAATGTTAGTTCATGACTGGGTGAAGAGGAGTGCGGGGTTGACTGCAGAAAGACGAATAGAAGTACAGGGTGTACGAAGGGTGGTTATAAAGTAAAGATAGCCTCCGTCTCCGCGATTCAGAACTTCCTTTAACATCATTAATCAATTTGACATATTTGACAACCTTGTTGACTCTCCGCAGATAAAGAAATGAGTAATTTATACTCCTACAACGGCCATTGAGGGATATCTTTGAGTAGTTCCATTCAATTTAATAATCCACGTCTTAAATAAAAATAAGTTATAAGTGTTTTGATATTAAGACCAGGTGTCGCCAAAGTTTGGAAAGAGGTCGGACATTAAATGGTATACAGGCAACTTCAAATCAAAGATTGCATTATATCAAGTGTAAATTCTACTACTCCTAACGTTGTACTATAGGTCTCATTAATTGATGTTTAACTAATTAATAAACTAGTTATGAAACTAAGGGCGTCCGCACATGGGTCGGCTGATTGCCCCGAAGCCTCGAATCTGCCCGAACCCAAAGAGAACGCTATTGTCAAAAATTCTATAGAGTCACGAAACACGGCTCGACATGGTTCCTTTTTCGTTTTCGTTGGAAGCTTTGTTGCGCGACTAGTTTGCAATCAGTCGACCCGTATGCAGACGGCCTAAGAATTTGAAATCGATTAAGTTCTTGATTTTTGTTCCTACACGCATGAACCTATTTCAAAGTTTTTCAAGAACCTTTCGGTAAAAGTGTTGATTGACCATTTAGTCTTAAGGCTCACACGACATTTTCTTCTGTTTTTAAAGATCCCTAGCCTTCCGCTACGTGGTTCATCTTCTATCTACTCACTTTTAGAAGAAACTGTTTCACGATAAAAATCACTACGGGCAAAAAAATATTTGCAGCAAGTTCAAACTATTATTATTATTGTCAGATCGAACGCTACCTTACCAATCTCGTTACTTTATATGCAAATCTATTTTTCTTATGGATCCGCAGGCCATAGTTTGGAGACCTCTGTTGTAGACTTGATAACAAACTTTTTGCTTTCTTACCATTATACGAGAATAACTGATATTGTGAAGAATAAATTCTATCAACAGAATATATTTACATCATTAATAATATTATATGTATTAACAGGGGCGTATCATGATCGAGGCGAAAAGTGCGGTCTCCTTTCTCGCAGATGGACTCTCCAAAATAATTTAGATACAATTGATTTCGCGTGCAGAGAATCAATTCTTCGCTTTTATTATTAAAGAGACATGGATTTTTATATAGAACAGAGCATAAAAGAGATAGCATATTCAACACAGAACTCTTATCCGTAGAAAAAATAACTGACCTACCCTTAATAGTACAGACATGTTACGTCATAAATATGGCCGACATCTGTAGCGCTAAAACTACAATTCGAATTTCTAATTGCTATATCTTCGTCAACATTTAGGTATTTAATAAAATAAAAACGTCAATATACATTTATTAAAATCGACCCCTAAAAAATAAGTTCACACTCCCATTTATAATAAAATAATTGTCTACAACATTTGTATACTTTTCAGGTGCGTTCAGATATCGACGAAGAATGCAAGACGATTCCAATGATGGTAAATAAAGGTAACTGTTGATGCAGCTCTATCATCTAATTACTGCTAACCTGATAAACTTTCAGAGCATAGAATCCTGCTGCGCGACGCCCGACTTCCTGAACGATGAATTGATTGACGCATGCTATGAGACGGGATTGAATGATCCAGGCGGGGAACCAAACATTACAGTAGTTATCCTATCCAACTCTCCAACCCTCCAAGTTCACCAGCATCACCCGTTAACGCATTTTATTCGTAATTTAATTTCAGTGCGTGCTGGAGTGTTTCTTCAGGGATGCTGCTCTCATAAAAGATGATAAATTTGATACTGAAGCTATTAAGATGTATGTGCACTCTAAAGCTACAGGGAGATGGAGGGAGTCAATAGATAAGATGGTTTCAACTTGCGTTGATAAGATCAGCAGCGCTCTAGGGGGTATAAGTATGTACGCCACGTCACGCGGCACCGTAGGGGTGTTATACACTAGAGCTAGACAGTGACGACGCAAAATTATGTTTTGTAATTAATTGAGTTGGTGAATATCATGTGTAAATATGCTAAGATGATTGGCACACATCAACTTAATCGAATTTTGTTATAAAGATATATTTTCGGTACTTTCTAGTTAAGTGCTATTCATAATTAAATTCTCATATTTCTTCAAATTTGTTTTATATATTGAT
The DNA here is from genome assembly GCA_963678705.1 of Panorpa germanica. Taxonomy (NCBI): domain Eukaryota; kingdom Metazoa; phylum Arthropoda; class Insecta; order Mecoptera; family Panorpidae; genus Panorpa; species Panorpa germanica. Next base: position 8,678,642 of record OY783216.1, on the reverse strand, counting down.
TTCATTTTAATTATTTAATAAATATATTAAGTCTGTCACAGAACTTAAAAAATATAAGCAGTGTAAAGGAAGACAATATTGAGTATATATTTGATTTAATCATTGTTTATTCTAACAGAAGGATCTGATCTAACTAAGGAAACAGGATGCAGGACGACTGGCCATAGGTTTTTCATTTGCTCATACTCCTACTTCGCAAATGTAAGTACCCATACTCGAACAACATCAAATTAATCATCTACTAGCGAATTTCAAGTGTTAATTAATAATTCATTTTGTTTGTAGGAATGCGTCCAAAAGTACTGGCCAAATGGTAAATAGAATTAATTCGTATCTTTTGAAATTATAAATATTTATTATTTTATTTATTTTCTTTTAGGAGAAAAATGTGCAGACCAGAAGAAGTTTATTGAAAAATGTTTAAAATTGTAAATTTATTAATATTGTTAATTATGTGTACAGCACCAATGCAGATTTTCTATAGCTATTTTTAAATTACTTTTAACTACTTAGTGTGTAATAGGGGTGAGAAGGCATGATAATAAATAATAATAATACCGTATTGTATTAATTACTTTCCACTAACTAATGAATGTTTAAATAAATATTTTTCGATATTCAGATAAATTAATTAATGATTCAAGTTTTACAAAGGTTACAACACACGGGTATGTACTTTTTATCCTGATTTTAAATTTTAAAACCGTTTATAATTATCTGGTAATGTTTTCGAATAATCAGCATCTAATACAAACTACAGTACTGTATTAAACGCGCTTCTTGCGCCCATGGCAAGAAAATATTAGAAAGAAAAACCATTTCAATCGGTCACGAGTTACAGAAAATACTGGATTACAGAGAAGTGACGTTGCATTAAGGTGAAACATTACTTCATGGTTATATAGTTAGATATAGATGGCGACAGTGTACTAAAATGACTCGATTTACAACTTTGTACTAACACTCCATGTTTTCAAATATAAAAACGTTAATAACTTTGCACATGATTGAGCTATTTAAACCATATAAACTTTCGGAATCAGATAAATGTTCAAGTTTTGTTTATAAATAAATCATTTATTAGTATATCAATTATTTAGAAACATATAACGTGTTGAAAATCAAATTTCTATTTTCTGTACTTGCAATCAAGGATATGCCCAATAAATAAATATAACATACTCAACAATATAAAGACAGTTCTTCTAAGAATTGTAAATGGTAAGAACTATTACAAGTACAGTAAATAGAAGTTAAAGAAGAACTCATCGTGCAACTCTAATGATGATGGTCCAGAAAGAATCATTAGCAAATTGCTCCGGTTTTATAAAATAGCAATCTGCAAAAAAGCATACAACACGGTAAAGTACACGTTGTTAGAGCTTGAGGAATGCGATATTCAGCTGATGGTTTAGTATTCTTTATTCATTATTTAATTTATTTAACAATGCCCTATTTCCGATGCTGAGTTCTATCACTAACAAACTGTTACTATGTTGGCAGCTGCGTATTACTCCTCTATAGTTCAAATTACGAAACTTCGCCGGTGACTTCGGCCTATATCATAACATTATAAAGAAATGAGTGAGTCAGTACTTTTTAATTGCATCGTAGATTTATACGATTCAATTTGTTTCGAGCATGGGTCGGAGATCGGGGCGGGGATCAAACCCGAGCACACAGCACACAGCAGTCAGCGTTCAAAACAAAATTTTGAAATTTGTAATTTCACAACTGGTACACATTTCTCGGGTGGGTGACCGTTACAATTGATGTTACTATATGACCGTAGCTCTGGTGACTAGAGTGATTAATTGTTTGAACGGCGTCCGAGCTCCTAAGACGCCGAGGACATCACATCGGTGACGTCGGGACGCGGACACTAACGCTGAGGACGTGGACAACTCAGGATAAACTGAACTACTCTAAAGAAATTCGTTCATTTATTTTGAGAACTGTCTACTTCTTACAGGGTTGCAGGATAACATTTCTCCTGTTCTTGTTCTTACATTAATTACGGGATCTCGAAATTTCTACTTGCACCTTCTGCTCTTTTGTAAATCATGACACTGTTTACGGAAGGTGGATCATATTGTTAAGTATGTTCGTAAAAAACTGTTTCATAAACTCCTTCAGGTACTTTTATAAGAGAAAATCATGTGTTGCTTCTGAAATCAAAGACCTTTATTTTAGTAATTTACAAACACATTATAATAATTACACTGTTTACCTTAAATCATACTATCCTACCTGAAATCAAAGCAACGACAATTAAAGTTTATTATTTAAATTGTCAATCCCTTTTTATCTAATTTTATAATAACTTAACATTAAGCACAGTGAGTTCTCTCGACTAAAAGTTTGCACATCCGACCAGAATGCAGTTGTTATATCTCTAGTCCGTGTTACCAACTAAAGGAATATAATTTCTTTACATACATTACCGAACTAAAGCCTATCTGTCGAAGTTCTAAACAAGAGTTATAAATCGGAACATAGATTTTATTCTAAAATAAAATATCAAGTGAAAAACTATTCGGAACGACCCCATTGACACTCTGCTGACTCAATATCTTGGAAGTGTCACTATCGGGACGAAGTCCTTTGATATAGTACGCGTCCCCTGTGTCCTTGGTGTGTTACAGGAGGATGGGGGGAGGACAGGGGGGAGGTTGACTCCTTTGAAACTTGTAAGTAAATGTATGTGTCTGTCACTTTGACTGGACTGATGTATAAAATACAAATAGTGAACTACTCTTGTTGTTTGGGATTATTTCCCATGACGTATCTACTGTAATACATCCTGTAGCCCATCCTTCACCTCCCCGCGTCCCTTGCTTCCTTGATTCCTACACATATGTAAAACAGAAACCTTTCTAAAGAATACGTAATATCCGAGATGTAAATTTCTCGAGTCACTACAATAAACGACATTGCATATCTTTCAGGGGTTTCATTATTATCACTGCTACAAGAGTTAAAGCGGCGTTATTTTCTTATATTAAAATTTGTTTGATTTATCTTTGTTTTTAAAACGTTGACTTGCATCCTACTTCACTTTGGTGCAGAAACAAAAGAAAGAGATAGATATATTGATTTATGAACTCGATTAAAAGAGACAGAGCGATACAATTGAATTTTATATTTTTCCATGCTACTTTTAAGCTACGTATTTTGCGAAATATTGCGTTTATCTTTCTGGAAGCAGTCACTTGCAAGAAATAGAAGAAATGGGCACGAAATACTGGTTTTAAATTTGTAATTGCTTAGTTAATGGATACAATTGTTAATAAAGTATTTTTATAACTCGTTTACTCGCTCATTTTAATTTTCAAATAGCTCCTTGAACAGTTTACAGTTTATAAAATCCTTCGCTACGACCTTCAAAACTTAGTGACTTACTCTTCTTAGCTCTTTTTATTCCTCTACATGTTCCGTACTTAGTTCACGTTTCAGAAATGCAGTGATAACCTTCTAGTTTGCGACATAATCATCCATACAACTAGTAAACATAATGTTATCTCTTTCAGACATATCACAACTTATATAAATCTATCTCTTTCTTTGATGTACTCATGTACAAAGGATAAAGTACTTACTTCTTTTGATTGAGACGACTCATGTCTTTTCTTTGCAACGTAATAATCAGACGATTTCAAAGCTAAGGATGTGTGTTGTTATTTTTTGATGCCGAATCGTTGTTTTGTGCTATGTTGTATTCTACGGTTCTTCTGTGGTTAGTGCGGACAAAACGTTTTCAACTTTCTAGACACTAGCGCAATTTGTAATGTACATGGAGTAATTTACAATACATTAAGTACTCTTTGTATCGTAGAAGTACGAGTCGTGTAGTTTCAGAGTCCGTGCTCCGGAGGAGGACCCATTAGATATACATTATTCCCGTTGCCTAAATGGATTACATACATACATAATCAAAACTTGATAACAACCAAACCCAGAAAATATAACTCTGATCCGAGTAAAACCATTTTATTAATCCAATACCTCAGACACTGTATTATTTTAACTGCTCCAAATTGATGCAATCAAATAAATATTTAAATAAAAGTTCTCCCACTTCTGACGTTTGACATCAAATGACTGTTACATAACGTATCAACTATTCATCGTTAACTAACGATCACAGAACCGTGGCACTCGTAATAAACGATTCCTCCGACTCTTACTTCCAACAAAAGTTTATTTATTTAATAATTTGTTATTTAAGAATAAAAGAAAAGTTTTCTTTTGCTGTTTGTCAACTTTTATTTCTATATTATTATGAAAGAAAAGAAACGCCAAGTTTTGGTATTATATAAAATTAGTACTTATAAAGTGTGGTGTATGATGAAGTGGGTGGTAAGTGGTGGTGGGGTGAGTAAAGAGTGAGGGAAAGTGGTCCCAATTCCATTTATTGGTAAATATTTATTTCTTGACGTACACATACAGGGTATGTTATCTAAACTCAATTATTTAAAAAAAAATATCAAGTTTCGTTATTGAATTATTTTTAAAAGCTATGGTGATACTATTATATGTTTTATGTTTGTGGAAAGTTATTGCCATTTTAATATTTAAAAGAAATTTATTTGATAAACTTATTTGAAAGAAAAGTTTTGTACGATACAATATAAATAGATGTAATCTATAATACATTTCAGACATTAGAAATGTATTGTTGTGCAATTGTTTGGACAGTCGAAGACAATTTTGTGAATCCGTTTTATAACAGTGGTGGATTAGTGTTAGGGCGAACATCGTTTTAAGAAAAATGCAAATTGCTTAAAATTGTTTTTGTAAAGTGTTATGAAATTGTAAAATTAGCTTGAGGTTTAAATATAAGTAAAAAGTAAATATTATCCTTGGAAAGTAATTCATTTTTAAATATTTATTTAATGTTGCTAATCTATTTCCAATGCTAAGTCCTATCACCGATAACTCCTACTATGTTGACTACAGCCTAATAAATTTATATATAACTACTACTTATAGAAAACACTATCGATAGAAGACATAGCAGTGAAGTATTAAGGTAGTATCATTAAATTAGTATCATCAAAGATTTAAAATTCTCGTTCTATATTCTACTCTACTCGAGATAATTTTGCGTGCAGCGTTGCTGGATCACTATTGACCTTGAAAAGAACGTATTGGTTTTAAACAAAGATATTTTAAATTCTTATATCTGGAATACAAAACGGTAAAGTGCTATTTTTTTCTTCGGATTTGTTTAAAAACATTTTTCTTTATTCTTATAAATTTTTTCAAAATTCTTGTTGGTCGAACAGGAAGCTTTACATTCTTTATATGGGAGGTGCGCTTGAAAATTGGTAACTTTGTTGTTAATTCGGGATTCTTTCGAAAAGTGCGAAAAGTTTTAAGTATGAGTTACCGCCGAACTCTCGTAATTTGAATTATATACGATTTTATATGACTCCAAAATGATAAAATTGAAACTAATTCGCGTTTTATGTTTACCGGGTTAAATGTTGCAATTGATTTTCTCATTTAAAAACGCCCCGTGAATTTACAACATAAGTAAATCACAAATTTGATTCAACAGGAGTATTTATTTCACAATCACACTCAATAAACTAAATGCAAAAAGAACCGGACGTAGAAAACCATTTTCAATACGAATTCATCCTCTTTGGAAATTTATCAGGCAGAAGTAATGCGCAGTTGCATAATTCAGTGTTTCTTTATTTATTGGCTGTTAAAATATTTATTTTATAGCTGATAAATATTTATGCAATGTTAGTGAAAATAACGGGACACTAGTTAAAGTTCACTCATCGGTTATTTATTGATCATCTGTTAACAGTGGCGTGGGTTGGTAAGGTGAAATCAAATAGTTGTCAAAGAATCATTTCTTATGTTACGAAGATAACTATTGTTTTATAAAGTTATGAATGTAAATAACATATAAGAATGTTTAATATATATTTCCAAGGCTGCTTTTAGGTTCGGCCGGCCCGTATGATCCCTATACTTTGAAAACAAAAAGTTCATTTCCCTTAAAGAATGAAATATTAAATATAAGGTTTCAATTTTTTTAAATTTATTTATATTATTGTACAACATATTAAGTTTATTGTGTAAATATATGAAGTCATTTGTAGTAAAACAGTCAGAGAGATATAGTGGTTTAAGTCTTTACCCCTCTGGTCTGGTTTTGTCCTTCTTTGAAACTTAAATGCGTGTTTCTCACACTTAGCTTTTTCAGAGTCGGTGTACTCTCTAGCACAAAATCTACTGCACTGATCCCTTTAAAATTTTGCACACTCCTTCTTTACATAAATGCCGAGATAACGCTGTCGCGTATTTTTTTAAATTTTTAACATATTTTAAAATAACAAAGTGTCTGATTTTTTTCGTGAAAAATGTGACGACAGATTGTGACGTCAGCGGAGATTCACTGTCAATGCCTCATTTCTTGATATTTATTTATGAAAATTTTACAAAGTATTCTTTAAATAATATTTTATCATGTAGTAACTGTGTCATCAAAAATCATTATCGAAAATATGCTTTTTTGTATCGATTTGACCTTTACACCTTTAAGCTATTAATAAATCAGTGACTTTAATAATATAAATTATATTTCCTAATGTTTTTCTACGTATTTTCTTCCTTGTCTCATAATATTACCATTAGCTACTTGCAGTTACCTTTTATCATTCTCTCATTACTTTAGACGCCTTCTATATTTATTTATAATAAGTTAATTTCATTTAAGTAATGCTTCGAAGAACATTCACACAACTTGTTAATAACCACTCTATGTATCACCGGCGTCTCGTCTCGCTGTTGTTGTCGTTGTCATCATCTCTAAAACACAAACCCGAAACAATTTACCTACTCCTTAAAATAGCAAATTGTTAAGTACAAAGTACATATAACATAGTTGTCGTACTTCATACGTCTGTATTATAATTATGAAGTTTCTGTAAGTAACCTGATTATCCAAGAAACGGTTCGTTAACATGACACTGTATAAGAATGCCATCTCTGTCTACAATTTTGAACTAACCACCATGTAACTCGATACTATATATGTGCTTGTCTCTGGAATACACTAGTAGCTGGGATATGTATGAAGTTGGTTGAATGTAAGACACCTGGAAAGTTACTAAAGACAAAAGAAGGTGTAAGTTATAAACAATATAATTAGGTAACAAATCTAATCAATTTTAACACGGTGGAAAGTATCACGTTATGGTAAACTGTCACTACCTATAAATACTTCCTGAGTATGCGACACACGTGCGAGAAAGATGAACTAATCCGTGAGGTGTTTATTAACATTATTCTATTTTATTAAGTATACTATAATTTGGTAGATTATTTGTATTTTTATAAGATTTAACTTAACTATGAATTCATTAAATTTGGATATACACGTATATTAATACTAAAATAATATATATTCATCATCATCTTGGCGGTACAGCTTATGTTGAGCTCTGGTCCCTTTTAATTGTTTTTCCATTCACCACTTCTCTGTAGGTTCTCCTCCACATGTTCCTACTACCACGCACTTGGTCAGAAAATGGAAATTTATGTCGAAGCATAACTTTCGTTATTATTATTTTTTATTGTAATATTTTTGCCATTAGGCTTCTTCTACCTTATACTATTGAATTTCATATCATTGTACTTAATTTATCATCTACCCATTCTCACTCCTTCAAAAATAAACAATAAAAATACAAATAAAACAGACAAATTTAAAGCCATACTGATTCTCTCTTCATACTACTCTCCCTCGTGCTTCTATTCTGCTCTTCTTCTCTTTCATCGCTTCTTCTCTCTATCTCCACCATCCACCGCTTCCATCTAATAGCTACAAAATCTTCTTTTCAGTTTTTACCCTTTTCTCACATGAATACTTAATGTGCTCCAGCATTTCTATCTCTCTTCAGCACACTGTGCATTTCCTTTCCTCTATATTTTCCCAGTATCTGCTGCCTTTCTCTTCGTTTCCCAATCCAAATCTTGAGATTTTTCTTATGTTACTTCTCTCGTATCTCTCTCTCTCTTAAATCCTCTTGTATCTTTCATTATATTTGCTATTATGTATCTTTTCCATTCTTTCCTACAGCTGTCTTTGCTTCTTAGGTCCTTTGTGCCACACTTGTGCCTTCTTCTCTTATTCTATCTGCCTCTTTTAACTCTAACTTTCGTTATGTAACCTTATTTATCTAATAAATGTTATGTAATAAGTAAATTTTTGTTTATTTACCAGATTTTACCAGCATTTATTTAATGGCAATGTTACAGAATTATGTTAAACTTCGGTAAATAACAAAATGTAACGTTAGGTGAAAAATATTACGTTAAATAATACATGAGTTTACGTTTATATTGATGTTGAAATCAATAACCGTTAAGTGTATCCTTGGCCCCATTTATTATCAAATAAAGTCAAGCTCGTCTATTGTTAATCCAGGAACTAAGGAGTTGAACATTTTGATGGTTGTGGCCCCCCTATGGCCGTCTATTTAACATTCTGATTACTCTCTATCATTACAAAGCAAATAATATGCCATTCATAGAAAGAAAATAAGGATAAAGAAAAATAATATAAGACCATAAAATATCTTTAACCCTCTAGATATTTATCACCAAGATATTTCTATAACGGCTTTTATTTTTGTTTATATTCTCTAATGATTCTTGCGATGCCATGGATCCATTGTTGTATCCGACTTTCAGTTATCCATATCTACTACCAGTTCCCATGCACCCTATCCCTATCCCTATCCCTATTCCTGTTATAGAACGGTATGATGAGTAGTCTGGAGACAGTTCTCATGAAGTTTTTGTTACTTCAACAATTATATGTCTGAAAAAGAGTAAAATAAAGAAAAGAAGAAGAAAACATTTATTATATCGATGGGGACAATATTAAAAAGGAGAAGAAGATGTTTTGATACTGGAATTCTATAGAAAGAAATAAAACGCACATTAGTTTCAGGTCCCTAAGACAGATTGTTTTTAATGTTAGGATATTTATTATGATATATATTTTATTTATTATGATATCATTTATATATATGGAGAAATATATATTAAAGAACTTGCCAAGAAAATCGCATCTCGAAAATTTAAATATATTTATTTATTATTGTGCTTTATACGTAGAAAAGTTTCAATACTTTTTGCGGTATTGAATTTTAACATACGAACCTACTACTATGTCGAAACGTTAATTGAGGTTATGACGAATATTGTCCTTTAAAGAAAATGACAACTAGCAGTATTCGTTTCTTTATAAAATATGTTAAAAGTGAGCTACGTTAGAGCGTTTTAAATTAGAAGGTCTAGACTTGGCAACGTCGCACTACGCAGGAACTTTAAAACTCTTCACTCAATCACTTAAACTCAACGTTAGCAAGTCGTGATTTGGTCAGTGTCAGAATGCAACGTTGCCAAATCTAAAAAACAATGCACCTGGATTATATTTTTATTTCTGAGCATGTGGGACAAAAGGCAAAAGAGAGCGTTTCTTTATTGTAAGTTAACTTTGAATATACTTATACTTTACGTATATTTATACTTTGAATATTTAGAATTGAATAGAGCTCCGACAACGTTACTCGCTACTCTGTTAAAAATTGTATCATCCCTCTCAAAAGTGACACCGATATGTTCAACACCCTGTACTCAGCACATAAATCAACCTAAGAATCATTAGCCTCCACACAATCGGTGACGTCATTTGTATCATGTACGTGATGTACTGAAGTGTGTGATAATAATCTGAATTGGTGACAACGGTGGGATAAGGGGTATGTGGGTGGTGTTAGGGGTTAGGGGTTAGGGCAACAGCTGCTGTCGTTCACATGGCCGACTTGCGTGGTTGTAGTACAAATAGTAAACATTCAATTACTGAGACACAATGAATGCAGAATTTTGAAATTACTCTAATAGCTATGGTATATGTTTGTATAGCCAATTGTTAGTATGCTTATTGTCGCTTTAATACGATATTAGGGGACAATGAGTACTGTCACTTGTTTTAACTTTTAAAATAGGTAGCCGGCTAGTTTATTTAACAGGTATTAACCTTAGAGCATATATATATGGAGAGAAAATGATGGACCTGAAACCCACAAACTTAACTAATTATTTCAATATTTTTAACTACAGTCTCTAGGCTTTTTTGTCTTTAAATATTAATTATAATAAATTTCTATCAGTTTAATTAATTGAGGTTAATTCAATATGACAACAATTAAATGTTATTTATTTCATTTCTGTATTTCCCTCAACTCTGCTTTTTGTAATTCTTATTTTACTTAGAAAAGACATCTGGAAACCCCTCACTCTCTTTATTCAGCTTCACCCTCCACTCTCCCAGCAGACATCCTACAAAAAACAAACGCTTTATTTATTTATATTTTAAAGGTTTTTATTATCTTTATAAAGTATGATATTAAATGCTGTCTTTAGGATCCTTCTTCTATTAGCTTATACTTGCCCTTACCCGCATCTCCCACCCCTCTCTCTTCCTCAATTAACCTTTCAAGAGTACTTTACCGCAGATACAATTATATAATTATGTTTTTATTTTTTAAAATATGAGAATACAATAAAATCATAAAAATTTATATTTGCACAACACTGTAGATTGTAAAGCCGAAAAGTACACAATTAATATAATAAATAAAAAAATAATAAAACATATTATACAAAAACATAACTTATGTATCCCCAAGGAATGAGACGTAAATCCATACATCTGGATATAAACATGATATAACTTGCACCACGTGAAGAAAAGGAGTTATCTTACATTCTATGTTGTCCAAGAAAATCCCCCAAGGAAGTTTCTGTGTCTTTCCTTACAAATCCTTACCGCCAACACCATCTAGCGGCCTGTGGGCACACCTTTATCTTTTCATAACCTATTTCCATTCTAGATCTGTCCTTGTTCTAATAGAAATATTGATATTCAAAGTTTATTGAACAAAACAAATATGTAAACATTTTGAGTTACGCAGATATGTGTTCTGTTTTGTTTCCTTGTCCCATTTTGATGTAATCCATTGCCAAGCCGTACAGCGCTAGGTGTTGTTTCCCATTCTGTAATCCATGTTTATTATTCCCATTTATTTTGAAGTGTGGCACTATCGCTGCTGTCTCTAATATGTACAACTACGTACAAATATAACCAGAGAGTGCAAAGTCATGGAGATGGTTCAGTCTCAGTGCAAATTGACATCTTATTCAAGTAGAATAGAACATAGAATCTGTCGCCTCAGGGAAATATTGTAAATCAAAGGAAAACTCATTTAGTAACACACGAAATCCGAGCTATTCTTTGGGAAATGTCTTTGACGGGAGAACAACAAAGTATGGTAAAAGATATAGGAAGAAAATATATATACGCTTTAAGAAGTACCATAGAGCAGTTCCTAGTATTGTACATTTTATATTTTGAGATAAGACTTTTAAAAATGTAGATGTTATTATAAAAAAGTTATGTTTATAAAAAGAAAATCTCATTCAAATAGGATTAATGATGGAAACAGTAAATCTGCGCTTGCAGAATGGCGTTGGTGGGTGTGAACAACGGCGAAGAAACCAACTCGTCTGGAAAGTTTTGTAAGTAGACTGCAAGGATAGAAGTAATACATAGTGTTGTGCTGTTAAAGAAACATGCCAAAAAATGTCAGCGTCTGGGGGAAGCTGCAAGGTGTTACCTAATTGCCACTTATGAACTGAAAGCAACGGCAATTAAAAGCGTATTTAGTCTGTTTAAAAAGCGTTTCCAACTTAATAAAGCTAATCTATTGTACTTACATTAGAATAGCACAAATACGTCGTATTAATTAGCTAAAAAGTTTTTAAAATTTGTGGAATTTAAATCATTGCTTGATTTGACAACCCAAATTTACCATCACCATAGACGTTGATTAAGCATCAACCGTCGCTATTATAACGACGCCGTGATAACATTTACCATGCTCATATGTCTAATGAAATTATTTTATATCTTATTTTAACTGTGTCGGAAAACAACTAACATTTCACAAACTTTGGCTTATATATATATATATATATATATATATATATATATATATATATATATATATATATATATATATAAGTTGATGTACTACCGTTTGCTATCCTCATTTACATCAGTGACATGAAAAAACAAAAACCATGTATAAATATACAAAGACAAATGTGTTCAAAATGCAAAAGTAACTTATATTAGCAGCAATTTACAAGTGAAAAATAACAAAACCCAACAACAGATAAATATTTTGCTCGACGTTCTACAACAATTGAAGACTCAGCGCAGTTTCAGTCATCAGTCATATTGTGAACTATGTGTGACTAATGAAATTGGATATTTCAGTAAATGTTTAGATATTCGTAGCTCAGTAAATAGCACTATAAATAAAAATATACGTGTGATGTGAATTAAACAAGAGGTTTTTAATTGTTGGAAATAGGTCGACGTTAAATAAATTAAATTAAAAAAAGAAACCCACAAACAAATTTACAAAATAAACACAATTATTAATTATAATTAATGCGTGTTAGGCATGTCTCGAATATGTGCTACAACGAAATTATATTATAAAGATTTTTAGAAGATCCAACATTTATATATTTGTTACATTCATAAGTTGACATTATGTATACATAATTTTTACTTAGAGTTTACTAAATGTGTTGTACTTTTAACATACAGACTAGTGCGACATAAATATGCGACACTAATAAAACAGTTATTTATGCAAGTTTCAATCTTAAGTCGAAACATATAAATAAATTACGGTTTTGAATGTGATCTGGAACAAAAGATGCGAGTACCTACTCAGTCTTCAATATAATCTCAATGCACGTTGAAGTTTTTTTTAAGTTGTGTTGAGTAAATAAATAATAATAATTGAAAATGGTGTTTAAATGGACAAATGAAATAGACCTGAACAATAGACCCTAATTTTCTAACGCAGATTGAAGGATTCGTTTGAAATATAAAAGTTTCAGACGTATTAAGTTACATGACGCACTAGTATGGACGTGTTGAACAACTTCTTGCAACACATGTTGAATGTCGCATGTTTAAGTCGCACGTATGTGTACCATACTGGTAATTTTTGTATTTTGTTTTAGCGGGAATATTGTTTTTCCTTTGAAAATATCAGTGTCGTAATAAATACTGGTTAAATGAACTTTAACTACCAATATCTCGTTAAAAACAATACAAAGGTACTGAAATAATTTAAGGATAGCTTTAGAGTTACCAATCCAAGTTACCTTTACCTCTAACGGCCACAAAACATTTAAATTTCACAGCGCTGCGTTACGCCGTTTCCGGTATTTCAATAAAAATGACAACCACTCATACATGAAGTTTAATTCATATGCTTTTATAAAAAGCAAGTGTTTTAACAGTCCCCAAGTAGGATGCAATAAATATTATACAGATGGTGAGAAAGAGAGAGAGATAGAGAGAGAAAGAAGGCGCTATATGATTGGTGGGTAATCTACAACAAAAAAGCAGACACACAGAGTGACTGTAGTGAACTTTTAAAATCTGAATAAAACGAACAATGTCATATCAAATACTTGTATGATGGTGATCATGATATAGAGAAAGAGAGAGATATACATTAGTGGGACAGGGAAGCAGTATGTATATTACGTAGGCACTTAATGTTGAGCACGTATGAGAACATATTAGTACACGTTCAAATAAACAATTGAAATGAATATAAATAACGTAGGCATAGGCATATATGGTAGTAGGTTTTACGTATAATGGAGCAGGCATTACAGAGAACATATTTCAAAATGAAAAGCTCCTCAAGTACAATGAATAAAAATGTACTGCGTCGATGTACGCGAAGTGTCTGCTTGCCAACGACTAACCAGTAACCAGAAACCAGTAACCACCAGACTATAGGAACAGGACGCAGAAACAGAGGAAGATGTAGTTCAGTCAGTTTACGGACTAAAACTAACGAATCAAATTCATTTCTATTTTAAATTATCTTATGTCAGGTGTCTTGTGCTTGGGCATGGAAGAACTGTTTGATACGATAAGTGAGTTTAGATATCTGGGAGCACATTTATTATATTCTGATAAAGTGAAACTTGAAATAAAAGTCGGAAATATTTTGCGAAAAATGTATGTCACAATTTGTGAGATAGAACAGTGGAGCATTAAAACAAATATGAAAATTGATGAAACTTATCGAGGAATTGGCACAATGACGGAAATTAAAAGAAATAGACACTAATGGTGGGGACATTATTTTCTTTTATTCATTTAATTTAATACCACCTCCCAGGCTTCCGCCCATATGTGCTGCTTTGTCCACTTATTCCATCTCCCTTTACTTTTTACATTTCAATTACATTCATATATAAATCTATATAAGAAAGTAAAAATTAAAGTAATACAAAAAGGCCGTATTATAACTCATTATACCAAATTTCCTTTTCAATCTCTTCAACCGTGAAATTATCCCAATTCTTCTCCTCCACTTCCTATTCCTGTCTTTGCATCCCTTCTTCTTCCTTTAGGAAATTTTTAGGAAAGGTAGTGCAGGGGTGAAATAATGACGGTTACAATTACGGCCAATAAGACAGACTACTGTATTATCAAATGTTATATTTTGTTTTAGTTTCTAGAAAGTTTAGAGTGCATGCATCTAAAACTAAAGCATAAAACTCTAATGAAAATTAAAACATATGCAGAAAATGCTTACGCTTATTGCCATATTATTGTTGTTATACTATTCTTACAACTAAAAATTAAAAATAATAATAAAATAGTTAGTGAAAATTATATTAAACTCTATGTTGCTTTAATAAGAAAAGCACAAGACGCAATAGGACCTTTCAAGTGCGGTTCTAGTTGTTAAAACTATCTAACATCTAATTTATCTAACATTTTAAAAGTTGTTTGTTACTGAGACGCATTAGCATACTTATAAAATTACTTTAGAACACCTGTATAAGAATTAAAAATATTAAAAAGTTCATTTTAGGGATTAAATGTCTAAATTAAGTATCTAAAAAGCAATAATATACGATCCGTTTATATTAAATATCACTAGTGTTTGCTCAAATAACAAATTACATAAGTGTAAGGTGACACTATTTAGCGGGTACTTATATTTTAGCTCTCTCTCTCTCTGTCGGGGATGCGATAAGCTCTTAATTTTCAATTGACACATTTAATCGTTCTCTAATTTCCCTGGACTATCTGGAGCCACATAAATGTAGGCACCGTTATCGTCATCAGCAGCAACCACAACCGCCAGGTCTAGATGCCTATAGAGGCAGGTAAGCACAGTGTATGCAGGGAGACCTGCGGATTCAACTAACATGTCGTTCTAATGAGCTGCCACTCCACGCGAACGGGGAGCATTCATGTTTAGTTGCACGCTTTGTACGTGAATGAATGTGTATTTTATGTTTTATATTGAGATAAATTCGAAGGATACGTGAATGCGTAAAGCAGATGTGTTATAGCAATAATGATATCCTTTGCAAGGATTCAGTATTCAAGGGACATGACTACGAAAGTTAAATAGTCAATGTTTTGTGCCTAGCCATGGAAATATTGTTCCTTCATCAGAATATGTTTGTCACATTTTGCGCCTTCATTTTTAGAAACTTACTACACCATTTTTCAGGGAGCAGCCCTGCTTCAATATTTTAGATTGCATGCGGCGAAAATTGTCTTGCAAGTAAGGTTCATACTTCTCAAGGTTTTTGCAACGCTAACTCCAAGGTTTATTTGTAATTTGTCATGTATAAAATTGTCTCACATTTGCTAGTTTACTACAAGCTAATTCAAATGTTACGATACGTTCGATAATTGTGCATTGAAAGAATTGAATTAACCTGGAATTAAATATCATCATGACAAGCAAGAAATTTTAACTGAAAACATAAGTACGTTATTGAAAATCAACAGTGCTCTTAATAATTTAAAGATTAGATAAAATAGAATAATATAATAGGATTTTACTTTTTTTATTTAATGTCTCTTTATATCCTATGCTATGTCCTATTCATTGTGCTTAATTACATTTTCTGCTCCTTATTCACCTGCCCATTCTCACTTCTTTCAAAAGAAAACATAAAAATACAAATAAAACAGATAAATTTAAACCCCTACTGCTTCTCTATTCCTGCTACTCTCCCATCCTGTTTCTACTCTTCTCTTACTTCTCTTTCCTAGCTCCATCACTGCCTCCTTTTACTAACTGCACAATCCTTCTTTTCACTTTTTACTCTTTTCTCACATGAATACTCCAGCACACCTTGCACATTACATTTTTTCCTCTTTAATTTCCCAGTATCTGCTGCCATTCTCTTCGTTTCCCAACTTCTTTTTCTCTTTTTCTCGTAAATATTCTGAAAACTCTCTTTCCCAAATCCTCTTGATCCTTCATTATATATGTGTTACACATCACTGCCTATTAAGTTTACGTTTATGTATATACATGATCTATTGAATTTGCTAACAACTAAACCCAGAAAATATAACGCTAGTTCGGAGGATCGAACCCGAAGGCACAAGAGTCTAGCATCAAGCACTCACTGCCCACTGTGTCAGCAAAAGAATTTTATGTAATAACTGATTTCTAAACATTATAAATTCATCAAAACTTGAACATAGAAGTCTATTGCATTATTCACATAGTTCATATTAAGCTTTTCATATTCCTTAAGCAACCATTAACTAAATATACTAGTTCATGACACCGTTATAAATCCGTTATACATAAAGCCTATTTTCACCATTTATTTATCCTTGTGATCCTTGCAAATGTAGCTTATCCGCGTCAACGAATTCTTAAAACATTTATATAATAAATAATTATTACCCTCCGATTTTACCCAATAGAAAACTTCAAAGTTCACACAACGTAGCGATAATGACACACACACTCCCACACATACACATACAGAGCTATGACTTTTGGGTTTGGGTAGATGCCAACACCGGACTACAGTCATCCGCATATAAATAAATTACCTATCCTGTCTCGTAGCGCGTAGCTTATAACTCGTAGTAGTGCAGGCGCTATAGGTAGTTGAGTATGCAAAATGTGAGGACCTGTATACCTGAGATTCCAAATAATAACAAAACACATCTTGCCACCAGCTGTGATGGTCCCTTCCCGCTCCCTTCACATCCCCTCTCCGAGATAATGTAAGCATAGCGCGCTTAGATATTCAGTGTGTTAGGTATTCAACTGCAGAAGCAAATAAATCGTTGAAATGCTTAATTTGTAGAAAATTAACGAGGAACAAAGACAAGCAGCTGTATTTGTGTTTCGAAAATTCAGCAGCGGAACAAATTTTAAATACTGCCCGCAGTAAACAAGACCATGTTTTTACTCAACTTAGTACTTGTCAACGGCCTGAAGATTTATTTGCTATCGAAGTGAGGTAAAAAAAGTGGGGTAAATGGGGTAAGTGGGGTAAAAAAAAATGGACCAAATATTTGACCGGCAAGATCCGCATTATTAATTTTTGACCTTCTCTTAACTTAAATCCATTGGTAAAATTCGGTCCTCACATTTTGCATACTCACTTACCTCTAGCGCCCGGTCTATAGCAGTGTAGCCACGTAGCGGCGTAGCCTCGCAGCCTCGTAGTCTCGTGCTACGGACATCAAGTGACGGACGGAAGGACAGACGGACGTCATCGTCATCGCACCATCCCTCCCATTTTGAATTCCATATGGACATGTCACACTCGCTCGGTGTTATTCCCTTCCCTCCCCCTCCCCCTTTCTCCTCCTCGCCCACTCTTCAGACTTCACGGGATAATTTATCGTTCTGTGTTCTATACTTAATCTAATAAAACTCAAAAATACTTCATTAAATATCTAAAATACATTTTGCTGGAAATGAAATCATCTGGTTCGAGTAAGTCGCTTGGGCAATGGGCAATAGGTTTGACACTTTTGATTATGAAATATGCGTTCTTTAAAATGAAAAAATAATGTTTTGCATGTTAACATACTGTCAGAATTTGTTGAGTCGTTTAAATGATTATGTATTATTGTTTTTATGAACTGTTGATTATGTATGTAAGCAATCCATATCTCATATATTACAGGGTAGGGGACCCCAATATGAAAAGTGGTGAGTACGGCGGGGTGAGAAAAGAGAAGAGAAAAGTCACGAGCTTATTCACGCACTTTTGATCTAAAATTCGACTTAAAAAAGAAACGAGATCAAAAAACAAAATAAGATATTCTTTTTTTTAAATGTGTGATGCAATAAGAGAGGTGAGGGAATCATAATGTGTGACAAGTCGTGGCAATGAGGAAAATTCCGTGAAATTTGTGTGAAGTCATTTATTGATTACTCCAAAACAACAGAAAATCAAAATATAATACATATTACACTACCTCATAATAAAAAGGTAACAGGTTCAAAAATTGAAATTCTTTTTCGAAGCTTTTATATTCACCTCTTTACAATTTTTCCAAAAATTATAACAGAAAAGTTTTGCATCTGAACGTCTGCTAGTTTCCTAGTATGCCTCCTATAAAAAACGAACTTCACATCAAGAATAGTAGAATTGTAACATTGATTTCGAGTACCCCTGCAACCCCTATTCTAAATATAACTAACAGCCCTGATGTTCAACCTGGGTAGTACGAACACAATCTAGTATATTGGCCTCACAATATTCGTTAATGTATTCCACTCAAAACGCCAATCAAGTTATTGTGACATAAGGCTAGTCTAATGGCTAACACTGACATTGACATACAGGGACACTGAGACAGCGGGACAGCGGGACAGTGGGACAGTAGAAACGTTTAATGTACGATTAGTTCCAATGAATGAATGATTTATACGATAGTCAAATAAGAGCGGCACGGTGCGCGGCGTTCTGACTAAACAAACTATTGAGAGGCCCACAGAACCATTCTCCACCACACCAATACCCCACTACACCTCCCAGTTAACCCTCAGATTAGGGATGAATCGTGTTTGTTTGAAATGTAAGGGAAGGATTGTTTGCAGGTCGCCTGTGTCGTCCCACATGAAGCACTGGAATAAACATCCCTTTGTTTCTTATTTTACAAAGCATTATTTAGCCCTCATTAGAAACAAGGTAAATTAATTAACTGTCACTGGCAGTGGCGTAGCTAGGAGGTATTTTGGGCGGTTTTATGGATCTAGTTTGTATTTATCAGTTTCTTCCTATCAAACAAATATAGTTTTGGTATGTAATCACTTTTGTGTTCTTTTTTCTTAAATTTAGAATAATGAATTTGGAATAATAAAAATATAATGTTGAATTTGGAAGTTTTGTTGTCTTGAATTTATAATAATTCTCAGTTCAAGAGATTTAGGGACATAATAAATGCCTTACAAAGAGTAATGGGATCTTGCGACGGTACCATTCTTGTATTTCATCAAGTCCAATTTGGAGACGTCTGGATACCAGTTCAGGGTTTTCATATGTTACCAATATTACTAGAGAGACTTGTTGAAGTACGAGTATATTGAAATTGTAATATCTAGTTATCATATATTGTAAGTAATTATCTAGAATATAAAAATAATTACTCTCTCCTCTAATATTTCTGAATCAACGAGTTCTTTTCCGATTATTGGTTCTAAATTATAAATTTGCTTGTGAATCAATAGGTTATGGGCCCAGTACTTTCAAAATATTAACTCCAGACAACATTTAATACATCTAACCACGTAATGCACCCCTACATGCATATTCTAGTTTAATTAAAGAAGTAAAACCCACCCCTTTGAAACAGGATGTCAGGGGAATATTCAATTATTTGTCAGGAGGAGTCCCCGAAGTACAAGAGCGATTAATTTTGGTGTTAATTATAACATTGTATCCAGATTGAAGCCCTGCGTAATGACTAGTGGAGTTACTCAACGGGATCGTGAGGGAACCGTCTCCGTCGTAGAGTTTGCTGATTCCCTACGACTTGGAGATCACCGACCCGAACTCCGACCTGGCTTAGATTCTACATTGAACTATTGTACACCATATGGAAAATCTATTCATGAATAATTTATGTGTTACATTATACTTCAACTGAATTTGTTACCAGACAAACAATGGATGCTGTAATTATTCACAATTGTCCATAATTCCAGCATGGTCCTTTTTGAAATGTTATGTTTTGAAATATCTTGATTAAAGAGACGCGCTTGTGTGCTCGTTCTAAGTCACACTAGTAGATGACTGATGTTTCTATGTGTGTGTGTAGTTTGTAATTCAGCTTAAGGTTTAGTTGTGTGTATTAAATTTTACATTTACAGTAGATGTAATTTATAGTCTCTGGTTCACACAAAATCAAGCGTCACATAAAGTATGGGTCTCGTATGTGTGGTGGTGTCACTGGTTTTGATTAAATAGTTCAGCGTGATTCTGGAATTATTTACTATGTATATTCAAATTTGAAATTCATATTTAGATCAGTGTAATTGAAAATAGTTTTAGAATAGGTTCACTTTTGAATCAGTCGTTTCTTTAACCATCATCTGTAATCCTAAAGCTGTATCAAACGCTAAAAGCTATGTTTCGTTTAGTTCATATTTTCCTTTTTATTTACAAATGTGACCGAATATAAAAGTAAAAATGTCTACCTTTACATTCTGAAGCGATACAACAACTTAACCATTATTTTAAGTTTATTTTAAACCGAGAAATACAACAGTAAACATCGAAGCTCTACCAGTACGGGTATTTTTCATATGTAGTCTTCAATGTAACGGAGATATTCCCATCACAGCACAACACGAGAATAATCCACGAGAATAACAAAACACTGCACCCAGTCGTAAAACTTCGTTACCTTTAAATAATACCGGAATCCATTTGAATGTGGTGCGCACGTAGTCGTTACCGTAGCCGTTGCTGTAGCCGTTGCCGTAGCCAACGAAACACAGGTTTCGCTATTGCCGTTACCGCTACGTCGATGTGCTACGTGAGTCAATCTAAAAACGGTTGTTTCTACGGTTTTACGGTTATAAAACTGTTGTTGTAGTGCTGCGATATAATATTGGGCATTCAATATGTATAAACTGTCGATATAGTGAAAAATCAATTAGAAGAAATTCAAACATTATTTGCAGTACACGAACTTTAAATTTTGTAAATATTTTTAATTATATTTATACGGTTTTCGAATAATCGGTGTTTAAACTATTATTCCAATATGCTGTTATTCGTAATGGAAATTAATAACCATCAAATTAAAATTAATTTAATTAAGACTGCTGTGTCTTGTGTCGGGTTTGATTCCAGGACTAGCGCTATATTTTCTAGATTTGCTTGTTATTAAAGTTAAATGTATTAATGATAGATATCCCGTGGTTCATATACGACAAATTCATCAACCATGACTTCGGCATTAAAACTGTGGAAGCAGAAATTAACAAATTCAGGCAAAGATACCAGCAGCGACTATACAATCATCCAAACTATCTAGCTGTGAATCTACTAGATAAACATACTTTTGACTTTAAAAGACTAAAAAGACAAAGTGTGTTAAAGCTACCACAACGTTTTTAATTGCCATTCATAGACATAGCCGTCACTGGACGACTATTTCTTATCTAGGTTAATTTTCATTTTTAGCATAGGTACTTATTGTTCATACTTATTGTAACAGATTGTAACGTAGCATATTATTACATGTTGATGAATCGATTTGAAATTTTAACTATATATTCAAAACTAGATTCTCCGCAGAAGGACATTAAATATTTTTGTATTATACCGCATTGTGTAATATCGATGCATGTTAATTTTGTGAGAGTTAGATTCATTTCAATTCATCTAATACAAATTTAATTAAACATATGAAATGCATAAAATTTCTAAACCTTTGAAGCTGTCATACATAAATGAATAATATATTTATATAAGAACGTTTTACAGATACATTTACCGTCATCAGCCAGCTTTATAAACAGAGATAATTAATACTAGTTAATTAATGAAATAATAATAAATCATAGTCATTATAATATTCAGTTGCAGTTCTATGCGGTTCCGTCATATTGAATGGCAGCCATTTGGTTCTGTTTAAACTCATTTCATTTCATCATGTTTCGTTCCTTGTCCATTCCCTGTCTAAAATCGTCATAATAAAGCACTTAGCTTATTGAATAAGTATTACTTAAGTTTCATTATTGAGAGCAGAATTCTCTCTATAATGGTACATGGTCTGAAATATCTCAGTGACTGATAGAACCATTATCTAAAACTTTTCACCAGGGTCGAATTTACCCGGTAGTTGTAAAGAATTTCACCTCGGGTTCTACCTATATTTATTCTTGATTCCTGCAAGGCCCTACTGATGCTGCGTTCGGTTCGTTGAGCTTGATATTATGGGCAGGTTATAAAAAGATGATGAACTGTCATTTGCGTCTGACAGTTGTTTCATTCATTAAATATTGATGCATTAACTTTGTATACCCCTTTCAATGACTGACGACGGCCTTTTCAATTTTGATTGCAAGTTGCATTGATTAGAAGTTTCTCAGTTATTTGTAGTTTGTTTGATGAAATTTTAATTTGTTATTATTTATTTATGATCCACACTGGCTGTATTTTAACCACGGTAGTAATTCCAACACGTCTGTGTGGGTCCTATCGTTGTCTAACAAGTTTTTATAGATATGTAAGCATATTTATACCATTTAAATGTGTTAACAAGCAAATCAGCAGTCTGGAATAAAATATAAGTACTTCCGACCACTGTGCCATCGCTTACTTGTTTAATCCGCCTCTGTTTGATATATTAAATAGAACTTTACATTGAAAATGAATGAGTCGAGCATTTGTGTGTTGAAATACACCGAGAGATGTAGCTGCATGAAGTTTAACGTTGCTTCAGTCAGGATATTCTAAACAAACTTTAACTATTTAGTTCTCTAATTACCAATTAGCCAATAAGCTTACATACACCTAGACTACCTAATTAGATCACATGTAGCTAGTGGATTTCAACCATAGTGTACATATTATTGAAGATATGCTGTCGAATTCATATTTTATCATCGAAAGTTTTGTTGGTAATCTAAACATGTCAATAACCAAGAGTTTGCCTGACATTTGATATGTGGAACAACAATTATAGTTCACTGCACTACTCTGCTATTTTAACACAGTTCGTAGGTATAGGTATAAGTTTTTATACCTTCAAAATTTCATGACATTCCGATCATTAGTTAACGAGATATAGTTATTTTAGTGACGCTACTTTTCTAATTTTCAGAACAATGGAAAAATCTGAATTTCATGTGTTGATAAACAGTACAGTAACTCGTAAATTAATGGTCGGATAGTCCTGAAATTTCGCCACATATCGTTTGAAGGTTGGTACTATCTAAAAATCATATGGATTTGTCAATACTGACACCATCTATATTTCTCTCTATGAACTTATTGAGTGATGTGATGACCTTTAATGATTAGTATCTTCAATAATATTGAGACCTATTAAGCAGTAATGGGCTTGTGTCCTATGTCTTAGTTTCTATAAAAATGTACTACATATTGATAAAGTGGGTTACTAGAACCTCAAATGTCCAATTATTTTGTAATAACTAATAAAATATGTTAGGAGATATTAACAATTAAAAAAGTCATTTTGTCTCTTTCATTATTAAACAAATTCAACGTTGTAGAACATTCCAAGATATGTGATCTCCCGTCCGCTATGTTGTTATCTCCTTTATAAAACAGAACGTAAAAGAGATAGCATATTTATGACAAGTTTACAGGTTACCAACCTTACAGCTCATAAATCTCTGCTATATGTATTTATATATCAAAATATCAAATATTGTTATAGCTGTTTCGAGGATAATAAAATTTCAATATTATGTCTGCCGTAACAGGGTTAAATAAAATAAAAAACTTAGGTACTTACGCATACACAGGACTGACCGAATCAACAAATAACTGACCTATCCAATAGATTTTCAGGTCATAAATATGGCCGACATCTGTAGCGCTAAAACTACAATTCAAATTTTTAATTGCTAAATAGAAACGCTAATACATATTTATTAACATCAATTTCAATCAACAAATGAAAACTTGGATATTGGATATTTGAGGACCTGATAGCCAACTTTATTAATTATATAGTACAGTTTTATAGAAAGCAAGACATTCACGAGTTTGTTTATAAATTCACTGGGTTGAGAAACCAATTACTCTATATTTTAATAATAAATATGCAAAACTTTAAGTTTATTTATTTGACTGTATTTTAGTAGAAAAAAATATTCCAACATGAATTGAATATTATAGTTAGGGATTACTTAAATCTGGGGCTTACTGCACAATGCATAACAAACGCGTTTTTGAAACTAAAGCTTTTCCTCAAAAAAGAATGTCACATAAAGCTGCCTTTGTGCTGCTCTATCTCTCTATATGGTTGCTAGGGGTTTAGAATATGACAAAATAGGTAAATATTATACTGGTTGCTACTAAAGTATAAAAGACGTAAATTTTCATAAAATTGAAGAACAAGTTGAACTATTTTTGATCCAAACTTTTATCTTCCTTGAAATAATATACATATAAAAATGAATTGGTTTTTTAAAAATAAAATATGCTTTTGTTTGTTTAAAATATACAAACTGTTAAGATCTAGGTTAGTAAATTCGTCGTAAGAATGAAGTAAAACTCATACATGAATAAAAGTAAGCGTTCGCAAGTGCACTAAACGCACAGTTACATATATTTTACTTTAATTTAACTTAAAAAGTTTACCTTATCTTTTTTATAGAATAATATAACGTAAGGTTACATAACAAAAGTTATGTTTCGACACAAACTTACGTTTTCTGACGTTATTACAACTTCTTATGCATGATTATATAATATTATCTACATATTTCTATTTATTTAGCCTTGACTACTATTAACTATTATTATATATACTTTTATATGATTTACAATTCTATTTTACAGTTGTCTAAATATTCGAATAATACACTAATTAATTTTGAATCACTTAACAAAAATTTACTATTAACAGGGAAAGTTTTAATCACATCTAATATTTCACTATTGAATTTTGATCTTTGTATATTATAATTTATGCATTCAAATATTCAAAGTACCTAATTCGCCACATTGTCATCTATCATCAGATTTTCCTACATATTAAATTAATATATTAATAGAAAAAATGTAATGTCTTTTGCTTAAGCCAAGAGAAGTTGTATTACTCTTTTGTCATGAAAGAGTTCATTTACAGTTCAGTTTCTCACAGTCGAATAAAGTTGATGCGAACTATAATTGAAGTGCAATAGCAAAAGAAACGTCACAAAACAGGACACTTGACCATATTGTTAAACTCATATTCTTGAATTCTGTTTTTGGTATACACAGTCTTTATATTTATATTTAAGGTTCAACGACGGAATAGCTCCTACATTTTCGCCGGACCATGGACTGGTAGGACGGCTAGGGCATTTACAATTTATATAAGATAATGGGTCCACTTTTATTAGGAATTGTAAATTTTAAACAAACTCATGTGTTGCTTCTGAAATTTAAACATTGTTTAACTGAAATTTAAAGAAACGACATTTAAAGCTTATTATTTATCATAAATTGTTAATTCCTTTTTATCTAATTTTATCAAAAACTAATTTCTGTCGACTTCAAATATCAACTGTGTTGGCCGTTATTCCTACAGCCCATCTATTGCGTTCATGATTATATGTTTTTACTGATAAATAATACACTATTGGTAATTAGAAGTTGGCGCACCAGGTTTCCCCTAAAGATATGTTATGTAATATTACAAACGCAATAACCAAACAACAGACTTGTCCAAATAATCCATATTCCAATTAACTAAGTCCTCCAGAATAGTGTAAAGCAGATGCATTAGTTTCATCATCAACCAATTGCGAAATACAGATTTCAATAATAGAGTATTAAACTCCATTGAAATACATAAGGTTTTCAGTAATTTCAACCAATAACGAGATTGCATACAACGCTAATGTGTGTCGTATTTCCACTTGTAAATTGTTGGTTCCTGTATTTACGGTGCATGCTTATATCCCAATAATATGGATTTGTGTAATACGTAACAGTAATTAAAATGATTATTCTAGAGTACAGATTTTACCCTCTAGGTAACAGATGATGTAATTATTAGGATATAGAGGTGCATACTGCTTTCCTCTGAATATTCTAAACAATCAAAGTATAATTTCATCAATAATGAAGCATAGCTCGTTTGTTTAGAATTTCTATTGACAATGCAGATAAAATTGCTAGTAGCGATGAGATAAACGGGGCATTTACCACTCAAGATACACAAAAAACTGATTAGAGTATTATTTTCAAGATGGCGGCCGAATGGTAGAGGCCCGAAAATATCAGGCCTATCCAAAATGCACGGTTCAACAACAGATTTCCTTAGCATTTTATTTAACTTCGTTTAACAGCGATATATACTATCACCAAAGACCTCCTACAGTGTTTACAGTATTTATGGTATCCTGATGTCATATATGTAAACAAGACCGCTGTCACATAAGTTTGATAAAACAATACGAATATCATCCGCGAAATATTAAAAAAAAAATATAATTTAATTATTTACTTTCAAAGATGCATACACAAATTCGGCTAATCTCGGAACAATTCGTGTAAGTGCGGTCATTAACCCCGAATCACTAAACATCATATTTTAAAATATTATTTCAAAATAAATTAAACTAAAAAATATAAATGTAACAAAAACTGCACACATTGTTTACAAAGAATAATAGAAGTACACTCCAATTAAAAAAAACTAATATTATTTTAAATCAAAAATAAAATATATCTCTTTAAAGAATTTTTTAACATTCGTCTAGTTTCGGAAAAACTCGAAAGGGTGCCGAGATCGATTTTAGATCCAGTCAGTCGATCGCCGGTAACAGAGGGGAGATGTTGCAATTGATGTTCGTGCAAAATTTATCTTTAAAAAAATATTAATTAAAAATAAAAAGTCGTGGAAAACAATTAAAAAAATAGTTTCTTAATTTGATAATGAATATGTTAATTAGTGTGTGAAAGTTTAAAGTGTAATTAGTTATCTCTTAAGTGATATTATTTAATATAATATTGAACATTTTTCGGTATTGCGCAATATTTATTTACATGTCGTGGGTCACGTGACCTAGTTCTAACTGAAACTTGTTGGAACTTGTTCGCAGGTGTTCGCTTATTTAAAGCAGGACTCTAAATGCAAGTGTTAATACGCGATGCATGTGTATATGTATGTCAATACATTGACGTTGTACTTTAAATATAATTTTTAAATCCTTCATAAAAAGGTTAGGAATTTTAGTGTTGTGTATATATTTAACCTAATATAAAAATTGAACAGATGACTTTAATGTTTTGTGTAGGTTATAAGAAGACGGGAATATATACTTCATAGATATTGTAAGTTATATAGAATTGTAATTTAATTTTTTTCTAATGATAAAAAAAGTATTTAATCTTTTAACAAGCTGTATAGTTTATTCTACACGATCAAAGTATTTCAAGTTTATAACTGCAAATGCAATATGATGGACACATTCTTTAATTTATTTTAAATAAATTTAGAGATGATTTTTCTATAAGCCCCGCCCCTAAAACCGCACGACTTTATTTAATTAATCCGTAATTCTTGGATTTTTGAATCATGTAAAATGAATTTTCAAATATAATTTTTACTCTTCTAAGATAGAAATCTTATGTATTTCATTAAACAATGTTTTATTTAAAATTTAATTATTTATTGTTTTCTTTTCAGATCTTCTTTTCTTTTCTACTGGTGCAGCATTAGGTGAGTGTTTTTGCTTTATTCATTGAATGGTGGTGGGGGTAATTGTCTGAATTTATTTGTAAACGTGATATTTTTTAACATTTTTTACAGCTGTCTTTTTATAAAGATATTTCTGTGTTACCTAGCCTATATCTTGCTCAGCAAAACTTAAACATACTGTAAATTTCACTTATTTAGTTATGTAGTTTAATTTGAGTTATTAATATCATAGAGAAAATTAAACACTATGATAAAGTTAAATTAATATCTCTAACTACAAAGTCGGAGAAAGCGTTGATACGTTAACTCTAGGTTCTAGGTTTGTTTATTGTTTCAATAATTATAATTCACTAATTACACAAAATTTACATTTTACTAACCAAGTAATATTTTTGTAATAATATCTCAAGTGTTTTGATGGCACGAGTAGTTCCTTACTTATTACCAACAGTAATTCAATTACCAAAGCTCCTAAGGTGTTTATTATAAGGATTACTAAATTTCTGAAAGGATTATCTTGAGGAATTAAACCATGATACTCGTACAGTGGGGTATAATAACTTTACGTGTATATTTTCATGTATACATATAGTATTACATAATGGGGAAAATGTACAAATAGATAGGGTGTACATTAAGAGAATAAAGCCCTATTCCCACTTAATTTTGTGATAACTAATCATTCGATCACTCGTAACTTAAATGGAACACGTAATTTAAATGGAAATGTTCATTTATGAATCAATCTATAATTTGTAT
Source organism: Panorpa germanica (assembly GCA_963678705.1). NCBI lineage: Eukaryota > Metazoa > Arthropoda > Insecta > Mecoptera > Panorpidae > Panorpa > Panorpa germanica. Next base: position 8,650,048 of record OY783216.1, on the reverse strand, counting down.
CAAAATTGACAATTTATAAATGGGGTAGAATCAAGTACCTAGAATTATATCCAAATATAAGTAAGTACATACTAAAATATAAATGGAATTTCTTTAAATAAAGCGCCTGCTAGAATATTCACCCTTTTTACATTTTAATATAAATTATTTTTCATTCAATCACCTAAAATAACTCATCCATGAATCATGACGGTTAGGATTGTTATAAATCGTCCTGTATTCGTTTCCAACTAGGTTATGTCTCATTAAGAACATGTTAATAAATTAATGAAGCATAACTTAGTGCACATCCATAGTAATACAGAAATAATCTTGACAACTACACTGAGTTTTACTTTGCATCTTGTTTGCGTTTCACACTTATCAAATCACTACTACTGTTCGATTCATATCTCGGGTTAATTAAGAAATTCACATTTAAAATAATAATATCTCGGTAACGACATGGTCAACAATTTTCAATCTGTGACTATGATTGTTATTAGACTACTATTTTAACATATTCAATTTTCATAAAATTTCTGCATTACGGTTGGAATTTAAAGAATTCTCGCCCGTGCTAAAATTACATATTTTTGATTACCTTTTTTATAAAAACGGCGTGCTTAATTTTAAAATAATTAGGCTCATTTGATATGTATTTAATCAAAGAATAATTTAGAAAAATCTGATTAAAATTCTGCATTAAATGCATCTAGTAAAGAACTATAAAACAAATTGTGCGTATAGATCTATAATTAAATAAAATAGCCGAATAACGAATAAGACAAAAATCATATCGTGCTCTTTCGACTTGGAAGACTTCGTTTTAAAAATGAGAAAGGTATAAAAATAAGACACAACTAAGTAGCAACAAATTGAGACTGATTAAGAAAATTCAAAAAAGTGGAAAGCACAACAATTTGAAAGAGTCATCTTCAGACTGCGAACTGAACATACGAAGTTAACGCATCAACATTCAATGAGTAAAACAACAGCTCCGCAATGCAGCAACTGTCAGTCCATCATCTCCTAGTAACCTGCCCACAATATCAAGCTCGACCAACCAAACACAGCATTATTAGTGAAATTAAGGCCATGCTTGCTGACAATCACGAAAGAATTCTGAAAGGGCTCGAGTTCCTAATTGAAAAAAAACTAATTGAAATAAATTTAACTAAAATAAAATAACTAGACGTTGATGTTGAAATCGCCTCAAATTGTAATTTTTTTTGAGTATATGGCCAATAAGATGCGCTAGGATTTCTACGACCCGCAACAAAATGTGTGAGAAGACAAAGTGCAAATAATTCGTTAACTAAAATTAAAAGCATCATTTTGTACAAATAGTCATTTCGTTTCCCCCCCCTATCTTATTGATCGAGATAGAAGTAGTAGGAGCTAGTATTAATGCAATTCTGTCCAGTGTTTATATTGGATCATTGGACATTTACTATTTTATAGAACACTTGATCTTTCATCTCTTTCTAACACATTGTAAAACGACCATTGAAATGGTTTGTGTTTTGCTTCATTTCTTTTATAGGTTGACAATATGAGATCATATCTCAGCACGTTCAATTTATATCCTTAAAATATACTGAGTCGACAAGTTTTTCACCAATGTACAAAAACGAGCTAGAATATGAGTTGGAAGAATGGGGCAATGTCTTATTGCTGTGATAAAAATTACAGGAGGAATGTAGGTTTAAGTAAGAACAAAAACAACTAAAAATTATGGTTAGGCTATCGTGTGTGTATTCTATTCTAGGCGTTGCATTAGTGGATTTTCGTTAGCTTTATAATGCTGTAAAATTTATTTGTTTGCAATTTTATTATTCTTTCAATCAAAATTGAAAAGAATCGTTTACATCCCCATTCACGAAGATGGTGTCCTTGTCGATTATCTAAGCACAAGTTTATCTACTATCCGATATCGCCATTACAAACGACAAGGACCAATTAACTAACAAATAATATAAATATAAATAAATTAATATCTGAATTTTGAATAACTTTTCGAATAATTTTTGTTAGCATAAAATCCAATTTACATTTTCAGATTGATTTCCGGAATGTTTTCAACGCTTGAGTGAATTTGAATGTAAATGAAATTGATTTTTTGTAAAAGGAATGTCTGCATCTAACTCCGCCTACATCGGTGTCGTTATAGGTATGAAATTCTCGCACATAAATTAAATGAGAAATAAGTTTGTGTCTGTCGTATTCAAAAGAAATGTCATTAACTTATATTTTATCGTATTCATCAAGTTGTCTGTTTATCTTAATGTTCAAAATTTTAATTAACTTGTTCAAAAAATGTAGTGGAATAGTTTATCAGCAAATTTTATTCGAATAATTCTTATTAAATGAACAATAAAAAATTTGAAAAAATATTCGTGAAACTACACTGCTGATTTCTTGCTCTGCCATCTGACTACAAAACTATGAACTAATTAATATATTCATATGGTTTGCTTTGTCGTGTAGTGCCTACAGCAGTGGGCACTACATTCTTCTGCCTTAACTCATTAAATTGCATTTCACTGTGCTTAATCCATTTTTGATCCTTATTATATCTAAACATTCTCACTCCTTCCAAAAGAAAGAAAAATATCCTTATAAAAATAAAAATCAAACTGCTCTTCCTCCTGTTTCTAATCTGCTATTTCTCTACCTCAGCCATCCACAATTCCCTTCACTGCCTCCCTTCAATAAATGCACAATATTCTTTTCGCTTTTTACCTTTTTCTCACATGAAAACTTAATGTGCTCCAATGTCTCTATATATGTGCTAATATAATGATTTAAATTTTGTTGAATAAAGGTTTTAAGTCTGTAATAGAGAGTGATTGAGTTAAAAGGCGGGAGAATTGAAAATAGAGACAGAAAGGAGGAAGGATAGTGAAAAGATAGTAGAGGGTTTGTCGAGAGAAGACAAGGAAAGCAAGAGGTCTGAGACGGAGATACAGGCAAGAAAGAAGGAGAATCAGAAAACGGTGATAATAAAGGAGGAGTAAGGAACATGAAGAGAGAGGGTCAGGAGGAAATATAATACTGTAGATTGTAAAGACGAAAGGCACACAATTAATATAACAAATATTCTTGCATATAAAGCTTTATGTCGACAGATGTCTTAATTATGTAACATTACATTATATTATCTTAAATAATATTATGTAAAAGGTTAACTTTTTTATGTAGAATAAACCTAAAATGTACGTTGTGTTTAGCAGGTTTTTTGTTCTTTGTGAACTACTTCATAAATTCTAACCACAATATATTGAGATAGAGAGTTTTCAAAAATAATTAGCTGAGATAGCTCATAAGACAGATCTTCACAATACGTCTCCATATATTACTGTATACAATTCTACAATTTACATTTCTTGAATATCTAATGACATGCTGAGGAATGGCAGACAGAAGGCACCAGGAGATGGAGATGGAGACGGAGAAGACGAACGCGACAGGCAATGGGTAGCTAGCACATTTCATATGACGGTACATTACATCTTCGTGTGAAATGTGGAGACAAACAAGAACTACTTCAAATAAGATATCATCATTTTTCACAGCTTCCCCCGAGTGTTACAACAACATATAAACGTATATACTTTTGCATAAGAAATGGGCTTTGAAAATTAACTCCAGCTACAGAAACTTTACCAATTTGTTTCATGACAAATTTGTAGTCGTCGCATATATGATTACCATTGAACTTGGGTAACCCTGTGCGGGCAGAGGTCATGGGTTAATGGGAATACAAGTTAATCCCTAAAAACATGAATGTTCATCATATTTGTGGAGTCTAAAGTTAAGACATCTTCTTTTTGTGACGGGGTATTTATCATTACAAATGAGACTTTGTCTCTGGTTCACCGCTAGCTCAGAATGTGAAACGTCTGTCAAATATTGATGCTGAAACTAATATGACAGTAGATAAAACACTGTATTTTCTCCCGATGTCTGTACTGTATCGTCTTAAGGGGTTATTAGACCCAAACAAGCGATTTTTTAAGAATTGTTTCTGAGAAGACTTTTAAATGTATTAATGTAAAAATTTGTACACATATTATGGTAACTCTTTACTGTATTTTTAAATTTTTGTATTTGTAAAAATAATAATTTGGAAGCTGCTATATCTGATTTCCATGAGCTCCTCTCAAAAAAGGCATCTTGCGGTGACCACGATAACTCTGGACTGGATCATCTAAAATGAAAAAACCAAACGGATTTCGTTAAAGTAATGTATAATCTAGTAATTAATCGAAGGAATAAGCAAAATAATATTTCTTGATAAAATATCGGCTTCTCAAAAAGAAAATCGATTTTTGACCAAAATTTTCGCCGGATTGACTTGAAATTTTCTGTGTGTACTTAAATATAAGTACATTACAAAAATGAAATAACAAATAATATTTACAAAAAATATTAACAGTATATAACCCTTTAAGGTCTATACGCACTAGTCGCTTTTAACTTATAGAAATTCTGACAACATTGACGTCACTGGTACTGAATGGAACAATATCACTGTTCATTAACACTGAACGACACGTGTCGGTACTGATGTGTACGTAGAGACCTGTATTACACAAACCAAATAATTTTCTAGTAATACCGAATTATTTCAATGCACGAATTTCTCTTTCTAAAAAAAATTAGTCCGTTATAGTTTCCTTAGACTGGAGAAGAAAATAGAATTAGTTTTTCACGTCAAATTGTTTTTAGGGTGGGGGTGTCACGTCACATCTGTTTACTATTTATAATTTAAATTCAACCCCTTGCGTACTGTCTTACTAACAACTTTCAGGAGTTCGAAATAAACGTCCTTTGTGAGCATTAAGGAAGGCCACAGAGTGTGAAATTAAATCCTGCGAGAGTGGGTGAGAACGGGATGAGGTGTAGTGGAAGAAGGGGAAGGTGGTTTTCAGTTTACGTGATGTAGGAAAATGTTTTTGTTACACAAAAATATGGCGGGTGATTTATTTATCTCGAAATGATTTTTAAACCATTTCAAACTCATTATAAAACAAAAGGATACAATTTTTCTTACAGTTTTGAATTTTTTTTTTTCTTAATTCAGTAATTAATTTTTTGACGGATCATGATGGAAAATTAATTGTTTTTTAATATTTTTAAATTAAAAGAAGTAACTGAGAAAAAAGTACATTTAATTTACGCGTATTTTAAGCTTTATCTATATATAGTACATTTTTATATAACACTTCACTAATAAAGTTCGTAGGATGATATAAATGTCGCTATTAAAATCATTGTAACTCGTAAACTAATGGTGGAATGTAATGAAATTTAGACACATATCGTTTGAATGTTAATACTATATAAAAATTATATAAATGTACCAATAGTAGCGCCATCCATATGTCATTATATGAACTCATTGAGTGATGTGATAATATACTCGGTTCCTAATGGGCTTGTGTCCTATGTCATAATTTCTACAAAAGTGTACTGATAAAGTGGGTTACTAGAACCTCAAACGATCAATTATTTTTTAATAACTCCTTATATATTAGGAGATATTAACAATTAAAAAAGTCATTTTGTCTCTTTAATTATTAAAAGGATTTAACGTTGTACACATTACAAATGCATGTGTTAACATTAATTTCAATCAACAATTGAAAAATCGACAACTAAGAAATGAGGACACAAGCGCATTTTAATATGCATCTGTCTATTGAATTTCTAATAAATTTAAGAACATTTTTAACAGTGTAGGTCTTTTCGGGTCCTCTTTATGTCTATTTCATATGTTTATAATAAATACCCAACATATTACAGCAATTAAAGTATGTGAATAATGCTATCATTAATATTAATTCCTGTGTATTCGCGTAGTCGTTCCCTAGACGAATAATCGGGTGCACAATAGCTACATTACTTGGTTAAAGTTCATGATAACATTTTCAGGGCGAGGTCAAATAGCTTTTAACCTTTTTCAGCACTTTCTGTTCTGCTAAGAACTGGTCTACTAGTTTTATAATATATAAACATTAGCAATTCTCAACATGAACGAACCTTTTCGCATTAGTATAAGTTGGTTTATCTAGTAGTTGATGCTTAAACTGGTAAGATACATTGTCGGACTAAGGGGGCGATGAACGGTGGCGCCCCGGAGCTCACACGATAATAAAAATTTGTATTATATAAAATAAAAACAAAAAAAGAAAACAAATATATATATTTCTATTATTTCAAATATAATAATATATTATTAACTGAGTAAAAATTAAGTGTTTTAAAAATGACACTGCAATGAGAATTGGTATTTTGACTTTTATAAGTGCTGTAAAATTTTTAAAAATCAATGAAAAAAGAAAAACTCGACAGCGTTACCTGCAGAAACTTATTAACTGTTGAAATCTTTTCGGTTTTTCGATTTCAGAAAATCCAGTGATGAGTCATGTGCGGAGATTCGCTGTCAATGCTTCATTTCTTGACATTTATTTATGAAAATTTCACAAAGTATTCTTCAAATGTTATTTTATCATGTAGTAATTATAGATATAAATATATATTAACTGTGTCGTCAAAAAAACATGATCGAAAATATGCTTCTTTTTTATCGTTTTGACCTTGTGGTTACCTTAATAAACATAATGCAATCTTGATCCACTTTTACTTTACTTGTTTCATATATAATCCTTCTTTTAATTGCGTTCTGAATTTTACCACCAGGGGCCTTACAGTCAGATTAATCCGCCACTGCTAACTCTCTCAGAACTAGGCTTCAGCTGCTTCCCTTTACTCCTGTATAAATCCGTATCCCAGTCCAGCATTAGCACACTAAACGCAGCTTCTTTTCAACTTAATAAAAAAACAAGTCTTTAACTGTTATTTAATAATCTAGAATTGTATACGTAAAATAATATCCTGCTTTTATGTTTCCCGAGTTTATTTTTTTCAATAACAAAGTCCTTTTTTCTCATTTTACGATTCCTACTTCGGTATACTCTACTACAGAGAACGGAGAACGGAGTATTTCTCAAGTATTATTGTGATTTCGACTTATTAATTCCATTTCCCGGCTTTAACTGCCCGTGCCATTATGTTCCATTAGGAGATTGGAGCGCTTTTTTTCTGTATTTTCGATTGAATCTGCCAGCTACAGAACTTCCTTCTTTTTAATGCTGTACTAAGAATGAATCGCGTTCATTTAGCTCAATGTGAAGTATAAAATAACAATAAAGATAATTAAAAAACAAAATAAAAACCATTGTAATTATGTACTCGAATAAGATGAGAAATAACTAAAAGTTTATTACCGTCGCCAGGCGTTATGCACACAATGTAGTAGTGCATTTTAAAATCAAAAAATAAATGCTTGTCACAGTGAATTGATTTCTTTAATTAGTTTATTTAGTAATGACCAGAAAGAATTTGAACATATACCTCAAAGAATTCTGCAATTTTCTTAAGAGACTTTTATTTCTACGATTTCATTTTGTATTTTTATTTATTACTTCAATTACTATTAGATAGTTGAAATAGAGACGTAATTTGTAAGTTTATGTAAGTATTACTTCTTCTTCTTATTCTCGGCAAATAATTAGGTGTAATTTCTTTTAATTGGGGATTATATGACTTCTACTTCTATACTTCTTGTTTCAACTAATTTTTTTAGCTGTTACGCTAAAGCTAATTGTATCCAGTTGCAATTAACATATAGGCGCTTATTCTAACGACCATGTAGCACCTAGCTTTAACTCAGTACTAATTATATGTGTTAATTATGTAAAGGTTAAGACGAAAGCCTAATGAAAATAGAAGAATCAACAAATATGGAAGAATAAAATTAATTTGCGTTTGCAAATCGATTATTTATATATTAGATAAAAAGGACGTCTTATGATTATATTAATCATAAGCCTAATAACATGGAGAGCTAAAAATAATAGTTTAGTATAGTTCAAATTGCGAGAGTTCGCCGGTGACTCATGCTTAAAATAAATTGTGCCGTATTACTCATACGAATAAATAATAAAAAATATACGAATAAAAAATAATAATATAGGAATAAATAAGATAAAATGCACCATCTGTCGTTAATTTATACAGTTGTTAAAACCTCTTTTAATCATGAATCACTGCCGAACTCTCGTAATTTGAACTATAACAGCTATTTGTACATATGTCTCTATTAAGCTATGTCAGAAATAAGCTGGTAAGAAACTTTTCTCACTAATTTGAGTGTGCTGATTACGAATATTTTGTTTACTAGGTTCCATTTTGATGATTTTGACGTAGAACACTTCGCTGAAAAATAATATTGATTTAAAACAATGCAAGTGCTTGTGTTTACAATGTTCAAATTTATTTCTTAAAGTCATTAAAATATATAAACATTTCATAAATCATTTAAAAGGATTTTTAACTTTCTGCAACATTCACAATTTCATTAGCTAAAGAAGTCATTGAAACTGTGTTCAACAAGTATATTAAGGGTGTCGCTTATTCTATAGATACGATTTTGTTACTGTGAAATGAATAGTTGAATCATTTAATAATTGACATATCTCACATAGATAGGGAAGTTTCTCTATTGATTAAATCTGAGCTTCTCCAAGTTTTTATATGAAATCAGTTTGTCGTCTACCATATTTCCTTTAAGGATATAAATCATTTCCTTTTTAAAGGTAAAATATTGTCCAATTCAATAGAAAAATTTAATAATGATTTTCACAAATCGTATCTATATAATCTATTAAGGAACCACAAAGCAGCGAATTCTCGTAAATATAAAAAATCATGCATTAGACGTTTAAAAAACCAATTTGATATCAAGCCATCACTATCAGCCGAATACCAACACAGACATACACACAAACATAGATATACAAAAGTAGGCTTGCGGAAATTAGGTAAAATTCATTGAAAAAGTTAATTTCCTACGCACGTGTAAGGACAGTAAAAATAAGTATCATCCACTTTACTGAATTTCCGTTTCCACTTTTCTCGTTTGTGTGAAAGTGAATTGAGCCGGATTTCAATTTTCTTGGTACTCTGTATTACTCTCATTTATATTCTGGCGTGCGTTGGGACATGTACCGACGTGACAATGCATCATCAAGACGCGGAGAAGAGTGTAGGAGAAGATGGGCGGTGGGGGGCAGTCAAGACGAAATATTGAGAGTTAAGAATAAGCAGTAAATAACAGAATAATTTTATATTTGTTTGCAATGCCAGTTGAAGTACCGACAACAATCGAAACACTAGCAAAAGTTAGCTGTCCCATCGATTGTTCTAATGTTATACGCGCTTTGATGTAAATTGGCTAAGATAGAATTATATAACTTTCAAAAAAATGCAGTAGGAAACTTTTTAATCTCTTAGTGATATTCTAAGATGCACTGCTTTGCAGTTTGCCTTAATATGGGTTAATTATTCTCTACATTAAGTTTTCGTTTAGCTATATTAACGCAATCATGTAGAGAGAATATCTGCAAAACTATGCGGCGAAGTTCTTATTGACCACTCGCTTCGCCGAGATTTGGTTCAGGAATTTATGAAATTTATTTGAGATGAGAGAAGTTAGATGCAATGCAAAATATATACCACCAAATATTAGGGAAAAGGAGAAGTTTAGGAGAAGAGAGGTACAAGGCAAGGAAAATGGCAAAGTATGAAGAAGTGAGAGAAAAATAAAAAATAAATGTAAAGGGAGGTGCATCGAAACTATTTAGGTTTCAGTAGGAGAAGATATAAGATCCGTAGAGAACGATAAAACAATTCGAAGTAGGAACTGTAAAAAAGAAATAAGAAAGAGAAGTGGTAGGAGCTAGGAGACATGAAGACTCAAAGCAAAACAATAAATAAAAACAATGCAGAAGTATAAAAATTGTAGATTGATACGAGTATGCTTAAAAAAATACCTTCAGTCAAAATACATGGTCTATTAAATAAATTGATGATCATATAGTGGTCGAGATCGTTGATGCTTGATTGGGGATCAAACCTGAAGACATAGCATGAAGCATAAATGGGTTTATCCAACTTCAAACGATACTACGAACATTTTCCGACGCTGGGCGCATCGTGTGGTCGATTCTGTATGTAAGTGTGTCCAATGTCATCAAAAATTCGGGCTGTTGTTAATCTTTTGATCTGCGTCAAAGTGATTTTTCTACCCCCACTAACACTTGATCCACATGTCATGCACTGCTGCACGAATCGTCCGACAAAGGAAGCTTTTATACTTGAAAGTTTATTTACTTACTTGAAAGTTATTGTTAATAATATCAACAAAGTAATAAAATAAATAAATTCTTCTGATCAAACATTCGCTCCATCGTGTAGCAGAAAACTTGCCATGCCAATCTTCCAATATTTGACGCACACGTTCGGAGCCAACTTTTAGCTTGCAAAACTTGCTTACAACATTTTTAAAACAGATGCATTTAGCAAGTAATTTAAAAACAGTTCTATAAATTATTCAGCATGACTAAACAAGAAAGTGAATATACACACTATACAACAATTGTTAAAAATACAAAAAATTCCACTCTCAATTTGTTAAAACGCTTACAAAACAAAAAAAACAGGGTTTGAATATCTCTCGATGCATCAATAAATGAAAAGTTCCCTTTTTATCTGGTGGTTTCCATTCATTTGTTACGAAGCACATTTATATTTAATAGTGGTATATTTCCGTTGATAGAATTGGCTGGTAATCAGTTTCTAGATATAGACCGGGAACAAAAACGGAGAAGGAGTTGTAAGAGGGGTTGGAGGGGAGTTGTGAGGAGTGGGTGCTAATCAGTAAAGTGGAATATAGAATACAACAATGGCAATGGTTCAAAGAGTTAAGTTTATAATACAAAAGTAGATTTCAACGAAAGAAGTAAAGTTCCATGTTTGAAATAGAATTAAATGTACTATTGGTCAAGAAATATTGCAATTACTTGGATGAAAATTGCTGTTTGCTAGTTTAGATACAGGTTGTACATCGGGGTTATATTCTGTAACGCTAAATTCAAACTCAAATCAAAGAAACGACTATAAAGTTTATTATTTAAATTGTCAATTCCTTTTTATCTAGCTTTTATAATAACTTAACAATATGCACAGTGAGTTCTGTCAACTTCAAATATCAACTGTGTCGGCCATTATTTCTCACAACATCATCTATGGAGTCCATGAGTATATAGTCACTGTTTTACGGACAGACGAGCTTTGTGCCAACTAAAGAAATATACTTTCTTTACATATATATACTTACTGGTAAATATCACTCTATATAATACACAAGTTTACTTCTGTAACTAATTACACTTGAAATAGTTTAGTTAAAACAATTTGTCTCTGGTTGTTATTTAAATTATGATTGCTTTTTATTAATCTTGGACCCGAAACTAGTCTAGACGGTTTTATGCTTGGTGCGTAACCTTCGACCTCATAAGCACAATCTGCAGGCTGACGCGACCACACCACACATGTTAGGAGAATGTCAACTGGTTTGGTAGTTCGCTATATTAGATATTTTTTAATAAATAAGCTTAACTTTGTTTAATAAAATATATGATAATAAAGACCAGCAGCTCAAAACGTTCAGACAAAATAACATTATTTACCTAAATATCAACATAAACATAACTAGAAGGATATTTTTTATACATGTATAGTCTACGCAAAGTATTTAGACATAAAGGTACTACATGTGGTAAAAAGAAGAAGACAATTTTAAGAACGGTTTAATTTTTAATTTTTTCTTTATTTTTTTTATATATACGAGTTATTAATGTACAACATATTAAGTTTATTGTGTGAAAATTTGAAGTCGATTGGAGTAAAACTGTCGGAGATATAGAGTTTTAAGTCTTCACCTCTTTGGTCTGTTTTCGTCTTTTTTTTTGAAACTTTTAAACGAGTTTTTCTTACACTTAGCTTTTTCAGAGTCGGTGCCCTCTTTCGCTCAAAATCTACTGCACCGATTCTTTTGAAATTTTTCACACTCTTTATTTACATAAATGCCGAGGTAACGCTATTAAGTTTCTTTTTTAATTTTAACGTTTTTTAAAATAACAATGTTTCTGATTTTTTTCATGAAAAATCGGTGTTTTGACTTCTATGTGCTGAAAAAAATTGAAAAATCAATAAAATAAAAAAAAACTCGAAAGGGTGACCTCCAGAAACTTACCTTCTAATGAAATCATTTTGGTTTTTTGATTTCAGAAAATCCAGTGATGAGTTATGAGTGGCACCGTAATGAAACTTTTTTTTTATGACGTTTGCGGATATTCGCTGTCAATGCCTCATTTCTTGAAATTTATTTATAAAAATTTCACAATGTATTCTTTAAATGTTATTTTGTCATCTAGTAATTATAGAAATAATTATATATTAACTGTGTCGTCAAAAAACAGGTCTCTTTTATATCAATTTTATCTTACCCCCCATTATAAGTAAGACTTGTAGCCAGTTTTCAGTGTGCGCCTGCCTTTATCTATAAAACAAACCACCGTTGTAGAATCTTAATATTCAACGTAGTTAAAGAGATTAATTGCATATTTCTTAATAACAGGCTTACCCGTGACGGTTAATTTACCCTTATTTCTTTTTATTTATTACCTTATTTCACTCTTGGATAATTTCACTTTACGCATGGTGGTTGTTGGCCACTTTTACTCTCAAGTGAACTGAAATTGATACGCCAACTAGCGGTTAGAGATATAACTAATTCAATATATTGTAAATACGATCTACTTTTACAGATGAGTAAACAATTCAACCAATCACATTAGAATTTTAATGTTTTTAAATAGTTAAACTTTTAAAATATAGTTAATAAATTTTATATAATGCCTGCTATTTCAATATATAAGAGATGATTCTTTCATTATTTAAAGTGACAGAAAAGATCGATTTCTAACTTGTAATTTAATGCAAATAAAAATACCAACTCTGAAAAAATTACTAGATAAATATATTAGCAGTTTAAATATAAACAAAATTTCAAAGCCTGTAAAGAGAGAATACTTGAACATCCAAACAATTTGGCTAGCTGTCTAATGTCCAATAATTTCGTACGTAGACTAAAAAGGAAAGTACCTCAGGACCTATTAACCAACTAATCAGAATCTAGGATCTATTGAAATTGAGGGATGAGTCCAGTGGCGTAGGTACCGCCGTATCAATGACACGGGGCCCCGAACTACAAGTGCCCCAAATGTGTGTCTTTATTCCTTTTGTGAAAAATCTATATACAAAGCAAGATATAGCTCAATCAACGATTATGTAACGAATGTCGTCTAGCTGTGCCTTGCACCTGATGAAATAGGGCCCACCCTTTCCAACCAGAGCAGACCAATGTGCATTCCAGAGTTGTTTATGTTAAGATAAGACTGACCAAAGTTCGGCCAAAGTAGCACCAGGATTGTACTGGGAGTCTAAGAGTGCAATATCGCTAACACAATCATATTAAGAATTCTTAAACATCCTTGAGAAGTGTAAATATAATGTTTAATGTATAATTGTGCACACCGATATAAAAACTAGATGTATGCAATAATTATCTACTTTACATGTTTTACAAATATAATACTTGAACAAAGTACATATTTTTTCACTATCCATATAAATAATAGATACTATTTTATTTTCATTATTTCCATCAGCAATTGTGTTTTAAAATAAAAAAAGCAAACCGTAATACATTGTACGATACCACACGAATGCGACACCCACACCAGTCCTACGACAGAAGGTTTATTTTTATTTTAATCATCCGTTATTATTCAGTGTATCAATATGTTTCACTACAAAATGTTTGTATCATTTATTTTATTCGCACAATAAAATAACATAATCGGTATATAGTATGCAACATATTGTTTTTAGTATTTTTCAGTTTTTATTTGTTGATTTCTAGTTATTTATATTTGAAACATATTAATTGTTTATTACATTTTAAATGTTTTACGCCAAAAAGAATATAAGTGTATTAAAAAGTAACAGAATTTGTAATGGGCTTGTGTCCTATTTCTTAATTTCTATAAAACTGTACTATATATTGATAAAGTTGATTACTAGAACCTCAAATGTCTTATTGCGCTTATTATTTAAAAAAAACTTTATTCCTATAACTTAGTTAAACATAAAAAAAATGCAAATAACTATTTTGTAATGTACTTTAGTCTGCATAACGCCTTTTCTTTGTAAATATTAGTTAAATATTATGAATAAATAGAAATATTCAATTGGTAAACATGAAAATAGTAACTTCCTCTTATGATAAAGTGTGCTAATACGATTACACTCTTCATTTAAAGTCTATTATCGCAAGTAGTCGATTCCAGTATGGTAGGGAGCCCCAAGATTTCCGGCGTGGAAAACTACTAATAAATATAGTTAATAATACATATAAAGAAAGCTTTGTTCGTACAATATGTTAAACAAGTAAATGAATTTAATTGATTACAAAACATGAATAAATGAAACCTTAATACTGTAACGGTGACCATATTCCTTCAATATACAAGCACAAATCTTGGGATCAAGTAACAGCTGCTGATTAATTTAATTTGTTGGGATCGCAGGCAATATTTCGCCATTAAACCCCTCTCTTCCCGCTGTGCTATATATTAGCATATGCATTACACCCTCTGTCAGGCATATGCGGTGCGCTGGAACTACCCTGCGAGTGTATGTACGACCTACTCGCACATATGTACTATATTTTACCCTTTTCGTTTGGCACCAGTGTTTAGTTTCCCGGTTAATTGTTGCCATGTAGTTTCCGGCTAATGATGGTCATATACTTCCCTGACACATTCGTCTGATCATTAAAAACGTTGCCCACCTCCCACGCAACAAAAACTCTTGCAGTACTAAGAATTGCTCTATAAAAGCAGCCATTATGAAATAGTCTACATTGAGATGACCAAACTTTACCATACGTATAATTAATTATGACTTATTTATAAATTAACAATTTTGTTGTTTAATTTATATTTATAATATATAATGTTGCATAATTATAATAATTAATTTAATAAATATATCATGTATAATATAATAACAAATCGCAACAAAATTTAGTTACATTTAGGTTTTAAATAAATAATCTAATAATTAATAATTAATTTTTTAATAAATTTTAAATTAAACAATACCGAAGTTTTGCATATTGTAAAATAGAATTTATAATGAATATTGTATTTCTGTAACCAACAAAATTGTACAAATAAAATAAACTTGTTTGGACGTTGAAACATAAATTTTAAAAATATCATTTTTTCGTATCCGTTGCAATGCTATGAAGTGAAGCTGTACATCAAAATTACAGCTCCATTCCATACATCCGTTAAAATATGTAACGAAATATGTGAAATTGACATAATCTGAAACTAGTGTCACGTTAAAAACTAGACAAAAATAAACGAAAAATATTGGTAAAATAAAATGTTTAAAAACGATATATATTTGATTTTTTTGATGCCAGTAAGTCTTTGAATTCAGTCCAGTGTAAGAGGTCTTTAAGAATATCATATTAAGCACTAAGAATTATTGCGCTTATATCTTGTAAACAGTAAGTGAAAATTGATAATGTGTCCTATGTCTTAATTTCTATAAAAGTGTACTACCTCACAATAAACTCAAATGTTCAGTTATTTTTTAATAACTCCTTATGTGTTAGGAGATACTACCAATTAAAAAAGTCATTTTGTCACTTTAATTATTAAAGGGATTCAACGTTGTACACATTCCAAATGCATGTGATCTCACTAGTTACCAACCTTACAGCTCATAAATCTCTGCTATATATATTTATATATCAAAATATCAAATATTATTTACAGCTATTTCAAGGAACAATCAAATTTCAATATTATGTCTGCCGTAACAGGGTTAAATAAAATAAAAACTTATTATTCTTTGACTTGACTTGATTATTTGACTACCAACAGCTACAAAACATTACCACAGCACTGCCCTAATGAACCAATAACTAACGTTAAAATGCATTTCACGTCATACAAATGGCCAACATCTCTAGCGCTAAAACTACAATTCAAATTTTTAATTGCTATACACATACACACATACAATACACATTTATTAACATCAATTTCAATCAACAATTGAAAAATCAACCACTAAAAAATGAGGACACAAGCCCATTCAATTTATTTATGTATATCTGAACTGATGCGTAAAGGAGGTGCGATCCCCTCGACAGATATACATTTTTCTTCCCTATTTCTTTAATTTTATCTGCAGCTTATTAATTTTATTAGAGCATATCTTCCGTCATACATACTAAACATAAAACTAATGTATTACATAATTATAGTCTGTATAATTTAAGTTTTCTTTTCTTTTCTTTATAATTTAAATATTTTCCGTGTTTTCCTTTCTTTTAATATAATCTGTTTAGGTAGTGCAAGCACGTTTGTACTTTCAAAGTTTACTTTTATAATTATGTTATGTATAAAATCACGTTTTTTATAAAACAAAATGTTTTATACAAATATCTTTAATGCAAACATACTGAATATAAAGTTGTTAGCAGTGTTGACACCCTCTTGAATAAGTAAATACCCCAACAGAATCCTCTACAGGTTCCTGCGTAGAACAGTTGGATGCCCTGCCTGGCCTGCGTTAGTTGAAGACGGGGAACTTATACCATGTATGTCTGCATTCTTTCATGTAGTTCGCAGGCGCTGTTTTACAGACTTATGTGTACTCGAAAATGAAAATTCTTAGTTTCAAGAAGTCAAATTATATTCATAAATGTCATAAATGTTGTTGGAAACTTTTGATTTGGTTATGAGAGAGCACAGAGTTAAAATGAGACGAGGACCATGGTGTCATTTAGGATCAGGCGAGGGTCATATAATAACGTTTAGGATGAGACGAGCTTCACTTTACTGTTTTTAGGATGAAAAGAGGAGCAAGGATCCATTTTAGGATCAGGATAGGTCTAAAATTTCGAGTTGGGTGCACATCAATACAAATTTTTGCACGGGGTTTTGTACCTACTCATATTTTGGTAGATTCTGACTGGGAATTATTTACTTTCTTTATTTGGTGACTTTCATTTTTGGTAACAGAGATCCGCTCCAGGCATACCTTCTTAACTACATAGTACACGCTTTGCTAAATCTTGGACTACAAGTTTATATCAGTGGATACACATTACTGCAAGGTGCACTAAGATGATGTATATCTACGTCGTGCTGTAGGCAATACCTAGTCTGATAGATAGAGGGGTACAGATGGGGGGCTGGGGGGTGGATTGAGCTACTGCTGGTATGTGGCATTGAACATTGTAGTCATATTTTAAGGTTGTTTCGACTGTTGACTACCGGTATGCGTTTGTGATGTTTAGAATAACTTTTATTACTAGGCTTGTCTTGTTAGACAAGTTATGTCAAAAATGTGAATGCGTGAAACGCACGTTCTACGAGCCTACGAGTAAGTCGCATCACGTACAGATATTTCAATATGCTGAACAGACCTCACTGTGTCCACAGACTTCACCGAACCAACCAAGCAGCCAACCAACCAACATCCCTCTGCATTTCTCTAACCTACCCCAAAAAAACCTTTCTTGGAAGCCACGACTCTTGGGGGCATTTATTTGAAACTTCTTATTAAATATGAGTATATATACATACATGTTTATCAATATGTGTATTTTTGTGTAAGAAGGATTTAAAGGATTTCACATTTGGTTAGATAAGAACTGATCTTGACGTCTATTAACAAGAATCATATTTTCTATAAAACACTTTTCCTTCTTCTCAGTGCTTCAATTTCAAAAGAAAATTGGGGAGAGGTGGCTTGTCGCAATTGAAGCAGTCGTCCGGTCTTCCACTTAGTAAATTTTGAATACACAAAATTTAATTTTCTATTTTGACAAGTCTCACAAGTATCACTTATTTATTATATTGTTAATTGTTTGCCTTTCAGATTTACCATCTACATCAATTTTACTTACAACATTTCATAGAATTTCAACTTAAAATTAAATTTAAACTATTCTAGACCTTTCTATTTCCAAAAATACTTTCTGCTTCCTCTCTCTTCCTTGACCCCTCTCGATAAACCCTATATTACCTTTGCACTATTCGTTCTTCCTTTCAGTCTTCATAAGCTTAGTGTGTAGTTTCTCAAGTTTCTAAAACTATGAAATATTATTCAACACCCTATAGCAAACATTCGTTACATTTTTAAACTATTCTACTCACTGATTTGATTAAGCAATTAGAAAATTCTTTTATTTCATAATTTATAAAGAACTAACTTTAAATCTAATAAAATAACATCCTGAATTATATTAATAAAGGTAAAGTTATGCTTAGCTCTTAACAAAAAAAAAAGTTATTAGAATAAAACTTCAACAAAAAATAACATCGCCAGGAGCTAAGCTACCCTCCCTCTACCTCCCTCACACTCCTCTCGTATTCTCGCAGCAGCTCTACAACATGTTCTAGTTTCATCCCCTGAATAAATTTAACTAGAAGAATATTAGGGTACATACAGACCCAGAAAAAATATTCAGTGTTAAGTGGATACGAGTAAGACGAAAAATATCACGTGGGAGGCTGATAAATTGTCGAGCACGAATACTAGGGGTTGGTGGGGTTGGGGGAAAGATGGGGGACATTGTATAATCAGGAGCAACAGTTATGTCTTATTTGAGAGATATTTGTTTATGGGAGGGCTAAGATAAAGAAATTAAGTCAGTTAGAACGTGTCTGTTGGAAAAAATTAGCTCTTAATCTAATGAATGAGTTGTCGGTAGTGTAGCCGAGATATTTAAGCGTTTGACGCAATGAAACTAGTCCAAGTCAGAATCCTTATACTGTTTAGATATATACTTACATAATATTATGCATAAGGCACCTTACATTGCTTGACAAATACAACTTTAGTATACGATACTTCACTTTCACTTCAACAAAAGCTGATATTTATTTTAATCTAAAGTATGAATTCTGAAATTAGCAATTTAACAAAATATCCGCCAAATGTCACCGCTATTTACCATTAAGAAATTATGCAAAATTGAAAATAAAACCTCTTGTTGAAAGATAAAACTAGCGTAAAACTGTGAAGTTCAGAGCAACACTGTAAGGCGTTTTTTAGATTAATGAAATCTTGGTTTCTCAAATTGAGTTCAACTTTATCAAATTTCATATGTATTTCATTTATAAATTCCTTTGCCAATTTATCAGCAATTTTGTTTCTTTTTATTCCACAATGTCCTGATAAGAAAATGCTATTAATTTTAATAATTTGCTTATTACAAATAAGTCGCTAAATATGTTCAATAATTTATGTTCAATTAAGTAGCTTAATAATGTCAAATAAATTTATTTGAAAAAAAGCGTCTACAAAACTTCACGTTCTTAGTCATGATTTTAGATTGTAAATTTTTCAAACGCATAAAAATTAGAACCAATGAGACCATTTTCGTATTAAGCTAATATAAGTAAAATAAGTTACATCAGCAGCTTTTGTTAGCTTAAAACACAAAAGCTCTTTACAGCTGTTACATTCTACATCTGGTTCAAGGCATTTATTCCTCCAAGCTCTACAAGCACAGGAGTGGATCCCAGTAGATGACCTGGATCGTGGTGCATCTAGTTCTAATCCAGAATCTCATCAATGTGCAACGATTAGCACCACTTCAAACATTGTGTCAGCTAACGAAACAAATTGATAAAAACAATTAATTAATCAGTTTAGTAGTACTGTATTTACCCCCGTATTTTATCCGACCCTGTATTTACTAGTCTCGTTTTCGTTTTCGTTTTCGTGCTGGATTCGTTCAACTCGATGTATAATACAGTTTATAATGTTTTGGTGTTCTTTTAAGTAAAGTGACGACGAAATTGATCACTTTATCCAAGGCTTATGTTTGTCAAACACGCATTTCAGCTATAAACATCACATTAATGACTGAGTTGAACTGAACTACAACTCAACGTAGTGAACATAGTAACATAAATAAATGTATTTTAAAAGCTCTACTTTTATTTTAGTTCTAACGAGCTTTTAGCTACATCAGCTTTTTAAAGTATATTTCTTTATGGGAGAATAGTGCTGTATAATTTTTTAGTGGTCATCATTAAAATCCATGAAGTTTTTTTTACTTACCATATTTTGTTATTCTATTTTACTTTCTGTGTATGACTAGATGAAAAGATTTTGTTGGAAAGATAAAGCTCTTGCATTATTTTAAACTAAAATATTAAATTCTAGAACTAAAATATTTGTATATTTTTAAAAGAAAAAGTTTTTCGCTTCTGATGATAAGAATATAATCCAGTAGATACAGTTATTATGTAATATTTACAATTAAAAGCTTTTAATTTTTAAATAACAAATACATATCTGTATAGAAAGAACTTATACGCTCCGCTAAAATTAGTTGTATATATTTAAGGTAATTTGACATAAAAAAGTTTACTTCTTATTACAGTATATCCATCTACTCCTACAGGTTTACGATGCCAGCCTATAAAGGCCATAAACTCGCGAAATATTGTGCAGAAATGCTTGTGTACATGGAAGGCGGAGCTTTAGGTATATAGTATTGGAAAATTCATTCCAAACTAATATGGATCACTGAAGTGTGTTCGTCCTGGGAAGGAAAAGAAGTATGTTGGTGAACCGAACACTGTTCATCGTTGGCACGAGGGGTGCAATGTCAACAATCTGATTGGGTGCTCCTATTCACCTATTCAAACCGTGACCGTCACAAACGTTGCTTAAGTGAAATATTACATGAATGTAAAGTAACATCATTTTCTTGTACTTTGTGCATATATAAAAAATATAGATATTTTTATTTAGCAAGCTGCAATATTTTACGACCAACTTGATGCTAAAGAGCCTGCATTTTCCCACCTAGAACTGGGTTTTTTTATTGTCTTTTAAACATCCGAAGATTTATCCATGGTGTGTTTAATGAAAATATCTCAATATTTGGGTTTTTCGATAATTAAATTCAATTCGCGTGGTGGGAGTTAAAACAAATTCGAGATGGATTAAATGACAATTGATCCTTGCGTGGGAGAATGTATAAACAAGTAGAAACCACTAAAAATTTCTCTGGAATAATTTAATTGCCATCTAAGAGTATTACAAATTTATGAGAGAGAACCTTGCCAGAGACGTATATAGTCCTGGTGAAGTCCCCCTAGTCAATTCTTTCGAGTAATAACTTGGTTTTAGCAGTCCCTGTTTCGTGAGTTCTGTACTCCGCCTCTGTTAAATTTCGAAGCCTAGTAACATGATCTAGTCTATATGTAGTCATTTAGTTTTAATAAGTAATTACTCGTACTTTCAAAAAGAACATTACCACAGGAACATTGTTTACTACGTCATTAGTACAAAGGTGATCATTATTATTAATTACAAACCATAAATGCGTTTTAAAAACCCAAGGTACGCACACACAACATTGAATGGGGAGGGGGTAGTTGGAGGAGTTGGAAGAGTTGGTTACGTTGCGTGACATGGTTTATTTAATGCCATTCCCATTTTACAACACCCTTGATAAACATGCTAGTTTACCCACCACCACTTCTTAGGTTTCAAAATCACTTCAAGCCTATGTCACCCTGCCCCTTTTGTACCCGGTGGTTAAGTCAAGTTTCATGCAAGTCAGAAAACCACCCCCAACGTACACAGGACAGTGGGTGGTTGGGAGAAACTTCGGACTTCAACCCCTACCATTCAACAAATAGGAACATTGTTTGAAGCCGATCTTGTTCAAACTTAATTGCCACTTTACTGAGATTACGCCCCCTACATTCACTCACCTTACATGACCCCTACCTCCTCCCTCTTCTAAGTCATCGTTGGTGTTGTTTTGTAGTAAATAAAAAGTCTACATTATAAAAAAAGCATGTTAATTTAGAAAGTTATGAGATTTTTTTTTCTTTTATGAAAGTAGCATCTACAAATGAGAGTTTATGCGAAACGAAGTGTCAGGTTTATGTTTTAAGGTCTTAAATGAGAGTTACATTTATTTTTCTTAATGAACGCTGTTAAAAGCTGTTTTGTGTTTGAGGAAAGCGTAACCTAAACATCTAAGATAAGAATTAACAACAATAATATCCGTACCAGCCTTGCAAGTGTTATTGCTGTGATTCTAAAACTATGTGTCTGGATTAAATACTACTAGATAAAATCGTGCATTATCTTCGGTACAAAAAAGTACATTTTCGATAATGTTTTTTGACGACACAGTTAGTATATAATTATTCCTATAATTACTGCATGATAAAATAACATTTAAAGAATACTTTATCAAATTTTCATAAATAAATATCACGATATGGGGAATTGACAGCGAATCTCCGCAGACGTCACAAAAAAAAGTTTCATTGCGGTGCACTCATAACTTATCACTGGATTATCTGAATTAAAAAACCAAAATGATTTCATTATTTGATAAGTTTCTGCAGGTAACCCTGTCGAGTTTTTTTCTTTTTATTGATTTTTCAATTGTTTTCATTTATGTAAAGAAAGAGTGTGTAAATTTTCAAAAGGATCGGTGCGGTAGATTTTGAAGTAGAGAGGGCACCGCCTCTGAAAAAGCTAAGTGCGAGAAAAACACGTTTAAAAGATTCAAAGTGAAACGAAACCAGACCAGAGAGGCGAAGACTTAAAACTCCACATCTCCGACAATTTAACTCCAATCGACTTCAAATTTTCACACAATAAACTTAATATGTTGTACATTAATTTAAATAAATTAAAAGAAATTGAAGCCTTAGCCTTATGATTCACTGCCTCTAGCATTCGAGGTTTATTCTTCAGAGCTGCGTTACATTTTCTAGGTTTGTTTAATTTATGTTATCTACAAAAATATAATCCAGACAAAACTCAATATATCGATATTTTGATTGATATATGTAACATTAAAAACGAAGAAAAATCAGTTCTTCTTGGTTTGAGATTTTCTGTGTTGTTTTAAAAATCACGCTTTTCGCATAATACAGACAAAACATTAAAACGAACGAATAAACCGGATGTATATTTCAAGTCCTGCTCATAATGATCTATGATCACATATAGCGTACGGTTTGGGGCGATTATAACATTTAATAGTTGTTTGTACTATCCTCATACAACTCCCTTCTCTCCCTCCTCACATAACCTTACTTGGACATTAATATACTCGTACGTACTAATAACGATGGTCATAATCGAGCACAATAATGTTATTGTTCACATTTAGTGCTGCCATCTATTGTATAGAACGAGTATGTCCATAGGAGGGTTCATTATAGTATAATGCTATACGTAGTTGAAAATTTTAGAAAGTTTATTGCGAGACCTAATTAATAATTTACCATAGTTAGCGAGTGGTTCGTTTTTTTTAAACATACGCAAGAAAATAATTTAGAAGTGTAGATGACACATTAGGCGAGAGCATTGACGTTTGATGTTTGCTGCTGTGTCTTCTGGTTCGATCCCCGGAACAGAGTTATATTTTCTGGTAGATCATAAACTTATTAAGCACCTAAGATTTCCATCAAAATTACTTCTTGCGTCAATTTTGGGACACCCTGTACATTATACCTGTATATACACATTACAATTCATATTAGTTACCTGTCATATTAGATATGCAACCGCAGAGACGATCCTTCATCTCTGGTAACACTATTCCACTAAATTCAAATGCATAGGTCCTGTGTACGTCTATTGAAATTTATCGAAATAATTTTAACAATTCATTGATATTAATTGGAATCAAAAATGATTTTGTGTGGTATATTTAGCTTGGAATTAATTGACAAATGATGTATTTAATCAATATGTCCAAATAAATTACCTAACATGGACCTGATTGACGAATAATGGACCAAATAATTGGGATTAATTACGACGATTACTGCAATGAACGTTTACTTTATATTCGTAGTTTATTTTCAGCAAGAATTGCATTGTGGGATTTGTGAAGGGCGGGAGCTTTGGGGGGTTACGTTTTAATGAAGCTACAAATGTCAAAACGTCAAGTATTTTATTCAAAATTCGTGGACAATTCTTTTCTTTAATAGTTTCTATAAGGGTTGATAAAACTAATATATTAAATGAAGATATATATATATATATATATATATATATATATATATATATATATATATATATATATATATATATTTATTGTTAAAATTTAACGTGTGGGTTGCAGTTACCCTTTCCAGCTTCTAAAGGACCAAAGGATACAAACTACAAATGTACAAATTTGTAGGTGAGAGCGAGGGAACAAAGGAAGAGAGTATGATTCTCGAACCTTCTATATATGCCGTACCCCGCCTGCTACTTGGGTTTTTTTAATTACTGAGCAGATGTAATTATTTCCACTATTAAAATCAGAAGAAGGATTACACTTTTTACAGATTTTATTTAATAACACAACACAATTTACAACTATGTTCAACTATTTACAATATTAAAGTTTTCTTCAATAAAACTTTCCTTCCGTAATTCTTATAAGTAAAAATTTCTAAATTTCATGTACAAAGTATAACAATCCTTCATTAATTCTAATATATTAGTTTCTTCAAATGGAAATAATAATGTAATTATTAAATTAGCAAGTCAACACAAAACAAAAGTAAACTTGTATGCAAGAAAAGGAATATTACCCATTAGGCATAATTTCAGCATGTTTCTTTCTCTTCTTCTGTTTACCTTTAATTTATTTGTATATAAATATAAATTATATTTAGTTTAAAATGAAAGTACTGATGTTAACACGAATTAAATGACGCGTTCCTCAAGAAATAAATTCTAATGCAAAAGCATAAGCTAAATCGATGAAATGGAATTACGTTGAAAGTATTATTTCAAAATAAAATGAATTCTAGGCCGTGCTGGGCTGGGTTAGATTTAGTCCACGCGAGGGACTGTATTATTTTACTGATAAATCGGTTTGGAAATAATAGCTATATATAAAACAGAAATAAAATATAACTTGTGTACGCGATAACATAGCATTCATAGCACCCGTTCAATTTCATGAATTGATTTTAAGTCATTTCTTTTCTATGTTTTATTGAAATGATATTTAAAGCACTGTTTGTAAAGATATGTTTATCAAATAATTTGTATTTGAAATAATATGTTATGAGATATTGTTATTTAGGAAACCATTGGTAGCTAGAGCGTAGCGTCCACAAACAAGCACGGAAGCAGTCAATGCGTTCTATTTAATGAATGCTTTAACAAACAACCTGTTAGAATAAGATTCCAGAGCCGCCAGACCTAAGTCGTTTTATGTTGTAATTTGATCTAGAATTTATAGAATTTAAAAAAAATGATATTTCGAAAGTATAAAGTTTTAAAATACACTTAAAGTTTTAATCTCCTGTATCTCAAAACTACTCGTTTCGGCATGATGTTGTAGAAAAAAGAAAAACTATTGAACCGAATCGTCTGAAATTTTAATATGTTATTCACAACATCAATAGCAGTCATTGAAACTATAATCATTTTTTTTTATTTCAATAATTTCGTATTTTTTTCGTTAAATAACTGGTAAAAAAAACCCGCTTCCAATTTCAAAAGCAGTCAACCGCATTCTGTTTAATGAATGGGAAGTCGTATGCAAGCGTTCGTTTACTCGTCTACTTTGTTTCAGTAGTAGTTGGTTCAACAAACAACCTGTTAGAGTTACGCCGTTTCAGCAAAAGTGAAATTTTGAGAAAAAATAGTGCAATATGCTGTTAAGAAAGCATGTGTAGTTGCTAGTTTGAAATAAGGGTCCTTTTACAGGTACCAGGTGCAAAAGGAACGTAAAAACCTCATTCACCTACGTGATAGTTTAATGGCTGGTTGCTATACATGTTTTTCCAGACGCTTCTACTAGTATCTACTAGAGTGAGATAAAAGGCAGGAAAGGGAAAATGAAGTCCGAAAGGAAGAAGGATAATAGAGGGTTTGTTGAGAGGGGTCAAGGAAGACAAAAGGTGAGAGATGGAAGTACAGGGTTAAAGGAAGGAAAATCAGGAAACAGTGCGAAGGAAGGAGGTGTAGGGAACATGAAGGGTGATAGTAAAGAGAAGAAGAAGCAGAAAATACTATGGGAAAGAGAAAGGTCTAGAATAATGAAGTTAAATTTTAAGTTGAAATTCTGTAAAATGTTGTAAGAAATGTACTATTGCCAGACCCATTACGTGGACCTTAACTTTCGCCCTAAGCTGTTAAAAATATTTGGTAAAAAGGACGGCTGTTGTTCAATAGATTGCGAATTTAAGTTAGGTACTGATGAATACGTAGTACATTGATTTCCTGTAGCGTATGAAAACTTTCCTTTAAAGCCCTAGAAAGCGGTAATAATTAATCTAACAGAGACATATATTTCAATAAAAATTAACAACTAAGAAATGAACTGCTACAATAAGTTTATGTGTTGATATGCAAAGTGCATGTAATTTAAACGCGCGCTGAGTTATGCATATTAACTAAAGATATTTACATTCTAACAAATTCACCGATATGCAAATTATAATATAACTTACGTATTTAATTAAAATAAAAAACAATTACCAGCTACAACGAACAATTATTTGCATTTGCATCCCGATGCGATGTGATACGAAATGAAACGGGGAGGGGTGGGGTTCCAGGCTCGGAACAAGAATCTTAATGTTTTACTTCTAGAAAAACTACGAACAGAACTTTCTTAATAAAATGAATATGTTTAATAATAATAACTTTTTTTTTTATACAAGTTTAAATTAAACATGAAAACATAACTTTATTTTGTTATCGCATTCATTGCGCAGAGGTTAGAGCTTAAAGCACAAAGCTCAAAGCACATGAACCTGCAAGCACAGAATCCTTATTGTTTACTGTAAGGAACTTAATTAAAAATCTAAAATCTTATGTAAATTCTATAGAATTTATGATTTTGCGTTTGTATTTTGTATTTTGTATTCTTAAACAAGAATTGTCTTCCAAGGAAATAAATTGTTTTCCTAATAGTGGAGTCAAGCAAAGGTTTTATTTGGGAACCCGTCAATCCTACCCCGATTTCGACAATTCCTTTTGTAATACGTTGATAATTTATTATATTCAAACCTTTAGAAGTTAAAAATTGTCTTAGTAAAAAATCACTTGAGTAATTCAAATTCTATATCTGTCTCGTTTCTTCTTATACTACGCTTAAATAACACATGATGACATATAGATGGCACCAGTGTTGACAAATCTATATGATTTTAAGATAGTAACAACCTTCAAACGATATGTGTCTAAATTTCAGGATATTCCGAACATGAGTTTGTAACTTTCGTAATATTCTAAACAATGGAAAAATATGAATTTCGTTTGTTGATTGCTTTTTAATGTTTTTACTAATTTTACATCGAAATCGGAGTAGAAGTGACCGATTTCTAAACAACACACTTTTACATCTCGTTTAACGCCACTATACCAACCAACATTCTACGCTTGGTTTATTTATGTGATCTAAAAAAGATACTACAAATAATTTATTAAAATTAAAACGTTTAATTGATTTTCTGTTACATTTACATTAACTTTATCTAAGTATAATTAATTTCTGCACACTTCCGGTACCTATATCTCCGGTATGTTCTTGTATTCTGTATATATGTGTGTGTGTGTATGTGTCTGTGTGTATTGACTGCCTTAAGCTTTTCCTGTTTCGTTCTCTAAAGAATTTCCATAAGTAATCGAACGTGATGCAATCTTGATTTTACGCTTTTGAAATGTAAATAGCTTTTCAAATATAGATACTCGTAGATAATTTAAATCTAATTCCGTAAAGTTTTACAGAAAACTAAAGTTATTTTACTTGCTTTCAGGTATGTGCAAAAGTTTCTATATATATATATATAGTCATACCTTGTTTTTATCATGGTTCATTTTAAATAATAATTTATATCTCTCTCGTTCTCTCTCACGTAAAATCAAAGTGCATCTCGTTCACCCATTAATAGACCCAGTGTGACCTGACTTAAGTCCGTGTATCCTAAACCTTCATTTTACCTCCTCTAATTATTAACGTAGTTTTTGCTAAGATACGGTTGCCATTAATACTTCAACTAATGACTAAATAAATAAGAAAAAGTAAGATTAAGGTTAAATTTCGTTAAAAAAAAGTTTCGCGTTGAAAATTGTCGTAATTGAGCCATTTGAGTCATTCAAGTCATTTAAAACACCCCGTTAATAGTTAAACCCTTTCAAGCATTAACAGTATATTCATAATACGAGAAGAACCATCCCCCTCCCTACTCCCTTCTCTCGATTAAATATATTTTTAGTCCTGAATTTAATTGCCAACTTAATTAAAATAAACGACATATTTTATAAGAGAAATGTTATGAAATTATAATAAATAATGAAATGTACTGAACGCTAAACCTAACAGCAACGAAATATGTTAAAATGAATAATATTCCAACTGTAACGACCACCGTCACGGTCGCTACCGGTAAATATAATATAATACAATAGCTGCCCCTAGCTAGCGCTAGCTCTAGCCCGTTACTGTTACTAGTCGACCGGTTACTGTAGCATTCAGTACCTTTAGGCTCTAGGGAGCAAATACACTTAAACTAAATTAAACTAGAGATAAAACGGACAATGGAATCCCTTTTTGAAAGATCTGGCCGCCTGAACGCACCTCTTAGTCGTTCTACTACACCTTCTACACCCATTTCATTCCTCAACATTTACGCTGTTCCACGGTTTTAAACATTAAGGTGTTTCACCACACTTAGACTGTTTCTTGTTTAAATCAAGACCGTCAAGAGATGCCACCAGGCTCGGGACTGTAATGGGCTTGCGTCCTATGTCTTAATTTCTATAAAAGTGTACTATATATTGATAAAGTGGGTTACTAGAACCTCAAATGTCGAATTATTTTCTAATAACTCCTTATATATTAGGAGATATTAACAATTAAAAAAGTAATTTTGTTCTTTTAATTATTAAAGAGATTCAACGTTATCTAATTTACTGCACTCTAAAATATTATTTCAATTTTACTAAACTCTTAAGAGGAGTACTTTAAGGAGTGTACTACCTTAAAAAGCAAGGAGAAATATATTTCAGGTCCTTATGGTGGTGTAACCCCTTAAGTCGTAACCTGTACCGTGAGTTTTTCATTCTTACCTTATTCATTTTTTGCTTACTCGAAGTAAGGCGGACATCAACTAAAGAATATACAGGGTGGGGGGTGTGGGTTACAATGTGTGGCAGAGTAAAGGGGAAGAGAAGGGGTTCTAAAGCGAAGCACTTTCACGTGAATTTAATTAAGATGGTTGCAATTAAACAAAACAAACGTAGCAGCATCATCCTATAGATAATCCTCCACTCTGCTAATCCCATGTAGAACGTTGTTTTGTGACTGATGCTCCCTGACTCCCAATGCTCCTCTCCAGTCTCCATCTCCTGTATCCCCCGCTAGATGTCTCGACAACACACTAGATATTACAAACACCTTAGTTGCTTCATCATATTGCAAGAGTAGTAAATTACACATGCATTGTCGCCTTGAATATAATTATGAAGGTGAGGCGCTGAAAGTTTCTAGTGTATGTTGAATGGAGCACATTCCCGATCTCGTTCCCCGTGTATCACATTTTTGACTTTTAATTTATAATGAATTACCCCTTTCTGTTTCAATTATTTAAATAATTTAATTATCAGCCGATATTGTCATTGTCCATAGCGTTTGTGTTAGCTCGTTCATCGTTCATCGACGCCAGTGATAAGAGAATGAGGGTGACTAACTGCTATCTTGCTCAATATTCCTCAGTAATGGGATTTGATCTTTTGAAAGTAAAAGGGTTCATTTTAATTAACCCTTTTGTTGCATGATTATATTTATTACTTATAATAATAATAATCTCATCAATATCAATTATTGATATAGCTAATTTTAAGGGTGGGCTTACTTAAGAGTTTAATTTAATTATAAGAAGATACAGGGTGAATGATAAAATACTTAATAAAAATGCATTTTGATATTAGATATTTATTTATCAAAATATATATACATTTTTTTTATTATTTATCATATTTTTTAAAATTAAACAGAAGATACGAATTTATTTCTAAATTTACCCACATTTTGATATGTGTACCTTAAAGATAAAACACATTCCTTCACTTCTAAAGTTTCTCGTCTGCGTCCTTCTTTTATTTTCTCTCCTCCTTCTTCTTCATTCGCTTTAACATAGCAGGAGTTCCTCCAGACTCATCCATCCGCCTTCCACCTTCTCCCGATACTTCTTCATATTCTCTTTTCATTTCCTCTCTAGTATGTACTTCCTCTTTCTTCATTTCCTAGCCTAAATTTTGCGATCATTCGAATTTCGTTACTTCCCTATTTATCAAAGTACCCCCACTTCTTGTACATCCATAATGAAATTTAAAATATTTCCAACATTGTCTTAAGATATTAAAGAAGAAGTTTTATAATTGACGAAATTGCAGCATTTATAATTGGTATCACTTCGAGTGACAGACATATATAATAAATCATTTTCTAATGTTATAATTTTAAGATACAAATAAACACAACAACCAGTCTTTAATCTTTATGTAGCATTAACAACACCTGCTACATCTGAGTATAGTTTCATTTGCTGGTCTTGACATCGCTGAATAGTTAAACTGAAGCTGTTAACATAGGGTTAATGCGTGACCCTTGCCCTTTGAAATGATATGAAAACCTAGTCCTTTGTTTAATACAGTAGAGCAAGATATATAAGAGCGGCTGCTCACTGAAAGAACAACTGTCTTAACACAGGAAGGAATTCATATTTTAAAATATATATAAGGTAATGAAAACATTAATAGACATTTGTATTTGTGTGGGATAACAGAAGAGCCGCAAGAAAATATTGAAATAAACAAGATAGAAAAGAGTAACAAGAAAGTGCAAGAGAAGCTAGCGGTGGTAAGAGAGGTAAAAGAGAGAAGTAAAGATCAGGAAAAGGATGATGTAGATAGAAGGAGAGATATGGACATGGAATGAAAAGAGAAAGAAGATGGAAAATGAGTAGCATGTCATAAGAGAGGTATAAGCAAGGAAGAAGAGCAAAAGAAGGATTATAAAGAAGTGAGAAGAAAAAGAACAGTGTTGGATGGGAACAAGAAAATAAAGGGGAAGTAAGTGAGGTGGAAAAGAAGGCAAGGAATGGGTAAATATGGAAAGCGGAGAAGGAAGGAGGTGTATGGAAGAGATTATTTCAAAGTAGACCATTTAAAAGAAAGAGTGTGATAAAGCTTTGCGTCAGAAAGTAAATAAAATAGAGAAGGAGAAGTAGGATGGAAACCGGAAGAATTTGAGGACAAGAAGAGACAAGTACACGAGAAGCAGAATAAGTATTAGAACTTTAGAATACTTTGTAAGTTTAACTTAGTAATAAGACGTAGTTAGATGAATTAACGCTGAAATGTAAATGTAGAGTCTAGCGTTAGCGTAGTGTAAACTATTTCAAAACATGTAATAACAGTGATTGCAATTCAGAGTGGAGTTTGTGCAGTGTTACCAATCTGATTGATGTATCTATCAATCTCTGTCGGGAGAAATGCCAGCGCATCGTGTTTTCCGCGAAGTGGTCGAGCTCAGTAAATTGAAACTAGACTGAATGGCCAGGAACACATCGGGTGGACATAAAAGATTATCAAAGTAAATAACAACGAGCTGGTTTAATACACAGCTGAGCTCACTGTCAGACAGGGCTCTATATGTGTACAGTTTTAATCAATTTTACCAACACATAATATACAGTAGACCGACCCCCTTATAACTCTAACCCACATTTATATTATTGAAGTCTCTCTCTCTCTCTAGTACACCATCTGATGGACAGAAATTTGCTCGCTTAATTTAAGGCTCGATATAGCATAGCAAATAAGTAACACAACATACTATTGACTTTAATGGAGATGATACAGTTTTCTATGCGGTTCTATCATATATTTAACACAATAGCTTAACTACAATTATTCATACGTTTCGTATGGTACATGGACCAAAGAACCATCTTAATATGTTATCTGTAAACAATTCTAATGTAAATGTAGGCCCGAAAATGAATGGCGCTGAAGCGTTATGCCTATACTGAGCCATTGGGGTAAGTGAAGTATTTATAACTTGCGTAATAATTATTATAAAGCCTCAATGAGTAGGAGGGTCGCGTTGGTCTTCGCAGAAGGCTCTGGTCGTGATACTGTCTTGAGTATGCAGGCGTTGCTAGTGTATAACCAGTCTAAATGTTATATATAGTATTACTACTTATTGTAAACATATTCAATTTAAATTGCGATTGAAATTTATAATTTGTATAAGCCATCCTTTACAGCGTTCAGGAAAAAATATAAATATAATATTTGCAGAAACATTTTTTTATATAAAAAACAATTTTTACAGAATTTTATGTAACATACTTATCAACCTTTGTTTCGCGGACGCCCCTGGTTCCATCGTCGTCGTCGTCGTCGTCGTTATGTTGAATAGGAAGCCTCCTAATAAATTACTGCAATTTCCTTGTTCGCTGTTAGTAATACAGTTCTGGTACACGAACTTGTTAGAATATTTTCTTGAACTATGTTGATTAGACTATGTTGATGGCTATTTGTGTTCGGAACCCACCGACGCCCCGCCGAGTCTCTGGGCGACGCGACGCTATCCGGACGGCGATGGTGGCTCCGCTTCGCACACTACCGTGGACTACAACGTACTAGTAAAATGTAATTCCATAGAAACGAAAGGAAACTCTTTGTTTACAATGTAAAAAAAATATAACTGTAACATTATTTATATAACTTTTTGCCAAACGTATTATTATACGTAGCCTGCAATAACAATGATAAATAATAGCTAATTAAATTTTTACAGCGACTTTATTTCATTTTCAACTAACGTAGTTTTCGTAGTGACATAATGGCGTGCTTGTAAGCATAAGAGACGATAAAAACAGGTTCAATCATGATTTTTAATCAATAGTAATATATTTCTCATATTAATTTTGTAAAATTTGATTCTAGTACCTTATCCACAAAGTGTGACAATCATAAACTGACGTCATACCTAACCTAAATTTCGATTTCAAATAAATTAGTGAGGTTAGTAGAATAGCAGGGGGTGCAATAGCCCATAATTGAATACTATATGTTTTTCTGAATTATAAAGAAATAAAAATAATTATATTAAATAATCATAGTAATTAATATGAAATAAATTATTATTTTCAATAAATTAATGTAAGAGAGAGGGGGGGTTTAAAGAAGAAGTGGTGTGCATTAAAAAACCATAAAATTTGTGGGACGTAATTTGAGGATTACCCTTTATATTAATTATATTTTCGAAGAAACATTTTACATTCAAATTTAAATGTAATTACCGAATATACGTAAACGTAATTAACGTATATAAATAAGTAATTTTCACAATAATACCTGCTTATAATTACAGTCTTACAATTCGAATAACAGTAATTATATACATAATAGTATTGCATTACCAATCAATCGATAGCCGTTCACACCGGTCATGTACTAACCAAACTGGTCTGTCTGGCTATACATTGTGTTCTAATTAATTTTGTAGTAATTAGAGTAATTAGTGTATGGTTTGATTAAATTTTACATCATTACAAAATAAAAAATATTTCCCAATTACGAACATTATTGTTAAACCAGTAAAATGGAAATGAAAATGTTGCTATATATAAAGTATTTATTTTTTTATTTTGCTTGTACATATTGGCAGCTCATGGTATCTTATATAAGTACGTAGACTATTCTAACAGCACGTAGTATGGTCCGTCGGTTACGCGTGAAGATCCGGGACCCTATGCCTGACTTTCGCACACTGATAATATGGCGGTAGTTCTTCTTTTTTTTTCAAAAAGTCATAGGGAAAGAAAAGGAGAAGAGATGGTATTACAGTCTGGAGTTTCTATTGATTCAGATCATTTTGGCGCTAAAGCCCATGTAGAGGGCTGTCACTTCACTTTCCATTTCTTCCTATTGGAACCTTCCTCTTCCAATTCATCACATCTATCCTCTTTAGGTCCTCCTCCACTTGTTCTTCTACATACGTTTCATTTGTCTCACATACTGCTCCATATATTTCCGTTCGAATACAATTCCGTCCCAAATCCGCAAGAGATCACAATCGCTCTTCCTAGAGTTTGAGTTTTCGAGTCATACCAGTACCACTGCTTTTCAATAACTTTATCTTGGTGATAGTTATAATAAATCTTTTGTTACACCATTTAAACACAAAATGCGTTATCCTTAAAGTGCCATGTAGCGCTACACATCACTGGCCGTGTGAATTCTTTGACATCGCAACAGCAACGACAAGAATTCCACTTGGCATACAAATTATAACACAATTGACAAATTTATTTAAATTGGAAAACATTTCATAGATTAAAAGCGTTCTGAAAAATATATTTTCCTCATGCCTCATGCCCCACCAATACTTAATATTGACGGCGAGCAATAGTTGTGGGATAAATAAGGGAGGCCTTTTAAATAGTCAATTTCAGGCGCTTCCTTTCATGCCACGCTACTCGCTAGGCCATGCTAGCTGGTGACGCCACACCCGTTGAATTATAAGTATTTTAAGGTATTGTCGATTGCGGTTCTTTCAATGGTATGACACCCTTAAAACACCCGACACCTTACCCTGTCGCTCTTCTTTTCACTGTACTCCAGTAGTAGCAAACCTCTTTACCATGTACCAGTATGTACATTATGAGCAGAAAAAGATTTTAATGTGATGCAATGGGAATATTATGGTTACAAAGGGAATTAGTGTAGTAATATTTTATCTAAAAAGTTTTATATAATGATACTTTGTTCAGCCCCATTCCCACTCACTATTTTGATATTTAATTTACTGTTTTTATCTAATATTGTAATTCTGATTTCAGGTTTTCAGAATAGGCATTCATAGTCACATTCGTGTTTTAATTTGAGTTAAAATTAATTGAGTTAACTGAGTACTCAAATAGTATATAGTCTGTTGAGGCTTCATTATGTCAAAAAACCTTCCAGTATATTTTTCAATTATTGCATCATATTAAATATATAATTACACCGCAAAGAACAGTAAAAAAAGACACAGGTTTCCCATCCCTGCTAAACACCATACAAAAACTGCACGATTTGGTTGATACTTCATACTACCCCGTTCAGAAAGTAGCTTCACCATTTTATACAAACTCAGCTAGTTTCAATTTGCAATTCTTATAATCCGATTCGCTTGTTTTAGCTTAACGTGATAAGAAGAAGAGTTTACACATTTAAATCCCACACTTGTGGTAGATGGTATTCAAGGAAAAGTTCACCTTTAAAACCTCTTCTATTGGTTTGGCATACTCATACACAATTTTACCTGTGTGTTTCTAGCTTCCCTTTCTGTAAATATTACCTACTTTTAAAAAATCCTTAAACTTATAAAAAAGTAAAAAGTAAACTAAGAATAATTATCATAACATTAAAACTTAAAACTACTTCATTACTAATTGTCATTCTACACACACACACACACACATGTATATATATATATATATATATATATATATATATATATATATATATATATATATATATATATATATATATATATATATATATATAGGATAGATATGCTTAGGTTAGAATTGGGGTGGGGTACTGTAGGAATATATTTGCTGTCATGTTAAACATGTGAGAACTTGTATCTATGTGACAGTGACAGTGGCAGTGACAATAATAGCAGCTCAATCATCAAATAACTGACGTAACCCTTGCTTGTTTGTAGACCACAAAGGTGTAAAGCAACGGGGGCGGTTTCACCACCAAAAGCATCAAAGGAATGAACTATTAGATAATTATTACTGATTATTAATAGTCCATTCAAACCTTCGTAGTTTAGTATTTAACGAACAATTAAGAGATTAGGCATTCCAAGTACTAACCGTTAGATTTCATAATAAATTCTCATGAAAATTGTAACGGTGGTTACTATGGAACACCTGAGCTATATATAGATCGTAATTCAAAGATTCGCAATTCCTATGCCGGCTAGAAATTACAAATTACCCAAAGCGTGTATTACTGTAGAAGATAACTTGAAAAAACTTATATATATATATAAAATAAAGTACTTTTGAATAAGTAACTGATTTAGTTTGGATTATTTTGTAATCGGCTATATTTCCATCATAAACCAAAGTATTAAATGTTCCAAAGCTAAAGTGTTTGGAGTGAGAGGTAGTAGGGGAGTGGTAGTTTGGTTTGTTGCTCCAATCAACCGCTCAGTGTTCAGTTTCGGTTTGGTTTGAGCTGATTTGCACGGTCAGTAACTACAAAAAATATTTATCGTTTATCAATGGGATACGTGATACTGGTTTCTGTGATTTATTGGCTGGTGCCCATAGCTCGTTGCTTACTGACCAGTTTTCAGTACAACAGCTTCACAAACTCCAGCAGCAGTTGCAGGCAGGGTATCTGTATGTTGACCACTAGGTGAACTGATTCATTTCATTCTGAACACTGCTGTAAATAACAAATATTGGCCGTTGAAGAATGAATCATTCGGATTGAGCAACTTGCTACATAACAAGAAATTGTATCAACTTATTCTAATGTAAATGTATAAATATAAAGAAATTATATTTCTTTTGTTAGTACAAAGCTCATCTGTCGGTCACTCATGAACGCAATACATGTCGCTGTAGGAATAACGATAATTCGCATTAATTGCAATATAATAATTGTGTGTTTTGTAGATTTGTTTATTTATATGGTTGGTATATTTGTTTATTTTTAATTTGCTGATCATCTAGTAAGTTTATCCTTTACCAGTCATGGAAAACATCGAGCACAGACTGAAGCATCGTTCACCTAGAGGACTAGGTTTTTCTAAACTGATTTCACAGAATCTGCTGGACTTTTAACATACGGAATTTTTTCCGTATATGAAGGTATATGGAATTAATATTCCAGAGAAAAACTGCTTTGTTTAGTACTCATATTAGGACAGTCATACAATTCAGACAATTTTTGTTGGTTCTAATTTGAAACTCTTATTTGTAGACCTTTAAAACTGCATAAAACGAAAACGAGATACTACCAAAATACACCCTGTACTATTACAAGAAAGAAAGAGATTTTGTTGAGTAGATTTTGGTTAATTAGGTGGAGATTCCCAGAAACATATTACTCAGAAATACTTATACAGTCAAATTGCGTAGGAACATCTTAAGGGCACGATGTATCTAACCAAAACAATTATAAATTCATGCATTTAATGTACATGTTAACTTATGTATATACAATACATAGCATTTCTCCTCATATACATATACATATACAACATAATTCCAATTAAGAGACTCATAATTTATTTCGCGTG
Organism: Panorpa germanica; assembly: GCA_963678705.1. Lineage (NCBI taxonomy): Eukaryota > Metazoa > Arthropoda > Insecta > Mecoptera > Panorpidae > Panorpa > Panorpa germanica. The sequence continues at coordinate 8,612,670 of OY783216.1, read as the reverse complement.
GTTGTCCCAAAGCGAACAGCAAACCAGGGAGGGACCTACACTACCACCAGCACCAACAATGGCACCTCCATCTACACCAACTTCAACATCAACGCCGCCACCCTTATTATAATGAAAATGAGGTCCCTATGTTTATTAGGGCAAACGAATTATAACCCCTGTGGTATGTGAGGTAATAATAATCCGACGAGAATATTCGTACAACTGTTCCTCTCGACGACGACGCAGCCCCGCAGCCCGCAGCCCCAGAGCCCCAGGACTCCACGGCATCATACACGCCGAAGGAAAGTGGAAGGGAATGACGTCGAAAGATTCTGGAACTCCTTACGACGCCGACGGTACGTACGGTTGAACGTACATGCAACAATGTGTTTCAGAGATATATACACTTAATATTTAAATGTACATACCACGTGATTTGATTTGAGCAACTTTAATTGGATGACGCTTTCCATACCAAAATTTGCCTTAAAAGTGGGGGGGGGGGGAAGTTAAGGTCAAATCGATAAAAAGAAAGCATATTTTCGATAATTATTTTTGACAACACAGTTATTTCTACACGTTACAGCACTTAGAATGTAAATACAGATTTTTCATGAAAATAATCAGAGACTTTGTTATTTTAAAATACGTTAAAATTAAAAAAAAAAATCGACAGCGTTACCTCGGCATTTATGTAAAGAAAAAGTGTGCAAAATTTCAAAAGGATCGGTGCAGTAGATTTTTAACTAGAGAGGGCACCGACTCAGAAAAAGCTAAGTGTGAGAAACACGCGTTTTAAAGAAGGACCAAACCACAGAGATAAAGACTTAAAAGTTTATATCTCCGACCGTTTTACTCCAATCGTTTTCTAATTTTCTTTAATATAAATAAATAAAAACAGTTGAAACATTAAACTTTGATAAAGTAATCTTACGCGAAAACAATCAATCTACTTGTAATTTTCACGATAATTAGATAATGATACGCTTCAGAACTATTCCAAAGTGTACGACTGTCCACCGATGAGGCTATAGCACGACAACCTTTAAAATATATTCTCATAATTTATTATCGATTTACTATATCAAGCACTGAATTATTGAACAGTAAAGGAAAACAACATCAAAGTGAATATTAATTATTAACCATTATTCAATATTTCAAAATATGTATATAATTTAAATAATGGAAACAAAGCGTTATATTTCAAATTGTATAAAATTACGCGCTGTAAACTTTATAGAACAGAAAGAAAATGTTTGTTTTATTATTTACTTGATGCATAATAAATTAGCTAAATAATATTTCGTGTTGCGGAAACTTGAAAATTATATGCGAATAAAAGTACGGTTGCATGAGTATGATTCAAATAAAAATAATTCTATTTAATTTAAAACATGTTTACTTTTTGACATAAACAGTATTTTTGCACTTTGCTGTATACGTGTTATTGTCACAATACTTTTCAATGTACTCTGACATTTTTGAAGGTAGTTTTCCACTTATATAATTTTGTTAAATTAGCATGTCTGTTTCCACCATTAACTGTTATAGATTTATTTGTCTTACTGCATATTCGTACAACATGTAATTGTAGATGTATTTCACAATCCGCACATTAATCAACTTGATTAACAGACGTCGAGTGGTGCTGGTAGATGGGGGAGGCGGCAAGGAGAAAACGATCCAGATCCAGATGCAGTGGCTTGGGAGAGCAGGTGGTAAACGTCCTAAGAGGCCAGTCTAGTGTTACTCGAATGCATTTTCTTTACACGAGATGGGAATTGAGGAGCTGCTAGTTTCTATGGTCGCTCAGCAGTTTTACGGAATTAGATACTGAACTAGCGCCACGGTTTTCATGCTTTTATTTTTAATTCTGACTACAGAATTTTCACTATGTTATAACTACCACCGGAAAATAACTTGGAAATTTTATTATTTCGTTATCCGGTTAAAAAGTAATTAAGAAACCGGTAAAATACAAATTTAGATACATAGTTAAATTTTAAATAATTAGTTTTTTTACACCTAGATTCATTTATTAATGAAATAACTGATTACCTCGGTTTTATCGAAATACAGCTGAATGATAATTTGTGCTGGATCTCAGTAGGTGGGAATGGGTCTTTATATTGTAAATATGCCACTAGAATTCAAATAAACATACGAAACTTGTAAACGACATTTTTATTCGCCCGTTGTGTGTATGACCCAATAATAAAATGTAAACAAATAATTGCTGGAGCATCATGAGACTTTTTATATCTTCTTTAAAGTTTTATAGTTCACTATAAAAACAGGCCATGCAAACTTCAAACTATTACCCAACTGTTACTAAAGGAATACAACTTGAAAGTCATATTTAATGTAAGGCCAGTATCGCGTTACATTTTCTATGTTTATTTACACAAGAGAAGCATTAAATTTATTAAGAATATGAAGACAATGAGATGCCATGGCATAGTGGTCTGGTACGTTGATGCTTGATACACATAAATTTAATTTCATTACCCTACACCGTAAACATACTGACTAATGAACAAGAATTCCCTCTTATCGATAAAAGACAAACTATTAATATATAAATGTATACTTAAACAAATATGGACTTATAGGTTACAACTGTGCGTAACATCAGCTAACACAAACATTGAGATCTTACAAAAAATTTAATCTAAAACATTGTAGATGCACCGTGGTATATTACAAACGAAAGACTGCACCACGATGTTGCCATACCTACAGTGACACAAGAAATTAAAACTCGAACAGACCGAGTTGTGAACCATCCAAATACATTACAGACAAGACTATCTTCAGCAGACTGTAGGGGACTTGAGCAAATTGAATTTTAAATGTCTATATTATTATTATTGTGTTATATTAATTGTGTGCCTTTCGGCTTTACAACCTACATTCTTAAAACATTTCATAAAACTTCAACTTAAACTAATTGGTCACAAGGTCAAAGAATAATTTCACCGGATAAATACAACTGCATTATAATAGGGTATATAGAGATTTTTATTTATAATTAAAAATAATAACGCTAAAGGTACTCAGCTTGAAATAATTCAAGAGCTTGTTACAGTTACTTGATTAAATATACGCCATTAAACTAAATTAAGCATTTAACGAGATGGCCATTATATTGGTTGTGATCCGCAATAAACTTTCCTTAACTACCTGCGCCTGCGTCGACGTCTGCATCTGTTGTTCTCATATAAACATGAAATAATTTATAATTAAAACAAATGACTGTAACAACTGCTTTGAAACAATGCCCTTGCCCTCTCAGAGTAGCCCTTTGAATTTATGAAGGTGTTAACCCTTACATTTAAGATATATGTTCACCCATATACATATGCACGTAAACAATTTCATTCTTGCCGAATTTTATTTCTTACGATATTCACCGTCTAAAGGTAAGTGTATACAGGTCCGTATGGCACGCATCTAACGTATTAAGTTTATCGTATGAAACATGGAAGAAAACTGCATCGATTTTTAGTGGTAACTTGCAAATATCTATCGATGACGTCATTTGGATCTCAGTTGGATCGTGATGTTCCCCTTAAACACAAACTCATTTACTTCTACGACTTCTTCGCTAGTCGTCTTAATATTAAAATTGTGAGACTCTTCTGTATTGGCATTTTGTAATTAGTTACCTTTGCTTTACCTTGCAACTGAATCTTTCTTCCCGTTATGCTACGTTAACCATCTGACACCATATGCGTTCGCAGCAGACGATGCCAATAACTTAAAATTTAATACAAAATATACGAAAATAGTTTCTCTGTTTAATTAGGAAGCTGCCTTCGTAAATAAAGAGGATTATATCTACTTAAAGTAATAAAGTAGTTAGTTGGTATAGGAATTAACGTGAAGCTCACTTCAAACGCAATCAAGAGCTGTGTTCAATAAACCGGGTGAGTTAGGGGGCTACAGTAGATTGAGCGGATGGGAATGGGCTACAGCAGTGAGACAAAGAGGGTAACGAAATCCACATTAATACTCTAAGGAAGGTATATGTAAGACCTTATAAGAGAATTCAGCCGCAACACACCTGCCCGCATTCTAAGGTAGAAAGTCAATTAAAATACGGTCTGAGGAAGTAGAATGGATCCCGCGAGGTCATGTACGGTACAGTGCGGTAGGTGGTGGGGTGGGAGGTACTATTACGTTTATATAGTGAAAGCATTAACGGGATAGTTCACAATTGACTTTAGATGGAACACAAATTTTGATAAATTTCATCATGAGAAAGTACCCAATTGTTCTTGAGTTACTAAATTCTGGTTTTAGGGAATCAGGGCAAAACCAAAGTATAGCACTTGGAAGATGTGTATTGGTAAATCTGGAAAATGTCAGCCACTGTTTAAAGTTTGAAATCGTATTCGGGTTTGCTCTTCGTCATAAGTTTCTTAAATTAGGCTTTTAAAAATGGAAGACCAGAATAACAAAACACTACTTTAAAAATGTTTATCCTTCAAATGTGTGACGTCACAACAAGTAGAGAACGATACGCAGTGTGTGATAAAACATAACAATAAGGTAGAGGGGAAGGGGTGATTAAAAGCCGTGACAATTTTTTGCGCAACATTTTTGAGTATATTGTTGGTTTCAGTTCAATAAAACACGAACAAAAACTTGTCTTTCGGAACAAAAACACCAATGTTTACACCAAAAAGACAGTTCTTAAAACATTTTTGTCTTTAAAAACTGTTTTAGTAAACAAAGCACATTCCCATGGATTTTAAACGATGGAAATATAAAATATATAATGAAAACAATATCATTAAAGTTATAACTAAAAATATGAAACAGGTTTCTTTATCAATCACACTAAATAAAAATAGTAATAATATTCGAGTATATAAATCTGAAAACAAAATTATGAGTTCATTCATTTAAATGTGCACACAGGCTTTGTTGCGCAATAGTTCCGACAAATTAACAATTAAATTAGAAGAAAGTTCACAATTCGTAAAGCAATAGAGCATTACCATAAGAATTACTAAATATCATTAATATCACAAATTATAAATTAATCTAGTTAGTTAAAAAAGAATTTCAAGTGCGATATATATTAAATATACGTCGCTATCCAACGGTGCGAAGAGCTAATATACTTATAAATATAACAACATATATTGAATTCAACTTTGAAATCTTATTACTGCACTATTTATGTGTGTGAGTATAGAAGTGGGTGGTGGGTTGATGTTGATGACCGGTAGCAGGATAACCTGTGGAAATGCACGAGTAGGGACACAGGAAAGAGGAGAAGTGAGCGGGAGGTATTTGTGCTGTTAGTTACGTCACAAGTATAACTTGTAGAGCGTGGTCCATTCCGGGAAATTATATTTTTATTGAAGCTGTATTACTTCTTGATTAAAGTTAATATTTGTTTTGTTTGAAATTGGATATAAAAAAAAATCAATCAGGATATGAAACTTAATATAACAACCGGTGCTTTAAGATTGAAATTAAAAAATAAAAATGATGTTATAACGATTGTAAACGAAAGTAAATATATATATTTCGTTTTTTTATGTGGTAGTTCTTTATGTTTACGATTGTATATAGTTATTTCAATGAATACAACACACGTTTACCAATATCGTATTTAATATGAATTGAAATAAGACTTTATTAAAAATCTAATAATTCTAAGATGTAATAACTACGATTTAGCATGTGACTAAGATCTAACGAAGACACATTTTCAAGGATTTTCTAAGACCTGTTTTATAGCCTTTTTTATTTAATCTAAAGTTCTAACACTATGTTTAAAATAACTTTGGGTTAAATTTCAACAAAGGAAATTAATTATGGACCCAGATATCTGTAACGAACCGCCCACTCCCCTCTGTAATTCTCTAGTATATATATATATATTTCATTGTTTATACCTTTAGATGTTACAAACTGCTTACATTTATTTTGTATTCCATTTCTGAATTAACAAAACTTAAAATTAAAGTCTTTTCTTCCATTTTAACGTTATCTCATTCTAATGAACTCTTCTTCTTCTATTCTCTCCTCCTCCTTTTTACTTTCGCTATCCATTTTCTTTCTTCTTTATTTTCTAGCAACAGTTCCTCCAGACTCAACCTGACTTCTTCTTAAACCTGCCACATGTTTCTTCTCTTTTCGTCTTTATCCTACCTTCTTCTCTCTACTTTCGTAATTCATTAACGCCCTTCCTTACCTTTCCAATATAAATTCTCTATCTTCGTTTCTTAATTTTCTATCTTCTTAACAATATTGTGAACAAATCATTGATAGCATTTAACGCAAAAACAAACAATAACTTGTAATTCATGAGAATTGAAAATTAAATTAAAGAATAATAAAAATAATAGGACATTAGAAATAACAAGCTAATTTAAGTGAGAAGAATTAGAAACATATAACATTCAACACACGTAGTGGATAACTTGATCAATGATTCGCGTTTTGAACGTGATCCTCACATAACGCCCCTTTAAGCTCCATATTGTGACATTGGCTTTTGTTTCGGGTTAAACAACGGGTAAAGGAAATTAACAACTATTCGCAACGAATAAAAACAGCTATAGGCCACAGCTATGTTTCTCATTTCCATATTCTTCTTCTGAAACAAAAAGAAAAAAAAAAATAGAACTTTGGAAGTTTCTTTTTGTTCGTTCTATATTCTGATTATAGTTTTTATGTGAGTTTTCGGGGGTAAAGAGTTCGAGACTCCACAACATTTATTTATTATTCTATTTCTTTACATAGCATCTTGCAATCTCATTCTGTTCTTTTATGGTATACAAGGTATATTATGTATGATGGTAATATTACACTGAAATGGGTTAAACCATTGATTAAACTTATTGCTATTTTTTGGTGTTAGTAAAGTTGCATTTTATATCTTGCAGGGGTTTTTATTTAATTAATTAATTATTTAGTGTTATTGGAACGATTTTTACCTGATCTTTAATAGATAAGGATAGCTAAATGGTTGAATTGTGGGCCCTGTTTATAGACAATAGACAAGTGATATATACAAATATACAATCAAATAAAGAGTTGGTTTACAAACGCAGAGCATGTCTTTGTAATTCTTCTCTAATTATAATATGCTGTATTTTCCTTTATGTTTTGTAGATGCATGTACTAGCAAGGTAGAAATATGAATCCATCTGTATTTAATTTGAGTTCATTGTGTCTCTGTTATGGGTTGCCAGATTATATGTCTGAACATATCTCATACGAGAATCCATTTCCTGTTGTTATGACTGTATACTATATCTCAGTTTATTCATTTGTTTACTCAACAACTTCGTTCTAATGTTAATTCACTTCAAAGTATGTACTTGGAGAATCATATGTGGATACGTTGTGGCACAATATTGTCTGTTTGTTGGTATACAAAACTTGCTGTACAAGTGGGCAGTGGTGCACTGTGCTATTATTATATTATATTATATTGTGTGCCTTTCGGCTTTACAATCTACATTCTTAATACATTTTACAATTAAACTTAAAACTATTCTAGACCTTTCTATTTCCAAAAGTACTTTCTGCTTCTTTTCTCTTGACCTTCTCCCTTCATTTTCCCTAGTCCTCCTTCATTCTCACCGTTTCTTCACCTCTTATCTTCTTTGTCTTCTTTCGACAAATTCTCTATTATATTTTCACTATACTTCTTCCCTTCTGTCTTTATTTTCAGTTCTCCTGTCTTTCACGTCTATTCTTTCTTCCTTTTGTCCGACCATTGCGTTGCTACTGGGAAAAATTTTCCCTCCTCATTCACTGGTGCACTGTACTAGCTCTTGATAAAATCAACGAGTTAAAAACGAATAGAAGAGCATAACTTCCAATGCTAGAATTCGTTGACGTTTGTCATTTAATAATATTCACTTATAAAGCTTATGTTACATAAGGCGCCATCCATAATGAATGAAATTGATTTGATTAACTTTTGTTTTTATTTTCAGGTGAGTGCTTCTTATAAATTATCTTCAACCTTAATGCTAAGCAAAGGAGTCTGAGATACAACATTGGTATGTGCCTTTTTATTTTTACAACTATTTTTACAATTTTAAAAGCTGTTGTTTATTTTTCTCTTGTTGTTTGTTTGTCAGTAGTGTCAAAACTTTGCACACACTCTTTATTAGTAACAATAAATAAAAATAAAAATAAGCAACGCTAAAAATATATTTAACAGAGAGTTTGTAGTTTGAAACGTTTCAGATTTCGTAACTATAACATATTTCGCGTTGCAATCATTATTACATATTTATTAAACATGTTCTGTATTCTGGAAGAATACACCACGTGTATTAATGATTATACTCTTTGCATTCGATGAATTGAGTTGATGACAAATCGATACTAATTAAACCTGATTACGGTTCATATATTTCCCTTACGCTGCTTGAGTTTTCCAGCAAAGTTATTTTAATTCAATACTGTGCATACTATACTACTGGAGCTTGAATACTGATTACTGAAAGAATCAAGTGGATTCGAACAGTAGTAAGTATATTACGTCGAAACCACTAGTGACATCTATGCGCGCTTGTTGAAGTTTTCTCATGAGCACCTGTAAATTCAAAAATTAATGATGAATATATTTTGATACGAAATTGATTTGCCCCTATTTTGTATGCCTTCTGAACTGTATTGTGTAAAAAGTACTGCTCTGAACATTATTTGGGATTAAAGTTGTCTCGAGAAAAAAGGTACACCTAAAAATATAATATTTTGCGGAAATGTTATATTTTTTCGCGGCGAAAATATTATTTTGAGATTCAAATATTATAATCTGGGTTTACTTAAAATTTCTACATAGAGTCATTGTGTAATGGTTTATTATAGTATCTACTGTATTCCATGGGCAGATAAGAGTGCAAAACGAGTGTAAAACTATAAAATGTGAACTGAATCACGAAACGAAAACATTATTAATGTTACACAGCTAGTGTAAACAAACATTTCTCAAATACGAGAAATATTCATTGAGCATACAGAAAATATTTTTTGTGAGTTTTCTCTTTTTACAAAGTTTCAATAAAAATGTAAATCTGGACAAAACTAGGTCTAACTATAAACCATAAATAAAAGTAACACAAAAGGATGAATATTGGAAGATTTAAGTTCCAGTAACCGGACATGCTGTTGGAATTCATTTCCGTTGGGGAAGGGAGAGAGAGGCGTGGCGTTGGGTGTGAATGTAGTGGGGTCAGCATTATGAGGTCAACAAATAAACAAGTTTTATCTTACTTAAAAAAGTTCTTAAAACGCTTCTGTAATCGTATTATATAATAACCTAATTTTATTTTATTAGTGTATTTTGTTTGCATATTTTTTAGGCTATGTTCATGGTCAAAGTTTTGTTTGTCAATAATAAACGTGACATAGAAACGCTGGTCCAACACACGCAGTTGAATAAGAAGTCTTAAACAAATCTAAAATTTATCTAAAAATTAACAATTGATAATTGACATGTCTTTAATTATTTAAAACATGAATATGACTTTCCGTTGTCAAACGAAACATAAAGTATAAATGAATAAAATCTTAATGATGTATAATTAGTAAAGAATAGTTTTCTAATTTGAATTTAAAGAAAATAACACTTGTGCTGCACAATAAAAATCCACGCTCGTGATAAACATTTATTGCCATATATTTCACTCAATAAAAGATAAGTTTTAGTAGCGGTTTTTATAAATTTAAGGGGGAGAGGTGATAAGGTTTAATTTTTTTTAAATTTATTTATATTAATGTACAACATATTAATTTTATTGTGTGAAAATTTGAAGTCAATTGGAGTAAAACTGTCAGAATTATAGAGAGAATTAAATTCATTTTCTTTGAAACTTTTAAACGCGTTTTTCTACACTTAGCTTTTTCAGAGTCGGAATCCTCTCTAGCTCAAAATCAACGGCTCTGATTCTTTTGAAATTTTGCACACTCTTTCTTTCCATAAATGCCGAGTTAATGTTATTGAGTTTTTTCTTTTTCTTGTTTTGAGCAAAGTTTCTGATTTCTTTCATGAAAAATCGATATTTTGACTTTTTGTGACGTCTACGGAGATTCGCTGTCAATGGCTCATTTCTTGATATTTATTTATGAAAATTTCACAAAGTATTCTTCAAATGTTATTTTATCATGTAGTAATTATAGAAATAATTATATAATACCTACAGGTAGAAAAGGGGCGGCAATCAAAAGAGAAGGGTTCACGATACACAGCAGTCGGTTGTTTGATTTTTACGCATGCGTAGTTCGTCTGTAGTCTCGTTATTTTCCATACACATCCCGTAATTTAAATTAATTATCACTGCGTGACGTTACTATGTAGTATATATTGTATATAAAATTAAAACATCCTGTCTCATTAATTTCATTCATATACATATATTTATGAATAGCTTTTCTTGAAGAACAAATTGGTAACACGTTGACAACGTAGCAAAGAGAACGAGTACAGAGTACAGCAATAATTATACAATACAACAAGTTGTAATTACTTATTATATCGCGCATTCTAGATGTACGTAATATGACATCGTTAATGAGAGACAATACACGACAGTGTACAGAATTGCACCTCTTGAACAGGAAACGGATATGAATAGAGAAGCACTCTCAGTTCTCATCTCTCGCAGATAAATGTTTGCAACGTTTTAACATGTTGTACTTTAATTAATCCTCTGCAGTCTTGTCTCGGCAGGAATAAATCTACAATGTTTTAATGACATTAATTTTAATTAAAATTTACTTGTATTTCTTTGAATGCTATTTAAGTCATATCCTCAGAAATAAGGAACGAGATGAACAGCTGATTTTAATGAAAAGGTTAAGCCAGTGGTTCTCAATATGGGTTGAAATCACGTGACAGTCGCCCAAGAGGAGAGCGTAAAATATAAATAAAATTTACTAATAATTGTTTTTTACTTCGATTAATTATTGTGACATATTAGTGATTTCGAAGTTCAAAACCACTTGAAATTATGTGTTACGGGTTTAGAAAAATCGGTGTTTAAAGTATTCTTAGATTTTAATATACTGATATCTCGTAAATATTAACACTTATCATAAAAGTAGTTTCAAAGTTGGAATTGACGATGATGCAATTCCAAAACTGTTGCAAATTTGAAATTGAAATTTACACAATTTCAATTTACAACTGCTTTGTCTTCCGTAGACCAGAATTATGCATTCTGGGTTTAGAAGTTAAGGAAAGGTAAAATGAGATCTTAAAGAAAGAAAGCATAGTACAAAGATAATAGAAGGTTTGTCGAGAGGGGTCAAGGAAGGTAAAAGGTGAGAGACAGAGGTACAGGAGAAGCAGGAAACGATGATAAGGAAGGAGGTGAAGAGAACATGAAGGGAAAGGGTAAAGAGAAGAAGAAGAAGAAAGAAAAAGGTCTGGAAAAATTAAGATTAAATTTAAGTTGAAGTTCTTTGTAATGTTGTAAGAAATTAACAAACAATTAACAATATAATAAATATATTAGAAAGATTGAGAAGCAGTGAACTAAGCACCAGAATATAGAACAATGCTACTCGTATCTTCAGATGTAGCCTTAATTCCGTAATACTCGTATATAATAAATAAGGAATAAAAATCCTGGAACGTCATGGAGATTGTAATCAATCATACTGTACACTAGGCACTAGCTATATGTAGTTGAAGCTATATGCTACGACGGTGTGTATAGCGGGTAGGAGGGCAAGAGGTTAGGAGGGCGGGTGTAGTGGGGGACAAGCTACAGGATCAGAGCTTTGTGTTATTCAGGTTTTAGGTCTTAATGTGATTTGATTGTGTTTTATGTAGTGAATAGATCTTCTGGAATAAATATTTGTTTTATTTGTGGAGTGTGCGTGTGTATGTATGTCGTGTGTGTATGTTTTTGTTTGTAAGTGCCTATGATAGCTTTGTGGAATCTACAGGAATAATGTAGGAACAAAAAGAGATTCAAGAACTTGGGTCTTGTTCAATAGACTATAAAATACGTTAAAATTGTAATTTTATACAGAAATATTCACAAGGACTGTAAATGTACAAATCATATTGAACTCTGGGAAATGATTATTTAAATTTATGGAGTTTTTAGAGAGACGCAACGTAACCAATCTGAAGGATTTATGTTTTGTTATAAACAAAGTTATGACAACTACTGTCACATACTTCATAGTGTTAAATGTGTTACATAACTTGTAGGCGCTTTCAACTGTAAATATTCACATTTTACAATAACTCTTTGAGACTGAATGCACATTAATGTAAGCATCCGCTTAGCTTGCAACAAACGTATTTGCTTATTGAATACCACGTGAAAGAGAAGAAAAGACGTAAGCTGTAACAGCTGTGGGTCTACTGCGGTAACTTTTGAGATGGACATAGGTTGCTTTTCAAAGCACCTAAATAAATAAATATTTATGTTCCAGGCACTGGTTTATGACTCAAAAGGATTTGTTTCTAATATTTTATCTCTATTATCCTTACCTTAGCAATTATTCTTTTATTTAGTAACACTAGTACCAAATATACACAATTTGTCATTTGTTTATTTCCCAAAATACATATCTTAGCGGCGCTAATATCACTTATACGCTTACTAATTAAGAAAAGCATTGTAAAGTTATAAAAATAAAAGTGCAAACAAATAAAAGTAGAAAAGTATTAATTCAATAACATCTTCGTTGACTACTGAAATGCAAATCTACATCAACCACAAGATAATATAAACATTTTGTGATTAGCGGAATTTCTTTATCGTAGAAATACAGGACAATCATAATACAGAAGCACCGAGCCGACCTTACATAAGCACTAAAAACTCGGTTCAATTATGTTTTTTAATTATGATTTCTTGGGCTTCCTAGGCACGTAGTCTCTATAACCCCCTAATAATGTTCTACTTTAAAACTTTATATCCCGACAACAAGAATGATCTATTCATAGCTACTGCTGTAAAAGTTCAATTATGTTTAGATACAACTGATTTTGCGTGGTAGCTAAAGAAAAATGCTTAACAGATAAACTGAATGGCAGTTGCGACTCAACAAAATTGATTTCGCGTGGATGCTAAAACTATAAAGATAATTTCAAGTAGTCTAGAAAGCAATTATGACTATGTGCAATGTGACAATGTGACAATGTGACTAAAAAGCAATAGCCAAAGCTAATAATTTGTAATTTTCCATAGACAGTCAGCTCTCCAGCTGACGTCCAGCCTTAGGCCATGGATCATAAGTAATATTCACCTTCCAGTAGTCAACATACTCCTACTAATCAAATATTTCCGCAACACACTCCGAGACGCGTTTAATTAGTACCTAAAATAATACATTTCATAGGTTAACTTATCTAATTCCACTTGACAGGTAAATATTTACCCATTTTGGATTAGAAACGTTAATCCGATAATAATTATAACAGGATTATATTTCTGTGAATCAATATTTATTCGTTGTGCGAACGTCGAACGGCGCACTGCGAACGGTGAACGTGCAATGACCGGGATTAAATATTTGATTACCGGACCTGCACTGTTTTGGTGGACTACACTACCACTACTGCCATCGCTACAACTGTTGGAAACAACTAACTGCTACTACACTAGAGAAGCAGTGACGTAGATTTGCACCATATACTCGCTGTTGATGTTTAGGTAAAATGTTTATAAAGTTTGTACACACTAGTAAGTCCAGTAGTTTGGAAAAGTTTTAAGCAAGTAACTGTGGTAAAAGTTTGTAGAGTTATTTCTAGAACATTCGCATGAGATTTACTTTAAATAGTAAAGTTGGTACCAAATTTGGTTAACCGATGTCACTTTTAAAATAGAGGAATATGTATTGGCTAATTGGGCGACACTCTGGTGTTGTACCAAGACATCGAACGTTAAAGCAATTCAAACGTTCCTAAATAAAGTTCTGCGAGGAATAGTTAATGCACCGTGGTATATCCGCAATGACAACATACCTGATAAAGACCTGAAGATTAACACAGTCGGAGAAGAAATCAAATCCATAGCAGCGAAGCACGAGTTGAGACTTCGTAACCACGAAAACATCGCCGTGACGCAAATGTTGCTTGATTGTAATAATGTTCAAAGACTTCGCAGGACTAAACCCTCGGACCTAGTAACCTAATCATGTAGAATTGTTCATTGGAGCAATCTCTGCCACACCGTGTATTTATTGAAATGTAAGCTACGAGATAAGTGCATCTATACTTACTTGTAGTATTATATAATTATTCTACTCGAACCTGCCCGTCTCCCATGTTATTGTTATTTCTACAAATCAAATAACTAATCAAGATAAACCTCGATATTTCGATTTTACGCATTGGATAAAGTGTTCTCAAAATACCGATGTTTCTTTAAACGTAGAACATCTATAAATCTTTGCAACACCACTGAGCAGCGTCAGTTTTCAGGTACTAGTTGCCCGCTACATATCTGATACCTACACTCTTTCTACACCTCTCCTCTTCCCTCATCTTCCATATAATTACATGTGTTTCGTTTGCTCACGACGATTCATCTGGTAATAATGTAATATTATCCCAATTAAATTTTCTCTGTTGCCGGCTTTCGCATTCTCCTTTACAAGTAGAACTTACTTTAAAACAACAAAGCTTTAGGTGGTGGTTCTCGGTTGAAATGGCGTAAACACTTACTTGTTCTATTCGTTAGTTCGGGAATAGATGTATAGCAGTAGTTATCTTTATTTCTATTATATCGTAATCAATTTACATCGCCAGTAATTCTCATTTAGAATTTGGCTGAGAAACAAAGTACGTTCAGTTCCAAGAACGGAGTGATTATTATTAGGACACGTAATAGGTTTGTTATTAGAATATGTATTCGGAAGTAAAATACCAAGAAATGCGGTGTAATATCGGTATCAATCGATTAAACGTATCAATATGTGCCTAATACGAGTGTATCGGCAAGAAGATAACTAATAAAAAGATAATATTACGACAGAATTTAATAATATTTGAGAGGTTAAGGCCCATAGAGCATGGGACGACTGGCTGCAAACCTTAGCCCCGAATCTGCCCGAACTGAATGAGAATGGAACTGTGTTGTTAGTGAGAGAACGAACGTGTATACGAGTGAGAGAAAACACAAGGCAGTGTTACCAACGAAAGAAATATAATTTCTTTACATGTTTCCACCATGTTTGTAAAAATAAATTTTTATTTAAAGTTATTGACAATTGTATAATGATATATTTAACGCTATTAAAAGAAAAACAAATACTTCAAGGTGGTGTCAAAATCCACGGGTTAAAAAAATGGTGCACAACAAAAATTTCAACAAAACCTATTTAAAAAAATTGCAAGCGATTACTCATATTTTATTATTTATATCCCTTTAATACACTTACCTATTGATCGCTGAATATTTGCATTAATTATTTTAATTAATTAGTCGTTTCAGTGAATAACCTCATTACCACGGTATGGGGTACGTGTATGCATCAATAAACACACACACACACATACATACATGATCACGTGTCGATACGTTTAACACACGCACAACATATCACTGTATTAGTGTATTCCAATAAATAAAGCTTACGGGGGCTGCTGGCACATATAGTGTTACCCCAGAGCTTAAATGAAGCTTTGTAATAAATAATTAACCCTTAGAAGCAACAAGGAACTTCTATTAATGTTTTATAATATAAAATTATAGTCGGTTATTTATGATACAAATTAACAATACATTCTGACAGTCTGAAGTCGGCTACTGAAAGGAGCGGGGGAGCGCGGGGGATCATTATGATGAAGATGTTAGTGGGATTACAAATCAATTTAAATTAAATGGTGAATATGTTCTACGTATGTAGGGTTCATACCAGAAAAAAGCTCACGAAAGCTTTAAAAAGCTCGAACTGTTTTAATCTGTTTATTTGCACTCATCATACGAATTTATTACATTAGTACAACCTATTGTGATATCTTAAGTCAACGGCATAGCTAGGTGAAGTTCCAGTAATGGAATCAATTCATTTTCACTCATATTTCAGATAGATGTCGCCTATTAAAAAATTGCAGAATTGTTTCATTAGAATATTCTTTCTCTTTCCAACATCAAACAATTAAATGGAGATATATTTGTTGTCTCTTTTCCATTTGAAAATATTTATTTTATTTTTGATGTAACTGATACAGAGTTTTTAGAAATTACCTTCATGTAATTTAACAACTAATGAACTAGTTCCTTTATTAAATAAATTTAGCGTTTAAAAATCATGACTGAAATTTAGTCTAATTATTCTTAGATATAAATAAAACTTCATAAAGTTAATTGTTGTTTCATTGAAAGCATAAATATACATATAATTAGAATATAAGAATAAACGCCCCTTTCATAATTTCTAAATTGTTTTGAACAATATTTAACTTTATATATTGAATGAAATTGTAATTTTCCAAATATAAAGTAATTAAATTTATACGACTTAATTAACATTAATTAATAATATAATAAAGCACAAAATATACATAAATGTTTAATTCTTGCAATAAAATTGTGCTGCACACTTCATATTATACTGCGCCCATTAAATTGAATACTGATAGCAGTGGCGCACATAAGGGTATTTTCTTCGAGGTAATACTAACAAACTGATGCTGTTTCATTAATTCGATCATTCAATTTTTTCAATCAGTGAAAATTTGCATCTTATCGAGATTGTTATAGCTTTACAAACATTCATATTTATTTCTACGGGGTTGATATCAGAAGTGGAGTACATAAGAGCATTAAAAAACTTCAGAAATTTAGATTTCATTCTTTTGTGTAAATAATTATGTTTAGTCTCCTAAACAGGCCAGCAACAGAGTGAGGAACGGTGAGAAAGCGTCCCTTATATAGAAGTTTTACCATTCCGTTATATAGAAATTTATTTCCAGGGTAGTTCTATCTAATTATAGAAGAAGTCTTAAACTTATGGACATACAACTTCTGAAACACATTTACCTTGTGATACCTTTCCCGCCAAATCTTATAATCCATTTTATCAAGTGTACTGTACATTGTGTGCCGTATCCTCATGCGTACGCCACTGACTCGTACTGGTTCAAATGTACTCGTACCATTGTACCAGACAGTTATACTAGTGTACGAAGCTACACGCATTGCCTAATAAAATACTGCATACTTAAAATAGACAGTTTGGCTTTCACTGTATGAGTGAATACGAATATAAACATAATTCACAGAACACGAGACAATAAATTCTGTTTTGCCTAATTAGCAGCGCACCCGTTCCACCCCGCTCCGGTGCCCATTAACTCATTAGGTAATAAATTATTTTTAACACCTCTTCAACAATCAACTTTCAACAAACGCATATATTAAGTCGTTAGTGACTCTCAAACTGTGAGGACAACAATTATGCTGGAGTATATGGAGAACAGGTGTAGGGAGGGCAAGGAGATGATGGATAATTGAAATAAGGAGGAGATGTAGAGATAAAGAGAAAGAGAAGAACGAGAAACAGAAAGAATCAAAGTAGTTTAAGCATAACTCAATATTGTGTACATTAGGTTAAGCTTAGCTTAATTTTTTTTTTTATTCATTTACGTAATTACAACTGGCCTGATGATCAACCACCAATTTATCCATAACCAATACATAACATACGATATAAAGATCATCCATTGACATTTCCTTAATTTACAGTATTTATTTTTTACACTTCTTGTCATTCATTATCATTGTCACATAAAACTCATTGTTGTTCGAAAGGTTTCTTCCTCTTAAGTCTTCTAGTTAAAGTTTGGTTGTACAGCAGTTGGAGTAATTCGTCACTTAGTTTAAATCTTAGTTTAAGTCTAGTGTTTCAAACATAGAAATACTAGAAAGATTTAAGTCAAGAACAGTAAGAACCATTATGGATATTCCGTGGTAGATAAACAACAAATTCATCAACCATGACTTCGGCATTAAAACTGTGAAAGAAGAAATTAACAAATCCAGCCAAAGATACCAGCAGCGACTAAACAATCATCCAAACTATCTAGCTGTGAATCTACTAGATAAACATACGTCTGACTTTAAAAGACTAAAAGACATAGTATTAAAGCTATTACAACGTTTTTAATTGTCATTCATAGATACAGCGTCAGATGAGTAACGACAGTATCATTTAAGAACACACTGTCATAAAGAAAAATAGACGTAAGGTAATATTCTAATAACAATTTTCATTAATTAGTCGAACACTTCAAATTTCCAAATGTAATTAATATTTCTAATAAAGAGATTTATAAATTTTAAGATGAAATACTCATGTCTCAAGTATTCCTACTTTTATCATATTGCTGTCTCATTGTCATGCTGGTTGCCTTCCCTTTGGTACGACTATTAAAATAAATCAATGTTTTAGCACTGTTTCTATTCCATTTAACACTCTCTTGTGCCTTTGCCTTTGCCTTTGCTTGTGCCTCTGCTTGTCTCCATAAAGAACGTGTAATAATATTCCCCGGATCCTAAATAGGAATCCTGAAAGATATTAAACTGTTTCCTATTAATAATTTAATGGATTTTGTATTATAACTGTAATAAATATTGTTATTTACTGATACAGGGTGTATTGGAATGTTTTATACATTCAAATATCAAGTGTATATTCAAAAACATACCTTATAAAACTATTTTTAAATTTAACTTACTTTGTGTAGATTTTATAAAAGACCTGAGCAGAAGATGGGTCTCGATCAGATGTTGTCAAGACACGTCTTATTAAGGTCGTGATCGGGTACTTATAAGGCTTTCCCAAGTAATGTTTTAGTAACACCAGTATCTTATTTTTAATAAGAAAATAAATCAATATCTTTTTTATTTTAGAATTTGAGGCGATTTCAATGACTAGGTCAAATTATTTTATTTTAGTGCTTTTGCACAAGTTGTACAAAAATTAAATTAAATAATTAGAATTTTTGTTTGAAACTTTCCAGACACCCTGTATATCTACTTGTATATACAAGTAAATATTTTATGAGTATTCGACATTATAATTTAATTGAATTTACAATTTACAGAGTTACCAAAATAACTACTTTTCATATTCAGTGTTAGTCTCTATTCGTTAATTTCATAACCAAACAAACTTAACTATTAATGAGAATTTCACATAGTACGTACTCTAAAACAATGCTAAAACCAAAACTCGAATACGAGTATTATGACATTTCCGGACAGTCTTTCACACATAACCATTTAGCACATTCACATTTCATTTACCTGGTGGTGGTGTTTGGTACTTGGAGTTCAGTACTCCGAGCATTCATTTATGGCCAGTTTAGTGTAAGTCCTAATGTTGAGTACCTACCGTTCGACTTTCCCCGCACTCCAGTATGATCATCTCTTCCCAGAATTAACGTCATGTCAGTGACGTACACGGTCAAGGTCATATACCAATGTGCGAATCCCTAATGTTTACAAAATTTGAATTGTATAATTCATATGTAAATGATTGCAAAGTTTTAACCCCAGAGACAAACAAGCACTATGAATGAAGTTAATGAAACCTTCTTGTTGTTTTGAAGCGAACTATCTTTGATTACTTTAGTGTGATAACTCGTTTTTAAATTTAAGCATCCCCACTCCAATTTCTTTGTGACTACTACACTGGCTGATACCACATTTTATACAAAACCCACTGCTACATCTCTCGTTGGCTCTACAGTTGTACTTCTACTTGCTCTGGTTCACCGTCTTTTGTTTTAACGATTCTAACCCTGACAGTTCAGTCATACCACCCGTTATCCTCTTCCCTCACTACTCAAACTAGGCTGGAGAATGACGGAATAATGTCCTACGTCTCGGCTACGTTGTCGTAGATAGTGTTGGGTATATCAGTTTATTGCACGGGACAAACAGATATATTCACCCGCCCGTAATACATTTAACTTGCTTTAAAACAATTCGTAAAGGTCAAAAGGTACAACCTAAATATTTTATAACTGTTTAAATTTAATATAAAATCTAGCAGTAGATTTTTATTCATACTTTTTTGTATCTATATTAGGTACACAAGCAGATTACTTTCTAGGTTATTTATAAAAATTGTAAATAAATCAAAACTAAAATTGAATTTACTGGATACGAGAATGCCAAGATATTCTTTGCTCTGTTCTTATATTCTTAGATTTGTTTAGATTTTATTATATTTTAAAAACTCCGACTAGACTGGTTCATAGCTGTTGTTATTTTACTGGCTCAAAGGACTTCCTGGTTTCATAAAGTTTAGCTCTCTATATGTGAACAGCTTATGGTGCCAAAGCCTCATATTTGTTTACTAGCTAGAGATATCGCTAGTATTTCATATTAAAAAATGATTTAAACTCTGCTTTGTTGTTGTTTATAATAAAGCAACTTTTAGATATTTGGAAAACATATTCAATAAATTAGCAGCACAAATATAATACACATTATGCCGGCAGTTCACTCTCGGCGAGACTTTTGTCAAAACATTTGTCGATGTGCTGAGACTTGGATTGGACATGTCCCTCGGGCGATACATTTGCTGAGAGAGCAAGTAACTGAGTGGTGCGAAGACTAATAGTCACTTGGCGACGTCTTATTTCCTTTAACTTGTGTCAAAATACCGCTTACAAACCAAGGCAAAACAACGCGAGGCGAAAAATACAGTTTACATACAGCAATATCTCACTTTAACGAACTAAATGGCGAAAAGAATGCTTTAAAAACTAATTATTAATAAAAGATCAGAAATACAATCTATAAATTTATTGTACGTAAAATATTGGAAGATTGACATGGCAAGTTTTCTGTTACACTGTGGAACGAATGTTTGATCCGAATGATTTATTTATTTTATTAATTTGTTGATATTATTGACACTGACACTGTTTAACAAAAACTTTTAAGTAAATAAATAAACTTTTAAATATAAAACCTTCCTTTGTTGAACGATTCGTGCAACAGTGCATGACATGTGGAACAAGTGTGTGGTGGGGATAGAAAAATCCGTTTTCAAAGAGAACAGCCCGAACTTCTTCCAACGTGAACGTTGCACACATTTAGCTGGAAGGTGTTCGTAGTGCCTCTCACTTGCACTCATGCGTCAATCACGTGTAAATGTAAATTGTGTTATTTGCAGTACACCATTACTGCAGCTTGCGGTCAGGCCTGTACGCATACATGCTACAATCAATCTACTAAGTGGAGGAACCACACACTGATGTGTAACATTGATCTTATGACGTCATGCGTATTATCTTTGTGATTAATTGCGAGTGCACATCAAAATTAGAATATTTAGTACGTAATTAGGGGTTACAAACCACTTAATTAAAATATTAAATACCAGAATGTTAATAAATTTATTAAAATAGTATACGATTAGAAACTATAGGTCATATTATATTTGAATGCATAAATTTTAATATACAAAGATCAAAATTCAATAGTAAAATGTTAGATGTGATTAAAACTTTAAACTACGTTTTTGTTAAGTGATTCAAAATTAATTAGTGTATTGTTTAAATATTTAGACAATTATAAATTTCATGTATTTGCATTTGTCTATTAAATTTGTATTAAAATTAAGAACATTTTTAACTGTGTAGTTAAGCCTATTATAAATTGAAAATTGAATAAATATTACTATCACTAGATGAGATACTTGAATTTAAAATTTTAATTGATATTTACGATTGGTAATTACTCCACAAATCACTTATAACGGGCATGGCATGCCATGTCGTCGTTAAACGAGGTATTTTTGATTCGGATTGCCACGTTATTTTTAACCTAGTATTGGGACTGTCGATATCTGCTCTAGTTTGTTATATATTAAATTTTCTTAAATAGAAACTAGTTATTTTGTTACTCTATTTATTTTTTTAAACTGATATAGCGTGAAATGTTAAATAACTTAAAATAGGACAGGCTGTGACATAAGACACAATTAAGGAAGTGCATAAAAAGCACAAACGTAAAAATGCACACTGATAACTCTTAAGGGATTAGTCCATTCTGATTTTCATAACAACAACTCTTTTTGCTTGGATTTATTAATTATGCTGTTAAGAGTATTTTAAAGGTTTTGTCAATTTGAAGTGAGCGCAGCTTTTTGTTTTTGATGATTCCTAAAGAAGCTACGATGTCAATCCTTGGCTAGCGTCCCGGTAAACGTGTTTAACGGAACACCTTATATCTCTGTCATTTTAAATATTCTTTCATAATTCTTTTTGTAAATAAATTATCAATATTTATATATATCATTTACTGATAATTAAAGAAATACACTGTAAGACACAGAGTATTGAAGCTTGATGCTGACTTGATCAGAGTTATATTTTCTGAATTCGTTATATCATCTTATCATTAAGATGCCATTTATTATTGTTAAAAAATTAATTAAAATTAAATTAATTATTAGTTAAGTTGACATGGTGTTAATAAAATTTATATTACTAACGACACATGCGCACCAACTAAATTAAAACACGTATAAATGTAACAAGAAATACCTATTATGAAAACCAAAAATTTAGAATAAAATATTAAATTAAAATAAGATTGAAATATTAAAACCGTGAATCTTACACGGTTGTGAACTGTTCACGAAAGCTCTGGTAGTGACATCACTATCGGTACAGAGTAGAGCTTCCGGTGCGTTTCGCACGTTTTATTGCTGCTATAACAGCATTGTTTATCGCATTCGGAGACACAGATAGATGTTAATACACACGGAATTCCCGAATAAATTAGTTGTGAGCTTGAATGTATTACTTAATTGTTTGCATCCGGGATAAGATGCTGTACTCGCTACTCTGTACCAAATACAGTGTGGAGATCAACACAACACAAGAGGTAAAGCTGGGTTCACACGGCACGTTTTTTACAGTATCCGATTTTTAACGTATAATCAGCGGGATGTTCACACGGTAAAATTTGATTAGTAAAAACGTAGCCACAATTTTCATACGGCAAAAAAAATGTACTAAAATGATATTTGCTATATGTTTAAAATAAGTAAAGAAATAAAAAAAACTCTGTTTGATATAGGTATTATTTAAGTTTTATTAATTTCATTAATTATAAATAGGAGGAATAGAATTCGGAATTCGGTTGTTAGATTTGCACTATTAGAATTTATAGTAGCCGAATTTTTGTTGATTTGATATTCTAGCAACGCGATATTTATTTAATTCGTCAAACAATTTCGAATAACAAACTTGAAACACGTGCAAATGATAGTTCAGCACTAAACACTTGTTCGGTTACTATTCGATAAAAGTCACGCCGTGTGAAAGATACCGTATAATAGTATGCGCCACTGAAATCCGAATTCGTTAAAGTTCTTTTCATTTGCTTGACAACTCCGGTGAATAATCGATAAACGTGTTTAGCTGTGTACGTTTTTTTGCAGTACAAACGTCCTTGCTTATTCGATATTTATACTGCAAAAAAACGTGCAGTGTGAACCCAGCTTAATAGTACGTTTGTATACGATTTTCCACGAACAATACAACGAAATAATGGAAGTAAGAAAGTCTTACATTGTATAGGGGATGGTATCTTTCTACTCTGTCTATTATTATTTCAATTTTGCATGCAAATAATCGTGATATTTTATGATAACATTATGAAATATTTGAATTCATAAATACAAAGATAAATATTTAAAATGTACATCAAACACGCTAGTAGCTATATGTTTCAATAAGTCCGTAGGATGATATATAAACGGTCAAGATAGTACCAACCTTCAAACGATCTGATTAGTTTACGAGTTTCAGTGGTTTTAGTGACACTTCTACTTCCCACAATTTTAGCAGTATTTATAATGTCGAGACCTCAGAATGTGAGCTTCATTGTTACATTATAAGTTTTTATGAATAAGAGAGCACTTAATTTTTTTTTTATATACTTATCTAATTTAGATACACTTATCTAGTAGCTTACATTTCAATAATTACACGGTGTGGTAGAGATTACTAGGGGTTACTAGGTCCGAGGGTTTAATCCTGCGAAGTCATCATTACTATCAAGCAACATTTGCGTCACGGCGATGTTTTCGTGGTTACGAAGTCTCAAGTCGTTTTGATTTCTTCTCCGACTGTGTTAATCTTCAGGTCTCTATGTATGTCGTCATTGCGGATATACCACGGTGCATTAACTATTCCTAGCAGAACTTTATTTTAGAACGTTTGGATTGCTTTAACGTTCATTTCTTGGAGCAACCCCAGAGTTGCACTCAGTACGTCCACACTGGCTTTAGCACTTGTTTATATATGAGCAGCTTGTTTTCTATGTTTAGTTCAGAGCGTCGCCCAATTAGCCAATACATATAATAAATTCATTTTGATAACAATAATATAAAAATGTAAAATTTGATTTGTGTTGCAGGATGTTTTCACAATATAACACAAAAGTAAATAAAATTCTGCTGGACTTCTATTTAATTTTCATTAACGTCACAAATTATTAGCATTTTCCAATAAATGCTATTTCTCTAAATAGTCGATGCTCCTATAGTCGTTCTATTCAAATAAGGACATCCGATCAATTTAAAATGTAATCAAAATTTCTCCTTAACTTTCAATTTATGATTCATTCAAAAATACAATATCTCCATCAGTAACTACGTACGAATACAATACAGGGATGATGTTTTATAGCATAGAATGTATACATCAAAATTATCTTTAAAAGGGAAGAAAAGGAGTGGGACGGGGTATCTATAAGAGCTGGAGCTATTATGTTGATGTGGATAGGGTGGAAAGGAGATCATGGATGGGTAGTCTTCCACGATGTCTCTTGTCCACCGTTACTTCATTGGCTCGATGGACGTTGGTTCCCGCCTTCCCCCACCCTCTTCTTATGGACCATTATTTTATCCGATACTTGATAGTCCATCTTATTACACAAAGAGCACGTTTAGTTCGTAATCATATAAATATATTTAATTATTTGAGGGCTGGATTAAAATTGATATTTATTTGGATAAGACATGGTGTCTTCAAAGAAGCAATATTTCTTTTGTTAATCATCCTTGTTGCTTAGAATTTTCATATTTCATATTTAACAAGACTATTTCTATGGCTAGAGGATATAAAGCAGGAATTCCCGGAAAATCATATTGATTTTGAGTTCCCGTTTCTCGTGAAAAATGCTTTGGGAAATATATTTTTAAATAATTTTTATAACAAACAAATTATATTATTTCTAAAATTCAATTTATGAATTTTTACAACAGATGGGGGAGGGGTGGAGAAGGGGGGTGTAATTTAACTTTTATTTAAAATATTTCTGGGAATTCCCGGGAACAAGGAAACTTAAAAAAAACCCTTATGGGGGTATCCACAAATTATGTCACACGCGAAAGGGGTCTAGAATTTGTGACAAGTGGAGGAGAAGTCAGAAGCTTTGTGACGTTACATGCAGTATGAAATATATAAAATAATTAATAAATAATAATAAAGTTTAAAAAAGTGTCCGCACTGGAAATATACAATTTTGCTTTAGAAAAATATGACAAGGGGGGGGGGGGGGGGGTTGTTAGCTAATGAAAAACCAATTTAGCGTCAAAAAAAGCTGAACTTTTAGCTGAAATTCAAATTATTGATGATAAATTTAAAAATCTTCAATAATTTTATCTATTAAATATTAAGAGTTAATTTGTTCTAGTTTATACTGGTCATTAGCTTATGTCATTAGCTATTGTCTTACTCAATTTAAGAGCAACGAGTAGTAAATCGTATTTAATTAGTTATTAAACGCCAACTAACGCAATGAGATAAAAACTAATTACAGAAAAGTACGAAAAACTTTACTGGAAAACGTGGAATTATCAGAGAAATTTGAAATCATTTTTTTGTGGCCACCCTGGAGTAGAATTCCAGAAAATTTGTATGACGTAATTTATAAATATCAACTATATACATCTAAATTTTTCGTCCTAAAAACAAAAAAAATTCCTTCAAACTAATTTCGCATTTCAAGTCTATAAAAGCAAATACATAACCTAAGTTTACAAAAAGTAGTTGTAAATGATATTTTAAATAGGCTTAGAACAAATTGCCACGTACCCACTTACGCATATATGAACAAAAAGTTATGAAACGCGGGTCTCGTTTCGTTACCCAAAAGTAGTATCGATCTGAGGAAGACGTAACTACGACTTTACTACCCACGAAATAACGGAGAATATATAACCAGTGTGTGTGTGTGTGTGTGTGTGTGGAGAAAATATTACTGTAACAGATAATAAATAAGATACGATAATAAGTTTCTTAAACATGCCATAAAGCATACAGGCAATACAGCTTCCAACTCAGACCAGTGGTACTAGTAAGGAGCAGGATGCTGTATCTGGTTCCCGATGCGGGGTATGGTCCATGGGGTGAGTCAGGGAGGTCTGGGGGAGTGGGAGTGACGGTACACACTATTCCGGCGAGAACGAACCCTTCCGTAAACTTTTTGTTAGAGATTTGCATATTTACTAGAATAGAATGAGGTGCCTTTTATTATACGAAGCCTAAACATCTTCTACCGTATATATTTGAATTTATAATTTGATAATACTATTGTGATCTATTCATATTATTTAAGATATATATTTCAAATAACAAAATAATACTTATAAACAATAGGAAAGTACGACTAGAAGCGTAAGACCCGATCCTGATACGTATTGTTTTATTTTAATACTGAATCAGAGACAACAATAGTTTTATTTAAGTGTTTTATTCTGTGTTAATTGAATACAGGTGATTTCGTTATTTGTATGCTAATGATCAGGTCGTGGCATGTACAGCTATGTAAAGGTAAGCGTTCACTGAACTACAGAGAACGCACTATCGCTCCAGGTTATGTGAGATAGAGTAGCGTACTTCAAATTGTCTAACTAAATATACAGATACTATGATCTAGTAGGTCAATTGTCACCAGTCACGGTTTGGATGAGTGAGTTGGGCACACGCTCAGATTGTGGCTGTGGTGGTATAAGGGTAAATCCGTGCACACTGCACTCCTCGTGCCAACAGTGAACAGTGTTCGGTTCACCGCTATACTTCTATTCCTTCCCAGGACGAACGCACTTCAATGACTCGTATTAGTTTGGGATGTAACTCCCCTTGCTATATACCTAAAGTTCCGCCTTCCATATACAAAAGCAAATGCAATTTCTGTACAAAACTTCGCGAGTTTATGTTTATATAGGCTGGCATTGCAAACCACTAGGAGTGGAGAAAAATCAACTAATTTAACGTTGGTCTACTTCCGAAGCTAAGTCCTATCACCGACAACCTTCTACTATGCCTGTGGTTTTTGTGGTGTCATTGCCTTCCATATAGGTGCACAGCACTGCTGCCTAACAAGTTTATAATTATGTATGTATATAATCAATGTAATTTGGTACCAACCATACTCAAAATATATTACTCTTCTGTTATGATTAAATGATGAGACGCAGTAGTCAGCGTCCAGCTTCAAAGCCTCGCCCACTGTGTCATCAAAGTATATTCTTTAATTTCTGTAATTTAATAATAATGCATTAACCACCTTCAATGAGGATTAGTAAACTATTATCCGAAATATTCATGTAGTTTGGCATCTAATATATGAAAAACTTTTGCTTTGGAAGACTCGAAATATTACGACACATTTTTGGCAGTGATCATGACCACATCAGTGATGATGAGGTGGACCCATTTTTATATTTATGGTCCAACGAGAAAAAAGTATCATCTTCTTCGCTGAACCTCCCTGGTGCTTGTAATGAGTCACAAATACCGACTAGGGTATTTACAATTTATATGAAACATTCAACTAAGATTTATTTCATTCAGATTATGGTCATCATTAATTTTTATATAGCCCATGATCATCACAATTGAAATTAGGATGAAAATAAAAGCAATGGATTATAAAGGTATTTCTTTTGTAATAATAATAATATTAATTTGTTTTGTTTATATTTTAAAATATAACACGTACTCACAAAGTACATATGTGCACACCTGTAGACCCCTCAATAAGATTAAACCTTTGTGATTCTTCAACGTTGTGTTTTTAATTTTATTTCTGCTAAGTTGGAAGTATCCTTTTATTTTATAATAACCTACATATTATACTCAACGAATTTACATACCAATAGAGGGCGCTCAACCGTAGATAATTGTGAACCACTAAGCTATTGCATAAATGTTAATGTGTAAGCTTTGTGCACTAATGCTCGCTCGTACCTGGCCTGGGTG